>JAIXND010000779.1:5668154-5865654 GCA_023646645.1 Varanus salvator macromaculatus | reverse complement strand
TCGCCTCTCGGACCCTCTGTGTGAAAAACCCACCCTCTAGAGCTTCTAGGAAGTGACGTGACCTGGCTGTCACCGCTGAGTGAGTCTCCCAAGTAATATCCGGGAGATTGAAATCCCCCATAATTACTGTGTCTCTCCCTCGAGATAACCTTAGAATCTGGCCTGTCAGGACATCATCCAGGGTCTCAAGTTGACCTGGAGGGCGATAACATACCCCCACTGTCAGGTCTCTTTCTCTGTCAAAACCCCTAAGTTTCACCCAGACTGCCTCTACCGAATCCCCATCTGTGCTGCACTCTATCTCACTGCATCCTATCCCTTCCCTGACATATAAAGCCACACCCCCACCTCTCTTTCCCTTCCTGTCCTTTCTAAAAAGGTGATACCCTTCTATGTTTACATTCCAGGCTTGCCTTTCATCCCACCAAGTTTCTGTGATTCCCACCAGATCATATCCTCCTATTCCCAGGAGAGCTTCAAGCTCTTCCTGCTTATTACCCATGCTCCTAGCATTGGTGTACATGCACCTCAACTCCTTCCCACTGCTTCCTTTCCTTGGAGTGCCCAGCATCCTCCTTGCTCCCATCCTCCCTGGTACCTGGCCCCTCTCTGTAGAAGTCCTGTCAGTCCCTGCAGTATCTCTAAAGCCCTGCTCCCAGAGCCCCGATCCTCCCTACACACTTGTCCAGTGCAGACACGTTACTGGGGGGCCTGAACCCACTAGTATTTGTCAGAGACCAAGCTTCTTGGCTGGAAAAGTGCTCTGACCTTATGGCTGATTCTGTGAGCTCTGGCCACCCTTGCAGCCAGCGTGGAGAGAATGTCCCTGGCCACATCTCTGAGGCTGCCAAAGTGGCCCTGGGGACAGGGTTCAGGAAGTGTTTGGGGCAGGGAGAGGAGGTGACAAGGGCCTGCACAAGGCAAAGTAACCTGGGGATGCCTCAGCTGTCCCCTCTTCACTCTCTGATGGTCAGTGTGGGCCACTTTGCAGGGCAAGAGAAGTGTGGAGGTGACCTTCACCTCTGCATTCCTTCCACCAGCCGTAGGATGTCCACAATCTCTTGAGAGTTACAAGCATCCAGAACGGATTGCACCCTAATTTACTTTTCATTGGAGTTCATGTTTGCTACTTGCTTATTTTCCCTGTTTGATTGGCTAGTTCACAGGCAGTTTACTGCGTCCAGGATACCAAAAAACAAATTCCCGTATCAGTGTAGATTGAACAAACTTGTAATGTCTGAAACAGTAATTCACAGATCTCCTAGCAAGTTCACAAATGCACATTAAAGATCCTAACTTGGTTTGTGGGTAGGATTGCTTGCACATTTGGAGAAGACTTTCACAAGCACAAAAACTAGCAAAAACATAAGACGTGAAGTAATCCATTCCCTTCCATTTCAATAGAAGCTGTAAAGCACATTTCAGCAAAACTTTTGGGGAATGGATAATAGGACCTGGAAGGCATGGTCCTATATGTTCATTTCTTTCAGTAGTTGTGTTCAGAACATTGAAAATACTGCTTGGGACACACTACTGCAAAGTTTTGAAAGGTCATGGTTTAGTCCCTGAAATGTGTGTTTCAGGTAAATGTACACACAGGTAAATGCCACAGTAAAATAGTGACATTTTAGAACCAATGCATTAAACAAGAGAAGCAGGCAAATATCTTCTCAAAAAGGAGGTTATTAGTTCTGGTTATCTGAATTTATTGTTACTGTAATGCACTTAAAGATATAATAGCTGTACTGATTGCAGCTGTCATGTGCTAAATAAGTTTCTATGTTTCCCCATACAGGAAAGACAAGTTGCATTAGGTGAAGTAACAGAATTGTATCCACAAAGAAAAGGTAAAAATGAGTGCTTGAGTGGGAGTGTTTTCTATAACAGCTGACAAACTAAATCTGAAGACTAGTCTTAGAGGCGTACATTCTCAGGGACTAGGTTTTTAAACCAAACAAATGTTGTGAATTGAAAATATCTGGAGTCTAGCTACAGATGAATAAAGTCTAATCATCCCATCCGTTATGAGACTTCTGGAATTCCCAGTTTCTTAAGTATTAGGTTATACAAGCTGACTGGCATTTATAATTCAGTGAATAGTCATGTGACAAATGGTCAAAGTTGGTTTCCTCTCAAGATACAGAGAATAAATCCAAAGAAGCTTTGAGCTTGAATCCAAAGAAAAGAGAAGATAGTTCAGTGAGCCAAAGAAGTGCAGATTTGTTCTTAAACACAGCCCTTTGCCCATGTCACATGGCAAGCTGAGGGAAGCTTCAGAAGGAATTTGTGAAATGCTATTTGGAGCAGAGAAGTAAAAAAATCCTCACAGTTTGCAGAAAATACCTATTTGGATCCCAGGCATTAGTTGTCATTGTATACCAAGTTTGCAGTTTAGGCAGATTATAATATAAGGCCTGAAGGGCTGAATGCAGGCCAGGCCTGATGTAAACTGCAATCCTCTGTGTCTATACAAAAGTAAGCCCCACTGAGATTTTTCCAGGTAAGAGGATATAGGATGGCCGCCTTAAAGGCACACAGTGCTCAGGATTTGTTGCCATACTTGGGCAGTATGCCTTCTGTTCTACATGCTGTCATTCTGACTGCCAGCACAAAATGAAGTGAACTGTTTGAGGAGCAGCTGGAAACAAACAGAAATGCTCCTATATTGAAATGGGCAGGTCAACAGAACCTGCAGAAGGTAGCTTTGTTGATCTGTTTCTGGGGATGCTTCTTGAATCACAACTTCTTGTTGCACAAGCAGTGGGTCTCCCTTGGAAAACCAACACAAAAGGAATGCTGAGGCAGAACTGGATACTGCCCCTTGATTGCATTCCTGGAAGTAATGGGCTCAGGTCTTTCCTGGGATAATTTTACACATTTGTTCCCAGTAGAATTCTTCTAGCTCTTGACTGAATGGCCAGCTATTGCCAGATTTTACTTCAGCTCATCAGTGTAGATGTGGCTTTTCATGCTAATGAAAGCAGTATAGTTAAATGTCAGGAAATTGACATTCTGTATTACAGAAATTTGTGTGCCACGTATTCATTCAGTGGAAGAAGAGCAAGTCCTTGATGGTAAGGCATTTTTTTAAAGCAATTATTTACTGGGCAATGTTATCAAAATAAGCAAAAGCCTGCAAGACTTTGGGAGGCTCTGCATTCTGGCCAGAAAAGGAGTATATTGATAAGAGAATGTATAGAATATACAGTGGAGATGGGAACACTCTCCAGGACCCCTTGAAGCTTGTGCAAGTTGCCTGGAAAGTGTGCAAAATGTAGTCAAGATAGGGGAGTACAACACCAGAAAACTCATTCCACTTGAGCTTGATGAATTTCTAACCTGAGAGCCCAAAGCAGGCTAAATCAAGGCAAGGGTATTTTACTTCTGTGAAATTTTTGCAGATGTGGAATTAAGGACTATGTGTGTCTAGCACAAGGTACACAAAATGGGGCAAACTTGTAACATTTGAGTCATGGTTCTCCTTGTTGTAATAACATTGAATAAGAGCCATATAGAAGCATCTTCTCACTGCATGGGTATATATCCCACCTGGGCAGTTTTTTGACAGTTAAGTCAGTTTTGTTTTGTTTTTTATAAAATTTGAATCTCTGCCCTACAATTTACACAAATTGCAGAACTTAAAATTTGTGCAATTTTCCCTGGCTTTAGAAAAATACAATTAAACAAAAAATCACCAAGTTGACTTGAATCACATCAGAGCATATCAGCTCCTGTGCAGGGTTGACAGAACAGGATCTAAAGGGCCATGTTGAGAAAATCTGTTGGATTTTCACCACAGCCCCATCAGGTTCTTCACATTGCCCTAGGACAAGGGCCATATGTTCCCCAAGGCCCTTTGGGAATTACGTAGTGTCCAGAAGATGAGTGAAATATGGACATCTTCCAAGGCTGGTTGGCAAATATGTATAATGGCTAGAGAAAGTGTACAGAGCCTTCTTCGTGATCACACTGTATGCACATTCTCCATGAAATGTGCACGAGGGCAGGTTTTTATGCACACTCTCTTTATTCCCATATATACAGAAAGCTCACCCCATTGTTAATACATTCCTGTTAGTAAAACTGCTCACAAACATACCAAAATTAAATCTAATACAATCTACTCCTGTGACATTCCCTTAATGTAAAACTTTTATAGCCTTATTATCACATTGCTCCATAAAAACATTTTTCAGATTGCCTGATAGCTTGTCTGCCTTCTTGTACCAGGGAGAGGTAATGATTCTTGTCTCAGAGGCATCTCTCAAATTGCTTGTGTTTGTAGAGAAAAGGTATGATATGGGACAGGCAGTAACTGGCTGGCCTTTCCATAACAGGCTATGGGACCCAGCACAAATGAATCCCAGCTGATGCCATTCATAGAAACTGGTTCTAGTGAAAATGACAACACAGTAAGACCTGCTAAAGAACCTGGCAGGTTCCCTAACGATTTGTACCACTGTGGAAGGTATAATTTTAAAACTTGGTGACTGGGCAGAGCAATTGCCACTGCCTAACTTTAATCCACTTGCTGTTTTGCTAGCAGCTGAACTCTGAAAAAGCCGCTAAAGGACTGGAAACCACAGGGCTGCCCACCCTTAAAAGCATGGCCACCAGTACCCAAATGGCTGTTTCTGTGTTCATGCTGCTATTTCAACATCTGCCCCTTGTAACACTGTACAGAATTGATATGTTCTTTACCCTTTTTTCAAGAGGTTGGCCTTTCATCAAGTGGCCAAGAAATCCCTTTGGAAAGCGAGGATCACACTACTGCTGAAGGTAGATCTCACAAAGGGGTTTCTCCTTTCCATAGGTTAACCAGAATCTAACTAGGTGTGTTGCAAACCAGAGTGAGAAAAGGAATAGATGGAGAGGGGCAACATAATCCTTTCCCCTCTGATACTTTCTAGCTCAAAATTACTCTCCCAGATCTACTCCTCACTCTACCACCCCAAGCGCAGTTTGTGTGAGGTTAGATATCTTTATGTAATGAAAAGCAGCTTGTTTCATGTATATTTGAGAAGGATGAATTGATCCCACTGAAAAACAAGGTTTAGATAATGTGAAGGACATGAAAGTTCACAGTTTGACATGCCAGGCAAATTTGGGCATCATGTGTTATTTGATAGTTAAACAACCCTTGGATAACCCTAGAACAACCCATGGTGTTTGACTCTTGTTTTCCATTAGGCATGCTGCTTCATAAGGTAAAACCTGGAGTATGCATAAACCAGTTGTACAGATCAGAAAAGCCAGAGAGAAAAATGACCTCGCTTAACATCATTCAATAACCCCTGTTGCCTTGTCAAAATCCCCTTCTCTTCCCTAGAATAATTTAAAAAGACAGTTTGCCACCCACTAGAAAGCCCCTCCCAGGTGCCAATTGGCTGTCAGTGGTTGTCAAGCTGTGGAAACCTGCTATTAAGCTGGACTTTGCTCTCTTCAAATAACATGGAGACAAAGAAAAAGCTGCAGTGAGCCAAAATTGGCTTGTGATCACAGCAGGGAAACAAATCAGCCCTCCAGTGGGATCCCTACATGTTAGTGCAGGAAGATCAAGGGGGTGGGAGGGAAGGGGCAAGCAATCCATGATGAACCCATTTGTCCATCTGGCACCATTGCCAGTTGTGTTCTCAGTCACCAAGTGCCATGACTTTTTGCCATGGAGGGTTGTCATAATGTGTGAATGTGCCTAATGCTTCCATATTCAGTATTGGACTTGAATTCATGTCTTTATCAAAAGCCCAGCATTCTCCCCACTGGAGCACACAGAGGTATCCCCACCCTTTCTCATTCTGAAGCACTCTTCCCATTCATTTGTACTGGAAATATCAATGACAAAAGTTCCAGAGGGACCTCCTGAGAAAACAGAGGTCAGCATACATTCACAGATTTAAAAAGAACAACTGGTGTCTGAATATGTGAAAAATGAAGCATTCATTTTCTCACAGAGGAACTGAATGAGTCAAGGAGTGTGGAAGAAGGCAATATTGAAGAATCTATTGAAGAAAATGATGAAGAAGGTAGGCCAGAAAACTCAGGGAAAACCACATGTTTTATTCTTTGGAGTATCATTCCCTGTAGCTACCATGGGAGGTGCTGGTTTCCCTACTCCCTGCCTTGCACTGAGCTGATGCTAGTGTCCTGCTGTATAACTCTTTGTCCATTGCTGTGTAAGTGATCTGGAGTCATATGGTGGTGATTTTTGAGAAATGTGCCTGGGTATAAACTGTCCAGTTTCAGGCAGGGTCCTATCACCAGTATGAGACTTTTAAAAGATAAATGAAAGTAAATTATGTTTCCTGCTTAATGCAGTGAGCCATAAAAACACAACTGTCTTAGCTAGGCACACAAGTATTCTATGCGTACCCTGCACTGTCCTGCTTTAAAGAGGGAATAATATGTGTATTTATTTTCATTTTACAGCTCCTGACTTACTCTAAGCAGCAGTCAATTTGAGCAATAGGGAATGAAGTTCATAATTCATTACGGTTCACTTCAGCTGTATCTTAGAGAATGCTTTGATATGGTGGCGCATATGACTCAACAACAATAGATTTGGTGCAGGAAAATGTTCTTTGTAATGAAATATATTGCAATCTCAAAAGTTTAAGCATATTTGTCTTCTATTTGTATACTAAACACTTGGTATGACCAGCCTGATCCATCAGACGAAAGAATGTGTGTTAAGCCAGGTAGATCAGTGTTGGTGCAATGTAAGATTATCTTCAAGCTCATTTTCCATCCCAGATTCTTCCTGCTTCCTGGTCACTTTTGTTTTTGCTCAGTTTGTAGAAGAGTTCTGTTCACTGTTTTGTGTCTTTTTTGTTAATTCTAATAAAATTGCTGCAATACTGTGGATTCTGGATTTTTTTTCCTAATATAGTATCCCAACCACTTACAATTTTTGAAATGTGGAAGTCATGTGTGCATCATAAGGAGCATGTGTGAAATTCTCAAAAGGAATCAGATATTGCAGGATAAATTTTCACAGAGTGGAGTTGCCTAGAGAATAATTTGAAGAGGGGTGTAAGTGCCTTCAAGAAGCAGATACATGAATAATTACCTCAGTCATAATTACCTTTGGTTTCTCCTCAGCTGCTGTATATTTAATATTTAGCACTCTTTGGGTTGCATCAGCCGTTTGTTGGGCTGGCATCAAGCCCTACTGATCTGTGTGGGTATAATTCACTAGGAATCTGTTCATCTTTGAGCCAAAATGGAAGAAAACAAATTTGATCCTGGTTTTGTAAAGGACGGCATATAAATATTCTAAATAAATTAAATAAATAAATAAATTGGTGCCTGGAGCATTTGCCGGAAAACTTCTGTGGCTTTAATCCTGCTTCTATGTGCTAACATTCGTATTGCTGCAAGGTTTTATTTTGGGCTTGATTGATATTTTTACTGCAGTTTTAAGCTTCCATGTTGCACTCCATCTATTTAACCTCAAGGCTTTCATTGTTGTGAACTGTCTCAAGAGCTTTTGGGGGAGTAGAAACACAATGGATAGAGAGTCATGGAAAAATAAGTCTCCTCTTCCACCTAAGCTCAGCCAAAGGCAGGCTGATGTCTGAATTTAAAAACTCATCAACATCTTCCCAAACCACCCATAGGATCCTCCCCAGTTCAGAGAAGGAGCAAGCTGCACCTCAGGAGTGGGTTTTTACAGTGAAACTGGAACTCCTGTAAAAAGGATAATGACAGTTACATTAGCAAAACTTAGGAGGGACCAGTGTTACTTTCAAGCATAACCACAACCAACTTGTTCTTTAAAAAATGAAAAGACTACTAAAAGCCCAAAGACAGCAGCCTAACTCTTCCAAACATGCCTAGGATCCCCCATACATCTTTTTGTTATATCATTTCCTTTTTTAAAAATTGACAATCCTTAACAATAACAAAACATACAATCATCTTACAGCATGTACATTTTCTATCTAACAATAAATATTTACATCTCCATTCCAAGTCTATTCCACAAATTGATAGTCACACATGCACACAGAGAGAGACTTACTAAACAACAGATCAATATACTATAGGGTTATCCAGCATATTTATCTCAATATTTGATTCCATATTCAAGGTCAGTAAGGGGTGCCAAAGTTTACTGAAATTACCCATTTTCATTTCCCCTCTCAGGATTCTAGTCCGGCTGGTCAATTTCCCCATTACTGCAGTTTCCCATACCCTTCCTAAATGTCTTTGAAAGGAAAGCCCTTAACATCTTTCCAGTGATGCCCAATTTCTATTCTCTCTGCTCCCATAAGAATCTTACTCACTATTATTTACATTCTTATTCCCATCCACAAAGAGGGAGAATAATAGAAGAATTTCATTACAAATCTTTTTTTGATGCGTTAACTTTTCTAACCATTTAATTGCCTCTTTCCAGAATAATTTCACTTTTGGACAAGATATCCACATATGTTCAAGCAAGCCTTTTACCCCACAATTTTGCCAACACATGTCTGATATTTCCTTATTTATTTTTTGAAGTTTTGTGGGGAATAAGTGCCATCTATGAATTCCCTTCAATACCATTTCCTCAGATTTTGCCAATACTGATTTGTATAATTGAGAGTTTCATATTCCTGTCCACAATTTTTCTGGCATTTTAATATTTAAATTCCTTCCCCATACTGAGTTTGTTTCTATGTAACTGGTGCATTCATCTTTTACAATATTTTTATACAAAATTGAGATTAAAGCTTTTTTTTTTTTTTACTATTAGTGTCCCCCATACAATACTTTTCTAACACTGTCAATGTTCTAATACATGGGTCCTCAAACTATGGCCTGTGGACTGAATCCTCAGAGGTTTTAGACTCACTGCGGCCGTGCCCACTGCCACCGCTGCCTGTCTCATTGTGTGCGGCAAGGCAGCAGCTTGCTTGCTTGCTTGGAGACCATTTTGAAGTCGTTTGGAGAAAACAATCTCTGAGCGAGCAATCCGCTGCCTCACCACTCACGCGCCCGCCAGTGTAATGCCAATATTTCTGATTCTAATTCATTAATCATTACTTTAGCAAATGCTCCTTCATATAGGCCATGAGTCCTCAAACTACGGCCCGCCATGCTCACTTATCTGGCCTGCCTCAGAGCTTTTGGACTCACTCAGAGAAAATGATCTCCGAGCAAGTCCAAAAGCTCTGAGCTGCTGCAGGTGTTCTTTGAAACTGAGCAGAGAGGTGGCGCAAGCATCAAATTGTAATAGCTCATGTGTTGGATTCACCCCCCCCCCCCCCAACATTGCATGCATACACAGAGCAGGAATACAGAGCAGGAAATAGGAGGGTGGAAAAGAGAGAAAGATGAAGATGCTAAAAATGAATTGAAGGTAAGAAAAATTGTAACTTTTTATATCCATTTTTATGTATGTGAGCCACGTCCCTGGGCTGCGGGCCAAGCTGCCATTCCCTTGCCGAGCCCAGGGGGCAGCTGTCTGATGGTGGTGGTAGCTTGCACAGAGAAGGCTCCCGCACCTCAGCTACGGCCTTCTATGGGCAAGCTGCTGCCGCTGTCCCTCCCCTCCCCTTGGAAAGAATCCCTTACCTCCCTCCTTGCGGCCCTCTCCCGGCTAGGGGAGCCTCCCCACGCTCACCTCCCACTGCTGCTCTTGCTCCCTTGAAACTGGGATGGTGGCAAGGAGTATATTTTCCATTATGCCCAACCAGCATGGCCAATGGAAGTTGTAGTCCAATTTATCTGGACCCTACCAGTTTTGGCAAGGTTGCACTTAAAATATGGTAGTCATTAGCTCTGCATCCAAATACACCCATTGTGTATTGGGAGAATTGTTCTGGGCTGACTTGCTTCAAATACTAAGAGTGGCATTAACAGTATTTATCCTTAGTATTTTTACTTCATTCTTTGCAAATGCCAGTTACAGTTATCAGCTGCATTATGCAAAATACTATATTTAGTGCCTTGGTTGTCTTGTAACTATGTCCCTTGAATATGGACATGCTCTTCCCCACCTCATGTTGGGCTTCTGCTGCAGCCCAAGGGAGCAGAACAAACATTTTTTTAATTTTAATTATTTTTAATGTGCAGTGTGCATAGGAATTCATTCATATTTTTTCCAACTATAGTCCGACCCCCAAACAGTCTGACGGACAGTGAACTGGCCCCCTGTTTCAAAAGTTTGAGGACCTCTGATTTAGGGGATGTATAAAACCAAAAACAAAACAAAAGGCTCTGCAACAGTTTATATAATCCTTTATATAATAAAATACAAGCAGCATTCTATTGATTGCTAGCTCTGTAAAGTTAGATAATTCTGCATGGATATCATAATGTAGAAATTCACCTTTACATATTCTGAATAGTCAGTGATCAAAGTAACTAACAGTGATGGAAGTGTGTATAATATACACTTGGATTTATAAATAATATACATGTGTGCATGTAGGTAGTGCCCACTTGTGCCATTTTACTACTGCTAATAATGCATTTTCAGAAATTAGATTTGAAACTATGTGCAAGATGAGAATCCAGCTAAAGTTATGCTTGTGCAAATAAAACACACATGCTCTTGTGCAAAGGACTGTTTTAGAGGAGCTCTGCTAGCACTGCCTGAGTTTGTGGAATGTCACTATTGGATACTGCCCATATATGCACACACATACACAATGAAAGTGAGGGCTACAACAAAATGCAGCATATTCATGCCTTCTTCCAGGATACTATAAGTTCAGACATATAACTATGTCTCTGTCCAATTCACTTGTCTCCTTTTCTGGTTAAATTTCCTAGTTTTCTTTCCTGACTGACCTCCAGAACTGCATGACTGGCAGGAGGCTGTTGTGCATGCTCCATCTTCAGTCCTCATTGAGCTATATTATATTTTCATTTACATTTTGATTATATGGAGGGAGTATTTACTGTGGAAATTTATTTTCTTCCTGAAGTGGAAACCAGAGAGAAAGCTCATGCCTGTTGCACAGAAGCAGACAATATGTAGCCCTCCAGAAGTTTTGGCTTACAACATCCATGATTCTGTACCATCAGCTGTGCTGGCTAGGGCTGATGGGAGTTGTAGGCTAAACTCTGGAGAACTACAAGCTATTGACCCCTGCACTGTGCTTTGCTGGAAACACGAAAGGCAATGAAATTTGTTCCAACAGTTTTATCCTCAGGCAAACTACATTGTTAGCTGCAAACTGGTCTAAATACTTAACTGAGTTTATTAGTTTCATGTTCTTCATCTTGGGCTTGCCATTCACCTCTTTCTTTTGAAGTTTATTCTCCCATTATTTAAATGATAAGAAGTTCATCAGAAGTCTCTAAGGATGCTTCAGGAATAAGTTTTAATTTCACGACCACACACTTTAGAGGGGAGCCAGGCAATGATGGCTTCCATTAGTCCCCCTTCTCTGTTTTGCCTCTGCTTCTTTTGTCTTTTTTTTCTTACCAGAAAAAATCCACTGAAGCCCAAATATAATATTTACCTATCTATTTGTCACATTCATAGCTCATCTTTTCTTTCAAGGAGTCCAAAGTGGTGTACATGACCTTGATCTCCATTTTGTCCCTGGCTGAAAATCCATGATTAGATGAAAGTCGGCCTCATAGCTGAATGGTCATTTGAACCCAGATCTCCCCAGCCTCAGTTCAGCACACAAACCACTGCAACACACTAGCTCCCAGTGCCTTTGGAGTGGTAGCACTAGAAGTCTTCTGTCTGAAAGCACCCACTATGCTTCTCTTCACAGCCATAGCCATTGTTCCCGCTGGAATGGAATGCCAGGGAGGAGAGAGAACCCTATGGAATTAATGCCTTGACTCTTATTAATTACTGTGCTGAAACTGGCCATCCAACTTGGCATGCATCTGCCTCTACAGCTCATTAGGGAACAATCCCTCTTGCCTGCAGGGACCTCACATCCTCATAAGGAAGTCGACCACATTTGGAAGAGCAGTTCTCAGGAGTCAGTGAAAGATGGGCCTTGATTCAGAAAGATACGAAATTTGTCACACTGGAGAAGAAGCAGAGAACAGGGACAAGATGCTTTGTCCTTGCTTGTGTGCTTGTAACCTCTACTCTTGAGGCAAGTGAAATGCTTTGGTTAGTGGCAAGGTTTCTTGATAAAGCAACAGTGTTGATTGCATAACTTGGAAAATTACAGTGGGCTCAGTTATGCTTTTCTGTTATGCTTCATGACATGCATAAATTTTCAGCAGACAATCAAACTGGGTGTGGACTTATGAGACTCTCTCTCTTGCGGTCTGACACATGTGCATGTATTTGTGAGAGCTGTTTTCATAAAGCGAAAGATTTGTTGTCTTTTTTTACCTCCAAAAGTACCTGACTTTTTTTAGTACTGACACAGTGAATATAAATAATTCCATTGTATATTTAATATAACTACCTAAACTAGCTAAAACTCTGTCAGATTCTAAAAAGTATCAGTGAGAAAAGCCTCTTTTCTAAGACAGCTTCATGGTTCAGAGCATCAGTCCTCAAACTACGGTCCACAGGCTGGATCTGGCCTGCCAGGCCCGCCTCTGAGGTTTTGGACTTGCTGTGAGCACAGGCGCCGGCATGCAATGAGGTGGTGGCTTGCTCGTGTGGAATCGTTTTGGACTCGCTTGGAGAACACGATCTCCGCACAAGCAAACCCCTGCCTCACCCCACATGCACCCTGCCCCGCCCCTTCCCCATGCTGGCACCACCTTGGTGGCCCGCACCCACTGGCCCCCTTGAGGATCCCTGGTTCAGAGGTTCATGGTACTGAAACCCTTGAGAGCTCCAGAGAGTGTCCTGAAATCCTCAAGATGCTCTCCTCTCTCTGGCTCTTTTTTAATTTTAAAATGGGGCCATGAATTTGAAGTAAGCATGGCAGCTCACTTTCATGTAATCCTCTGCCCAAAGGAATGGCAATTACATTTTGCTTGTTGCTTCATCTTGTTGCTTGGTCTCCACAGGAGCCTCTTGTCTCTCAGCAACCAGGAGATGCTCTGGCCTCACATTCTACCATGGCAGAAGGTGAACCTGTAAGGAACCAATGTGGAATGGCCTTTGGAGGCAGCAGAGCAACAGAGATGCCCATTTTCAATTATTCAGTATAATTATTAATTGCACTTAGATTGTTGCAAGCTGATATGCAGTTGCTGTGTGTCTGTAAAGGAGTAAATGGGACAACAACTCCACAGTGAAACTTTTTCTTGGAATGTCATTTTTCAATGAAGGTAGACTGCTTCGAATTCCTCAATGGCCCTGCAGATGTTTGGAAGCTGAGGCTCAGGTAAGGCCCTCACTTAAGCAAGCTGGATGTGTATAGTAGCAGCAGAGCACCAATGAAAGATAATAAATGCAAGAGGTAATCAACAATTACCACTGTTGATTTTGGACTTAAGAGCATGGCCTTTCCTGTGTCCACCCTTCTTCCATGATCCCCCACCCTGAGCACTTTCATTCAAAGATAGCAGCGATGTAGACAGGAATGTAAATTGCACAGGTGTGCAGCATTTCAAGGGTGTATAGTTAAGCTCAAGGATCAGGTTGTTTGTTGTAAGCCTTCTTGATCCTGTTTTATCAAAGAGGTGGATCTGAGTATGATACATGAGTAATGAAATGACGCTGTACTGCATTGTTCCTCATTACAATATGTGATGTGAGTTGAGCAAGTGGAGTGTTTTGTTCAGTGGCTCAGGGGCTGTAACATCCTTCCACAGTTCATTTTGTTTCAGATAATCCACTGGTCTTCCCATCTCTGAGATGAATAAGATGGACCTTGATCAACAAGGTAAACCTGAAATGCTGTTGCCTCTTTTAACATGCCATTTGAGATTGCCCTGGGGAGGCCAAGTATGTGTCACTGAAAAAGAGGACAAAATATAGATTTGCATACAATGCACACATGCTAATTATTAGAGAGGAGCAGATTTATAATGCTGGTTTTTAGAGAGAGGAGCAGCTTTATATATAATTGCAATGACAGAAATAGAAAGGAAGACTGCAGGCAGGCCAGTTGCATGGTGGCTCATCTGGAGCCCAGGATCCTGCCCTCCTTTCACAGGAGACTCTAGATTGTGTGAGGAATCTATTTTGTGGGTGGGAATCTGGCAGGTGCCCAGCGTTGGCATGGCATTCACCAGGAATCATGCCCTGCATGAAAGCCATGCAGGTGACTTCCCTTTTCTGTGTCACATGCAGAAGGCTATGTTTATGCTACACACAACCAGAAGGGTTGCAGGTTTCTGTGAGCTTCATTCAGCAAGAGCCTGCCGACTTCGTCTCAGCTCCACTTGCTTTCCAAGACAGGTGAGCATGAGAGGAAGTCTGCAAGCATGAGAGGGATGGATTCCGTGGAGAGCACTGGTTGTCTCTTTTTCAGCCAGACTTGGGCTGAACAATCCTCCAAATCCAGGATGGCTTCAAATACAGGACATGTGGTCACCTTAAGGTGGCCTCTAAAAAGACAAGTAACGTAGAGGAACAAAAACGTGATGGTGGTCTTTGTGCATTTCCTTCACAGAAGCTTTGAATGCCATTCAGAATTCTGTCTACAGAACCGCCCTGAAGCTCCATGCTTTGCAAAGTCTATGCCAGTGTGAGTAGTGCAAGAGTCAGCATGTTTTCATCTGGCTTGCCTTGGCCAAGTTTGGACAGGGTCCTATGGACATAAAGTGCTGAACTCGCCAGCTCCTTTGGGGATGTCCAGTGCTGGGAAACAACCAATGAAATCTTTGTGCCGATTTTGAATGGAGTGTGGTCTCAAGGAGGCAGGAGGTGGCTCTGTAGGCCAGGATGGTAGACGTGGTGAAGTGTCAGGATAGGACCTGAAGTATTTGATGGATTTCAGGAAACTCCTAAGGCAGCTTATGCAGAACTGGATGAAACAAAATTGAAAATGTTGAGTACACAAAAACAACCCAATTCCAAAAGCAGCAGTCTGAAAACTCCACTATAGATGGAAATTGCAGCTGTATCTTGAACAAATAGGAGGTATAGCTGTGAACACTCCGGTGTTCCCCACTCTGGTGTTCTCCAGATGGTTCAGGCATCTCCCACCATCCATGCTGCCTGGGGACAATGGAAGCTTTGGTCCAACACATCTGGTTGTGGGAGGCAGCTCTAAGCTCTGGAGTGCAGAGACTTGTTGGGGGTAAGAGGAAGCAACGAAGAAAGGTCCCTTGAAGATAATCCAAAGATTTACAGGCTGGAAATTGTACTTTGAAGTTGTTGTTTTGATTGTAATAAGTGCTAGATGCAGAAGCTTTGAGGCTCAGGATCTTTTCTGGAGAAGGAAAAAAAAAAGACTTTACTCTGATCAAATGTCTCAGAGTAATGTCTCAGACAGGTGCTTTTGCAACTGTCAGGGATATCTTTAATTTTAGGTTCACATTGACATTTTCCCTCTGTTCCTCATAAAGCCTGAAAAAGTCACTGATTCTTCCAAGCCTCCTTAATTTGTCTGCAACTGTCTCCAGAATGGCTGCTGAACACTCTCCTCCCTCACCTTTTCATCCTTCCATTGAGTTGGGTCCATCCAAGCCAATGTAGCCTACTCCAACAGGCAGCCGCTCTCTGAGGGTTCAGCCCAAAGCCTTTGCCAGCCCTGCAACCTGAGAGCAAACTGCAGAGCCCAGAGACTGAACCTGTGTGTGCGGCATGCATTGAGCCACTGAACCTTCCCTCCTCCCTCCCATCCCTGATTGTCCATCTCCACTTTAGAGCCGACTTGGCATAGCTGTAGTACAAGGTTTGCTCCACAGAGTACATGCTACACTCAGACACATACATAGATCCCAGACCTGGTGGCCTTCAAAAATTACCCCATCAGGGAGCATATTTGAAGATATTTATTGATTACATCTGTATCTCATGTTTTCCTCCAAGGAACCCAAGGAGTTTGCAAGTCCCTCCTTGTCACATATTAGCCTCACAGTGATCCTATGAAGCAGGTTTGACTGAGTTTTTCCAGATGAGGCTTTTGTTGTTTTTTCAACATTCCTCACTTGTAGTAGTTTTAGAAGGCACTGGCTTCCCTCCAGTGTTTCTCACATGCAGTGGCCCTGCTTCCTTTGTTCTGCTGTAGGACCACCTGAAGAGGCCTCCAAATATCAGCACAGAACACCAAAAGCATCCATCACATTGGCTGTTAAGCTTCTGTATGCACAGGTGGTACAGTCACACCCAAGGAGTATACTATATGCACCCACTCTTAGCATTCACTCGTTGAGTGCAACTTCTTGCTGAAATGCCAGCTTTAGCCTGTTGAAGCGTCCTCATCCTGTGGTAAGACAGCAGAACATGCTGGAAGGCAAACAATGCTGGAGATGCCGGGTGTGCACACAGCCACGCTCTAGATAACGCAACCATGTGTTGGATTTTCATGAGAGCAGAATCAAAGGAAGCAGATTGTGGGGAGATTCTGGACAGATAAAAAGAACTCTCTTCACATGGCACTACATGGGGCTGAATGCTGGAAGTCACCACAGCAAGATAAGCAATGGCCACCAACAGGGATAGCACTGAAAAGGGGATTAGATAAAATCATGGGGGAGATGGGTCATGTGAAGGATGATGACATGCACTGGTTGTGGGGAATGCAAGTGGGGGCTGTTATTGTGCTCATGTGGGGCCCCCTGGGCATGTGCAAACAAATGCAAAGTGGGACAGAGAGCGGGTCTGATCTGGTAGGCCAAGAATCTCAGAGCCAGTGGTGCAGAGACTCTCAGAAACTGCTCCAACACTGGTGTGGGTTGCACAGTCTGGATTACGCTGAGGATGCCTCTGACGAAGGCACTGAGTGCAGAAAGTGCAAGTTAAAGCACAGCTTGAACCAGTTGAAACTGCCTGGCTTCAGAATGAGGTCTTTGTTTTATTTTCACAGTCGATGGCCAGTGCCTCCTTGATCAAATGCGTTCTGCCGCCCCACCAGTGCCAGGACAAGAAGCAGGGCCCACTGACAGTGTAGCAGCTCTCACAATGGCTGAAGGAGCTTTTTAAAAAAGCCCAGTTAGAGACGCCCGGCCAGGTGCAGCCAGGAGCTCACTCAGAGCCTCCTGATGGCAGCATTTGACAGGTGAGAGAAACAAGGCACACAATTGAATACTGGATGAGGTGGCCAATCTGGCATGTATGACTGGGTGAGCAGGGAGGGCTGCTACTCATTTGGAGTACTTGCCCCTGTCCCGCTGGGCCAGTGGGACAGACTCGGGTTTGGGCCGGTGTGCCACTCACCCTGCTGCTCAGCAGCCTCCCCAATCAATCTTCTATTTGAAACCCGGCAGAGCTTTTCAGGGTCATCCAAGGCAGTGATGAATGGGGAATACTTCTGGGGATGGGAATCCATCAGATTCCCTGGGCTTGGCTCCCTGGACTCTGGTCCTGTTTTCAGTGGCCCAAAACATGAATTCTGGGTGGGCACCCCCAGCGATCAAGCCCCAGGTGCTGAGCAAGCAGCAAGTGTGCTGAGTGCAGCTGCCATTTGAGCCATTGCAACTGATGCCTGAGAAAGCTGTTCATGGGGGGCTTACCAGGAAAGCACCCCCCTCCCCCGGTGACCCCTGTGCAAGCAGCAGCCCTCTTGCATGCCAGTGTGCAACCACCTCTTGGGCTGCTGCAGGTGTTGCAGAAGAAGGCTGCCAATCACTCAGCTAGGTGCCTGCGAGAGTTTACAGGTTTACTCTCCAACTGGCTCCCTGTGGATGAGCAGGCCAAGCATAAGAGGAAGCCTGCAAATGCTTGAAGGGACAGATTCAGCGGGGTTTGTCCCAGCTGTAATCCAGGGCCGATTCCATGCTGGTCACAAGGGCTTCTTAAACCCCTTTGAGCCTACTCTAACCTATTTGCTGGGTACCTCCACTTCTGTTGCATCCACTGGGACTTTTAGACTCCAGAGTTAGAGATGAAACTGCCCAGATCCCCAGAGTGCAGCCTGGACTGGCTTTTGGGAGTGAGTTTCAGCTGGTGCAGCTCAAGGATGTTGTCCTGGTGCTTGGCCAAGTTCATGCAGCTCCTTCCATCCTAGATCCCTATCCTTCCTGGCTCATAAAGCCAGCAAGGACGGCCCAACTGGCTGGGCCAGGGAGGTGCCTCCTTGCAGAAGGTGCACAGTGACATGGTATAGCCCTGCCATCACAGTGATCCCTGGGCCAATTTTTTTAGAGAGGACTGTGAGGAGCATCTTTATGTCTCTGACGGAGTGCCCTGGTGGCCCTGAGTTGCCCTTCCTGCTTGCCCAAGATCTCGGCTCCTAGGGATGCAACAGTTGTGGGGGAGGCTTGCTCTGGTTTGTGTCCTCAGGGACTGGCCCCTCAGGAAAAGAAACATAACATAGCGACAGGCTTATAACATGGGATGTGCCTTTTTTTTTTTTTTGCCTTACAGACACAGAGAGGGTTTCATCCAGCCCCGATCAGCTGCTGCTGCCCTGATTGCCCTCTCTGGGGACAACGTGCTGACCAAATACAGAGGTATGGGGTGCTGTCTTGCTGCATCCTGCCCCACGGGTAAGGTCAGAATGCTGGCAGGAGCATGCTGGCTTTGCACCCAGAGTGAGCCAAGCCTTGCCCAGGGCTTCCTCTCCCTGGGACGATCTCCTGGGGCTTGCTGGAAGATGTTCCAGGATTTGAACTGAACAAATATCCTTTAATTAGAACCAAAGTTACCAATCATGCAATGTAGCCACTGCTAACATACAAGGCTAAACCATTAATTTTAATGGTTGTTTTAGTTTTGGTGTTATTTATATACCGTATTTTTCGCTCTATAAGATGCACTTTTTCCCCCCTCAAAACTAAGGGGAAATGTCTGTGCGTCTTATAGAGCGAATGTGCCTGACACCCGGGACGCTGCCCGCCCGCCCGCGGGCACCACCAGGCCGGCATGTGCTCAGCGTGCCCTGCTCCACCGCGAACTGATCACCCCCACCGGGAAGCTCCCCACCTCCCCCCACACGCCAATCCTTCTAAAGCCTCCGCCGCTCGCACTGTCATCCCGCGCCGATCCGCACCTCCCCCCCCCACACCACTGCCGCGGCAGGCACAGATGAGGCTTTAGAAGCACGATCCTTCTAAAGCCTCCACCGCCCGCACTGTCATCCCGCATTGCCATCCCGCGCCGATCCCCCACCTCCCCCCACACCACAGGGGGCAGGCACACATGAGCTTTGCTTTAGAAGCACAATCCTTTTATTAAAGTTTAACAGGTTAAGAAACAGTATACATTGAAGCAGCGTTCTCTTTGAGATGTGAGAGAAGCAATTGACAATGTAAAGAGCTGGACACATGGACTGAGCAGTCAAATAGACATTGTTTCTTCCAAAAGCCTTTTGATAAAATCCATCAACAGACTCTTGAGAAAACCTGGCAGTGATGGAATAAGGGCTGTGTGTGCACACACATGTTGTCCTATGGATCAGTAACTGATTACAGAATTGAAAGCCAACATTGAGAATGCATGGTATTCTCACAAGATTCTGCATTAGGATCAGTGCTTTTCAACCTGTTCATAAATGATCTGGAATTAGAAGTGAGCAATAAAGTAGCCAAGTTTGCTGATGATACTAAAATAAAACATTTAAAAGGGATTGTGAGGAATTCCAGTGGGATCTCTCTGAGCTGGGAAAAAGGGCATCAGAACGGCAAATGCTTTCAGTGTAAGCAAGTGTAAAGTTAGCATGCTGGGGGGAAAGAATCTCATCTTCAAGTATAAGCTGATGGAATCTGAACTAGTGCTGATAGACCAAGAAAGGGTCTTGAGAATGTGGGGGACAGCTTGATGAAAATGTCAAATGTTAGGAGGAAATGCCATAATTAGGAAAGGAATTGAAAATCAAATTTCCAAGATCATATTCCTCTTACACAAATCTTTAATATGACCATACTTAAAAGTATTGTGTACAGTGCTGGCCACCACACCTGAAAAATGACATTGTTGGAAAAAGTGCAAAGAAGGGCAACTAAAACAAGGGATTGGAGCAGCTCCCCTATCAGACTTTATGCATGGTGTGAAAAAGTGGAAAGTGGGACATTTTCCTCCTCTCTGAAAAAAAAAAGGGTTAATCCCCATGAAAACACCCATCACTCCTTTGTTCTGAAAAAAAAAAAAAAAGATTCAACAGCAGAAGTGTAGTGAGCTTGAAATACCTTTTGGGAATGGAAGGGAAGTTCCCCACAATTCAGCTTTGTCTTTCAAGGGTTGGGCCTTTTAATACCTCATGGATAATTAACTGCGACTTCTAAATGCTTAACAAAAACAAAGTGGATATAAAGTTCCCTTCCCAATTGAGGATACAAGAAACACAATTATTATAGTGATCTCTGCAACTGTGCAAATGTTAGATTTTCATGCCCTTGGTCCAGAGGAAGAAATGACACACAAGAGACCACTGAGTGAACATTTCTCTCAACTCAAAAGGATGCGTAGATGCAGCCCAAGTTTCTTAAGCATCACTTCTAAATATGAAAAAAAGAGAGAGAGAAAAGTTGGAGGATTGAATTTAGGTCTCTCCTCATTGCTCACCTTCTCTGTCTAAGATAGAGGCAAGAAAAACCAGAGAGAGCAGGTATGCTGGGGGTGTGCAATCAAAAGAATTTTGTTGTGTCCGACCCATCGTGACCCCATGGACAACATTCCTCCAGGCCCTCCTGTCCTCCACCATCCCCCGGAGTCCACTCAAGCTCACACCAACCGCCTCTGTGACTCCATCCAGCCACCTCATCCTCTGCTGTCCCCTTCTTCTTTTGCCATCTACTCTTCCCAGCATTAGGCTCTTCTCCAGGGAGTCCTTCCTTCTCATTAGGTGGCCAAAGTATTTGAGTTTCATTTTCACTATCTGGCCTTCTAAAGAGCAGTCAGGGTTGATCTCCTCTAGGACTGACCGGTTTGATCGCCTTGCGGTCCAAGGGACTCGCAAGAGTCTTCTCCAGCACCACAACTCAAAGGCCTCAATCCTTTTGCGCTCGGCCTTCCTTATGGTCCAGCTTTCACAGCCATACATTGCAACTGGGAAAACCATAGCCTTGACTATACACACTTTTGTTGGCAGGGTGATATCTCTGCTTTTTAGTATGCTGTCTAGATTTGCCATAGCTTTCCTCCCCAGGAGCAAGCATCTTTTAATTTCTTGGCTGCAGTCCCCATCTGCGGTGATCTTGGAGCCCAGGAAAATAAAATCTGTCACTACCTCCATTTCTTCCCCATCTATTTGCCAGGAAGTGAGAGAACCAGATGCCATGATCTTAGTTTTCTTAAAAATATTCAAAAGAATATTTACAGTTTATTCAGACCTACAGGAAATACATGTGGCATTGAAGGGACTGCAGAGATGGATTCTATACAAGATGTTTTCATCCCCTAACAGTTACATGCACAGTCTGTGGGGGATGGGGGGGTCATGCACACAGTATGCTAGAGGCACATGAGAGTAAAGCAACTGGGATTAAGAGATTCCCAACACATCCCATAGTTTATTAAATAGTTCAGTAAACCATTTGATTCAGAATATTTTTTTTCTTGTTTTCCTCCTCTAAAAACTAGGTGCGTCTTATGGTCAGGTGCGTCTTATAGAGTGAAAAATACGGTATATTGTTTTATTTTGTTTTGTTTACCTCTGTTTTATCAAAGTTTGATAGTTTTATAATTTTATTTTTATTGGTTTTGATTGTGTATTGTTCTGAGTGCTTTGTATCATTTATGTTGTAATGGATTTTAATGATGTAAGCCACCCAGAGAGCCTATGGCTAGTGGGGCAGCATATACATCAAATGGATAAATAAGTAAATAAATGAAGGAACAATCTGTTAACATGTGAGAACAGTGGGCTCTCTTAGTGTGAAGAGGAGGAAAGAGCACCTGCTTTCAGACTCTAGCATCAACCAGCCTGGGCAGTCCTCTGTCCACCAAGGTGTGGAATGTTTCAGATGAATGAGGGTTTGCTGAATCATGGGGGTCAAGAAATAGCCTCCCCGTTGCCCTCGCTGCCTTTTTCTCTGCAGGTCAAGAGGTGGCTTGTAAGGAAAGGCACACTCCAAGATACAGAGACCACACTCAGTCTGTCAGAATCCCGAAATCTCAATTTGTGAGAGGAAATAAAACTCGGGGTCGTAGGAAAGATCAATCATTTTGAACCTCCATGTCTTTATTGTCTATCCCAGGCCCCATGGTTTGACTCACAATAAGGCGTTACTGGGCTAGCAGAGATAAACTCGCTTCAAAGTTTTAATCCAACTGAAGGGCATTTTTATACCCTCTCAGTCACATACACCAGTACAGAGCTATTACAGACAGAATACAATAAAGTTCTGTGGTCAGCATATGCAGAAAAGATACAAGAATGTCAGTCAATCATTCAAGCAATAAGATTACACTGTTTCCCAAGGCAATTTTTGACGTATTAGTGGAGTAACTTCCAGAGGCATGGATCCATCTCCGGGTTTACTTAGATATGTAAATTTTGGGCTATCATAAACTCTTGTATTACATTCAGGAAGTCCGAGACCCTGAGTAAAGTATGACAAATAGCTTCTTCCTGACAAGTGGTAAATTCCAAAAGGGATTAGAAAGCTACAATGTGAATGAATTTGACTGAATGAAGACCCCAAATTCCTTCTGTCTGCTCTTGGCCCATAGCCAGGGGGAGGAAAGAAACATTCACAGTTTTAGCTGACATGTTAAATGGATTCCTGAGTTGTACTATGCTCCTTTTCTAAAATTCCCTTATCTCCTGAGGTCTGAATAAAATTTATTCGGGCCTCTTTTCCAACAAGTCCAATAGAAATAGGTGCAACAGCGTAGTCATCCTAGGGAGTCATCAACCATGCTGGTATCGTATGGGGTTTGGAGTCCTGGCTTAGGCTGGAAAGACCCAGGTCCACATCCCCACAGAGCCATGGACTTCACTGGGCCAGCCACAGGGTTGTCGAGAAAATAAGTTGGGGTGGGAAAGAAAGCAAGCATGCCACACAACTCTCTCTGGAGGACAGGTGAAATATCCCTGTGATAAATAAACAGCAAGTGCTAGGGTGCTTGCCCTTTCCCCAAATGATTGTGTCCTTGAGGATTAACAGATGAGGCAGTCTAGGCCCAGAGGGACTGCCCCACAGTGATTCAGAGAGATGTGGGGTTGAATGGGGAATTGCATGTTGGTCTTCCCATCAAAAGCCAATGCTTTCTGGCCCCAAATGTGTCAGTTTGCTGGCTGTGTCTTCTCCATTGGGCTGCAAAGGACAGGTCTTGAAGGATGCAGTTAGCAAATGAATTATTTGACCCTGCTGGGAGCCTCACTGGTATGTTCTGATGCTGCCAGCATTCTTTCAGCTCTGCACAACCTGTGCAGAGAGGGGACCTGGCTGCAGCTTTCAGATTACTCGAAATGGTGTGAAGAAACTGCTTACTGACTTGTCCCAGGTAATCCAGCAAACAAGGGCATGTGCTACCAGCAAGAAGGGGCACCTCCTCAGCACTACCTGCAGTTTTGGGCAGACTTCTGTTTGCTTTGAGGAAACCGCATGTAATGCTAGTACATGGAAGTGGTATAAATAACAACCCAGGTGGGAGCCATAGGTTAAAATAGCAGGTCTATGGATGGCTGTTGTATAAATAGGGGCTGCATTCCCAACTCTGCTGTTCTTATTTCAGTCAAACAGAAGCATAGGAAGAAGCAAGTCAGCAGGGGCCTCCTGGACCATCTAGTCTGACCCCCAGCTCCAGCTGGCTCCACTCATGTTATTCAATGTGGTTGTCCAATTCTCTTTGAAAATCTTCTTCCCCTTCCATTGGCATCTAAAGAATCCCATGTGTATTGATATATCACTTTTCTTTTTAGAATGTTTGAGATGGGATACAATAAAAATGCTTCTGAAGGATTTGTATTTTCCCAAACAAAATGTCAATGTGTTGTAGCAACATTAAACCTTCCCTTAATAAGTGCATTTTTCCATCTAACTGATCTGATTTCCCTTTCCCCTTTTCTCACTGCCTTTCTCTGGGGTAGTCCCAGAAAGCGAGATCCTAGCACTAGGAACAGGAAGGCTTTGTGTGGCTGTTTCCTCTTTTCTTTCTTAACATATATACTGCAGTAAGATTTCTGCTTCACATGATGTAAGAAAGTCTGCCTGCTCACCTTCCAGACCGGCTAAGAAGCTGGAACTTGGGGGAGAGGCCTGTTCTCCCCCGCAGAGGAAGGCAGGACGCGCTCCAATGGAGCAAAGCTCAGGGAGCCAAGGTTCAATTTGGATGCCAGGAAGCACTTCCTGACAGTTAGGACCCCGAGGGCGTGGAATGGGCTTCCACGGGAGGTCGTTGAGGCCCCATCGGTGAGGGTGTTCAAAGATAGGCTGGACATGCACATGGTGGGCATGTCATGAGCGGAGCCGGCTGGTGCCGGAGGTCAGACTAGATGGCCCAGGAGGCCCCTTCTGACTCGCTCTGTTTCTATGTTTCTATGTTTCTATCTACCTAGTTCATCTGCAGGTAGCAAAGTGTCAAGTTCACAGTTACAAATTTTAAATGGAGAGTTGATCAGTCTTTCTCCCAGTCTAAGAAAATTGTTGTTTGTTTTTAAAAGCTAAATTCATGTAACACTGGTAGGCAGGGCTTTGTCTAGACAAGTTGAACTTTTATCTGGGAGGTCATTTGGTATTTTCTAAAAGTCTGAGGCAACACTGTACGTGTTTCTCATTGTTTTTGTAGGTTCTTTCTAGGGTGTTCAGAATGAGCTCTCTAATTTTATTTGCCAGGGTGATTTCCTAAACAATTGTATAGTCATTTCCCTGTTCATCCTGTTGAGGAACTGAAGTGGAATAGAAAAAGAAAGGATGTGTACTTGACAGAGAGGAGGAAGCTAGAAAGGAAGGAAGGTTAGCAGAGGAGGCACTGAAACTTGAGACAGCCGTTCCTCTGGTCTCATGCATGCATGTGCACGCACACACGTGCATGTTTGCCCATACTGAGCACCTCCCCATTGACTTCAGATAAGCACTATGATTGCAGCCATCTTTTGCACTTCTCCCTCCACTGCAGATCCTGATGGTTGTGGGAGAAAGCCGCAGTGTGGCTAATGTGGATATTGCAATTCACAGCTGTTTCAGTGGGGTAAGTCAGAAGCACCTGAGAGATTGCTGAGCTTGAATTGCACTTCCCTGGCAGAAAGCAGAGTTCTGATTGGAAACAGGTCAGGCCCCCATGACAGAAGTTTCTCAGCAGGTTAGCCCAGACTTCCCTGACTTGGTGTCCTCTAGACATTTTAGACTGTAACTCTCATCATGCTTGAGCATTGGCTGGGTTTGGTGGGATTTTTAGTCCAAAACATCTGGCAGTTTGGGAAAGGTAGCTTCGTCCCAAGTTACCTTCATTTCCTTTAATCACTGGAGTGACTTCCTGCACCAGAAGGGACCATGTTGCAGGTACCATTCAGTGCTCAACCTTTGGCACCTGGAGATGGTTAGAGCCACCAAGGCCTTGGGGACACAGTTTCCTCTTCAGTTCTTTCTGGCCTGACACCCCCCAGTGCAGACAGTAAGCAATTCTCCCCTGCTCACTCCAGTGTCAGTCCAACCAAGTTCAAAGGGGCTTTCTCCAGGTAGGTGGTACTAGGACTGCAGCATTGGACTTTTCTCTAAAATATTGGCACAGTAAACACAGCTGATAGCACACCTAGCTCCATAGCTTAAACAAGAAAAAAGAAAACCAAAAACCAAAGGCACTTTTAAAAATTAAACATGAGTTTGCACTCTATGCATTTTTGCACTCTAAACTGATGTGGCTTAAAAATATGAAAGATCACATCCTCCATTTTTATTTTGGACAGCATGGGATAGTGGAGGTCTCCTGCTGCCTGAAATAAATGTGGGAGAAGGACCTCTCTGCAGAGTCTCTCAGCCGCCCAAAGGCAGCATGTCAGGAGAATAATAATTAAATCTTCCTTCCTGTTTTCCTTCTTCTTATTAGACTCCAAAATGTAAACATTTTCTCATGTACTTTCCATGAAACACATAAATAGTTGGGTTCTTCATGAGCACAGTAAGTGATAGATTACTGATAAGTCCAGCATGTTTGTCTGGCATTTGCAGGTCTTCCTATGCATGGTCAGGATGGAAAGGTTTGACATCGTTTCTTCAATGGTGACACAATAATAAAGATTGCCTTTTAAGCAACCATGTTCTAAGCCAGAAGTGCAGAACCTCAGCCTATGGGTCAGATCCAGCTTGCCCAAGGTCCTTATCTGGCCCTCAGAAGCTTTCCAGATGACTTGATCCCCTTTGCCTGATCCCACCAATTCTTTGGTGGTTTCTTGCCTTTTATTTGCAAGGCCATCCCCCACTCTAAAAGACAAAAATCCCAGAAGGTTGGCTTAGTTCCTGAAAGGAGCAGCATTCAACTTCAATATGGCGGGGGGGAGGGGGCATATGTTGGGCTCCACCCCCTTTGTATTTGTTCCAACCTGCACTGGAAAACAGTCTCTGAGAATTCCCATGGCCCTGTAATTGGAGGAGGTTCCCTTTCCTTGGCCTAAGGATTGGGGGAGTTAGAGATATGATTTAGACTCTGACAAGCCATTTTGACAAAGAGCCAGGCTCAGCAGTACATGTGGGGCTTGCAGCTAAAGGGCCCTCTTTAAACTGGGCTTCTCTTCCAGGTTCTGACCCCAGTGGTTAGTGAAGAGAGATTCCTGGCCTGGCTCCAGTCGGGGCCTGCACTCCTCCTCTGGCTTCCCACCTGCTGGTGTCTGAAATGGTCCCCCACTGGGTCAAATGCAGCGTGTGCAAGAGCTTCCCCATCACTGGGCTCAGGTGAGTTGCAGCTCAGCAGAGGACCTTTGTTTGTTGTTCAGCAGGGCCCTGACCCCACTTGTGGAAACCATGCTGGTGTGGAAACTGCTTCGTGTTCTTTCAGGCTCATCCAGGCAAAAAAAAATGAACAAACCACACCGTGGAAACCACACAGGGTTGCTTGTAGTTATGTGTGGACCCAGCTAATGATGAGGGGCTATAGGAACATACTCTAAGTGCTTTCCATGCAAAAGTATTTTAAAATCACAGTTAATTGTTTCAGCTATTATAATTTACTTAGTATCCATGCCACCCAATAGCTGAAGCTTCTTGGGCAGTTTCCAACAGTTCATGAAACTGATACCGTAAAATAGCATGATTTTTTTCCAAAAAATTTTTTTGCAAAAATTTAAAAACAGATTGGAAACATTAAAAGCACAATGAAGAGTAGTTCTGTAAAAGCACCCAGAATGAATAATCCTCCCAGGATGTTGAATATCCAAGTGTATCTTTAAAAGCCTCAGCACAAAGGGCATCTTAACCTGGTGCTGAAAAGATGACAAGGTTGATATTAGGTGAGCTGTATTGGGATGATCATTCTACAGTTGAGGGGGGTGGGCACCACAAAGAAAGCCTTCCTCTTGTTGCTGTCCTCCAAGCCTCCTTCAGAGTTGGCATTTGGAGCAAGGCCTTGGATGTCTGGATAGATTGCAGTTGAGAGAGATGCTCTGTCAAATACTATGGCCCCAAGCCATGTAAAACTGAAACACCTTAAATTGGGCTTGGAAACACACAGCCAGTACAAGCCAGAACTAGTCTTAGATGTCTTACGGGTCCCAGTTATTAATTTGGCCTATTTGCACAAGGCCTAATTTGGCATTTTGCACAAGCTGAAGCTTCTGAATCATCTACATGGAAGCCCCACATAGAATGCAGTCAGCAATCTAATTTAGGTGCTACTGAAGCTAGGCTATCCCTGTCCAGATAGGGGCATAGGTGGGCCACCAGTCAGTGCTAAAAGATGGCCCTTGGTGCCCCTGAGGCTACCTGAGCCTCAAGAGGCACAGATGGCATAAGCAGAACCAGCATGCTATGAACCTGCTCCTTTGGAGGAGCACAACTCCAGCTGGAACAGGTTGAGTATCTTCAGTCCAGCCAGAGGAACTTTCCACAAATCATTTTGTCTGGACTGAGCTTCATTTTGTCCTCCCTCATCTGCTCCATTATCACAGCCCACGCTGGTTTAGCACATTCACAGCTGAAGATGAAAGGGAGAAATGGAGCGACGTGTCATCAGCACCCTGACACAGTGCACTGCATAACTCTGGGTGGCCCCACTAGAGCAACAAGGATAGAACAGATCCCTGAGGAAGTCCATGCTGGAGAATCCATGAAGCTGAGAGATATTCCTGAAGCCCCGCCTTCTGGATATGGCCCTTCAAGTAGGAGTAGAGCCACTGCAATGCAGTGCTCCCAACCCCCAGGGAGCCCAGATGGATACCATCTTTGAAGGTATGGAAAGCCACATGTCCCTTCTGCAGCATAGGGCCTCCAAAATTTGGTCTGAACTCCCATAGGAATGACCAAAGGCTGAGTCGCATCTGAGAGCACCTGGACTGGACCCAGTCAGCAACCAGCTGCTTCAGTGCTTTGCCCAGGAAAAGAACATTTGCTACTGGCACCAAGTTACTAAGATCTTCTGTTTCAGGGCTGATTTCTCCAGGAGTGGACTCTCTGGCATCTCTTTCCAATGACACTAGATCACTCCCTCTGGCAAGGAGGCATCAATCTCCTCCCTGGCCCAGCCAGTTGTTCCATCCCTGCTTGCTCTTATATGCCAGGAAGGGCAAGGATCCAGTACAGAAGTGGCTGCAGGATGGAAGCAGTTGCATCATACAATATAGTGCTAACAACTGGCAAACTGGAGATAAAAACAGACAGTAAAATAGAGCAGCATCATGATCATTAGTTACAGGGAAGATAAATCTTCTTTATTGGTTTTTTTTTTTTAATAATTCTGGCCAGGTATCATTGTTTGAAGTGCCTGAACTTTGACCTGTGCCAAGTCTGTTTTTTCACTGGACAACACAGGAAACCCCACAAGGAATCTCACCCAGTGGTGGAACAATGCGTGCCAGTAAGTCCCTTGTTTGCTGAGCCTGTTGCGAGTTGCTTGCGAATCAGGGGATTCAGTTGTGCATGTTGGCATGCTAGATTTCACTCCCTGAAGGAAAAGAAATTCTTTCGAATTGTGGGGATTCAATTTTAACCACATGTTCCACTATTACTTTCTGCTGTGTCCAGCATCTGATTCAGAACATCGTTGTAGCAGTAATTCTACAAGCAGCCCAAGCAGATTTGGACATAGTTTGAACAGTTCTCCTGGGCTGTGATGTAAAGACACTCAGGATGCCGTTGTACAGGGATGCCTGTAAACTGCTGAACTTATAGGCCACCCTGGCAGAATGGGAGGAGCTTGGAGGTGAAGTTTGCTGCCACATTCCTCCCACTGTGCCAGGCAACTTGATGGCTGGTTTTGAGAAGGGGGGGAGGAAGAAGTCTGAGGTACCTCTAGAATACCTGGCATCCAGGTAGTGTCAGCCTCCTCTCCTCCCTGCCCTTTAAACTGCCTCTCTGAGGTCGCGTTGGTGACCTGGAAGCAGTGCGGTGATGGTTTTTTCCATACGAACTTCAAGGGACTTGGAAGGTGTTCTGAATGTTGATTCCCAGTATGCAAGTGAACGCTGCTTTCTGGCATCAAAGCCAGGACTCCGAAAAGCCCTTCTAGATGTGGCCGTAGGATCTAGAATTGCATGTTGCACTCTTGCATGTTAATAAGCTACAATCCCATACCCACATACCTGAGAGTAAGCCCCATTAAACTTAATCGAACTTAGGTATGAATAGACATGGCTAGGATTGCTCCATGAAGATCAGTGGGGTGTCCATACAGACTTTATCCAGCAAGGAATCCATGAGCTGAAGGAAGTTCTCACGTGTGCAACAGATGTGCATCTTTACAGCAATGTTCATTTGGGATGCATTTAACTAGTTGGATGGGCCGGTTCTGATGCCAAGGGAAGATGTGCATCCCAGCACAGAACTACTTGGTATTGCAGGAACCCAGTGCTGGCTTGGCACCAGCCGATATAGCCTTTTCAAGCAGTTTGGTGGAAGGGACGCATCAGGCTGGAAGTTCCATTCTTTTTAAGTTTGGTGGAATTCCACAACATTTTCATTCCGCTAAGCAGCATTGGACTGTAGTGTGTTTTCTTCCAATTCTATTTTTTTAGTGCATTTTCCAGGGTTCATCCAAAATGGTAATGTGCAAGTTCTTAGGGGAACTTGATGTCTGCACAATTTTTCCATAATAATTTTATTCTCAGTTTTGTGCAAGTGAGCATGGTTAGAAGTCTGCCTGTCCATGCTCTTTCCCTGTGGAGGTGCATTTTCATCTTTTAAATGCCCTTGTTCATTTCATTCTCTCCACACTCTGTTTTGTCTCTCCCAGCACAAGCATGTTCCCGATGAGTCAAGGCACAGTTTCATCCTCCACTTTGACACTTCCAGATCAAAGGGGAGGGGTGGAATCAACAAATTCTTTGACAAATACAGTGGTTTGCTGAACTAATTACCATATTTTTCGCTCTATAAGACGTGCCTGACCATAAGACGCACCCAGTTTTTAGAGGAGAAAAACAAGAAAAAAAATATTCTGAATCAAATGGGCACATAATCACAGGCACATTCCCCATCACTTCCCCATGGGCTGCACATCTGACAGACTTACTGCACACACATATTCACTCTATGACATTTCCCCTTACTTTTGAGGGGGAAAAAAGTGAGTCTTATAGAGCAAAAAATACGGTAGATTAATTAGATAAGGCAAGGGTCCTGAAACTATAACCCACAGGCCGCTGCCTCACCGTGCGCCTGCGCCCGCGCGTACACAGCAAGTCCAAAACCTCTGAGGTGGGCCAGATAAATGGGCATGATGGGCCAGATCCAGCCTGCAGGCTGTAATTTGAGGACCCATTTTTCAAAAGAATATTTTGGCTATTGGCAGTACAGTAAGTAAGTAAAGAACACTGTATGTCAGCTTGACTCACTCCAGACTGAGTCAGTGCCAAGCAGGGTGAGGGAAAGGAGTAGAATATGCAGGACCAAACTAGAAAAATCTGTTGAATTTTCACCCCCACCCTAATGGAATTCTCATACATCCTTTCTGACAATGGCATCTATTTTTATTTTTGTCTATGGTGATTAAATACTCTTTCTTGAAATAACTGTATTGTTTGGTTACATTCCCGTTCTTATATCTGTCTTGCAGCTGCTGTCCAATAATTGCTGTCCAATTGCAGCTGCTGTCCAATAATTGCATGTTCCCTGGACTGTAGGAATGCCTGGATTTCCCAAAGTGCAAAACAAAGCTCCCACCCCCACCCCACTTCTATGGCATAATGCTATTCATGTTTATTGAATTGTATTCCATGGGCTTGCATTCCCAGGTAATTCTGCGTGGGATTGCAGCCCTAGAGCACAACCTATGCTCGCTTAGGTGGCAACAAGTCCTACAATACCCAGTATTCCTCGACTCACCATGCTGACTGGGGAATGCTGGGAGTTATCAGGCTTGTTTCTGTCTAAGCTTGCATATTATCAAGCCCTTAATAACCCATGATGAAGATTGCCCAAGCTTCCATTGCTTCCAGACTTGCTACCTCTTATTGCAAACTTATGTTGCCATAAACCAGGAATCCTCAAATTTTTTCATCAGGGGGCCAGTTGAAAGGCAGCGGTGGGCATGCTGGGGGGCATGAAAGATGGGCACGATCGCAGGCACACTCGGGGGGAGGAGACGGAGGGGAGACTGGCGCGATCGTGGGCACACGCATGGCAAGGTGGTTGGCGTGGTGTGGTGGCAGCTTGCTCACTCAGAGATCATTTTCTCCAAGCAAGTCCAAAACCTCTGAGGTGGGCTGGATCTGGCCCTCAGGTTTGAGGACCCATGCCATAAATGCTTCCCAAGTCCAGAGGTCCTGCCAACTGTCACCTCAGTCATGTATGGATTTGGCTTCTGCCATCAAGCACATGCCTTTCCTGTTTTCTTGTATGAAAGGTGGAAAGAGATGCCAGCACAAGGGTATCACCCACCGCTGCCTTGGCATGGTCGTTCAAGTCTTCTCTTTTCCCACCTCCCTTCTCCCTGATTGTGTCATTTGGACAGATGTCAGTGAAGGACAATGCAAAGCTATTTTTCCGCACCATCCGAAACAACTTGCTTTGAGGGCATTGCAGAAGGAAGGAAGCTCTGAGGAGAAAGGCCTGGTGCTGGTGAGAGAAGCAGATTCTGTCCCCCATGGCCACGCTTGGTGAGTGCCTCATTCTGTACTGGGCCTTGGTCAGTCCAGGTCTGCCTGCATCACACTTAGGTGAACGATGCAACTTCCTTCAGCCCAATGCAGTCTTGGAAAAGCTCTCAAGGGCTACACCCCAGTTGTGTGGGAGGCTGGGGAGGATAAAACAAGGTCCAGACATCCCTAAACCACCAGTGGCTGAGAGAAAGGGGGCGGGGCTGAGAGAATCACCTGGCCATATGGGCGACCTCAAGAAAAACCAGATTTTGCCTGCAAAAGGACTGCCTTTTGGTAGGAAGAACTATGCCATCCTGGAAAGGAAATTGGAGGTCTCACACAGTATAAATTTTAAAACGTAAAGATCTAATAATATCATAATAACATAACATAAAACCAATAGAAGTATCAATACATGTACATATAACAACATAACACAGCACAACCTAATGCGGTTCAGATACAAAAACTAAAAGCACCATCAGGTACAAGAGTTAACTCCACCCTGCAAGGACTAAGGTAGAGTAGCTCAGGATGGGACCCTGATGGGTGTCCCTCCAATGAAGGGTAGGGGGCGTGTGGAAGGGCTTTTGGCTCCCTGACAGCCAGCATTGGTTGCCTGGTGGTGGCCCTTCAACTAGGGAGGGAAAGAGGCTGGAGTGCTGCCAGATCTCTTCTCTGCCCTGCTGACCCCTTTGGAATTTGCTCTCAAAACCACAGAGAAGTAGTGGGCAGACTTCCTGCCATGCCAGCTGAGAATCAGGAAGGCGGTCCGTGCTCATGCCTCCAGCACTGACATTGGAGCTCTTGGCCCTTGGCCCTGGAAATCCAAACCTCCCATGGCCCTCTAGGTGCTGTTGAGGGGCCCTGGGGCTGTGCTGGCAAACATTAAAATGCTTTAATGACACAACACTATGCATGGAGAGCAGAAAGGGGCCCTACAACTCCCAGTATTTCCCAGCCAGCAGTGCTGAGAGTTGTAGGACTTCCATCTGTCTCATCACTGAAGATGCATCTAAATGGGCTTTCTAGGAATTGCAGAGATTTGTTTATGAGAGACTCAAGTCATCAAGGGCTCTGTTTGCAGCTTGGCTGCAAATGTTTTGTTTCCTAATGATTCTTAGCATCTCAGAATTTGGTCCTTTCCCGTGCTCTCCATTTAGAAAGCAAATATTCAGCTTGTAAAGGCTGGAAATCACCCAGCTGCAGAGGGAGACTCAGCGCAAATCTTTCTGTTCCTCCTTGGGTCCTTGGAAATGAGTTCAAGTGATGCTGAAATAGTGCCAGTGCCACAACTACAACCATAGCTACCACAGCCCACAGCTGTCCTTCCTAAGCCTGCAGGCACCTCCTTTTTAGAGGACCAGGCTTGTGGGCCTCTTAAACTAGGCTCCTGCCTCCAGGATGAGACAGGATGCTGCACCCTCACTTCAGCTGAAGCAGCAATCAGTGGCCAGCCCAGCTAGTTTCTGCAGGCAGGGCAGGGTTGGGTCTGGCTCCATCTTCTCTGTAGCTTCCAGCTTCCAAATAACTTGAGCTGGCCTGGGGCACGAGGTGCTGCTGGGTATCCTTTGCCATTGTGCCATGGCTCCATGATGGAGAAAACTGAAGCCTACTCAGCTGCATTCTAGTTTGCTTCAGTTTTCCCCCAGGCTTCAAGGGACTTGGCTGGGGCTCCAAAGAGATGCTTGGGTGCTGAGTGCATTTATAGCCCCTGCTGTTGGGGGTGCTCTCGGGCTTGGTTAGCATAAGCCTGGCCAAGATATAAACTGAACAAAACCTCCCAAAGAATCACAGTTGTACATTTGCCCCTGTATGAACTGATGCAGAATCTAAGCCCCTGAGTTCCAAGGGAATACTGAGCTCTCGGCTGCAACCTCCTGGTTTGCTGAGGTCAGTGTTTTGCAAGAGGCTGCACGCTTCTGCCACTCTTCTGCAAATACTTTCACTCCAGAACACAGGACACCAAATGGTAACTTTCCAAATTGCAGCTTCAAGATCTTAGCATCACAATAACAAAACAGGGTGGTGAGACCCCATTAAGGTTGAGCATCCCAACAGAATGAGCTGGTAATTTTCTCTTCCTGGTTGTCCCCTTAGTGAGAACTCTGCCCCCAAAAGGATTAAACCAGCCACTTCATAGGGGTTGCAGCTCCATAGCTAGAATCCTCCCAGTACCCTAGAAGTTGCATGCACTCAATGGAATTCTTGGCTTCCTCTTTTGAAAGGTCCTTTTGCCCTGCCACAAATGGCATGCAAAAGTACTCTCCATTTCTGTTTCAAAAAAGGTTTGCTATGCAGTGTTCAGTGTACCTGCTTTAACACACACACATACACACACACAAGTCCAAACATCGCTTGGAAAAGCAGAACTAGTTGTGAATTTCTAGAGATCCTTCTAAATTTGATCTTATTTGAGCCAGCTGTCACATAGCAGATGGATGGAAAGTGGCTGTTTAGGGTAGAGTCTAATCCCTTCAGCTGTCTTCTTGCAGCTCCTGCCCTGTTCAGCCCATCTCTTTCAGACAGCCTGAATTGCATAACCGGTTCCCCTCAGTGCCTGCTTTAGACCTGCAGTTGAGCAGCCCTTCCAGTGCCAAGGTTTCCCAACCTCAGCCAGTGGAGAAGGGCAGCAGATCACCAGGTCAAGGGAAAGCATCCCATCAGGTAACCAATGCTGGATCATATGCCCCACTAAATACTGATCCGGCCTTGTGGGCAAGAGATTCTGCAGCCATGCCAATGGCAAGTGGTGTCCTTCTGGTACTGTAGTATAGTGGCTAATTTTGAAGTGGATCTGCTCATCATGACAGACCCTGTAGCTGGGAAGGAACTAAACGCCCCCTCCCTCAAATCACCCCTTGCATGGCATTTGTGCTTAGGAAAAATGTTTTTCCCACTGGTTCGGAATTATCTGGGTCTGAGTGCACCTTAAAGGATACATATACATGGGGGTGGGGATACTTTGGGTAATAAATTGGCTGGCTTTGCCTCTAGTAAAATGTAATTAGTGCTGTATTTGCATATATAGAGATACTGTAAATTAGCATGTTCAAGCTTCATTTAGATGTATGCCTTATGGTCCCAGGCCCCAAACCTTTTAAGTATTTATTAATGCCCTGATGCCATAATTTATCTTGCCAAGGTGGGTATTATACAATATGTCTTAAATTAAAATGTTCTATACTTAATGGGCTGGAGAAACTGCCTCTGGGAAACAGTGAGAGCAGGCATTTGAAAAAGGACCCAGATACTGTTCTTTCTTTGCCCAGAGTGCTCATGTTGCTTGGTGGCAACATGAAAAATTCCTTAATTTCTTCCAGCTTCTTCCAGGTTCAGGAGACCTGCTGAGGGTGCCTTCCACAAGCACCCTCAACATCCTGTGGTCAGCCTTAGGGCTGAGTTACAGATATATTTTTGGAACCTGAACATGACCTGTTGTTGGGTTATCTGCAGGTTGCTCTTCCCCTCCAGCCAGCCAGCCATGCTGCCTGGATCACACCATAAAACAAGTTGTGTGGGTATTTCAGCAAATGGGGCCCAGCACACACTGACACACGCCGCAGCTTAAACAAGGCACAGGGCTCATCTAAACCGGGCCACACTGTTCTGCTTCCCAACAATGACAGCTGGCAGAGGAACAGCTTTGACTGGCCTTGCTGCAGCAGAAAGTCTTGGGACAACTTAAAGACTAAAATGTTCATTATTGCATAACTTTTGCAGATATGATGGCACTCCATCAGATGTAGAAGGTACTAACCTCTGTCAACAGAAGCAAACACACGCACAAATGTACCCACGTGAGCACTGGGGGAAAAATGTTCTCCTACAGAGGAATTTCAAAGGGAGAACCCAAGAGAGAGGACCAAGTTCAATTAGAATGGAGAACAACATTTGATCCTCTTTCTTTGGGCATGGATAAGGGTCCCTCAGTCTAGGTTTCAGTTGACTGAGCAATACTAAGATGGTGGCAGTACCATCAATTGCTGCTGCTGTGAATTGTCTCCATGCTTAGTTTGCATAGAGTCCAGCTTTCCTGGAAGTTCCCATTAAATGGCCTTTCATGGCCATTTGATTCTGCTGTTTCCACTTTCCTTCTCTACCCATGGAAATAAAAGAAGGCAATTTAGGGCACAGTCCTATGCATGCAGTCCTGCATGGAGCAGGACTGAGCAGAGGGTTGGACCCTGTGGCCTTCTCTGCCCCTTCCAACTTGGCTATTCTCAGATTCTGTGATTCTACGGTTCAACAGGAAAGCTCCTCCAACTTTCAGCAGCTCCCTGCTGGCTGTGCCTGATTGTGCCACACTGGGAGCTGCAGGTTGTCTTGCATCTCAACATGCACACAATGGAGCCCATATTCTTTTCTATCCCTATGTATGGCTGATGAGCCCCAGAACAGCATTTGGAGGAAATGGCTGGGCTTGGCTTACCTCTAAGCTTGTGTTGCCCACTCTGCCCTTTGGAGGATAGCAGAGGGGGTGACCCGGCACATCTGTCCAACAGACAGCATCCTTTGGCCAGTGGTGCAATGCAGGAGCCTCCCTTCCCTCTGCTTCATTTTCCCGCAGGTGCTGGCTTCTCTGGAGGAGGAATTGGCTCAGGCATGGGAATCCATCAAGGCCCTTCAGAGTCACAGGAGATGGGTGGCCTGGTCAGGACCTCCAGCTGCATGATGGTGTGCCCCCCATGGGCAGGTCCCAGTGTGTGGGAAAAGAAGTTCTTCCTTCAGTGGCAGGTCTCTCCAGTGTTAGGGAGTCTTCATCTCCACACCTCTGCCTCAGCTTTGTGTGAGATAAAATGGCAAACTCTGCACACATCCCCTTGAAGCAAGGGCATTTCAGGGAATGATGGGAGGATACAGATGTTGTGGTCCAGCCTTTTCCCTGGGGGAGGGGGCCTCAGATGTTTTGGATGACAACCTCTGCCTGCTTCAACCATTGCTCAGCAGTGATGCCTAATGCATCCAGATGACACTGTGTTAGGGAAGTTTACAGCAGCCACTCACTCTGGCTATGGGATAATATCACTGAGGGCTAACAAAATCCCAGTCCAAGGTGACTGCCAGCAGGACTAATGGAGGGAGGAGGAGAAATACACATCATGTTGACCCTGTGGAGTACAGGAGGTTTTTTCTGAGAAATAGGCTGCTCAGGGAGCTTGAATGGTTTATGGCCTTGTAGGTCAAATTGGATGGTGCTCCAATATGATTGGAAGCAGCAGAGACCATCAGGTACTGGCGCAATTTGATCTGGGCAGGCTGTTCCCTGCCAGGAGATGGAGCATCGCACTTCCATGCCTGTCAAAGCCCACATGGAGTGCTGATAATGCAGCCTCAGGAGCATGGTAGCCAGACTGGTGGCCATTGAGCCCAGTCACCTGGGGCCACCCCTCATGGGACCACCACACTTCCTGGTTTGGCTTCATCAGGCTCAGGCCAAGGCTTGTGCTGGCTGCCTGTCATGCTGTGATAAGTCCTTCTCCAATAAATCCACAGCCTTTCCTCTGATAGTACTGCCAAGCCATTTTATTGTTCTGCAGCTACCTGAAGAACTAGTGGAATAAATGGAAGAGCAAAGCACAGCACTCCCACTCTGCCCAGGAAGAGAGACACCGTGCACTAGAAGCAATGCTCCGTGAACTGATAGCGAGCCAGGAGACCCTCAGGGTGGAGGTTAAGGAAATGAGGCTGGAAATCCCGGTGCACAGAAGGGGTCAATAGACCCTTTGGGTGTGGGGCGAAATTTCTCCTGGGGTTCTCTCGAGTGCTACAAGACAAGGACCCTGCCAGAGCGCCTCTGTGGGCCAAATGAGCTTGTCCCTCACCAGCAGCTGCTCCCCTCCCAGTGCAAGTACTGTCTTTGAGAAGGCAGATTTTTCTCTGGGAGTGGAATGGGAAGGATGAAAGTGAAACTCCTCCTTCACATCTGCCATGTTCCAGTCTGGTTGCCACTCCCTGGAGCAGCTCTCTGTGTTCACTACAGAAGCCAGTCATCCTTATTTATTTGTTAAAGTTATGCTCCACCTTTCTTTCCAAAAGACAATCAAGGCAATGATGCATGTAACTGATTGATGCCTCATGAGATGTGGCAAAGTAGGTGTTCTCTGTGGAGATGAGTGCTGAAGGGCATGCCACTGAAAAGTAGCGCAGAAAGTCACCTTTTAGGAGCCAGTTACTTGCACAGGCAGAACTGCCTGACACACAGTCCAAGATAGAAAAGCTAAGGCCTGATTCTCAGGTCTGTGCTACATCCCCGGAGTGACTGCTTACTCTTCTCTACAAATGGATGAATTAATCAGCATCTCTGCACAGGAAGTTCAATATCAGGAAGAAAGAGTTCAGCCTAGTCTTCCCCTTGACGTATTACCTTCCAGTGTCTCATCTCACCACCCTTTTTGTAGAGGGTTAGGGTTTGAGTGAGCCCCACCTGCTGTCTGAAGTGGTGCAACCCAGACAGTGACCTCAAAAAGCCTGATACTGCTAAATCAAAATGTTTAGATGAACCCACCTGGGGTTAGGGCCTAGGGGTCAGCACCATGTACAGCTCACTGAAAGTTCAGACTAAAATCCATGATGGATACATGGCCCCACTGATCCTGAAGCTTCCAGCCTGCACTGGGTGTTGACTATTAGATGAAGTTAGCCAGGAGCCATGGGAAACATTTTGCTCTCCCCTCATTTGAGGCAATTCCCTGAGGTGATCACATGCTTGGGGATGCTAGCAAGGAGAGAAATCCCCACTGCTATTTCCAGCTAGGGATGGGAGATACCCACAGGGGGAGCTGCACCCCAGTAGCATGTCAAGTAACATTTGTTCCATCTGTCTTTTACAACCTGCTCAGAATATCCCTGTATGTCGGAAGAAGCCCTTGAAGGAAAGGAGTCTTTTGAATGGATCATGCTGCTCCCCATTAAAGCCCACTCAAAAGCCTTTGCTCCTGCCCTCCTCTTGCATTGAAAGCAAGAGCCCTTTAGAACCACAGGCTGGTATTCCCAGCAGAAATTCAGGATCACCAGAGATTACACTGAGGCCCAAAGTCTCCCAAACCTCCAGCCCTAAAGCTGTACCTCCTGAAAACCTGGAAGGGGGCATCAGTCCTCTAGCAACTCTCTCTGGAGAACATAAACCTGAGACAAGCAGGGACCATCTCAGTGGTAGAATGAAGATCACAAGCTTGAGCTCCCCTGCTGCGACAGAGGCTCTTCTTAGGGAGAGGCAGGTGAAAAAGGAACAGGGAGAGGAAGAACTGTGGCAGATCATGATGAAATTAAAGGGGCTGCTGTCCTGCCAAGCACCGCCAGGTAGGATGGCCTAATTGGACCCCAAAGGACTTGATCTGATTTGAGGCTCAGCCTGAAATCTATTCTCTGAGCCTGTATCACTTAGTCCTGGGCTGCACAAAGTAGTAATGGAAGAGTTTGTGGCTGCCCCCAGGATACTGACATCCATTCACTTAAAGCTCTTACTGCTAGTAACTACACTCAGGAGAGCCATTTCAACTTTTTAGAAGAGGAGGAACCAGGCAAAGCTGGAAAAGTGCCAGATGATATAGGGCTGTGCAAAGCGGGTGGTCTGTGGGCCCAGGGGACTGCACCAGCACAGGAGCCCCTCAGAAAGCCAGCTAGCAAGGGCTAGTTGAACAAGGGGCCCTGCCTCATTTTCATTACAACTTCTCCTGGGGAAACCCCACTGAAAGGTCTACATTTTTGCTCCATTCCCATTAATTGAAGGGGGCTTCCATGGGAGAACTTTGTGCTGGATTGTGACCCATGTACTCAGTTTTAACCCTCTCCTTCAAGGGAAAGAGAGTGCTCTGCATGTTAAACACCACACACAATTACATGCCTGGATTTGTCTTGAGGATGCTGGTTTTAGCTTCTGCCCTGTTATTGAAACCTTTAAAGCAGTCATTAAATGGCATTCATCACAATTAAGCTGATTGCTGCCATTATTTGTCAACTTTTTGTATCTGCTTCAAGATGCCGGGGTGTCTTCTTCTTCTCTCTACCCACCCCATTCAATCAGTGTAAAAGAAGTAAATGCCAGTCCTTTCCCTGGTACCAAAATTATTTCTTAAAGTGTCTCTGGAGGGTTCACCATCATTCTGATGTCACAGTGAGCCATAATACTCATTCCCTTTCTCATTAGTCCTTTTTTCAAGAGTGTAATCACAGCAGCTGCTCTTTTATAGGCTCATCATATACTTGATTGTATCTGACTGACCATGAGTGTTATAGATAATGTCGTTTTAGAGGTGTGCACTTCTGTGACAGTGCACAGCATATGTTCACTTCCACAAAAGCTCTCATATGGACATGCAGGCAAAACCTCATGGTCTTCATTGCTCATTTTTGTCTCCTGAGTCTGCTCTATTACTATTAGATCTATTACTTCAGCTCCTGAGGGGTGGCTTTAGTTCCCAAGGCTTTGTATTTTAGCATAGCCTCGTGCTGCACTGCCACATGCTTGGGCATTTGGCCTCTACTGTATTTTGGTGATTTATTGTGATTTTCATTGGTTTGTTATTGTGTCTATAGCTGTTGTACAAGGGCCTGGAGAATGTGCTTTATGAGGCATTTAATTCATACTATAATTATACTAAAAAGTGCACAGTCCTGTGGCTGGCAGACAGCGTCTGGCTGGGCATGGGAAAAGGCAGAATCCCAGTTGCACCCTCTTTGCCCTCTCAGCTAGATGTCTTCTTTCTGCCCTGACTGAGGCCCAAAGATGGAAGGCTGCCCTTGGGGCAGGCTCTGAGGAAGAGCATTCGGGGAGGTGGGGAGGGGAGGGGTGAGGCACTGGGCCAAACCCACAGACTCTCCTTCTTGCAAGGAGCAGGAAACGGCAGTCAAAACTGGCTGGAGAAGGATGGTGAACAGGGTTACAGCTGGCTCCTTGGAGCAATTTGTGCTGCCCGCAGCACTATTTAGCTCTTAAGGAAAGATGTCCCATGTGAATGGGGATGGGCAGTGCTGTGGAGCCCTGTACTCAGTGTGTCTGTAGGAGGGGAGGCCGCTGCACTTCTAGGTGTTGGCAGAGACACTACCATGCGATTCAGCACTTCAGGAGAGGCAGGTTGCTTACCTGTAACTGTTGTTCTTCAAGTGGCCATCTGTGCAATCACACATTATGGGTGCTGCACTTGTGCAGTGCCTGCAGCAGGGAAAGATTCAAAGCTTAAACGGATTTTGGCGGGAACTCTGTGCCCCTCCCCCACTGTTGTATAAAGGGCGAAGCACCCGCCATTTTCCCCAGTCTAATGCAGACCATCCAGTCAGCCTCTAGTGGATGAATGGTCAGTGTCAGGAGACACCAATGGATAGTATTAAAGAAACATACTACTAGAATGGGAATAATACATTCAGTGGATGCATAAGTAATATAGTAAAGAAAGCTTTACAAACTCTGTCTCCGACACCAAGTGGGGCTGATGGGTGGGTTGTGTGAATGCACAGATGACCACTTGAAGAACAACAGTTACAGGTAAGCAACCTGCCTTTCTTCGTCATGGTCTCTATGCATTACACATTATGGGTGACTAGTAAGCTTATCACACACACAGGCAGGACAGTGTCATCAGTGAAGAATTGAAGAAAGGATCACACGATCAAAGGAGCAGTCCTTTCTGTCACGGAGATCAAGTCTATAGTGCCTAGTAAATGTGCAAGGAATAGTCCAAGTTGCCACCTTGCAGATGTCAGGCAATGGAATGCCAGCAGAAAAAGCTGAAGAGGCTGCCACAGCACTAGTGGAATGACCCTTGGGTATGACAGGCAGGTCTAACTTTGACAGGTAGTATGCCAATTCAATGGTCTGGACAATCCATCTGGAGAGTCTTTGGGAGGAAACAGTCAAGCCCTTATCATGTTCCAAGTATTTAACAATAAGGCATTTGGTTTTCCTGAAGTTCTCCATACGGGATTGGTAGAAAGCCAGGTAGCACCTTACATTGAGTGAATGCAGAAATTTCTCTATCGGTGTCAAGGGCGTGGGGAAAAAGGCTGGTAGAACAATATCCTGATTGATATGAAAGGGCGTAGTGACTTTAGGAAGGAAGGCAGGATCAGTCTGAAGAACGACCTTCTCCTTATGAAAGTTGAGGTAAGGAGGGTCAATATGAAGGGCACAGAGCTCACTCGCCCTCTTAGTGATAGTGATGATGATAAGGAAAGCCATTTTCCAGGACATCAGGTGTAAGTCAGTGGTAACCAAAGGTTCAAAGGGGACTTTGGTAAGTGCCTCTCTGGGATATCGACCCAATTCCCACCCATGAGTTGTTGGCATCCGTCTGCTGAGGGCATCCACTTCTTTGTTGTCTACACCGGCAAGATGGACCGCTAGTGGGGTAATCCACCAGTCCCATATGTGAAGGGCAAGATGTGCCAACAGTATTGACTTTGTGCCTCCCTGTTAGTTGATATAGAGGACAGTCACGACATTGTCTGAGGCTATTTGTACTACTCGGTCCCGAAGAGTCAACTCGAAAGACCGGAGAGCTTTGAAGACTGCTAGAAGCTCCAAGTAATTGATGTGCCTGGACATTTATGACCATGCCAGGTGCCTTGAGTATGGAGATTGGCACAATGTGCTCCCCACCCCGCAAGGGAGGCATTGGTGTATAGCAGGGGTCCTCAAACTTTTTGAATAGGGGGCCAGTTGAAATACTGCGGTGACTATCGTGGGTCAGTGAGGTGCCATCGGGCGCATGCAAGGCAGCATCGGATGCACGCGGCAGTGGCTCGCTCACTCACTTGGAGATATCCCAGAGAGTCCAAAACCATCTCCGAGTGAGTGAGCCACTACCTCCACATCTGCGCAGCAAGTGTGCATGCAGGCAGCGAATGACAGCACGGGCTGGATGGATGGCTATGGTGGGCCAGATCCATCCCATGGGCCATAGTTTGAGGACCCATGGTGTATAGGGTCACCGTTGGTTGTGGCTGGCAGAAAGGGACCCCTGTTATGAGGTTCTCTTTGATCGTCCACCAAGTCAGAGTCCGGAGGACAAAAGCAGGTGGAAGCAAGAGATGATGTGGAGAGTCGTGTTGAGCATGAAAGAGATGGTTAAATCAGAGTTGCAGGGGTCACATTCAAAGTCTGGCATTGGGCACCACGGTGACTGTGGAGGCCATATGTCTGAGCAACTTCTGGATGGAGAGCGCAGGAGTAGGTCGGCCATTGGAGATACGATGAATCGAAGCCCAAAGCTTGTCCATTTGAGCTTGTGGTAGAAACACTCTGGCTTGGATCGAGTTGAAGCGTGCTCCAATGAAGTCAATGACCTGTGAGGGAACGAGGCAGGATTTTTCAATATTAATATACAGTCTGGGTTCATCTAAGAGTCTACACGTGGTATTGATGGCTGAAAGCAGGCTCTCTCTAGATGAGGAGATGATCAGCCAATCATCCAGGTAAGGATAAATCTGGACATCTTGTAGCCTGAGGTGGGCACAAACAGGGGCCATGAACTTTGTGAAGACTCGTGGAGCAGTAGCGAGTCCAAATGGGAAGACAGTATACTCGGAGAGGTCAGAATCAACAGTGAATCGGAGCAGTCCTCTATGTGACAGGTGGATGCTGATACGGAAGTACGCATCCTTTAAGTCCAGAGATACGAACCAATCTCTCCTGAGCAACGGAAGGATATTCTGAAGGGTGGTCATCCGAAATTTCTTAGTCTTGATTAACTTGTTAATGCCACGTAGATCAAGTATCGGGCATAGACCACCGTTTCATTTCAGGACTGTTAAATATCTTGAGTAGAAACCATGGAGCCCCTCTGAGCAAGAGAGCTGGTGAATTGCCCCTTTAGAAAGTAGCTGGGAAACTTTGTCTTGAAGGACCGTCGATGGAGAAGTGTAATGGATCGGTCCTGAAGGGAGCACAGTATCAAACTTGATTTTATATCCTTGCTTAACAATGGAAAGTACCCACTTATCAGATGTGATGGACTCCCAAATGGGGAGTCATCTTTGTAGCTGATCCCCAAAAGGGAGAGGGGAAGGTGGGTGGAGAGAGAGAAGATCAGTCCACACATCCCATCAACGCTGTTGCTTGTTGGTGTCCTGACGGCGACGGCCCTGTTGGAAGCGGGCAGCAGGCTGCTTTCGGGTCCGTTGTTGCTGAGGTTGGTACTGTTGATGGGAGGTATATTGTTGGTAGGGCTGGTACCAATAAGAAAGAGACTGTGGCCACTTAGGTTGGTTCTGGTTTGGTATTTCCATCCTCTGGGCGGTGACTCGAGCATTGTAGATATGCTCAAGTTTGTGGCCCATGCGAGCATTAAAGAGATCAGACCTGTCAAAAGGCATGCCTTTGATGACCCTCTTTGTCTCATCTGGGAAATTGCATGAATGCAACCATGCATGTCGGCATAGATTGAAGGAGCCGACAAGCGCCCGGGAATCACAATCCACATGATGCTGTGCCATAATGAGCTGTTGTATGGCCAGCTGCATGGATTCACGGATTAATACATGGGCCAGATTGTGTTGTTGTTCTGGGATGGTTGAAGTAATAGATTCCAGCCTTTGCATCAAAAAGTACTGGTATCTGGCCATCATCACCTCACAATTAGAGAACCGCAAGCCCAGTCCCATTGCAGCGTAGATACAACGCGACATCAGGTCTATCCTATACATCAGACCCTCCTTGCCTCTTGGGGTCGAGTGCTCCCTATTGTCTCAACCCTGTGATGACTCGACAACTATGGAGTTCAGTTTAGGGTGTTTGAGCAAGAAGGGAATGTCCTGCTCCCTAACCTTATACAAGGAATAGCGCCAAGACATTGGTTGCGGCTGGCTCAGAAACTCCCAAGTGTCCATCATGGCCTGGCGAAGAGTCGTTATCAAGGGTATGGAGATAGCCGATGACTGTTCCTTAAGAACAATGTCATAGAAGTGAACCTCATTGGGGTTCACCCGATGTTCAACTTCTATCTCCAATGACCTTGCGAGGTAAGCCATCAGTTCTTCAAATGTGGAGTACAACTCTTCCGGTGACCCAGGTCTCTGAGTTGAAATGACGGCATCAGGAGAGGTGGAAGCTCCGAGTTGTACTGGTACGGAGGACTGGAGGATGAACCAGCCCGAGACAAAGGAGGGTGGGAGACTGCAGCTGCTGAAGTCAAAGATGCGTCTGCCCGGGACGGACAAGGGTGATGTCTGCACATCAAAGGCATGGGGTAGTATCCATACGGTGGAGGGTAGTCCCAAGGATAGGATTGGGAAGGATCGAATCTGCTATACAGCATAGGAACCCAGATGCACTCTGATGGCGATGTGTGTCAGATGGAGGCTGAGGTCTTGGCAATGCCTCTGGTGATGATGGCATCAGAGTAGGCGAACGCGCTGAGGGATGGCCAGGTTGAGATCGGGGAGAAGAATCCCATATCTTGCTGTCTGACATCAATCCGCGAACAGCTGCCTCAGAGCGGTCCAGAGTTAAAGGAGCCAACAACAAGATCCTTTGCAGGGATCCAGGTGGTATAACCTGCATGACGGCCTAGGCAGTTGGACCCGAAGAGGTCGGAACTGCATTGGTCATCAGGACCGATGGGGCAGTTGAGCCCAAGTCCCTGCGAGGCTCCTGGGCAAGCTTACGCTGCTTGCGATCGGCCTTGTTGGCTTTAATCTTCTTAAACTTTTTCGGAGCTGATGGATCCTCAAGCCCAGAGTGCTTCCTCTTCTCCTTTTGTTTTTGAAAGGAGGGATGAGAGGACCGAGTGGTCTCCTTGGAAGCAGCACCCTCAGATGGTGGACGAGGGGAAGACACCATAGGAGGGCCTGTAGAAGAGGCCTGAGTGGCAAGCTCATTGGAGGCAATCAGGGCCTGATCCCAAAGAATCTTCCTCAGCTGATTTTCTCAGTTCTTCCGAACTTGCTTAGCCTCTCTCCAAGACAGAGGAGGCATAGCTTGTGTAGGTCTTGGCTCCATACTTTGAACATTTTTGAAATGCTGCATGCTGAACCATCGAGAAGAAAGAATGGATAGCAAACTGGAAGAAGAACTATAGAAATATAAGTATATATATAGGATTTTTTTTTTAGTGGAAGGGGAAGGGGAAGAGGGGGAAGAAACTGTTCTAAACAGGGAAGGTAAGGATTTAAAACTTGGAAGGGATTTCTTAACAGGAGAAGAGCAACAAGAGTCAATGAACAAGAACAACAAGGTAAAATCCAATAGAATAAGAGAGAGTAACAAACGGCTCAAGGCAAAGCAATCGGCGGTCGAAAGAAGACTGGGGAAAATGGCATGCACTCCGCCCTTTATACCATAGTGGGGGAGGGGTGCAGAGTTCCCGCCAAAACCCATTAAAGCTTTGAATCTTTCCTAGCTACAGGCACTGCACAGGCACAGCATAATGTGTGATGCACAGAGACCATGCCAAAGAACAAGTAGTTCCAGATCACCAGGGAGCCTCTGCACATTGAGTTCTTTGCATGTAGTTCTCCCCGCTGCACACAGCTGTGCTGCATGCAGTGCAGAGCACTGGCTGGTGGCGCCAGTGTTAGAGGAGCAGAGTCTTTGATCTGGGGGTGGCCAAGGTACGACTTCGGCTGCCTGAGCTGGAGCCTCATGGTGTTCATGGAATGGACACCCATTGCTGGCAACCTGGTGCTCCCACAGAGGCCACCAGATCCACAGAAGTTGCTTGTCCAGAGTACAGCATCCCTGAGCTCATTAATGTGAAGCTGAGGACAGATGCTGAAGCTTAGACATAATGCATGGCCCCAGTTCATGTTGCTTAAAGCCATTTGAACTCAGTACCTTTAACTGTATCTGAAATGCCTTGCTTCCACAACAACAGGAGCTGTTATTTCATTTTGCTTTATTTTGTTTGCCCAAAGAGGTTTTGATTCCACCATTTTCTTCCTTCTTCTAGAACAGATCTCCATGATCAAGGAGGGATTGCTCTCCCCAGCTGAGAGTGTTTGCAAGTCTTTCTCTGATCTCATCAGCCAAGTAACCTGGCCAGTCTGGAAATGTGGGGATGGAGAACTTGGTCCTTCCCTACTGCCTGACAGTCCTGGGTAAAACAAGCAGCCATGTAACCTCTTCCTTCAAAGATAGTTCAGATGCACCAGCCAGTAGCTCACAGATTTATATTCTATAACTGTGGATGACCATGTAATGTGACAGACAAATCCTTCCATGTGGTCGTTCTTCTCATTTTGAACCCTGATCTTTTAATGACTGAAATCCACTACAGATTTAACCAATTTGGAAATGCTTCTGTCTCCTTTGACAAGGATCATCACTGACTATCTCTAAGTTCAGTCCTGTTCAAGTCAGGCAAGTTTCCATCATCCCATAAGAGAATTAGGCTATATATTTAACCCTTTCCTATTTGTATCACCTCCACAGCACATCACATTGGCTGTCTCACACCCATCGTTTGAAGCAAATATGGTCAAGATGATGTATCAGACTTGAAATAATGGGAGTGGATTATTGACATTTTTGGATCTGACTAATGTAAGGGTATGGCCAGTTCAGGCTCACACTGGGGCTGTATGACAATATCTGTGTCCCAACAGACACAGAAAGAGCTTTTTGTCCTGCCAGCTGCCCATGGCTATGAAAAGGTCATAGTTCTTATCGCAAGCACGGACTTCACAAATATGTGGTGAAAAGAGCCCAAAGCAGCAGCTTGGTCTCATAGTCCAGTCCAATTTGCAGACATTTTTGCCCCTCCCTGCTTTGTCCCTGGCTCAGACCCTAGCTGCCTAGGCTCCAGCCATCCCAGGAACATGGTCTGCAGGGACGCAGCCCAGAGGCTGAAAGAGGTTGCCCGACTGCATGGCTGGGATCTGTCTAAGCCACAAGGTGTGACACAAGGAACACATTATACTTGTATAATGTGCATATAACATTTTAATTAAGTATGCACCCATTTCCAGGAGAGGTCACAGTTCATGCAGCAGCTGCTCCCCCCAGATCTAACATGGGAGAAGAGCCAAATGACATGATTTTATTTAGCCCATCCTGCTCCCGAAAGAGCTGATCACCTTCTTTCCCAGAGTCAAGCAGCCATTTGGATTGCTCGATTCAGGGTTGGCATGCAGGCACATCTGTGACCCTCAGTCGAGGGCCATGGTAAATTCCAAAAAACATCCAGGGCTGAGGCCCACAGGCCCTCCCTGCAAAATGCTGTAAAGTATCTCTGTGAGGGTGCATTGAAAGGAGACTGTCTCCTGAGAACAGCCCTTCTTATGGAAGAGGGGTGCATAGTTAGGGGAGAGGCAAGCGTCTGAGTTTGGGGTGGCAGCATGAGGTGAAGCACCTCTGGAAAAGGCAGCTATTCCAGGCGGGGATTATGGGGGTCTCTGTACTTTTATTTCAGCAAGGCTCCGGGGATAGACGGTTTCCCAGAGGTTCGGGGCTCCAGTCCTAGCGGGCCACCTGCTGCGATCGCCTCAGCTGCTCTCTGCACCTCGACGCTGCGCGGCTCCTAGAGCCGTCAGTCCCGGCAAGGGAAGCGCCGGCAGGTCGGATCGGCAGTCACCGGTCTGCGCCCGCAAACCTCGAGAGGCTCTCCTTGGTGCTAAAGCGGGCCTTGCACGGTCGGGCTGCCGCGTTGCCTGCTCCGGAAGAAGCTACGAGTGGGGCCCGATTCACCTTTCGGAATTTGAGGGAGAAATAAGCAATAACGTCCACTTGACCTGAGACTCTAAAGGCCACCGGGGATTCCCCCCACCATCCACCACCACATTTTCTTTGCATGGAAGTGCGGGAATAGGAGGTTTCGCACTGCAACTTTACGTCCAAGCGTGGTGCCTACTCCCCCTCCACCGCCCCCCTCCCCGGCCAGTCTGTTCGTTTCTTGAAGGAGGAGATTTCGTGACCTTCCGACGGTTTCTCGTGTGTTTTGCAAGCACTTGCAGAGAACTTTACTCCAGCTGCCGCTCCAAGATCATGCAAAGACTCGCTGAAATCCTCAGAGCTGCTCCTAGTGCACAAAATGCAGGACCAGCTGTGGGAGTGGGGATGGACTGCATTTGACAGGCGGCTGCAGGAGCACCGACGGATCAGGTCGGGGAGCGAGCTCTTTTTAAATGGCTCGTTTAGGACACAGTGAAATCAGATGGAAGCAATGGGAGAGTTTAGTGTAGATCTACTCAGACAAAAACCCCATAGAGTTGCTGCTGCTGCTCTTTGTTATTGTTTGTTACATGGCAACTATAGCCCACCATTTTTATTCTTGCAAGGAACCCAAGGCAGCTTACATAGTTCTCTGCTCCATTTTTATCCTCACAACAGCCCTGTGAGGTAGGTAAGCCTGAGAGTCTGTGATCAGCCCAAAGGCACTGAGCAAGCTTCATGGCTGAACTTGGATTTTCCCGGTCCCCAATTCAATCCTCTAACCACCACACCACACCGGCCCTCACAAAGTGCGTATAGTAAAGGAAGGCAGCCCAGACCCCTTCAGATAGTGAATGGGGCATCTTAGAGTTGTAGTCCAAACATCTGGAGAACATGAGGTTGTCTACCACTACAGCAAAGAGTCAAGCCCCTTTTGGGCCAAAGTCTAAATTCAATTTTGGAGATGTTTTTCGGGCACACATCCTGCTGGTGGGGTGGGGCAGAAAGTCAGAAGGCCGCGGGGTGAGGGAGTGGCTGTCTGGGGAAGCTCCACAGGTCTTTATTGGGATCCCGTGGGCTGGATTTGGCACTGACATTCAACACCTGCCCTTGACTGTTTTGACTAATGGGTGATATTGAAATTAACACCTAATTAGAGTACATTGGTACCTTGGCTCATGAACTTAATCCGTTCTAGGACTCTGGTCATGACCCAAATTGGTCATGAGCCAAGTTAAATTTCCCCATAAGGTTCAAAGTAAATAAGTTTAATTCATTCTGTAACCATTTTTTTTTAATCAGAAAAATGTGAAGCAAAGTGACAAAGAACAACAAAGATCATGGCCATCTCCCCACCCCCACCCTGAGCACAAGTGCAGCCATCTCCCTGCCCCACCCCCAGCACGACCGAGATTGTGCCCGTCATCCCTGCACACACCCATCATCCAGGAACACTGGGGGGAGGGAGACAGGAGTGATCGCAGACACACTGGGGGAGGGAGAGATGGGCACAATCTCAGCCATCTGGGCCGCCCCCCCCCCCCCCCCCCCCCCCCCCCCACTCCCAGCATCTCCACACTCGGCGCCCATGATCATGTATGTCTTCCCTGCACAAACGCAACTGCAATCGTGGCCATCTCCCCACTCGGGGCAGGGGGATGGCTACAATCTTGGTCTCCACCCAATGTGGAGTTTGCAACCCATGTCAAAATTGTTATGAAATTTTTGTTTGCAACCCGATTTGATTGTGAACCAAGGTGTTCATGAGCCGAGGTACCACTGTATAGGATTGCAGCCTCAAACTGGCCCATTGCTCTCCCCACTGAAACCACCTGGGTTTTCCTTAAATGGCCAAACCAAATTCACAATAGATGCCCTGTTGTGCAAATGGCATAAACCAGTCTTTGAAAAGTTGGTGCCCTCCAGAGGTGACAGGCTACAACTCTCATCACTCTCAAGTGCAATTTGAAGGGCTTGGAAAAGCTGGTATAATCTGGGGTGATGTTATGGTGGAATGTGATTTAAATCACGCTCCCATCACAGATAATGTTTGTGAGCTAAATGTCTCCGTTTTCCAGTTGACATAGAAATGGTGTTCAAGATTATACTTCTAAGCTTTTGGTCCTCAGAGGTGGAAAATACCAGGGGGTGCTCTTGTATCAGGTGGAATAACATAAGTCTTAAGTCATTTTTTTTTCCCATCAAGAACAAAATGTATAAAGAAAGCCTTACGTTTGCCTCCCCACTGAATTCTCTGGAAAAAATGGCTATGTGTCTATGTCCTTTCTCAATTTTCAATGGTTATATAACTTTTTGGTGCAGCAACTTCTGGCCCCATCTTCATAAGAATTCTGAAAATAATGAACATACTAACAATTATGTGTATGTGACCTGTAGGCAAATTTCTCCATTCACCCATTCAGACTAATTTTACAAAAGTCTTTACAATGAATTTTGATAGTACCCAGCAGTCTTTAAGTATATAATTTGCATTCTGGAAAGTCAGTACTTCACAAATGAAGGGGATGGGACATTTCTGCTGGGAATCTCTGACAAGGCAGTGAAGGGAGGTCCTTGGTTTCTCTCCTGCTTTTGCCCATTCTTCTATTTCCCGCTGCATCTCCAAGTAATATATTATTTGCCCTATTACAATAGATTCCCAAGGAAATTCTTGATGGTAGTGTAGAAGTAAATGGCACAAAGATGAAATCTAAATAAATAAAATCCATCATAGGAATCAAGGAACCTAAACAGCCATTTTAGCCACATGCCTTAAAGGTGTGGGAGCAATTTTCATCATGTAATAGCTGAGTAACTTAATAGCTGTGTAACTTGTCATGCCATAACCCAAATTTTTTTGCAACCCAGCAACAGTTGCAGGTTCTGCAAAATGGCTCATGAGTACCGATCGTGAGGCAGGATCAGCAGCATTCACAGCCATATCCAGCTGGGTCTGACTAGTGCTGAGGTCCCAGTCTCAAACTTGTAGTCCTCAATGTCCTTTGATGAGAACAGATGGGGAGAGCTGGATTTGTGTGGCGGCAGAGGTGGAGATGGGTAGCTCTGGGTGTCTGCAGAGCTGCAGAAGTGAAGTTGATTGGGGTCCTGGTGGAATTGGTGGGCTGTGAAAAGGTAGAGGCAGTTTGGTGAAATGCCCTGGTCTCTCATAGATGTTTGGACAATAGACTAACTTGTACTGATCATTGTATAAGGGGCTTTGATGGTAAATGCCCCAAAGTTTGAAGAATCCACAGTAGAGCTGTGAGAGAGGGAACACAAACCATCTATCCCAGTTCAAGATGGGGGAACAAAAGTGATCCCTTCAATTGTCAGTTCCAAATAGCTCCAGTAGACATCAGGCCAGTGATGGTGCAGTAGGCTCCCTCAAAACTGTAGCCACTGGGGGGGGGGGGACAAATTGGTGGTGTGTCTCTGAGTCCCCCATCAAACACTGAGGCTATGGATTCAAGTGTTGGTGCTGGCCTGATGCTCTTGTGGGTGGCTAGTTTTGAAGTGGCCAGTGCCAGATGAGAATCAGTTACCATTTAGCTTTGGTGACTGAAGGTTCTCTTGACCAATTTCTTTGCCTTTTTGAGTTTCAACTTGTCCAGGGTGGGAGGAGGCAATGGAGGCTCAGAAGGGGCAGTGGTAGTGACTGAAGGCATGGAGCTTTGCAAGAACATGGAGGTGGCAGTGGATGGGTGGGAAAGCTCAGGCACACCCAGAATACTCTCAATTGATCAGCACAGTGCTTGTGAGCCTGCTTAGTAAAGGCCTAGCAGTGGAGGTACTGATTGAGTAAGTGTCCCTCACCCAAGTGAGCAAATGTTCATCTGTGGGCAGTTTCAGGCCACAGTACACACATTTGTGGAAGGGTGCCTTTGATGTCATGAAACAGCAAGGAAGGAGAGTGAAATAGAAGAAGGTTGTAATAGCAAAGGAACACAAAGAGGTGGATAGGTAAGAGAAAAGGGAATGGTTTTGGAAAAGACAGCTCAAGAAAGGATAAAGAAAATCAGATATGAAAAGAAAGACACCAAGTTCTGAGAACAAAAGGATCAGAGAGAAAACACTTAAGGAAAAACAAAGAGAAGGAATTTCCCAAGGCACCAAAGGCAGAGGGAAAGGGCAGGAACTCCTCTCTTTTATAATGGATGCTGGGGTGGGGGAGGGGGTCCCATCAAAAGATACTTAGTTATTGAATCTTCCTAATAACAGGCTCCACACAGGTGCAAAGTCCATATGTGTGATGCACAGAGACCACAAACAACTCACGGTGGGTTACATAATCCTCCTCTCCCTTTTTCCTCACAAAACCCCATGAGGTAGGTTAGGCTGTGGGTCAGTGACTGACCTCAGGTCACCTAAGGAGCTTCAAGCCAAATGCAGACATTTTAATATTGAAACACTGAAACCTGACAACTTCAGGGCTGAACTATGTTCCAAGTAATGTTTAGTTGCACAGTGATGCAAATTCATGTCTTACAGTCAGATCCTGGTAAGGAATTTCTGCATGGAAGGTTTATCACTCTGCAGATATCAGGCAGAGAGCATTGTTTTATGAATTGCTTATGCACAAGGAGGCTGTGTGTGCGGTTCCAGTGTACAATGACTTGCTGCAACCAATACGTGTGGTCACATGTTCTTCACTGGATCACATCTTAAAACATATCATTGGAATGATCATCATGTGCTTTGTATGTTTTTTTGGCAATGACTTTCATGGTCTTGTGCATATATTTTATAACAGTGGTTCCCATAGTCACTTGCTACATGTATCTCTGCATAGAAGGTTGCATTTTTACATGTCCTCCTAAAAGTGGAAACAGGGAACTTTCTTTAGTCTGCAATTTTAAGTAGATTACAAGTGAGCCTTGCCTAACTTGACCATTCCAATTTAATGTGTTTAGGATGCCTTTCAGATTGTGCTGCCCACACAAGGTGGGTGGGCACAAGGTGAGACTAAAACACACACAGGGTGAGAGAGAACTCTGTCATCTTGACAATTCATACCCCAGGCTCACATCATTCTTTAAGATATTATTAGTAGCAATCTCTTTTCCTAGCTTTCATTCACATGGGGAAGAGTAACAGGTTCAAAAACAAATGGACTATACCTCACCAAACAAACAAACAATGTGAAAAGGCAGTACATCAGGCATGCCAAACACATAAGACCTCAACTGCTGCGAAATTACAGGGCCAGTGGCCTGTGATAATGCAGCTATGGTGACACCTGGAGGCAAGCATGAAACATCTTTCCTGTTGAATGCATCACAGTTTCCCTGGTTCCATAATGAAACATAGAAGCAAAGCTGGTCAGAAGGGCCTCCCGGGCCATCTAGTCTGACCCTCAGCTCCAGTCAGCTCTGCTCATGTAATCCCCAACATGTGGTTGTCCAATCTTTCCTTGAACACCCTCACTGATGGGGCCTCCACCACCTCCCTTGGAAGCCCATTCCATATCCTATGGGTCCTAACCATCAGGAAGTATTTCCTAACATCCAACCTGAAGTCTGGTTCTTTGAACTTTGCCTCTCCACAAAGGGGTAACACCTCCTGCCCTCCATTGCAGGGAAGAACAGATCACAGCCCTCCTCCACATGACATCCCCTCACATACTTCTAAGTCGCTAAAAGATCCCCTTGGAGTCTCCTCTTCTCCAGGTTGAAAAGACCCAGTTCCCTCAATCTCTCATGTCATCCCTCCCAACCTGGCTACTGTTCTTGAAACCCTGTGCTGAACCGATTCTAACCTAGCTATAGAAACACAGAGCTTGTTGGCACCAGGCACTAATGGAGTCTGGTTCCTATTATATTCCTACCACCATCATCCCTACCTACCAAAGGGCACAATCCTATGCAAGGTTAGACAGAAAAAACTCCTAGCACACTCCAGCACAGCTGGCTCAGGCATGCTGGGATTTGTTGCATAGGATTGTACCTTATGTTTCTGAGCCATTAAAACAGACACAGACAAACCATTCAGGCTTTTGTTTTTTTGCCACTATGGATTGACCATATCTTCACCAGCATTTTTGAATGGAAGCTTTTCCCCCTCAAATGTACACATTCTGACTGTAACCCTGTAACACTTTCTGGGCAATAAGTCCCATTGAACTACATGCAAACTCTTTCAGGGAGTCCTTGCTTATCAGGAGCCATGTGTATTTTTACTATAAGCCACCTAGGAAGGTCTCGGCAGTTAAAGGTGGCCTATAAATACTTATTTAAATAAGTAAACAAATAAATAAATATGAATATTTTCTATGATATAAAATAGAAACAGGAAGCATTTTTTCCTGCCATATTTGTGAAGTGATGGCAGGTATGGGTTTTTGACCACTCCCTTATAAACCTACTGAAACAGTTTTACTAATTGGAAAGAACTGCTCTCCTGTGGATGAATATAACTCTTGCTTTCACGAATGGTTGTGTCCAGCTGTTCAGATAAACAGTAACCAACTTTTTTGTTTACTGCAACATCAGCTGAATATGGAACACAAGAAGTGGATTATTAATATAAGAAAAGATAAATATAGAAGTTGCAATTTTCCATGTTCATGAATTCTTTAATACTCATTTACTAAGATGCAAAACAATGACAGCTGAATTTCCATTCAACAGCAGCCAACAAGATATGAATGAGTATTAAGTTCAAACAAAAACAAGTACGTGTCCTATTGTGTATTTTAAAAATAATTACAAACAATTTTAAAGGAAATAGTGAAAACAACAATGAATATAAAATGATCAAAAAGAAATTCAAGCTTTTTAGATCAAAAAGAAATTCAAGTATTATTTTGTAAAGTTCCTCAGACATTAGTCTTTGAAATTTAAGTTTGTGCAATACCTATCATTGCATAGTAAAGAAAACATTGTAAAACTCCAGTTCTTTGTAATTTATTTTAACATGCACCTATAATATATTATTATTAATTTGCGTAGTGGAGCTTTCCTCCTAGTAGAGAATTTGCTCAATTCAGTGGGATCATGCAGCATATCAACATAAGCTATATAAAATGTCCATATATTTGCTTGCCAGGATGAATAATTTTTAATGGAATAAAAGTATAATGGCTAAAATGGAAAGTTAACATTTATTCTGTAAAGCCAACCCTTAAAATGACACTGAATGTGGTAAAAAATTAAGCAGTATATGTTCTCTACAAAATATGGTAAATGAAGACTTATAAAATAAGTATCTACCCTAACAAGTTTGATTGCGTAGCTCTAGTATTACATAAGATAATGTAATCCACTTCTGTGAGCTATGTAGTTGCATGGTCATTTACATTCTATATGTAAGTTTGTGTACTGTAGAAAACACATAAACATAACAGTGTAGCAGAGGAGAAATTTAGACAAGAAATTATATTTCTTATGAAACTGCTAGTGTAGCAATAAGTTACACTAACTCATCATATGTACATAACTGGGGACCAGTGTGGTCTGATAAAAACATCACATCGCACATTTACAATGTTTTGTGAATTACTTCAAGAATTTTTTTTAGTACAACAATCTGATTTTTGTAACCATGTTGAATGGCATTGTCTACTGTGATTACCACATTGCTCCCAGAACTAAACCATAAAGGAGACCTTAGCACCTATTTAGATATCATTATTCCAAATATAACGTGAAAGTGAAGTGGCATTAAGCAAAATAGTACTACTGGGAAGTGCCATATTGCACATGACAGCATTTGAAAAGGAGCACATCAAGCACATACATTTATTTGTGGAGACTCAGATCCACGTTTGGATTCTGGTAAGGAAGTAAAGGAAAATAAATTGCCTGCAAGACTGCCTTTCTTACAGTATTTTGAAGACTAAACATCAGTGCTGTATTCGAGTCATGCAGCTTTCCCATTGCAACTTTTACCCACAATGGAATAACAATCTCATCAATTAGAGTGATTATGTGAAAATAGCCATGCCCTCCAAATGTTACTGGATTAGGGTCATGAGAATGGCTACTGTGAACAGCTACTTGATTGTACTACTGATGAGAAAGCATGAAGAAAGAAAGGTATCCCAAATAATTGGTATTTCAATAACTTCTATAGTCAAATCTAAAAACAGATCCAACATTTTAAAAGTACCATGGCTTGCTTTATTTTAAGCTAGTTCTGAATTATGCAATGGAAAATAATCTTAAAATGTTAACATATTTACATCAATATACAGTGAAGGTAATTTCTACAGTTTCTGCTGAATTATACTAATATACATCGAAATATCTGTGATCAAGTCAAAAGCTTTTAATTATGTGGCTCTTTGGGGGTACACATAAAAAGTTAATTGTAATCAAAAAGTAGTCTTTTACTGACATTAAAAAGTACTAGGCCAAACATTGGAGCTTCTGTTGTGACTGTACTTTCCTATTTATTTCATACAGTAGGATCTGTAACAAATGGTTTATAAGATGCTTACTGTCTTGAAAATGGCTGGTTTAATGCAAAAATGATCATTGACACTATTTCCCACCACGCATGGAAAACCTGTGAGTGTGATTGCAGTAGCACCACAGTGGGATGTTGATTTAGGCATCAGCAGAGGATGAGGTGGCTGGATGGAGTCACTGAAGCAGTGGGCGTGAGCGTGAGTGGACTCTGGGGGATGGTGGAGGACAGGAAGGCCTGGAGGAATGTTGTCCATGGGGCCGTGATGTGTCAGACACGACTTTGTGACTAGCAACAAATAAAGCTAGCACCAGGCATTCTGCAGGAGTGCACCCACACAGATGTCTTATTCATGAAACCACTCATTCTGAGATGCTATTGGGTATTGCTATGGCTGCTCTTTAATTGACATTTACATCAGATTGTGGACTGGTGTAAATGGCTAAGTGCTGCAGTGCTTGGTTGCTTGAGAGAGCAAAAGCAACTGTCATGTTTAAGCGTGAAGACTGTTCTCTGAACACATAAATGACAATAGTGTTCTTATGTTGCCAAAAAGAATAGAGCTGTAACAGTAACCACAAGTAGTCTAGGAAGCAACATTCAAGGCTATGCTTTGAAAATGCATACTACCCAAACTAAGATATTCAGAGGTTGGATAATTTTACACTTGGATATGCAGATCATTTTACACTTGTCAGAAAAGAAAGATGGATTTGGAATGAGGTACTGTTTAGAACTGTAAAACAATACAAAGGAAAGCCTTAACCTATTAAAAGCTCTCAAGATTTTATGGGTATTTAAGGCTTATTTAGGTTTTCTTTCCTTCCACACAATGTGAGAAAGAGAAAGGAACATGGATGGTAAAATCAAAAAGTTGTAAGCTTGGCACTTCTGTGATTAATTTGAGAGGGTGTCAACTTCTTACAATATATACAAAGTATTTGTATGACAGCAAATAATGCATTTGGAAAGAGAAAAACGCATTGCATATGTATGCATTTACACATATTAATAGTTTTCAATGGGATGGGGAGTGTTTGTTTTTTTGGTTTCAAGCATACAAATTTTTAAAGCATACCTGTTTTCTGCTAGAACTGTGTCTACAAGTGGGATGCCTTTTAAGAGCAGGCCCAGAACCCCCACTATATAACATGCTAAAATGAAATAAAAACCTTGAAGATACTTTCTCAAAAGGATTATGATGCAAGAGGATAGAACTGCCTACAAAACAAAACCTTAAAGAAGTTGTGTTATATTGGGAAGTGCTATGACCAAATAATGAATAATGACAAAAACATTTTATGTTCATATTACAATCTATATATCATGGCATGACCTGCCACACCCCAAAGAGCAGGGGTCTCAAACTCAACTTACCTGGGGGCCGCTGGAAGTAGAGTCTGGGCCGCATCAGGTATTCCACCGCGGTGGTGGTGGACTGCTCATCCTGCGTCACTCCCGGAGGCTGGCCCGGGTGCCGCTGGCGCACTATCACTAAACTTTGATATCAAGTGGGGACCACAAAATATCATCTTGCGGCCCGTGGGCCGCGAGTTTGAGACCCCTGCCAAAGAGGCTTTCTCCCAAATCCAAAGAGAACTAATGAATGGAGTTGTAGAGCTTAGAGAGTAGTGTGTGTGGCATGGGTAAAACATGATTATATAAGAACCCAAAACCAGCTTTTCTATGTTTTGCTTTTATTGGTTTCTTAGTATGCAGATTTTGCTTGGGATCAGCTTGCTAGCTTATTTGCTGTATATATGCCATGCAATTTACCATTTCAAAAGTTAGCTTATCATGCCACTGGAGTCTGTCATTGATATTAAAAGGTCATGCGAACTCAGTTTATCAGTTAAGAAACTCTTTACCTATTTTAATATTTTGAAACAGTTCTCTTATTGCACTTGGTTTGCTCCGTTCTTTGTTTTTTTTTTAAAAAGTTAGGCCAAAATAGTCTTGTCTCTAACACCCTAAAAAAGAGAAATGAATGGAGGGAGCTCTTGAACTTGAATCTCCAAAAAGGACAGTTTTCCTTCAGCCCTTTCATAAATATCTCAGTTTGCCGTTTGTAGTCAATCATTTTCTTCTGCAGTGATGTATTTTCTGTACAGCTACTAGAAAACCCTGTCATATTCAGAAATTCAGTAATACACAGAAAAGTTATTTCAATGAGTTCCTTAGATACCTTGTTGATTTGGATCATATCTTCTCTTTTTGACATTTCTTCCAGATAAAGAAGAGGCAAAATAGCAAGATGGGAAACAAGAAAATATAATAGTTAGGCTTAAGTGAAAACAATGTAATGTTATTATCATCACACTGTAGTAAGGGCTCACACTATGACCCTGAAAAATTAAAATACATCAAATCATAATTTAATGTTCAGTTCTTAATAGTTCTACAGAGCATGCAAATATATTAAAGATGCATCCCCTTTGTGTTTTGTTTTTTGCTGCCATACCAAGTCAGTTGCTATTCTGACAGGCTACACTGAAGTCAAAACAAATGTGTATCCTTTGTGCAAGCCTTTACTACAATACGGAACAAAGTACTTTCACTTTCCACATAGCAGATGCAGAGAAACTGCTTTTAAAGAAGAATGGACACTGGCATGTGATAGCTGCATCATTACAATTTTGCTGCCATTGATAGCAAGCTAAGAAGCTTTTTGTATAAATGTCCATTCTCCTGTCGTATCAATATCCTATATAAATAAACAGCAAGACATTACAAGGCAACACAAAAACTGGATGCAACCTCCCCATTATCTGGCTTTATGTGTGGCATCAAGCAAGGGGTTCATGCATTTAGTCTTAACACTGGCCGTGTGCATTGCTAACTGCCACCAAATTATCATGCAGTAAAACATATAACAGGATTTCACAGATCCCCTAGCATTATGGAACACAAAATTTTGAGTCTTCTCCACTGCATATTCCTGAATTCCTGCTGCAGTGAATTGTTTTTTTAAAAATGCTTCTGTTTTCTTGGAAATGTGGTAAATTATGGATGATTGCAAAAAGACAATTATTTTCAGCCATTACTTTTGTGCCATGTACCTAAACATGCACTTTATGGATCAATGTTTTATAACTACATTTTCATGGCCTTTTGTACATGAAATACACTCTTAAAACATACCATGAATCACATAAATTAAATCACTAAATTGTTTCAGTGTAACAGAGTACGCTCCTTGCTGCTTATGTGGCAATAATAGATCTGAAATCTCTATCCCAGTAGGATCAAGGTTTCCTTTTTTATTACCTCAAAACACCAGCATAACTTGCTAGAAAGACAGGAATTATCACCAGTTGGTACTGTTGTGAATAGGTTACTGTTCTCAGCTTGTATTCATTTAGAATCTGCAGACCCACTGTTCCTATTTTTTCTTTGTTGTTATCTTTCTCTGAAGATAACAATTCTGAATTCATGCATCTTATCTACAAAAGCATAAGCCACAATAATTATGCTAGCTTATAAATTACTTGTTTTTAATTACTTGTTTTTCCTAAAACAGACCGACATGTTTGCCCTGCTGGAATTTGAAATTAACAAAAACCCAGATTTGAGCAAATTATCTTTGCTATGTTTCACACAACACAATGTTTTTCATGACACGTGCAGTTTGAAATCAATGTCATCCCCTATTTTAGTATTCATTTCAAACTCAAATTATTTTTTCTGAATTATGCAATTAAATTCAATGTGCTAATAAAAGGGGATATCATTTGGCTTAACAGCAACAGAATAATACTTTTGAAAAGTGATGGACAAGCTCACATAACACAAAATATATTTGACAATCTCAAAAAAATGTAAAGATTAGCCATATGACTTCCTTGTGTCTCCAACATAGTTTTATGCCAAAAAGCACCAACACTAGGCAGATTTCTTTATGCGAAGATCAGTCCATTATCAAAGATGATCATGTTTAACTTGCTAGTTCTGCACAGTATGAAACAGGTGATGCAGAAAACACTGCAGGCTGCTCTTCCTGCAGTATGTTTTAAACAACTTTATGCTTAGATAGTGATACTTATCGGGCAATCCTAGGTATGTCTACTCAGAAGTAAGCCTTAATTGTTTCAAAAGTTTTTCTCCCAAGCAGCGCATAGTACTACAGACTAAACCAACTACTGGCCTGATAATAAAGATGAACCTTTTGCTTTTTCTCTAAGAAAGAAAAAAATGGTAGAATATTAATACAAAGTAATTTCTTTAGGATTAATGTTGATGTCCTTACATTCTAGGCAATTATTCCTGGCTCCTTTCCAAAGAAAGTCCAATATAATTAATCTTATTTGGTCTCTTTCTAAACAACGTATAACAAGCCTTGTACAAAATTGAACACAATGGAGAATAGGAAGGCTGCATCTCTGCTCCTTGCTCCCAAAATAATGCATACTTTAATTACTGCACAAAGGCAATGCCATTTAGAAGTTCTGCTCTAACATTAGACAACAGTACTTGCTGTACATATTAGGAAATAGATGTATTACATGTATCAAACCTGCCAAAATATGAAACAGCAATTGTCATCCTCCATTGAAACTGTATGACTTACTTAGGGAAGAGAGATCAGTGTAAGCAGGAAGTGGCCTAAAATACTGAGCATATGACTCAGCCTTTCACTCAACCATTTCTAAAACCACCATGACATTCCACTGATGAAAATATGGTCCTCTTAAACATGTTGATGAATTGGCATTTTATTAAAAACTATAAGCAGCATCTTCATGGTGAGTAATCTATTGTCATGTTCATGCCTAGACAGAAAAATGTTTATTTTAGCTACAAAAACTTTGTAAGAACCATTGTAGAGGGTGGCCTCAGAGGTCCAGTTTGCTGTCAGCAGCTGCACAGAAAGCTGGCATTATGAGAAAAAGCAGACAGGAGTCTTGGTCATGTGTAGTTCCTTCTTCCCATGCCCTGTGTAAGAACAGATATGATGTGTCCATTCCCAGTTTATAGCAAACCAATTCTTTCTGGTTTGCCTGAAAATAATTATTGGTTTTGAAACTCAAGCCTGATCCTAACTTACAGGGAAGGAATGGTTTGGTCAAACTACTTTTGGCTAGGGTCAGACAAAATAGCAGAGTATGGATTGATACAAACCACAAATGGCAGTATCAAATATCCTTCCCTTGTACATGGGAAGAGGAAGATGAAGTGTTTAAGACCAAGGCCCTTGCCTACTTGTCCTCATAATGCCAAGATACGATGTGATAATTACATCTGCATACAGTTCTCTGAGCAATTGCAAAAAATAGATGGACGTAATAAAAAGAACTGTCTTAATGAAGATAAAAAGAGACAGGTCCATCCAGCATATGGATTGCCAGGACAGAAAGCAAAGACATAGTAGGGGTGGAAGACTAAGTCAACTGACTGTGGAGGAACTTGCACAAAATGGAAAGCAGGTAGGCAAGCACGCAGACAAATAGTTTACAGTACAATGGCATCCAGTCCATCTCACACCATGTATAGATCAGCCTTCCTCAATCTGGGGTGCCTCAAATGTTCTGGCCCATGTGCAAGAAAATTAACATAAAGGTTAGCCAAAGCTATGCAGCTTATGAAGCAAAGTGTAACCAAGGCTAAGGGTCTCTCAATTAACTCTAAAAATTAGGTTTATTGGGGGGGAAATGCTGTTATAGTTAGTATTCTGAAATCGCCAGACATAAGATACACGTAGTAATGGTTTGTGATACCAAGTTCCTTCTACCCTATTTTCATTTGTGTTCCAAGAGACCATATGTAACTAAACAAACTGCTGCACTGCCTTTCCCTGTTGCACAAGCACTAGCAGACAGCCTTGTATACCTAAGATATGCTAGTAGTCATGTAGCTGTGAAAGTGGAACTTAGGTCTTTTGCACATGGTTCTGCCTTAACACAAAAGGATGTAAAACACTTGTTTCACACGTATCTCATTTGCACAGGCATGCTAAGCTGCCTGAGAATAAGCCTTGGTATGTTAGTTATTCACTGAATGACTTACAATGGTGCTGTCAATCAGCCTCTTCAAGGCTTGTTCTGGCTTGTCTCTCTCTCAATCCATCTGCTTGTTGCAAACCCCAAGGGCTTTTCTGGGAAAATTCCATCTAGCTCACCCTTGCTCCCTCTCCAGCAACATCTTTGTGTTGGTCCACTGACTGGTCTGTGTGTGTCATGCCTTTCCTGGCTTCTGACATAAAGCTTTTTGATCCCTTGCCTGCCCCTTGGAACACCAATACTTGCTTAGACTTCTTTTTCAAATAAAAATTGTAAGCCTAAACTTTCTCTCTGGAGGTTTTTATTTTATTTTGTCTTGCATTTCATTCATGGAGAATGTGATGCAGCCCGCATCTGCCTCAGAAGCAGGTTTTATTCACTGTTCCTTCCCCACCCCATTTCCTGTCTCTGCACTCAACTATCGGAGAAGCAGTTTCAGGTTCTGCTCCTTCTTCACCTGCTTGTTCCATCACACTTTCTTTTAGTCAGAGAATCACATTTCACAGCAGCATATTGGCTTCTCTCCAAAACACCACTGTATATGAGCATATATCTGCCTTTGAAGCTCACAAGTGCCTGAAGCACCACGCTAAAAGAATATTTACAGTTGAAGAACTCTTCACCCTTCCTGGGTGGAGCTAAAATGTAAGACAACTCCAAGGCTCTCACCACCTAAAGGAACCCTAGCTCATAAGACCTTTTCATGTTCTTTCTCCTCTCCTCTGCTCCTACAAAATCAGAAAAACAAAGCTTGTTCAGAATGCACATTCTCTCTCTGAAGATTTTGCATGCACTAGGTTTCCCAACTCCAAAACTAGGGAAGTGCACATTGTATAAAGCAATTAGCCCAACTTTTCTTTAAGTGATATATGCTTCTGTATTACTATGTTAAATGGTGGATTGTGGGCCTGATTTCTGATACTGTGATTTCAAAAGTAGCTTGAGGCATGTGGAAAGTTCCACAAAAGCTGAACTCATCCCAAATGTCTACATTCTGCCTTGATATCCAAATGGTTTAAGTATATGGTAGTACCTACTGGTGGACAACACATTGGTCTACAAGTTGCTGCCTTGTTTCTCACTTTCCTTTCTAATTATAGGGCATAGAACAGCCACTAAAGAATCTGCTCAAGTTATCATGCAATGGTGCTGGAAAAATTCATCCTCATCTTTGCAAAGATCATCAAGACCTGTTACAGAATTTTTTTCATGGCAGAAATGGCAGCTTCTCCTGCTCTAATTCAGTCTCCAGCACTCTCAAACATACATAACAGGAGTGCTAGCAGTCACATACTGTAACATTTTCATTGGGGGGCAGCAGCTGAAGGAGAAGGGATGGAAGCAAAACAATGGGAAGGATGTAATTTGTTTGCCTAGGTTAATGTAATGTGGGTGGGGTTGAGAAGCTGCTTTTGATAAAGGTGCTGTGAAAAAGGGAGAAATAAAGACAGAAGCAAAAGGAAATAACTTCTGAGTGTGCAGAAATGGATATTCAATGCCCCCAAACATTAAACAACACCCCACAGTTAATGCCCATAGTGGGAATACACCTTTGTACCAGAGACAGCCACAGCTGTGTCTAGAAAGGTGATCGTATGCTACAAGGGGCCAGTTCCACATCCCCTAGCATTACAGACATCCATGGTTCCAAAAGTGAAGTATCCCCACCATGACCTCTTCTCTAGTGAAATGCCAAGCCTAACCACAGTTTCCATGTTGCAGGCTGAAAGCACAGAGTGAGAATCTTGTCATTATTAATGTTTGCTCTGCTACAAGAAGAATGGAATAAGAACAGAAGAACAAAGCATATAACTTCAGGCAGGGGGAGTAGATACATGGTGTGTCAGCATGAAGCAGGAAAAGAAACTAAAAAGTAGCTGCACCTTTACTGCTATTCTTCCAAGTCTGCCCGCTTTGAAGAATGTGGTTGGCACTTAGTGCTCAGAAGATACCTTTCAATTGGTTACTCTGCTTCTTTGTGCTTGAGCATGGGTGCACATGGTTGTTCAGTAGGCTTTAGGCCATGGTACAAGGAAGGCTTTAAGTTGTACAAGGAAGTCCACTTAACAAGGAACATACTGAGGTTGAAGGACTTGGGCAGTCGAAATACTATAGAATGGTGCAGCTGTGGAGAACGTGTGTGGAAGGATGTGTAGTACATTGAAGCAATATTGCTGGTACGCAGCCTGTGCCTGCTGGCCTTGCTTTGATGCTTGCAAGTCTGCTGCCAATGGCAGCAGTTATTTCCTTACTGCTCACTCAAAGATGGGTTCTGCTTAGCCATGCCTTCACGCAGGCTTTTGTGGCACTTTCCACATGCAAGTGGGAGAAATCTACAATTTCTGTATCTTCCAGGAGGTTCAAGTCTATTTACATTTCCCTTGGGAAAGTATTCCAAACCATTTCCTGAATGGCACTGCTCACATGACCTTTGTTTTATATGGAACATCTCTGAATCCATGAAGTATGTTAAGGGTTAGGATTTCTTTTCTTGCAGCAGGATTCTACATTGGGGTTCTTGAATTCAAGGACTACATAGTCAATGAACCTATTCCAGGAGTAAGAGTAGCTTGCAGGACCCCCAGAAATGGACTTGGGAGTGTACTGTAATTCCCCAAGGATCTACACAGAATACAGAGCCTTGGGCAGGCCAACATTCGGAATCTTGAAATACAAGTAGTTACTGATGGAACGCTGCATGGTTTGGGCATATTCGCAGTACACTAAAGGGTTCAATCTGTCTTGATGTGCCTGGAGGAGTTCCAGATTGAAGACTAGCAAGTCTTCCTGAGATCCTCAGGGAGTGGCAAGGCAATCTCAATGTCACTAGTAAAACCAGGTGTCATATCCCTTCAACTAACCTGGACAGTCACAAGCTTGTCACAGAATAGCATGATATGTGGCATGATCCAAGAACACTTGTGTATTGTTATTTCCTTAAAGCTCTTCTTCGTGCCATGAAGATTTTCCTTGTACTGTGAGGAGGTGTGCATGAAGCCTCATACTAACATTTACTCTCAAAACCAGGGGAAAAGATTATTGTATGTGGTGCTCTGAAGGTATTCCTTTATCTTTGGACCTTCCAGAGATTTGTGAATATGCCAAGTTCTTCCATTCAAAATATGGAATCTGGTGATACCAGGCTTCCTCCACTTCAGTTGAAGCCCCAGATGCAACGTAAGTCTACTTTTAGAACACTTACATAGAAGGATCTGGGGTGGGTACAAACAGTGGTAACAAGAATTCATGTCTGCCTCCTTTGTGGATCCACCATGAAGTCTGGTGACAAGTGCACTACACAAGGCATAAGTGATTTGCTTGTTACAGAACTTGGTGCAAAGATGCACTGATTTTGGACTTCTATGTTCCCAGCCTGGGTAGGTAATGAATTCCCATACAGAGACAAGGCCATCATGGAAAGGACAGATTTGGGCTCTGACTACAAGGAGAAAAAAGCAAGGAATGGCACAGATCTTCCTCTTTGTGTGAAGAGAGTGTTAATTTACGCACTATATCATTTTAGTGTGTAAAAAATGTGGAATTTACAGCAGAAAATGAAGAGTCAAAATAATGCCTATGTTACTTCAGATAAAAAATTAGAGGCTTCTCCAGGAGATTTTCAGAAACTTTACTGCAAATAAGTGAAGAAAGGGTGCAAAAGTTGGTAGAACTGCAGGGGCCTTTGAACATGGTATGTAGATTACACAGAGATGGCTCACAAGGGAAAGGGAGAAAGGGTGGGGAAGAGAGGGAGGGAGGAAGGAAGATGGCTGCTGACAAGTATACAGACAAAAATGTGCTGGAATGGGGGAGAATACCAACGGAGACTGAATTCAGGAAGGACAATCACAAGGAGCAGCATGCTTTTTGGACACTCTTGCAGTGTGACTCAGTGGTGTTTTTCAGCTACTCATGATGAAAAAACTGTCAGATTCAGAAGACATGACAAGCCACCATGAAGTACCCTAAAAAAAGCCATGTGTTCTCAGGGTAGTTTGTTTGAGAAAAATATGCAACCCTGATAAAATTGTATCAGATTTGAAAGAAAGAGCAACCACACCATACCTGGTTATTTATGGTTGGGTTGTCATGTCATCCAAACCAAGTCAGTGTCTGCCACTGTACACTGCTGAAAATAATAATATACATATTCCATCATGCACAGCATCAATATGGTTCTCTCCAATTACTATATATCATATGTAAATACATTTTAAAAGGACAGGCATACATATTCCAATTTGTTTATGGGCACATACATCCTGGATTGCAAATGGGAAAAATCAGATGGATTTCAAAGGGGTTTAATACAATTTTATACACACTGACATTCTCCATTATGGGACTGGTTCAGATGAAACACATTTGACAATGATAAAGGCAAATGTCAGTGAAGATCTATCAAAATCTCTAACTGTATTGCTTTTCCTGAAACAGACTCAATCACACAAAAAATCTAGCCTCTTCACAGTGGTTGTCTGGACACATTATGTAGAAACTAGAAAAATTATTTCAATAACTCCATAGGTCTGAAAATAGTTCAAACATCAGCATACAAGCACCCTTTGTACTAAAAAGACTTTACATCAAACACTATGATTTTAAAATCCAAGCACCTTCATGGCAAATGGGCTTGGATCCAGATTTGCGAGAGCAGAAGACTGTTTAAACAATGGGGCTTTCCTATCCTCCTCTTCACCGCTGCACCTCTGTGTACTTTGAAAGCTGCTGCAACCCTGCTGTAGATGAGTGGATAGCGCCACCCTTTTAACATTATTTTCTTCTCCTGCCACCAGTCCCTTTTTCCAATCCTAACATGTTTAGAAAAAACTCCCTGACCCACAGAAGTAACTTTGCAAGGATACAGGGACTTCAGTTGGGACAAGGGGGACAGAAAGCTTGCTTGCATTAGCAGTCTTCTGTTCACATAAGCTTAGATCCAAGTCTAAGTAATTCTTTTAAAAAGTGTGGAGGGGAAATATTTTGGTGCTCCATTGATATATTTAGCAGGTTTTTTTAAAATGTTGCCTAGGATTATTACCCATTTAGAGAGTTGAAGTCCCTCATTGTATTATTATCGTTAAACCACATTCTTAAAATAAATGCACAATTTTACTTTGTTTGGCTGTAATATTACCTTGCTGTTTTGGAAAGTTTCAAAATGGAGTGCACTAAGTCTTTGAAATCTTAGTGAGAGAAACACACCCTTCTATTTTTGGGCTATCTTTTCCTTAATTCCTATCAGACACCATAAACATTCCAGGCTCTCTATTAAGCCTTACACATACTAAGTAAAGCAGCAAATAATGAGAGGCCCTGGGCTAAACCTCATTCATACAGTGAAAACTTTTTTTAGTTTTGCCCCAAAGAAACATGCACTTCAAGCTGTGAGCTAGGCGAGGCCATCATATTTGAGGTTCTGCTACAGAATAAATACTTTTCTTTTAAATCAAGAGCATTATTGGATGTTTAAATTGCACAGTAATCCAGGCAGGGATACCAAATAATCTTATAGCATATAATGTACATCAAAATGACATAAAGGATGCAAAGTCTTGTCTAAGTGAAACTATTAGTATCCAATAAGGCTTATGGGGAGATGATTAAAATGGGTTGGATGCAGCGCTTGCTCCTGCCAGTGGGAATGCTCCCCAAGTGGAATTCCATGCAGAATGTTCCAGCTGGTGGGAAAGTGTGGATTTTCAGCAATTGGCCCTACTACTATATGCCCATTATTGCCTCCTACACTGTTCGAGAGGGTCCTTCAACCCTCTAGCGCAGAAAACATGAAGGACTACAGAAGGAAGGGATAATCCACAAATACCTGTCCTGCTAAATTGAAAGCCTTCTGCAGCTTTCTGTTCATGGACAGCAAGGTCTGGATCCAAGCCAATATGCATGTGTGGACAATTTTTAAAAGCATCAGAATAGTGAAATAGTTTCTTATTTATAATCTTATTTATAAAGAAAGTTTATTTTAAAAATAGTTTCATAGATTAATATGAAATTAGGAAATGAAGATTAATTTCCAAAAAATTAAAAAGAACATCTGAATGGAGTTTTAGGACTTTTACCTAAGTCATTTAATCTTCTGTAAGAAACAGTACAAAAATGTTGCCTTTTGTTTTTTGCAAAAGCTGTCATATAATTACTACAGGTTGGACTCAGGGTTCTGCTCAGGGAAGATGCTACACTACTGCTCAGCCCATTCAACAAGGTCCTGCCCAACACTATGTGTAACATTTTCAGGAAGGGTTGCCATGGGGAAGAGGGGTTAGGAAGTCTGCCTCCTTCAGCTCAATTGTCCTAACCCTATAAAGGAATCTGGCCCATTGGCTATGTATTTCAATGGGAATATACATGAATGAATGCAGAATTTTACTGATTTCTTGCATATTTCACGGATATGGATTTGTGACTATTTTCTATACCCAGTACATCAAGCAAAGAATTTCAGTTATTCTGTGTTCTGTGAAATCAGAACACACAGAAAGACCAGTTCCTGTGATCAAAACAAGCCACAATTCTAGAAAAGCCCATGGGTTATTGGAGGATTGCTTCCTCCTTCAACAAGACATATTGCCTGCTTATGGATGATGCAATGGGCAGGTTTTCACCCATCAATGTAAATCACTACAATAGGTTACCGCTAAGTGCCAACAAGCACAGTGAACCTGACAGATGATTGGCTCACTGAGTGTGCTTTGTTCCCTTCTTCCCTCTCATTCCTCTTGGTGGGTTCCCAGGGAAACCTGTGGAGAAGAATGATGCTCCTCTCTTTGACAACCATGATCAAAGTGGTTTTGGATTGCTGCCACTATCAGAAGGTTCCTGCTGCTCAAGCAAGGCTCTTACCATAAAGCAGGGGTCCCCAAACATTTTGAATAGGGGGTCTGTTGAAAGGTGTCAGGGATGGGAGTGGGCCACCAAGACAGTGCGGGTGGGGGGGCGTGGGCTGGGGGGGCACATGCCCATGCAGAAAGGCAGGAGCATGCATACACAGAGATCATTTTCTCCCAAAGAGTCCAAAACAATCTCTGTGAGCAAGCTGGGGCCTCAGGGCCAGCTTGCTCACAAGATCGTTTTGGATTCGCTCAGAGAAAAGGATCCCCCAGCAAGGCACTGGCTTGCTCACAAGGAGATCCTTTTTTCCAAGCAAGTCCAAAACGTTCCCCCCCTTGCTCGGAGAAAAGGATCTCCTGGCAAGGTGCCAGCTTGCTCTCAAGGAGATCCTTTTCTCCGAGTGAATCCAAATTGATCTCCTTGCAATGAAGCCAGCACCTCACCATGTGCGCACACATGTGCCAAGCTATGACAGGCGTGATAAATAGGCATAGCAGGCAGGATCGAGCCTGCGGGCCATAGTTTGAGGACCCATGCCATAAAGCATAATAGGGAGGATTGGGAAGCTGATACAGAAGGCAATTGGTATGACTGCACTGCCCCAAGAACAAGATGGCTATTCCCAGACGATTTGCCAGCTCCCATCTTAAATCCTTGCCCTCAGGAAGGAGCTGGGAAGAGTTGGGGGGGAGGGCGGGATCAAGAACCAGGCAGCTCACCTGGCTCCCATTTCCTGATTTATGGGCAGGAGATAGGAGGTAGGACACCTCTGACAAGTACAGCAAAATAGGGGGCATCTGTGAGCCTCACTTGCTGGCTAGCCACTTGCCAAGAGTGGCACCATCACTTCTTTCAAGCAAGTCATTTGTTCTGGGACTTGACCCATGAAAGGCTGTGTTGTCTGAGTTCAGTCAATACAACAAGCAATCATGGTAGAAGCAAACACTAGATCATAGCATTGTGCATTATCATGGCTCACATCTAGAGATGTGGAAGGAATCCATTTGGGGGTGGAAATCTATTGGATTCCCTGGGCTTGGCTCCCTTGTTTGGTCTCTGCTCCACTTTGCAGCTGTCCAGATCTGAGCTCTTGGCAAGCGTTCTCAAACATTCACCGGCTGCTCATCAAGCATTCAGACTGAGGCACTAAGTAAGCAGTGCCTTTCTTCCATGCTCAGTGCTGCTGCTGGCAGCAGAAGACAAGAAAGTATTTAGTTGTTGGGAATGGCACCTGGCATGCCCACTTGTAATGCTCCTCTTCCATGTTCTGCAGCTGCTCTTTGGACAGCCTGCCTGCAAGTCCCCCCATGCCCACTGCAACACAGGCCATGCACTGGTGGCCCAAGGAGGTTCTTTGCCCAGTGCTGCACAGATATGCTGGTCTAGCACCTGGAAACCACTGCTGCTGCCACCTTTGTAGTGTTCAGCGCCTTCTCCCTCCTGTCAGTGGAGCTCTGCATTGGGTAAGGCGAGACATAAAAAGAGGTATTTAAAATAATGCATGGTGTGGAGAAAGTAGAGAGGCAGACATTATTCTCCCTCTCCTATAACACTCCAACCTGGGGTCATCCCATGAAGCTGATTGGTAGGAGGTTTAGGACAGATAAAAGTACTTCCTCACACAGCATACAATTAAGCTATGGAATTTGCTGCCATGGGGAGTGGTGATGTCTGCCAGTCTTTAGATAGAGATTGGACAGACTCATGAGAGAGGTAGCTACTAGCCTTGCTGGCTATACACTACCTTCTTTACCAGAGGTGGCTTGCCTGCATGCAGTTGCTGAGGTGCTTGGGCAGGAGGAGGTCTTGCACCCATCCTGCTTAAAGGATCTGTGGGCTTGCCATCATATTTGTCAGAATTGATTATACTGGGTTAGATGGATCAAAGTTCTGACTTGGAATAATTTAACTTCCTAACAGAAGCAAAATTTAAAATGTAAAAGTGTGAACAGGAAGGCAGGGAGCTCTCTCTTGCATGCTCCCACAGTAGGAAAACAGAAATTCACTGATGAGTAAAGAACTTCCTTTTTAAAATGATATACAAGCTGTACTAACCATAAAATCTGTACGTATTTCATAGTTCTACATCTAATAAGCAATATGCTAAACAGAATGCACAAAATAGTTAAGTTTATTACTTCTGGTAATTGATATAGGAACTGGAGATTGACATAGGAACTGTACAGAACATTTGTGAACAGTCTTTAATGATTCACAGTTCAGAGTGGATAAAAAGTGGCTGATTAATTTAATGGTGTTTCTCAGTAACACTAATACCTATGACTGAATGTTTTAAAGGACTAAAAAGAAGAATGCCATTCAAGTAATCCATTTAAACATACTGGTTCCAATCCAAGGGACAATATCCTGCTGCTCTCATAGAGCTTTCCCTCAATTACAATATGATCTATGCTATGTGGAAGCAGTGCTCATCACCTAGCAAGCAGGAAGTAGAGAATAAGGTAGAAGGGAGCACCTTAACAACCCTAGGTGCTTCCTTTCCCCCATCCAAGATGGTCCCTGAGTCATATATTGATAACAAGAGCCACTTGTTAGAAAGTGTGTCCAAAAAGATGTAAAATATGATTACACTTAAGCAAATGGATGCAGGGTGCCTAAACCTAGGAATTATTCAAATACGGGATAAAATACATTGGGACATCTGTTTACTGATAAGCGTCTTCTTTCCTTGAGCTGCTTTCATTAAATGTACTTGCACTCAAATCCTGACACAGAAATATTCTTGAGGCTCACCCCTTTAAGAGAAAAGGAACAGTAGAAGAGGGTTCCTAATTTCCTTCCTACCTTCCATTCTGTAATCCAAATACATTTTCTGTCCTGCAAAATTTGAAAAATATATTTGTTAAGAGTTTCCTAATTTTTTAACAACTTTGCACCCCACTGCCATCTTTGAGATTTTTAAAAGTACATTCGAGCCTTTCATTAATATGAATTCATTTAAGTAAAATGTTATTAGAAATCTTGTAGCAGGAACTCAAAATTTAGTGATGTAAGCAGAAGAGAGATATGCCATAGCCACTGAAGAGAAGACATGCGGCATTGCTTACTTAAAGCCCCATCCTGTCCCCCCAAGGACAATAGCTGCTACCAGGATGGCACCAGCGATGGAACCTATTATAAGATTGGTGGCGCTAGGACCTGTGACAAAGGATTATGGGAAGAAAGACATAAGAACCAACCACTTAATTAATTGACATCAAGGGAAAGGTAGTAAAGCAATTTAAAATAAGTGTGCTATTAAAATACTTTAAACATATGTCAAAAGGGCCAAACTTCTTTTTCTAAAGAAAACATATGAGGAACAAATAAAAGAAAAAGATTGTCTACTCAGTTCTCATGTTGAAATTAATTCCTTACCAGAAAACTTGCTATTGAAATTCCGGACTCCAAATTATTTAGACATATTTTTAATATTACAGATACCTTACAATTTTGCAACATTCAGGTTTTTTAAAGAAACAAACAGAGGGTTCATTTTTTGCTTTGATGGACAGTCAATTGAATGCTTTAAATACTAAATATTAAATGATGTTTGGAATACTTTTAGAGAGGAAACAAGAGACACTCATCAGGAGAAGAGGGAAAAGAGAAAGCAAACAGGGACAACTAAAAATAGCTATGTTTAAGGGAACAGACCAGGATCCTATTTTTAAAGGACCCTATTCACTTGCCAGATGCACTTGATGAGGACATTTCATGGTTTATCAGAGTACAGAACTTTATATAATTTTGTTGTTTTCAATATGATCTCTGGTTCTCCTAAGAAAAAGCACCAGTCCAACTGTGCAACAGTTAACAGGCAAAATGATCTAAATATGGTTTAAGTTCTTCTGCTTATTACTCCATGAGTTACAGTACAATCCTGTACACAAATACTTGGATGTAAGACCTGCTGCACTGGGACTCATTGCATAAGGCTCACTCCTAGGTAAGTCTTTGTATAGGATTGTTACCTAAGAAACGAGTGCTTCTTGTTGCTGCTAAAAATCCACAATCAAAAAGCAGTATGGATATATGTAAGACAATATTAAGAAGAGAATTATTTCAGTCTTTATCATTGAAGAGCTGTTTGACATTGTAACATTTTTACAATATGCTTATGAAATGATTTCCTTACTGAGTTCTACAGTCAATGGTTATTTTTTGGCACCGGCCTTTATTCCCTGGCCTTTATTCTTTATTCTTACTCCTTGGCCTTTGAGTAAGACTGCCAGGCATTTATGTGCCCTGTCATATGCCATCAAATTACTACACGGGCGTGATGGCATTAAATTAATTGAGCTGCAAAGCATTTTAGAGTGAAGCTTTTTCCAAAGCTTTTTCCCCAAGAACCTAGTGTTTTAATTATTTGTATTCTTTTTTTACTCCCCCATGATTATGTAAAATTATGTTTCTGTCAGCTGGAGGCAGTATTTTTAGAAATATGGCAGTATTTATGTATTACATTTATATCCCACATTTCTTTCAAGCTGTTCAAGGTTTTGTAGTTTTTTTATAAGCCATGCTGAGGCTTGTGCAAAGGATGGGGTAAAGTGTTTTAACTAACTAACTAACTAACTAACTAACTAACTAACTAAAGGTTATGTTTATCATTTTCTTCCTTTCCATTTTATCTTCACAACCACCCTGTGAGATCAGTTAGGCTGAGAGTCAGTGACTGGTCCAAAGTTGCCCAGTGAGCTTCATAGTCAAGTTCTCATATCACCCCAGTTCTCCGTCAGCTACACTGGCTTCCCATTGAAGTCCGGGCCCAATTCAAGGTGTTGGTTCTTACCTATAAAGCCCTTAACGGCTTGGGTCCTGGTTACTTAAAGGAGCGCCTGCGACCATATATGCCCTCCTGCCCCTTACGATCGGCGGGAGATGCTCTCCTCCAGGAACCCTCTGTGAGGGAAGTGAAGAGGGTGAGTACCCGGAGGAGGGCTTTCTCTGCGGTGGCGCCCCACCTATGGAACGTGCTCCCCAGAGAGGCTCGCCTGGTGCCGTCATTATTTGCTTTTCGGTGCCAGGTGAAGACCTTTTTATTTAAGAAATATTTTAATTGTTAATTTATTAATTTAATTGTAAATTAAATTGTAAATTAAATTAAATTGTAAATTAAATTAAATTGTAAATTGTTTATAAGGATTATTTATAGTTTTAAATTGACTTTGAGATGGGCCAATTTTAGAATTTTAGATTGTATAATTTTAGATTGTTCATTGTGTTTTGTTGATGTTTGGTTTGTGTTTTTGTTTTATATTTGTTGTAAGCCGCCCCGAGGCTAGTTGGCAAGGGGCGGCATAGAAATTTATCTAATAAATAAATAGATAGATAGATAGATCTTCCAAGCCCCAATCTGACACTCTAACCATTACACTATACCTGCTTTTAACTATAGAAGGAATATTTACTAAGGAAGGATTTCCACTGAAAGTTAGATCTTTTGCCAGCTACCAAAAGTTTTTTTTTTAAATTGATGCAAAATGTGGTTAGACCATATTTTTATATGCACTGAGTATGCTTATAAAAAACAAAAACCATTTTCTTAGACTGTCAAAAAATAGTGACAACTATAAAAATGGCTGTCTGAAACTTTTGCAACTGGGAAAATACCAAATTTTACTATCTTGGTGTGGGACCCTAAAACTGGAGGAAGAGTATCTTTTATTACCTAAGCATGGCACCTAGCCTCTGGGAGAAGCAACATGCCTGCAGATTACAAGGTATCCATTTACAATTTGATTTTTACTAAATTTTACCTAGTATACACATGATATAAAATAAATCCCTAGCCTTACTAAAATAAGGACCACCATGGTTTTTTTTTTTTTTTTACTTCTGCTATCTACATTACAAAAGTTCAGTTTGCTCCAGTATACTTGGCACAAATCAGATGAACTGCTGAAATCTACATCTGCAATGGGAAGGTAACCATGTTTCTCTGTCCCTGTAAGCCTTTGGTGTAACCTACAGTTCTAAGCTACAAACATGGCCCATTCTAACATGACTTCCATTCCATCTTTAAAATGATTAAAATAGCAGCTTTGCATTCTTTAGCATGTCTAGAAAAAATTGTTTCTCTACACCATCAGCTTATTCTTTCTGTTTAGCATCCATCCTGTTGAAAAGTTTTGAGGAACTGAAAAACTTGCTTACTTTGTGATGCTTCAATTGCTCCTAATAAATGTTGTTATTAACATAGATTTCCTTGAAACACCTGTTCTAATTTTGAATTAATTATGAATATTCTGCAGCAGCATATCTGTTGCATCATGACGTAAGAACTTAAACTATATACAGATCACTCACTACAGTATTTGAAAAATATACAGTTATGTCTGATTATAATGACAACAACAATTTCGATCTTAAGCAAAGTTAAGATGGTTCACAGAAACAATGTTTCTTGTCCTCCCTGCAGCAACCTGCACTGTTCAAAAGCCTCTCAGGTGGGTAGGGGGACCCTCCTGAATAAAGTGGGATGGGGCATGGAATGCTAACAGGGGACAGAGAAATTACCCGAAATCAGACTTTTATTCTAAGGTAAGTTATCTTAAGCTGCAATCCTATATGCACTCATCTGCTGGTAAGTCCCATTAAACTAAATAGGGCTTACTTTTGAGTAGACATTTATAGGATTGCCCTTTTAAGCTGGCATCTTAGGCACACTTACTTGGGAGTAATTACCGCTGAGCTCCATAGGACTTACTACTGACACTTGTATAAGACTGTGCTGTTAAAACAGTTCACAGAAGGAAATTTACCTATTCCTTCCTCCCACCAACTCTACATACCACATTATGGAGGGTTCACCCAACCAAATAAAGCTATTCAGAGGTTGGTGGTGACTTTGATAGGATCCAACTTGTTGTTGTTGATGATGATGAGTAATTTTTAAAACAAGCAAACAAACTCCACTGTCATTAACGTAACACAAAATACAGCAAACTCCAAATATACCAAGCAAGCATTATTGTCATTTATTGCCATATATAATTGAGATTGTAACACGGAATGTAGGAACATTTCAAAATTGTTATAAAAAACTGTTATGAAATGAAGTAGAAAAATCATTTGTTGATCCTATAAAGAAATTAATGTCCAAGCCAAAATGCAGATGAAATACTCATTGTTTTAAAAAGACAAAATGAAATCCTACAAAATAGTAATCAACACTCAAAGGTTAAGAATGGTTTGCGTAAGGTTCTGGGTGAAACATGGGCTATTGTGCTGTCTGAACCCAGCCACAGTTCAAACCTGATCTACACTATATTCTCATAAAAATACTGAATGATTAAGAATGATAAATAATCCCATAAATATCATTTAATATATTAGCGCTGAGGTTTTAAGTATCTCAAAATTATATAAGCACATTTAATATAAATATTCATATAGCTTAAGGCACTGATTCAGTGTTAGTCATGTTTAATAGTCACAACCTCAGATGGGGATCCCTCATAAGCATCAGAGGATGCCTCTATTGGCCAGTAGGATCTAGATGAGCATCCCAATATAAATGGGAGTGCACATTCAGAATGGTATTTGGCTGCACATCGTCTATATGCACAAAAGTCTTTTACATGTACAGATCTCCCTTGCTGGACGAGCACACAACAGCACAGAACATTACTGGTCTAGGACAATTGAAAATTCTAGAAAAGCAACAGTCAATGATTGCTAAATACTGATTATAGACACACTATCGCTCCTAAGAAGTTCTAATTTCTTTATGACTCAATGTGGATTTTTTAAACCTATGGTTAAACTATATGTCCAAAAGCAATAAACCAGACAGTCCAAGGTGTCTACTTTTAGTCTACATTTTGTAACAATGATAAATTTTTGAAAATTCTTTCTATAATTTAGAGCATTGAAAACATGTAAACATTGAATTGCAAAAATTATGATATAAAATTCACAAATGTATTGTTTTATGCCCCACATTATCCCAGACAGGAGGGGGTTAAACACTGCAAGAGCATATCACATGACATAGACATTCAAATCACATGACAAATACAGTCACCACATAACACAAAGCTAATGGGATACTACACAGAGGGCTCAGATGCGTACAATTACCTCACACAGTAGGCACCAAACATGAAACTCAAACTAGAAATATGCTTACTCTATTCCCCACCCTGTGCCTCCAAAAATCACCCCCAGAGCCAGAATGGTCCCTGCCACTGCACCTATAAGCCTGTTAGTGGCCATGCTCACTGTATAGAGGGAAAAGGGAAGACTTTTTAAAAATAAAGTAATTATATACACAGATGTCTGAAAAGAAATATTTAATGGCATCTCAAAATGATATATTACTTTCCAGAATTCATTTTATAGATAATTTAGTTCAGCAGTTTCAGAAATATGGATTTGATAGAGGCTATATTTGCCTGAATATAATTATGTTACAATCAGTGTTTGATAAATCAAAGACTATGATCTGTACTCCCATGGGTATAACTGCATGTGGAAAGAGGACAGGCACAGAGTTCACTCGAGTTTGTATTTTCCCTGGTTGCCTTTTGCCCACATATTCTACAGAATGCTAGCCAATGGATACCTTGTTCTTCTTCTTGATATGGAACCAGTCTTCCCTCTTTTTCTCAGGGCCCTGCAGCCAGATGGCTCATACTCTAAAGCACAAGTAAAAGGGTTCTAGGGCCCCAAGAAGGAGCAGGATAGCTGGCAGTGTGTATGGGAGCTGTCCATTGACTCCTGCTGAAAATCACAGCTGGCTCAGATAAGATTCAGCTGGACAGAGGAAGGAAAGAGGACTCCATCAAACTGTATGCCAAAACCCTTCCACATGTACGGCTATAGCCACAGAGGGGCTGATTTTGCCTCCATAGTTTTACATAGGCTTTATTCCTCCAACTATGCAATACAGACATCATTACCATCTTTAGAAGACACAGTTCAGAATTATCACATATCTTTTTTGTTCTCTATTTTTAACAAACCAGGCCTAAATAAAAATCAGTGTTTAAAACAATTATAATAAATTATTGTATATAATTTTGTAGCAATATTTAGTTTTTAAAATTTCCACTGTATATATAGAATATAAATCTTACCTTTTAAAAAGATGTTTTATGATTTAATGAAATACTGAATTTGATTCAGTTTCTTCCTTCCATGGACAGAAGGGATTCTTCTGCCTTTGAAAGGCTTCCAATCCAGCATTTTCACTGGTGGAATGGGAGACGAGGTGATCTTTGCTGATTCACCCCTGCTCCTTGCAATCCTTTAGCAACCCTGAAAAATCTGCTCCAGACTACAGCTATCACTACATAAAACTGCAGGACTGTATTCCTCCCTGCCCCCACGGATTAATATGCCACCATGTTTCATGAGAAGTCATTTGTAACTGCAGAAACAGTAATGAAATGGAAGCAAACTCCATAAAAACTTACACATAAAAAGGTAAATGAAAATAACAAGAACATTAATTATAATAACTTTGCTGTTTGACATTACATTTCAAAACTGAAAAAGCTGAATGAACAGGTACTTCCCCATCTACCTGTTTTGTTCACTCTCAGAATAAATCTTTCAAGAAAGGCAGCATGATTCTGAAGACAATTGCTAATATAAAACAATTTTTTTCACATGGCCTTCTTTAGTCTCCAGAATCTAGCACAAATAGAATTTAATTACTTATCTTTCCTATAACCATCCTAGTAACATTTTACTTTAGAATGTCAAGATCTGTGTCATGAATTGGAGTATCACCTTCAACTTGATCTGTTATGTAGCCACACACATACAGTAAAGGGTATGTGACTAGTAAAGACCTGTGTAACTAGTTTTACATGCTCAATAGGATGCTGGAGTTGCCTTTCTCAAACAGCCTCCACCATAGTGCATGCCAAAATCTTTTAAAAGTGAGCTAAATTTCAAATAAAATTTGTGATAGGTGTCTGTTCTCAAAAAAGTTTCAAAACTCCCACCAGGTATGCACTGGTTGTAGAATACAGCAAATGATGTTATGAGGTCCTCAGCCTATAATTAGAAGCAAATAATCTTTTTGCAGAGCCCTATTTTTTTGCCTCCCCTTCACGGATCACTGCCTTGTCATGGCGAAGGGGCTTCTGTAGCTCAATGAAGCTATGAGCTATGCCATGCAGGGCCACCCAAGACGGACAGGTCATAGCAGAGAGCTCTGACAAAACGTGATCCACTGGAGAAGGAAATGGAAACCCACTCCAGTATCCTTGCCAAGAAAACCCCATGGACAGTACCAAAAAGCAAAAAGATATGACGCCGGAAGATGAGCACCTCAGGTCGGAAGGTGTCCAATATGCTACTGGGGAAGAGCAGAGGGCTAATACTAGTAGCGCCAGAAAGAATGAAGCGACTGGGTCAAAGCCGAAAGGACACTCAGTTGTGGATGTATCTGGTGGTGAAAGGAGAGTCCGATGTTGTAAAGATCTATACTCCATAGGAACCTGGAATGTAAGATCCATGAAGCAAGGCAAGTTGGATGTGGTCAAACAAGAGATGACAAGACTAAACATCAACATCTTGGGAATCAGTGAACTAAAATGGACAGGAATGGGTGAATTTAATTCAGATGACCATCAGGTATACTACTGCGGGCAAAAGTCCCTCAGAAGAAATGGAGTCATAGACAATAAAAGAGTAGGTAAAGCAGTACTGGAATACAATCTCCAAAATGAGAGAATGATCTCAGTTTGAATCCATGGCAAACCATTCAACATCACAGTAGTCCAAGTCTATGCCCCAACCACTAGTGCTGAAGAGGCTGAAGTTGACCAGTGCTATAAAGGTCTACAACACCTTCTAGAATTAACACCAAAAAATCATGGGGAATTGGAATGCTAAAGTAGGAAGCCAAAAGATAACCGGAATAACAGGCAAATTTGGCCTTGGGAGTGCAAAATGAAGCAGGTCACAGGCCGGTAGAATTTTGTCAAGAGAATACGATGGTCATAGCAAACACTCTTTTCCAACTACCCAAGAGATAATTCTACACATGGACCTCACCATATGGTCAACATAGAAATCAGATTGACTATGTGCTCTGCTGCCAAAGATGGAAAAGCTCTATACAGTCAGTAAAAACTAGACCAGGAGCTGACTGTGGCTCAGATCATGAGCTTCTTGTTGCAAAATTTAGGCTAAAATTGAAGAAAGTAGGGAAAAGCACTGGGCCACTCAGATATGACCTAAATTATATTTCTGATGAATATACAGTAGAGGTCACAAATAGATTTAAGGAATTAGATCTGATAGAGTGCCTGAAGAACTATGGATGGAGGTTCGCAAAATTGTACAAGAAGTAGCAACTATCCCAAAGAAAAGAACTGCAAGAAAGCAAAAGGGCTGTCTGAGAAAGCTTTACAAATAGCTGTAAAGCTATATATGGCTGTGAAAGCTGGACCATAAGGAAGGCTGAGCGCCGAAGAATTGAGGCCTTTGAATTGTGGTGCTGGAGAAGATTCCTGCGAGTCCCTTGAACTGTCAGTCCTAGAGGAGATCAACCCTGACTGCTCTTGGAGATGAAGTATGGCATCGGGACGAGGCAGATGTGATTAACGGGGCTCCGTTAACACGCTGGTAACTGTCCAGTGGTAGGCTGTGGGGGCCCGATCTGAGCCCTGTAGGGGTGAAGATAGATTGCTTGGCAAAGTTCCCAGTAGGTGTTTGAATGGCAATTCTGCGCTTACTGGGAGAAAATCAAGCTTTTCTCAGTTGGATGGTACAGGAGAGATCTTAGCTCTCTGTTAGTCCTTGGCATGGTTTTTTTGTTTAGGCTACTTTAGTTATTAGCATCGGATCTACTGGGAACTATTTTTATTTCTTTTTTGCAATAACACCTGTGGAAAAAGCTACATTGTTTGCTAACTGATATAAAAGAAGAAATAGAAAGCCCTTTGGATGGAGGAGGGAAAAGGAATTCTCCCCCCTCCCCCCGGACACGGAATTGAAAGGCGGTGAATTACATGAGAGAGAGAGACAGAGCTTTCTGTAAGTAATGAAAAGATTTTGTTTTTCTTTAATCTCTCCAAGGGCAAAAAGCTAAAACAATAAATTGTTTAATTACACGACAGAAGCAATCTCCTTGCTGGACTTGGAGTGTGTTGGACTGCTTCCAAATAACGACCATTTTTGCTCCTTTGTTCCTGCGACTCTTGGACCTCTGCCAAGGCTGTGAAATCCTTGCTAATATGGAAGAAATTAATATGAAACTTAAAGAAGTTAAAAAATCATTTTTTGAAATACTAATTTCTCTAGAAGCCTTACAATGATCTCAACAGGCATTAATACTGCAACAGAAGACTGTTCTAATTAAGCAACTTGACTGTTTTCTAATTGAATCAAAAGTTGGTTTTGATAAGATAGACCTTTCTATTAATCAAACTTTAACCAAACAATTTGTATCTGAGCAGGATATGCAAAATATCCAGCAAACAGAAGAAAAAATTGAAACTGAGAAGATAACAAGTGAATTATTATGGGATGGAACTATAAATAGACAGCAAGCAGATGGATATTTGGAAACATCAGGAATAAATAAATTTTCATGTGATTTGCTTGTCAACCGAGAAGATAGCTGGGCTACAGTTCAAGACACATGATCTACTGAAGACACTACGGTATTCTAATGTAAACAAAGAAACAATGGGCGGACATGATTTATTACATGATTTATTACAGGCATGTCTTTTTGTATGAGCGGAAAAGCTGGCAAAATCTGTGGAGCTAATCAGCATGAGGTTATTGGATTTGCTTGCTATCCTGGGAAAGGAGAAAACATCGTCATTTAAGACGATGTTATAATGTAAAGGAAACAGAGAGATTTGGTAGAGGTGTAAGGAAAAAAATTTAAAGGGAAGATAAGAGAACTCTCTTCTTGTTATTTCAAAAAGGGATGATGCATTGAGGTTGGCGTGCTCATATGTAACATAGAAAAGCTAAGCTACTGTTCTTGGTAAAGCATTAGTAATTTAGTTTAAAGAAACTTCGGCTAAAAAGATATTATGGGTATTAGTTACCACCAAAAAGATAAACTAACGGTGCCTTTAAAGATGTTAAGTGGATGTTTTTGATTCTATCTGTATTTGAAAATAAGAGAATTCATTATAGATATTAATAGTCACCAAATAGAGTTGTTAAGCCATTTTTAGAGATGATAAATGGATGCTTTTGATGTTATATGTAACCATAAGGATTTCTCTTTTGCTTTCTCTTTGTTCCTCTTTTCATCTTAAAAAGGGATGGTTATAAATAGATTGGTATGTAGACATGAGATACAGAAAGGCTAATTTAATAGGGTTGGTGAAAATTTAATAACTTAGCTTAATGAAACATTGTTAAATGGATATCCCTGATTATATCTGAAATTGAAAATAGGAGAACCTACTCCTTAAAAAAAAAAATCAATGATTTATATGGGTTGGTAAGTTTATATGCTGATACTGTATAGAGTTAACTATATTTGACTAAATGCAGTTTAAGCTAAGATGAAATATTAGTGAGTTTAAAGAAGATTGGCTTAAAGTTATCACTTAGGATGCCCTTTGAGATGTCAAATAGATCCTTTTGAAGTTACTAGTAATCATGGTAGTGAGGAAGTTATTTTTTAGAAAAATGGATAAATTTTGAATTGTTCAGAAATGTCTAGATGAAACCTATTACTGTAGGAGAAAGAAGATGTTGCAATTTCACCCAACCTGGAGAAGCTTCCCTTAAATAATGGTCAAGAGAAACAGGACTTTCCAAGAAAAGATGGGATTGATTTTATGGAAGAAGGAAGATTGTGACTTCTATCAAATTTGAAATTACATTATTATTTGGCTGGAGAAACGGGACTTGGCTTTGATCTAAAGATGTTTTCACATTATTATAAAAAGGAGTATAGTAAGATCATAGAATGTTACAAGACATGTTGTAGGGGATGACCCAGTAAATCTGATGTGTATGATGACTGATATGTGTAGTTTTAGTTTAAAATCTTAATAAAAATTAAAAAAAAAAAACCCTGACTGCTCTTTAGAAGGCCAGATACTGAAGATGAAACTCAAATACTTTGGCCACCTAATGAGATGGAAGGATTCCCTGGAGAAGACCCTAATGCTGGGAACAATTGAGGGCAAAAGAAGAAGGGGATGGCAGAGAATGAGGTGGCTAGATAAAGTCACTGAAGCAGTTGGTGTGAGTTTAGGTGGACTCCGGGGGATGGTAGAGGACAGGAAGGCCTGGAGGAATGTTGTCCATGGGGTCACAATGGGTCGGACATGACTTCGCGACTAACAACAACAACAAACTTTTTGCCTGCTAGAATCCATTTATTATAAATTCACTTTGCCTTTATCAAGCTTGGAAAGGAATGAATTGTGTGTGCAAATAATGTTTTAGTAAGAAAAACTACAGTGATTTAAAAAAAAAACCCCAAGACAGCCATTATTTTGGCTGTAATCTTTATACATTTTATTGTTTGTAATACAATACTGTAAGAGAATGCAGCCTTAACTTACTTTTAAGCTTAAATTTCTATTATAGAGCAGCTTTGTTCTTAATGCAGTCCTGTACATGTTTATTCAGAAGTCTGACTGTGTTTAATAGGGCTGAAACCCAACTGTACATGTAGAGAATTTCAGCTGAATTCACTGTTCTCATGCAAGCAGGGCCACTGTTTGTACAAAAGGGAACTATTAGGTCTTGAGGCAAATGTTAATGTTCAGAAACACTCATCTGTGGAAAGAGGAAGGTCAGCAGAACTGGCAGAAGTGAACTCTGCAGACTTTTGTCCTCAAAACACTTGTTTCTACTTGTTTCTGGGCTCGTTTTAAGATGTGCTGGTTCCTGCTGCTCTTGCAGTGGATCCCTCTGGTATATCCAAAATAGCAGAAGCACAGCAGCAGCACTGGATACTGCACTAAATGTGGTTACCTAGTTACAAAGTACTGGTAGATTACCCTGCTTTTGTTTTTGTTTTGTTGATTTTTTGGGTTATTGTATCCATGGAAGTTTACAAAAGCTGGGGAGGTCTGTGGAGGGCAGGACATTTTGGAAGGTGCTCATTCATAAGGCTACCATAAGTCAGAGACAACTTGATGGCTTGTAACAACATCCCACTGGAAGTCAGTTTCTGAAAATATAATCCTGAGGCTGTAATCTTATACACACTTTTCTGGGGATAACACTCACTTAACTCAATAGGACTTACTTCTGAGCTGACATTGCATTGCACTTTTACTGCCCTGCCAGTTAATTATGTATTTTCCAGTTTATCATAATTTATTTTTACTTGGAAGTGACATAAATTTAAGATCCTCAAATACAAAAGGAATGACAAATGAGGGGGAGAAGCTCTGAAAGGGAAACAAGACTGCAACAGAAGCAGATGTTAATAAATTATCTGAATATAATATACCAGTTTATATAGTACACTAACATACATTATGAAAATTATATGGAAAACTTCAAATCACAGAAAACCTACTAATTTATTCTTTTTCTTATTTTCACTAAAATTTAACACCATAGAAGTTAACTGAGAGGCACCGAAACAATATTTCCTTGAAGATTTAAACTTTTCTTGAATTCTCAGAATTTAAAATGCAGAGGTGGAAGATGTTGTTTATTGAACATACTTTGATTTCAGAATTAAAATAATTTTATATGTTCAATGATCACCGTTCAACACCCTGCCTTCAATCCCAAATAATGAGTTGCCTAAAAGCGGTTTGAGTTTTGCTCCTCTTGAAACTTCACTTTTGTGGGAAATTGTGGGCTTTGGGAGGAATTTTAAAAATGCTTTTAATACTGTTCTTTCTTTCTTTAGTAAATAGAACCAACACCTTGCTCCTATATTCTATTCTTTTGCTAAGACGATTTGAAAATACATGCATTGTGACTGTATGTATCTACCATACCTGATGTAATGTTCCTATACTAATGAATACTGATTTTTTGAATATTCTCCAAAGACAGTAAAACATACTTTAAAACAATATTTTTCTAGTTCTGGAATTACATTGGATGTAAAACTGTCTCACTAAATTCTAAAGGATGAAAAAAAAAAACCAAAACCATTCCAGTTCCAAATGGGTTGTACCCCTCAAAAATAAGCTACTGTTAGGTTGCTTTTTACTGTTGCATTTTAGGAATATTATAGTAGATTCAACTGAGCTTCTAAAAATCAAAATATTTACATTTTTTAAACATGCAACAATGAAACAACAACAAAAACACTTTAAAATATGCCTTGCTATTCGGTCACATTTCTTTACAAAACAAGCTGAATATACTAGAGGCAAAGAATATAAAGTTTCAGGACATTCCTGAATTAATGGGAAAAGGGGGCTCAAGAGTACAACTGGGCAAAGCATTTAAGATGGCAGATCATACATGCACTTATGTAGAAATAAGCCCCACAGAACTTACTTCTGAATATATGTACAGAAGATTGAGCTATAAATCATTTTTGGAGACTTCTAACAATGTTAGGCATCTTTTGGAGAGAAGATATATTTAATAAGGGCTTGTATTCAGTTATGATTTCTTCTTTAAAATCATAATATGTAAAATCATGTACACAAAGCAAAACGTATTTTCTAGTTAAGTTATTGAATATAAAAGATGAAATCTTAATGATTTTATGTGAAATACCTTTGGAACAGTACACGCCAATGCATATATAAAATCTCCCAGAAACACAATACATGTATTGAGTTAATCTGTATTGTTCTCTTGTGCTCAACAAGTTACTGGGGAGGAGGGAAAATGAAATCATACAAACCCTTTGGTCCATTTGGTTTCTCGGGTTCTTCTTTCTTCCTAGGGTCAAACATGCTACAATCTGTCCCTGCCCAGGTAGTGTTACAAATGCATGTGGCTTCATTACTGCATACCTAAAGGAAATGTTAGCATGAGTGAGTATAACATAAAACTTAAAATATACATGACTTCTAGATTAACAATACCAAGGGTGCAATTTTATGCATGTTTAGGCAGAAAAAGTTATTGAAGTTGTAGGCCTTTCTTCTCTCTAAACATGCATATGGTTGCACTTTCAGCAGAAAAAGAATAGCTGTTTAGGCAGCAGTATGTTAATATTTTAGAACCAGATATCCAGATGTTCTCAGATGTGGATATGGATTTCCTCATCACAGGGGAAACTGATTTGCATATACATTCATTCAAGCATATGATTTGATTCATTCACTGAACCAGAAGAAAGAGCAGTATGTTAACATGAGTTTCATAAGTACTCAGAAATGTGCACACCTGTATGCAAGTACCCTGTTGATATGTAAGCACACACAATGTTTTCTATCCATCTGAAAAAGGAAAACATTTGAATCTCATTCTGGAACATGGAAAGAATCCTAAGAAGTCCCCATCCCCTCCACCCCAGATCAGGACTGCTCCATACCCAAAAATAATACATGACAGGAAAAAACATCTTTTTTTCACATGGCTTCAACTTGTGCTTGTTTTCTGTTGTTTTTGTTTGCTTAACTTTACAGCATTTCTATATTGAGGAGCCATTGTTTGGTCCTCTGGCAAATGGTCACAAATGGAGTCAATCCTTTCCCAGAGAAAAGGCAGGTTGCTTACCTGTAACTGTCATTCTTTGAGTGGTAATCCGTGCATTCACACATTATGGGTGCTGTGCCTGCACAGTGTCTGCGGCTGGGAAGAATTCAAAGCTTTAACGGATTTTGGAGGGAACTCTGGACCCCTTCCCCACTATACTATAAAGGGCGGAGCACCTGCCATTTTCCCCAGTCTCATGGAGACCATCTGATCACCCCCTGGTGGATAAGCGGTCAGTGTAAGACACCACCAATGAAACAAACCAAAGAAAGGAACATAGTAATAAAATGAGTACAAAAATATACAGCAGTTGTGAAGAAGGGAAAACCTTTGTAAACCCAATCACTGACACTGAGTGGGGCCGACGGGTGGGTTGTGTGAATGCACAGATGACCACCTGAAGAATGACAGTTACAAGTAAGCAACCTGCCCTTCTTTGTCATGGCCTCTGTGCATCACACATTATGGGTGACTAGTAAGCTTACCAACCCGGAAGCGGGATGGTGTCGCCAGTGAAGAATTGAAGAACAGCACGACCGAAAGAGCACTCCTGTCTGGCATGGACATCAAATCGATAATGTCTGGTGAATGTGCAAGGGGTCGTCCAGGTTGCCGCCTTGCAGATGTCAGGTAATGGAATGTCAGCAGAAAAAGCCGAAGAGGTTTGGTACAGCTCTGGTAGAATGACCCTTGGGCCTGACAGGGAGTTCTAGTTTAGGCAACTAATATGTCAGTTTGATGGTTTGCACGATCCATCTGGAGAGTCTTTGGGAGGAGACAGCAGAGCCCTTATCATGTTCCGAGTATTTAATGAAAAGGCATTTGGTCTTTCTGAAGTTCTCCATACGGGACCGATAGAAAGCCAGGCAATGATGTACATCGAGAGAATGGAGATACTTTTCTATCGGTGTCGAGGGTGAAGAGAAGAAGGCTGGCAGAGCAATGTCCTGATTCATGTGAAAGGGTGTAGCGACCTTAGGGAGGAATGTAGGATCAATCTAGAGAACGACCTTCTCCTTATGAAAGTTGAGGTAAGGAGGGTCAACATGAAGAGCACACAGTTCACTCGCCCTCCTAGCTGAAGTAATGGCGACAAGAAAGGCAGTTTTCCAGGACAACAAGCTTAAGTCAGTGGTAGCTAAAGTTCGAAGGGAGTTTTGGTAAGAGCTTGCAACACAACGGAGAGGCTCCATATTGGTACCACTGACCGATTTGGAGGTTGAAGATTTTGTAATCTTTTCAGGAAATGGCAGACGAGGACATATGTGAAGACGGAGGAGCTGGATATAGGACCATGAAAGTGAGAAATCGCAGCGATATACACCTTAATAGAAGTAGATTTTAGTCCGTGCTGGTGTAGGGGCAGTAGAAAGAGTAAAATATTGTCAATTGAAACTGAGTGAGGCAGAAATTAGTTGCTCACTGCAAAGGTGGTAAAACGTTTCCATTTAGCTTTGTAGGAGCAGTGAATTGTCAGTCGTAGAGCAGACTGGAGAATAAATTCAATGTCTGGGTGAAGGAGGTTCAAATCCGATACAGGATCTGAAGGTTCCATTGGTACCAAAGATCACTCAGTACTGAGGTTTGTACTGGAGTCATCAGAACCAATGAAGTTATCGGTACCGAGGCAGAGAAGGAAGGAACAGTCACTGAACAAGCCAAGCGGTGAGGTTGAGAGAGTCAAGATTAGGATGGCGAATCGCCCCATTTTCCTGCGTAATAAGATGAGAAACTGTGGGAGACGAAAGAAGGTTTTTTGGAAAAGATTGAGAATGGTTGGGAACCAAGGCTGGTGTGGCCACCATGGTGTTATAAGAATTTCCTGGGCTTTGTCTTGAACAATTTTGGCCAGGGTTTTCGTGATTAGCGGAATCGGAGGAAACGCGCAGAAAAATGTGTTCACAAAGTTCATCATCAGAGCATCCCCCATTGAATTCGGGCCTATGCCTGCCCAGGAGCAATAGACCACACTCAATGAATTGGCTGCTGTAGTGAATAGATCTATGGTCGGGGTGCCCCAGTGTTGGAAGATGTTGTTGCAAATCTGTCGGTCCAATTCCCACTTGGGAGTTGTGGACATCTGCCTGCTGAGGGCATCTGTCTCTTTGTTGTCTACACTGGCGAGATGAACTGCTAGCAGGTAATCCCTCTGGGGATACCCCAGTCCCATATTCTCAGGGCAAGGTGGGCTAACAGTACGGATTTCATGCCGCCCTGCTTGTTGACATAAAAAACAGTCACGACATTGTCCAAGGCTATTTGAACCACTCAGTCCCAAAGGATCGATTCAAACGACTGGAGAGCTTTGAAAACTGCTAGTAGCTCTAGGTAATTGATGTGCCTGGACTTTTCATGACCTTGCCAAGTGCCGTGAGTACGCAGATTGGCACAATGCGCTCCCCATCCCGTAAGGGAGGCATCGGTGTAGAGAGTCACCGACGGTTGTGGCTGGCGAAATGGGACTCCCGTGGAAAGATTGTCCTTGTTCATCCACCAAGTCAAAGTCTGACGAATGAAAGCAGGTGGTAGCAGAAGGCGATTTGGAGAGTCGTGTTGAGGATGAAAGAGGCTGCTGAACCACAGTTGTGGAGGTCGCATTTGAAGTCTGGCATTGGGTACGACAACAACTGTGGAAGCCATGTGTCTTAGCAACTTCTGTATGGAAAGCACAGGAGCAGATTGGCCATCGTAGATGTGATGAATCGAAGATCGAAGCTTGTCCATTCGAGCCTGCGGTAGAAACGCCCTGGCTTGGATTGAGTTGAGATGTGCTCTGATGAAGTCGATGACCTGTGAGGGAACAAGGCAGGATTTTTCTATATTAATACACAGTCTGAGTTCATCTAAGAGTTTGCACATGGTATCGATGGCCAAGACAATCAACCAATTGTCCAGGTAAGGGTAAATTTGAACACTCTGTAATCTGAGATAAGCACAAACAGGTGCCATACACTTAGTGAAGACTTGTGGAGCAGTAGCGAGTCCAAATGGGAGGACGTTATACCCAAAAATGTCGGAGCCAACAGTGAATCTAAGGAGCCACATGTGAGATGGATGGATGCTAATGTGAAAATATGCATCCTTTAAGTCCAGAGAAGTTAACCAATCTTCTCTCCTGAGCAACGGAAGGATATTCTGAAGGGTGGTCATTCGAAATTTCTTAGTTTTGATGAACTTGTTAATGCCACGTAGATCAAATATCGGGCATAGACCACCGTCCCATTTCAGGACCATAAAATATCTTGAGTAGAAACCGTGAAGCCCCTCTGAGCGGGAGAGCTAAAAAAATCACCTTTATGAAGTAGCTGGGAGACCTCGTCTCATAGGACCATTGATGGAGAGGTGTAACGGATCGGTCCCGAAGGGGCACAGTATCAAACTCAATTTTATATATGTGCTCAATGATAGAAAGTACCCACTTGTTGCCAATTGCAGCACCCCAAAAGTAATTGACCAGAGAAAGGCCCCAAAAGTAGTTGGCCAGAGGAAGGCCACATAGTAAAAACACCACAGTTATACTGTCCCAGAAGAGAGGGCAGATAAGAACAAAATGAACTTTGTGTAACCCACAGCTAACACGCTAGCCTGAACTCGAATAAAGTAATCAAAGGGACAGTGGAAACTGGTTCTAGCTGCCATGAAAGTTGCAAATGTGCAGGGAGTAAGAACATGGCAAGCCTGTGTGAATCTTGAGCAGATAAGAAATAGACATGGGAAATGTCTGGTCCTTGACAGAAGAAAGGACTCTTTCTCCAGCACAGGAGGGGGTGCATACATTGATGTATCGATGCATTAGATGTGTATTAGGTGACATAATTGGTTACCTAGGGTATAAAATGCATGTACCGGGGTGCAACTTTTGAGACACTGCTTTGGGCTGAAAGTCCCCTTTTGTCTCCCTTTATTCTGTAGTGCACTAGAATAAAGCTGGTTTTGGCTCCAAGTCTCGTCTCAGGCTCTGTTTGGTTTTGGGTCTGAGGTCCACCTGGGGTTTGCCCCAGCTGTTGACTGGCACAGTCCGGTAACACACTTATCAGATGTGATGGACTCCCAAATGGGGAGTCGGCCTTGCAGCTGGTCCCCAAAAGGGAGGGGGGAAGGTGGGTAGAAAGAGAGAAGATCAGCCTGAGCATCTCATCAATGCTGTCGCTTATCATTGAGTTGACGGTGTCAGCCCTGCTGGAAACAGGTGGCAGGCTGGTCTTGGTTTTGGTGTTGGCTGATACTGTTGGTGAGCGGGTAGCGTTGGTAGGGCTGATACCGATAATATTGAGATTGCGGCCACTTACGTCAATTCGACTTCAGTATTTCCATCTCTGGCGTGGTGGCTCCAGCGTTGTAAATATGCTTGAATTTGTGGTCTGTGCGAGCATTAAAGAGGCCGGACCCATTGAAAGGCATGCCTTCAATGCACCTCTTCATCTAGTCTGAGAAATTGCAGGAGCTTAGCTATGCGTATCGGTGTAAGGCGATGGATCCAACAAGCGCAATCTACATGATGTCATGCCATACTGAGTTGTTGTATGGCTAGCTGCATAGACTCATGGATGAAAACGGGGCCAGGTCACATTGCTGTTCCGGGATGGGAGAGGTGATAGATTCCAGCCTCTGCATCAGGAAGTACTGATACTCGGCCATTGTTGCCTTGTAATTCGATATCCGCAAGCCTAGTCCCATTGCCGCATAGATGTGGCGTGACATCAAGTCTATTTTCTGGCCCTCCTTGTCTCTCAGGGTCGAGTGCTCCCTGTTGTCTCAGCCCCACGACGACTCGATGACTATATAGTTTGGTTTAGGGTGCTTGAGTAGGAATGGAGTATCTTGCTCCCTAACCTTATACATGGACTCGTATCGCCAAGACATTGGATGTGGCTGGATCAGAAACTCCCAGGTGTCCATCATAGCCTGGCAAAGAGTCTTTATCAAGGAGATGGAGATGGAGGATGACTGCTCCTTACGAACGATGTCGTAGAAGTGATCCTCACTGGGGTTCACCCGATGCTCTACTTTTGATCTCCAGCGACCTTGCAAGGTGAGTCATGAGCTCTCCAAATAAAGAGAATGACTCTTCCAGTGACCCAGGTCCCTGGGTTCAAATGACGGCATCAGGAGAGGTGGAAGCCTGATCTGAGTCCTCTGAGTCCAAGTCGTAGTGGTAAGGCGGACTGGAGGACGAGCCAGCCGGAGATGGAGGAGGGCAGGAGGTTGCAACCGCTGAGGTGGAAAGTGTTTCTGTCCGGGATGGACGAGGATGATGCCTGCACACTGAAGGCATGGGGTAGTAACCGTACAATGGAGGGCAGGATAGGACTGAGATGGATCGAACCTGCCATACGGCATCAGAACCCAGCTGCTAGAAAATTGGCCTGAGGCACGCTGATGGTGACACGTGTCAGATGGAGGCGGAGGCCTTGGCAATGCCTCTGGTGACGATGGCATCGGAGTAGGCGAGCAAGCTGGCAGATGACCTGGTTCAGATCGGGGAGGTGAATCCCGTATCTCACCATCGGACATCGATCCGCAGAGCGCTACCTTGGAGCGATCCAAAGTTGAAGAAGCCGACAATGAGATCCGTTGAGAGGATCCAGGTGGTATAACCTGCATGACAGCCTGGGCAGTCGGACCCAAAGGGGTTGGGACTGAAGTGGCTGTCAGGACCGATGGAGCGGTCAAACCCGAGTCCCTGCGAGGCTCCTCGGCAAGCTTACGCTGTTTGCATTTGGCTTTGTCGGTTTTAGTCTTATACATTTTCGTAGCCAACGGATCCTCCGGCCCGGTGTGCTTCCGTTTCTCCTTTTTTTCCTGGAAGGAGGAATGAGAGAAGCGAGTGGTCTCCTCGGAAGCAGCCCCCTTGGGTGGTGGGAGAGGGGAGGACACCATGGGCAGGCCTGTGGAAGAGTCCTGAGCGGCAAGCTCATCAGAGGCAATGAGGGCTTGATCCCAAAGGACCTTCCTCAGTCGGTTCTCCTGATTCTTGCGGGCCTGTTTGGTGAATGACTGACAATGGCCGCATTTGTCAGTCCAATGTCCCTCTCCAAGACAGAGAAGGCATAGCTTGTGTGGGTCTGGAGGAGACATTTTGGCCCCACATTTCGAGCACTTTCCAAAAGTCGCATGCTGAGCCATTGAGAAGAAAATGGATAGTGAACGAGAGAATAAGAATCAAGAAGATAGTAAAGATATGAAGTATATAACAATTTGTGGGGGGGGGGAGGGAAAAGGGGAAGAGAAAGAACTGCCTAAACAGGGAAGGTAGGGATTTTGAACTTGGAAAGGATTTTTAACAAGAGAAGATCAACAGGAATCAGTAAAGAACAATAAGAAAAATGCAATAGAATAGAGAGTAACGAATGGCTCAAGGCAAAGCGATTGGCAGTCGAAAGAAGACTGGGGAAAATGGCAGATGCTCCGCCCTTTACATTACAGCAGGGGAGGGGTGCAGAGTTCCTGCCAAAATCCGTTAAAGTATTGAATACTTTTCGGCTGCAGGCACTGCCCAGGCGCAACACCCATAATGTGTGATGCACAGAGACCATGATGAAGAACAGTCAGTATTTTGTCATAGTGGCTTGACAATTTGTTACTCAGAGCCCCAGAGCAGAAAATGAATACAGTCACCTCCCCTTCAAGTCCAGGTGGCATCCCTTTCTGTCTACTGGTCCGGAATGCTTCCCTGGACCAACTTCATGATGATAGGGTTCGGCTGTGGATGTTGAAATGGAAATAGGAAGGCCACATTCTTCTCCTGCACTTTGTATGTATTTTCCAGGAGCTTCAACCTCAGTGTCATGGCCTTCCATGGCTGCTACACCTTCTAGAGAAGGGTTGGCAGGAATGGTAGTGCTACTGAACTGGTGACAATGGCTGCTCTCCTCCCTTCAATTGTTCCAAACTTGGTGCTTTATGTGAAACTAAGAATAACATAGTGTTTCATATTTTTAACAAAGTAACATTTGTCTAGTCTCCTTGCTTTCTGGGTTATTTTGCTTCAGACACAACTAGAAAAAAAATTCAATTCATAGAGGGCACCTGCTAAAACACCTGTTAACGAGACTGAAGTCATAAAAACAATTGTCTCTTGCCCAGCATCCTGAATTTTTAATGGAAAAATCTGCCTCCTGTCTACATTTTTAGACAGGGATCAGTGGCAAGGAGACAGTGATCAATGGCAAGAAATGGTTTTTCTTTAAACTGAGAATATGGATAAATAGTAGCAAGAACTTACTCCATGTCCTGAACAAACTTTTCCATTAGCACCAACAGGGCAGCTACTTATGTTCAGAGACTGAATGGATAGGCATCTTCTGTCCATACACATCATATTTGGACCACATGGAGCTCCATCTTCTACATATCCTAAATCTGTTTCATCATCCAAAAGTACATGTGCACAACTGAAAGAAAAAAATTAAAGACACCTTCGGCTCCTCACATAAGGAAAAAAGGTGGGATATGAGATTTCATTGAAATATAGAACAGTATATAAATGTTTTAAACAAACAAACAAATAAGCAAAATGCAGTGCAAAAACAGCACCAGCAGCAATTTCACAGAAATGACTTTTAGCATTTATGATTTCAAAACACTCTAAGAAAGATAGACTAATAACAAGACCACTTCCTTTATATATTTATATTCATGGATATTTAGTTTTCCAGATAATTTCTACTATTTTAAAAAGGGGCAATTTATAACAGGGCTCTGCTAGTAATATAAATGACATTGTGCTAGTGCAAACTATGCTAGTGTAGTGTCAATATTGTCAAGTGGTGAGTTGATTTTTCCAAGAAATATGCAGTCGTGCTCTACTGCATACTTCCCTATGATTCTGTGATACTAAACATGATGATAAAATCTGGCTACAATGAAGTTACTAGTGAATCATCAAATTATTTCAATGATGTGGCAAGGATTAAAGCTTAAAATATTATGAGGGGCATTCAATGTATTCGCGGTATCGGGTTGATTTGCTATTGATGTAGGTAATTTAATTATTTCATTAGCTAATGACACTATCTGAGAGTATACATGCAAAATTTCAAATAAGTGTGATCATTAGTTCCCTAGTAATCCTCGGTGAAAGACGACCATGATGACTGACGTGACAATGTTGAAGAAAATCAAGCACTGCGCTGTAATTAAGTTCCTCACAAAACAAGGAAAAAGTCAAAAAAATGTTCACGAAGAGATGGTGGCCATTTACCAGGACTCTGCACCTTCATTATCTACTGTTCAAAAGTGGTCAAGTGAATTTAAAAGGGGCAGAGAAAGCAATGAAGACGACCCTCGCTCGAGTGGGTTGGTTACTGCCACTATGAAAAATGTGAAAAAAATTGAGAAACTTGTATTGGAAGATGCCCAAATAAAAATCAAAATGTTAGCAGAGATGACAAACCTATCCGTTGGTACCATATTTACTATTTTTCATGACCATCTTAACTTTTCAAAGGTCTGTGCAAGATGGGTGCCGCGAATGCTCATAGTGCCTCAGAAAGAAGTGCGAGTCGAGTGTTGTAGGGAGTTTTTAGAGCTCCGTGGTGAAGAGAAGCAATTAAAGAAAAAAGGCGGGGAAAACTGACCGCAGGTGTGTTGCTTCTTCACAACAACGTGCCCATTCACACGGTGCGTGTTTCAAAGGCTGTTGTGCGAGACTGTTGTTTCAAAGAAATAAACCACCCACCCTATAGCCCGGACCTGGCCCCCAGTGACTACTACTTATTCCCAAATTTAAACAAAGATCTTCATGGAAAGCAATTTTCCAACGATGAAGAGCTCAAGGTGGCAATTAACACACTTTTTTTAGACAAGGAGGAAGGGTATTTTTTACAGGCTATTGAAAAGTCAATTTCTAGATGTAATAAGTATATTGAAGTTATGGGGGATTACACTGAAAAATAAAAATGATTTCAATTTATTATTCTTTTTTCTTCATGCTGATACTGAGAATACATTGAACGCCCCTTATACTTAAGGAAGACTGATATTAAATATTGGTATCAAGAAGGCAATGTATTCATATTCCAGTTCATTAATATTTAGGGTATGTTCCATATAAGTTAAACCATTTACTATTTTTATATAACAGAAGGTCACTGTTTGTTCCAAAATGTATCTTACTTTTTGACTTAAGAATTCTAAAGAACCATTTGTGTACATTACATGAGGCACTACATACCTGCAATTCACTACCACACCTTGGTGGAAAAAGGAAGTTGGGGTAATTTCTCCCTGAAGATGGCCAATTCGTGGAACTCCATCAAGGTTGGCACAAAGCAATAATCCACAGAATACATCACTGTAAAGTAAAAACCAGGACATGGTCAAGTAGCATATTATTTTCTAAAATGGAAATGGATAAAATTTTGAAGTAAATATGAAAGATGCCAATATGAGAAACAAAAAATCAGCTTGCTCTTTAGTGAAAAGCATAATTCTAAATTTAATGACTCAAGGATTAATAAATGGATTTCAATTTAGGATGCAAGTCTATTCAAAATTTGAAAATTTACCAAGAATGTTTCACACTAGTCTCATACTAAAGGGACTATAGTAGAGACATCAAGCACTACACCTTAAATTGACACATCAGAATGCTTCTAGGCAGTGGGGGCAACTACTCAAAAATGGTGAGGGCTCTGTATCAGATGACGAACATACCATGCAATTTAAGACCATGCTGCTGCTTAGATTTAAAAGGTGCCTTGTATGAGGGGAAAGATGCCTTTACTAACATAGACTTCTTTGTTCCATTTTCTGTGAGTCCTACTTTCCAACTCCTGCTCCCCATATGCCATTTGATGGTCCTGAAAACCTCAGAAGCAGTTTGTGGGGGAAGGGGGAGCAAAAGTGGATACAGTGAAAAAGAGGTGCAATAGCTATGTTCATGTTTCTTTGCTGTCAAGCAAATGGAATTATGGGTCATGTATCTGTGTTCCCCCAAATGCAAAAAAGGCAGGAAGATAGTTCCTTATGTGCCACATTCTGATTTACCCTAAGTTGGAGACTGGTTTGCAGAAAGATTAGGGTAGAATAATATTACTAGATTATCAGAAGGCCCAAACTAGAGATGTCATTCACACAATTACTAGGTGTTCAGGACATGAGATTTTGTTGGTGTTCTGGAGGCAAACTTCAAATGTTTAGGACCTTGGTCTGGATCAGGCCTTCACACTTGCTATTAGCATTTGGGAAAAAGTTCCTATTGGCTCTTCACACTTCCTATTTACTAAATCACCACCACCACCACCAAACAATTATTCATGGGATGAATTCATGAATCTACTTTGGCCCTAAATACCTAATGCTCTGATGCCCATTATGTATTCTCAAAACATTCATATAAAAAGGAAGATTATATAGAAATATGCTGTCTTTATCTCTGACTCTCGAAGAAATGACAGGGATTAGAATAGGTAATAACACAATACATTTCCAATCCCTGAATGAACTTTTAAACTGGGCAGATTTTAAAATGCTTCAATGGTTTCTAATTTCAGCAAGACAAGAAGATACTGAAAATTTCTAACTATAACATATCCATACTAAAAGGCTACACTTACTGTTTGTTGCATGGAATCCATTTATCTCCATCTTTTCCACAGTTTCCCTTTTTTGTACCTTCAGTGTTAAGCTTCTCATAACAATGTTTATGAGATCCTGTAGCCTCTATTGAAGAAAATGTGAATGCAATTTCTATTAACAGAGGCAAACAATCAAAACTTTCCCTTATTAAAATGTATACAAAATAATAAAATGAAGAAAAGTTGTTCAGCTATTTTGCAAAGTATTTTAAAGTGAATGCACCAAAATGCTTCACATGTGTAAAATGCAATGTCTGTGCCTGAGAGACATGACCGTAATGATAGTTTGTAATGGTATTCAATAATATAGTGAATGATAAATAAGAAGAAAGAAAATGGCAAGAAAATGTAGAATGCTGTTTTACGTCAGTATCTCTGGAAGAAATTATTCTGACTCAAGCACAAGCAGTCCAGGTAACAAAAGACTGCGGTTAATCCTGTTTTAAGCCATTCTTTGAACATATCTGAATTATAAAGTTGTGTGTTGCAGACAACTTCCAGCTTACTTGGGAGACTTAACAGTTTCCTGGGCTTACTTAAGAAATGTTTGATGAAATAAACTTATTGTCCAGAGAATATTAGGGAGTCATCAAAAAAAGAAAGATTCTACCTATCTACATTTACAAGTAGTGTGCTAATAGCTATTTTTGTACAAGAAAGTTTATGGAATGCAGACTCACTTGCATTTCCTAAGTAATCTTAATTCCATTAAGTACGTACAGTTAGATACATGGCTGATTTAGATTACATTCAAGGAGGTGTGTGTGTAGGAGACTCTGTAGAAAAATTGTGGAGGGCATCAAGACAGTAAGAGAGGCTGAAGATGTACCCAACTCTTGAGAGCTGGAAACTACCATAGAAAGTGCAAGGTCACTATTGTCCAAACTAGGCATTCAGTGTGCGATTGGCCCTTGCATACTTCTTTCTTGGTATGGTGAGAGATGGGTAATTCTTTTACCCATAAAATATGCTCAGTTCACTTGTCAAGGCAATGAGGAAAAAGGATTAAAAGTCACACACCATATCCTTAATTCAGAGTGCCACTCTTTTCCCTGTGGTTGTTTAGGAAAGAAAAACTAAGCCATGAGGGCCAATCCTGTGCCACACTGTATCTAGTTTGGCCTTAAATGTGCATAAGATTGAGCACACTACTTTGATTCCAATATAATGATATCAGTTCCCCTAAATATTGGATAGGAAGCTAGAAAGACTAAACCATTACAACTTCTCAACAGGATTAAGCTGAAATCAATGCAGCTTACAATGGCACAGTCTTTAATGTGAAGAATTATTAGAGCTGTTGTTCATGCAAGATCTAATGGAATACGTCATCAGTGAATCTGGGACATAAGCACATTTATACACATCTTATTTGAATGTATATCCAATTACAATAAATGTAAATGCTTGTAAAATATATTGTTATAACTTTAAATGTAACTATCAAACATAGAAAAGTTTGGGGCACTCTATAATGTGTGTGTGTGTGTGTCTAATGTACACACACACACACACACACACACACATATATACACACATTGTGTGTTATACAATAATTATTATATAATTATATAATCTATGTAATGTCCTCCATCCAATTACTGGAATTGTCATGTTTCTCTGGCAAATGCCAAATAAAAACTTTAAAGAAACCACAACAATGATTTTATCATTCCTATGAAAAGCTGGAAGTACAAAGAAAGAAATACATGTGAATAAAGCATACTTAAATCAACCTACTAGTTCCCCAGATGTATTTGCACTGATTATCTCTTGTTTTGCATTCTCCATTGTAGCAACGGCCCTAAATAAAAGCAAAATAGAATTGTACATTTTGCCTTTCTCCTTAAAATGTCAGACACTGTAAAAATTGGCCAATTTCATTAGTAAAAAAAGGCAGGTTGCTTACCTGTAACTAAATTCACACATATGGGTGCTGCACCTGCGCAGTGCCTGTAGCTGGGAAGATTCAAAAGCTTAACGGTTTTGGTGGGAATTCCCCCCCCCCCCACAGTATAAGAGTGCTCGCCATTTCCTCAGTCTACTGGAGACGGACCATTCAACCCCAAGTGGAGGATGAAAGCATTATACATTCATATTCTAATTAAAGTGTGCTCTAAAAAAAGGGCATACGAGGTAAGTATAGAAAACTCATGTAACCACCTAGTCAAACTGGTTCCATAAACCCAGTAACTGACACTGAGTGGGGCCGGCGGGTGGGTCGTGTGAATGCACAGATGGCCACTTGAAGAATGACAGTTACAGGTAAGCAACTTGCCTTTCTTTGTCGTGGCCTCTGTGCATCACACATATGAGTGATTAGTAAGCTTACCACACCTGGAGGTGGGATGGTGTCATCATTGAAGAACTGAAGAGAGGACTACATGACCGAAGGAGCAGTCCTGTCTGGCACAAACATCTAGGCCAGGGGTTGGCAACCTTAAACACTCAAAGAGCCATTTGGACCCATTTCCCACAGAAAAGAAAACACCGGGAGCCACTAAACCCTTTTGACATCTAAAATGAAGATAACACTGCATATATCATTTTTTACCTTTATGCTATGTATAAAAAACCTATAGTGTGTTGCATTTATGAAATCAATGAATGATTCTTTTATATTATCTCCATCTGTGAATGGCTTTCCATGCCTATTTCCTGAGCGGCCACAAAACTAGCATATGTAGGTGAATTTGCAGACTTAATCCACTTCTTGAAATGATTTTTGCTCAGATCAACCTTCCGCATCAGTTCCGAAATGGCTTTTTTTCCCTCTCATCTCCATCCGGATATTTTTCAGCAAAGGCTGTGTGTTTATTCTGGAAATGTCTTGCAACATTTGACTTTTTGTTTTTTGCCAATTCTCACCACATATTAAGCATACTGGTAAACCAGTCTCGTCAGCAGTGAAAGCAAATGAATCTGCCCATGTACCATGAAACATTTTGTGTCTTCTGAAACTTTTTTTTTCTTGGATTAATCCATGGTTGGCCTACCGGGGGTCGAAAAGCTCAATAAATTGCGTGCCGGTGGGTGTTGCACATTGGCGGTTGTGAAGCATATTTTGAGCAACAGGGAGCCACAGCAGAGGGATGAAAGAGCCACATGTGGCTCCGGAGCTATGGGTTGCTGATCCCTGGTCTAGGCGATAATGCTTGTCAAACGTGCAAGGGGTAGTCCAGGTGGCCACCTTGTGAATGTCATGCAGTGGAATGCCAGCAGAGAAGGCAGAAGAGGCCGCAATAGCTCTTGTGGAATGGCCTCCCAGCATTACAGGCAACTCTAACCTGGAGAGTTGCTAAGCAAGCTCAATGGTTTGGACGATCCATTTATAGAGCCTTTGGGACATGATCGGGGAACGCTTGTCATGCTCAGACTCAGTCTGGGATCGATAAAAGGCTAGGCAGCGACAAACGCCGAGGGAGTGTAATGAGCGCTCTACTGGAGTTGAAAGCATAGAGAAAAAAGTCAGTAAGAGAATGTCCTGATTAACATGGGACGGCGAAACAACCTTTGACAGGAAAGTCAGGTCGGTGCAGAGAACAACCTTCTCCTTGTGGAAGTTGAGGTAAGGAGGGTCAATATGGAGAGCACTAGCTCTCCTCGCTGATGTGATCGCCACAAGGAAAGCTGTCTTCCAAGACAGTAGACACAAGTCAGTAGTCGCTAAGGGTGTTGAGAATGGCTCAACGTATAAACAACCCACACGCTCACGGGCAATAAAACTAAAGTCTTTTATTGCTACTTGTCTGCGAGATTTACAACACTACAGATAAGCTCTACTGTTAAGGTCTTTACAAGTCAGATGCTAACTCTTTAGTGACGTCTCTTCCTGAGCCCACGTGGGACTAGCTATCTTGCTCCTGCCTTTCCTCTCTGAGGCGGGACAAAGCCTATTTTTGTTCCCATCGTCTCAGAATTTGTCTACTGGTCATGAGAGAAAAGTCTATCCCGCCCCCTGTGTCTCCTGTGTCATGCTCAGGAAGTTCAGTGTCAGGAGGAGGTGGGTCAGTCTGCTCAGGCTCTTCATGAGCAGAACTCATAGTGCCTTTTCCCTCAGAGCTCTCTTGCTTTGATGTAGGCTCAGGTGTTTGCTCAATGGGTAAAGGGTCAGGATGAGGTACGGCTATCTGCTCAGTCATTCCCAAGTTAGGTTGTGGGGTTAACACTTGGGTACAGGGTCTCAAGTACACGACCTCCTCATGAGGTGCTGCCTCTGTCGGGGCATCAGGCACGACACTACTCCCCCTTCACGACCTCCCGCTCCCCCGTGGTGATGGAGATGAGTGCCCCCTGGCTTATGCAGGAAACGGGAGTGGAATCGTCTCAGGAGGACGGGAACATGAATGTTGGCAATGGGCTCCCAACTTCAGTCCTCGGGGCGGGTAGCCTTTTCAGGCACTAGATATTGCAGGCGTTCCCTCCAGAATCTAGAGTCGAGGATCTCTTCAATTTCAAATTCTCCTTCTCCATCGACTATAACGGGCAGAGGAGGTGGAAGTAGAGAGCGGAGGGGGTGTTGCCACGGAGCCGGAGAGAGTAGTGCTCAGTGGAAGACCGGGTGAACCCTCATGGATGGGGGTAGAGCCAAGCGGAAGGCAATGGGATTGATTTGGGAGGTGATGCAGAATGGTCCACAACGTTTGTGGGCTAATTTGCGGGAGGGCACCAAAAGGGGAAGATATTCGGTGGATAACCAGACCCAGTCACCGACATGCAGAGGAGGTCCGGGTTGTCTACGCCGGTCAGTGACTTCTTTGTAGGTTACCTTGGCTCTGTCCAATTGTTGCTTGAGTATGGACTGTACCGAGGCTAAGTCATGCAGGAAATTTCCGGTGGTGGGGACGGACGATGACAGGAGTAATGAATGGAAGGCACAAGAATGGTAACCAAGGTTCGCGAAGAAAGGAGTTTGACAGGTGGAGGCATGGACAGAGTTGTTGTAGGCGAACTCTGCCAGTGGAAGGAAAGAGAGTCAATTGTCCTGTTGGTAGTTCACGTAGCAGCGGAGGTATTGTTCGAGTGTCGCGTTGAGATGTTCAGTTTGTCCATCAGTTTGCGGGTGATGAGCTGAAGATAGGCGGAGGTCAACCCTGAGCAAGGTCAAGAGTTCCCGCCAAAACCGGGAAGTAAACTGACTGCCCCTGTTGGAAATTAAAGCGAGGGGCCACCCATGTGCTTTATAAATATAATGGATGAACAGGGAAGCGGTGGTCTTGGCAGAGAGGAGTCCTGTGCAGGGGACAGTGGGCCATTTTCGTGAAAAGGTCTGTGACAACCAGTATGGTGTTGAAGCCACTCAACCTGGGCAAATCAGTAATGAAGTCCATCGAAATGGTGTGCCAGGGTCCGGGAGGGGTTTCCACCAGGTGGAGTAGTCCTGGTGGTTTTCCCGGTTGTTGTTTGGCACGGTGGCATGTAGAGCAGGAGAGTATGTACGATTTGACGTCGTGGTACATGTGGGGCCACCAATAGTCTCTAGAGAGGGTGTGTAGTGTTTTGTAGACCCCGAAATGTCTTGCAGACAGAGAGTCGTGGCATTGTAGTAGTATTCGTTCGCGGAGTGATGACAGAACATAAGGAACATGGTTGTAGAGTAGGATGTCATCCTCAAACGAGTAGGCGGCAGGAAGGGTGCTTGTCCCTCTTTGTTCCCTTTTTGTCCAGACGAAGGGGTCATCTTGTTGTGCATGGCGGAGGTCATCAGTGTAGCAGGTAGAGATAGTTGGTGCAGCTGCAATTTCGGGTTGTAGAATTGGGGTCAGGTCGGGTTGCTCTTTGTTGTCGGGGAAGTATTCGGACTTCCTGGATAGAGCATCAGCCAGGAGATTTTTTGAAGGAGGTATGTACTCGATATGAAAGTGAAAGCGAGCAAAGAATAGAGGCCATTGTGCCTGCCTTTGGTTGAGAATTTTGGCAGAAGCGAAGTGGACTAGGTTCTTGTGATCCATTTGGATGAGGATTGTGTGGGGAGAACCTTCAAGCAAATGTCACCATTCTTCTAAGGCGGCTTTGATTGCTAACAGTTCTTTCTCCCAAATTGTATAGTTCCTTTCCGAGCTGGAGAGTTTGCGAGAATAGAAAGCCACTGGTCTGAGGTCAGTGGTGGACCCATTTTGTGGTTGTAGGAGAACAGCTCCAATGGCTTTGTCGGAGGCGTCAGTTTGTAGTAGGAAAGGTGTGGATGTGTTGGGATGGATCAGTTGGTGTTCCGAAGTGAATTGGCATTTCAAAGTGTTGAATGCAGATGCAGCGTTGGGTGGCCAATTCAGGCGACGCCCCTTGTCTTTCAAGAGGTCTGTCGAGGGCACAGTTAAACAAGAGAAGTGCGGTATGAACTGATAATAGAAGTTTGCAAATCCCAAGAACTTTTTCAGTTCTCTCTCTGTTCGTGGTGGTTGCCAGGACAGAACTGCTTGTATCTTTTCAAGGTCCATCTGTAGCCCATCTGGGGAAATGCGGTAGCCTAGGTACAGGAGGGAAGTAGTGTGATATTCGCATTTTTCCAGATTAGAAGAGAGGTGGTGCTTTCGCATGCATTGTAGGACAGCTCGTACATGGTGTACGTGAGACTCGGGGTTGTTTGAGAAGATTAATAAATCATCCAGGTAGGCAATTAAGAAGTCGTCGAGAAAATCGTGGAAGATCTCATTAATCAATCGGCAAAATGATTGTCCCAAATTTAAAAGTCCGAAAGGCATTATTAAAAATTCGAAGGTGCCAAAACGGGTTGAAAAAGCTGTTAGATGTTCATGTCCAGGGCGGATGCGCAGTAAATAGTAGGCGTTGCGGAGATCCAGCTTGGTAAAGATACGTGCTTGGCCCAGGCATTCTAAAATCTCCAAGATAAGTGGCATGGTGTGCCTGTTGGGAACAGTGATTGCGTTCAAGCGGCGGTAGTTGATGCAAACCCTAGGTTCCTCAGAATTTTTCCGGGGCACGATGATGGGTGTCGCTGAAGTGGGCGATGAGGACGGGCGGATGAAGCCTTTTTTCAAATTGGATATGAAGTCTTGGAGGACTTGGGAGTTCTTTAGGTGACATGGGTTGTAGTTTGCTGACTGGGAGGGTCACCCCTGGTTGTATGTAAATCTCCATGTCACATGAGCGGTGAGGCGGCAGCTTGTTAGCCTCTTGTGGGTCAAAAACGTCCTAAAAGTCTTGGTATTGCAGCGGGAGGGTGGTGGTGGAAGGTGGGGAGGAGGTAAGAGGAGTGTGGGCTGCAGGGTCACTGCAGTGCTGCGAACAAAATGTAGAATTGAAATGTATTTGCTCCGAGTCCCAAGATATCTGGGGTCTGTGCCTGATTAACCAGTCCATGCCACGTACCATGGGGTACTGTAGGTCTTTCACTAATAAAAAAGCTGTTTGTTCGCAGTGTTTTCCAATTTGTAGAGTGAGTGGGGAGGATTGGCGGGAGGCGGGGCCCCCTTGTAGGGGGGGACATTTCTGGATAGAGTCCACCTGGAGTGAGGTTGGTAGGCCTCCTCATTCCACCCTAGGTCATTCATAAGGAGCTAGAATTTAGTAGTGTAATCAGTGGCTGAGGTGTGCCCCTGTTTAAGATGCTTTATCTCACGGATGGCCATTTCCTTGCAAGATTCTACGCCAAGGAACTTCCCCAGGGCATCTATAAACAGATTAGCGTCGTTCAATATGGGGTCCCGAGCGATCAGCATTGCAGTTGCCCAGTGGGCTGGGGCCCCCCTGAGTTGATTTATTAAAAAGCCTACCTTCATCTTTTCGTTGCTGAAGACATTAAGGTGCAGACTAATGTAGAGTTCACATTGTGCTTTGAAAGTTGTAAATTCTTCTTTTTTCCTGTCGTATTTTGGGGGAGGTTCCAGAGGGCATCGTTTCAAAGTCAGCTCCCGGCTTTGTGTTAATTCTGCTGCTGTTTGCTGCTTAGCATGGAGGTTATCCAGTTCAAGTTGCATAGAGTCCATTTGCTGTGTAGCCTCTGCATATTTTGCCAGTAGGTGAGTGTTTTCATCTCTTAAAGTTTGAAGTTCTTGAGGAACTTGGGCTGTTGATTCCATCACTGCAGTTTTTCAAAGGTGGAAAAAGAAAAATAGTTGATGGAGAGAGGAGAAAAAAAAATCTTTGCTTGGCTGTGTGGGTGCCTAAAGAGTTAGCATACTGTTGAGAATGGCTCAACGTATAAACAACCCACATGCTCACGGGCAATAAAACTAAAGTCTTTTATTGCTACTTGTCTGCAAGATTTACAACACTACAGATAAGCTCTACTGTTAAGGTCTTTACAAGTCAGATGCTAACTTTTTAGTGACGTCTCTTCCTGAGCCCACGTGGGACTAGCTATCTTGCTCCCGTCCTTCCTCTATGAGGCGGGACAAAGCCTGTTTTTGTTCCCATTGTCTCAGAATTCGTCTATTGGTTGCGAGAGAAAAGTCTATCCCGCCCCCTGTGTCTCCTGTGTCATGCTCAGGAAGTTCAGCATCAGGAGGAGGTGGGTCAGTCTGCTCAGGCTCTTCATGAGCAGAATTCATAGTGCCTTTTCCCTCAGAGCTCTCTTGCTTTGATGTAGGCTCGAATGTTTGCTCAATGGGTAAAGGGTCAGGATGAGGTACGGCTATCTGCTCAGCCATTCTCAAGTTAGGTTGTGGGGTTGACACTTGGGTACAGGGTCTCAAGTACACGACCTCCTCGTGAGGTGCTGCCTCTGTCGGGGCATCAGGCACAACAAAGGGTTCGAAACGAGGCTTAGTGAGCACTTGTAAAACAACGGAAATGCTCCATGTCGGAATGACCGATCTAACCAGTGGCTGGAGATTCTGCAATCCTCTCAGGAATTGCCAAATAAGGACATTAGAGAACACCAATGAGCCTGAAACCGGGCCACGGTAATGAGAAATAGCAGCAATGTAAACTTTAATAGATGAAGGTTTCAGTCCTGTCTGATGTAGAGATAGTAGAAATTGGAGAATATTCTCAATCAAAGTCGAGTGAGCGATGAAATGGTTGTTATCAGCGAATGAAGTAAACCGTCTCTATTTAGCCGCATAGGAACAGTGAGTAGCAGGTCTTAGTGCAGATTGAAGAATGAATTGTATGTCTGGATGTAGAGTGCTCAGATTGGATGGAGTGGTTATTGGTATCGGGGAGGATACAGCCGCGGAAGGGCGCAACCGGGTCGGCGTCGAATCCAATAAGATTGTTGGTACTGAAGAAGTAGTAGGGCTTATTGGATAAGCCAGGCCATCAGGTTGAGCGAATGAAGGTCTGGATGACACCCTGCTCCGTCTTGTTGAGTTAGAAGATGCGGTATGCGAGGGAGTCGCTGAAAAGTGTTGTTGGAGAGGCGAAGAATGGTGGGGAACCACAGTTGGTGAAGCCACCAGGGAGTGACGAGAATTCCCTGAGCATTGTTGTGATTGATCTTGGCTAAAGTCCTTGTAATGAGTGGTATCGGGGGAAACATGTAGAAAAATCTGTCTGTCCATGGAACCATCAGAGCATCCCCCACCAAGTCCGGACCGATGCCCGCTCAGGAGCAATATGTCTTGCAGACCGCATTGGTGTGTGTGGCAAAAAGGTCTATGTCCAGAGGGCCCCATAGTTGAAAAAGATGACGACATACTTGGCGATCTAACTCCCACTTGTGAGTCAATAACATCTGTCTGCTGAGGGTATCTGCCTCCTCGTTGTTGGTGCCAGTGAGGTGAATGGCAAGAGGAGTAATTCCCTTCGGGATGCACCAGTCCCAGAGTCGTAGGGCGAGGTGAGCCAGAGGGGCAGACTTCATTCTGCCCTGTTTGTTTATATAGAAGACAGTGACAATATTGTAAGAGGCAACTTGAATGACCCGAAGAGCATTCTCAAATGACCGAAGGGCTTTGAAAACTGCCAAAAGTTCTAGATAATTGATGTGTCTGCTAGTCTCATGGCCATGCCAGATGCCTTGGGTGTGAAGACTGGCGCAAAGAGCTCCCCAACCCGTCAGAGTTGGGAACAGAGTCAATGATGGTTGAGGTAGATGGAATGGGGGTAGGTAGGTGAAGCGGACAGTGTGGAGAGTCTCGCTGTGGGTGAAAGGGGCGACTGAACAATAGCTGCAGTGGCCTCATCCGCAGCCTGGCATTGGGGGCCATGGAGACTGTGGAGGCCATGTAGCCAAGCAGCTTCTGTACCGACAGAGCAGGTACGGTTCTCTCCATGTGGATTCGGTGGATGGACGAGTGAAGTTTCTCCTGACGATCTCGTGGAAGAAAGGCTCTTACAGGAAATTGAGACAGGCTCCAATGAAATCAATGATCTGCGAAGGAACAAGGCAGGATTTTTCATGATTAATACAAAGTCCAAGACTGTCAAGGAGAGAGCATGTAGTATGAATCGCTGATAGAAGACCTTCTCTAGAAGAGATGATCAACCAGTCGTCAAGGTATAGGTAGACGTGTATCCCTTGTAGTCTCAGGTGGGCGCAAACAGGGGTCATGAATTTAGTGAAGACCCTTGGTGCAGTAGCCAGGCTGAAGGGGAGAACATTATACTCAAAAAGGTTGAAGCTGATTGTAAAATGGAGAAGTTGTCTGTGAGATGGATGGATGCTAATGTGGAAGTAAGCATCCTTCACGTCTAGAAAAGCGAACCAATCCTCTCTCCTGAGCAGTGGTAGGATATTTTAAAGGGTGGTCATTCAAAACTTTTTTGTTTTGATGAACTTGTTGATGCCACGTAGATACAGTGTCGGGTGAAGACCACCGTCCCCTTTTGGGACCGTAAAATATCTCGAATAGAAACCCTGAAGCCTCTCAGAATGCATGAGTTGTTGAATTGCTCCTTTACAAAGCAGCTGGGAAACTTCGTCTTTGAGAACTGAAGAAGAGGGTGTATATTGGATTGGTCCTGACAGGGGTATCAAACTCGATTTTATATCCGTGCTCCACCAGGGACAAAACCCACTGATCAGATGTGATGGACTCCCAAATGGGGAGTCGACTCTGCAGTCAATCCCCAAAAGGAAGAGGGGAAGGTGGGTTTAGGAGGAGAGGAGAGGTTCACTTGACCAGTCAAAGTTGCCACTTATTGGAGTCGGGGTGGTGACAACTGGGGTGGTGACAACCCTGTTGATAGCATTGAGCTGCCTGTTTGCAATTCCGCTGCTGATGGTTCTGGAACTGCTGCCGGCTGGAGTATTGCAGGTATGGTTGATACCGATACTGAGGACGAGACCAGGACCACTTCTGTCAGCTCTGGGCAGGAACTTCCATACGTCGAGTGGTGACACGAGCCACATGGATATTCAACTTGTGGTCCGTCCTCTCGTTGAACAGCCCGGAGACATCAAAGGGCATGTTCTCAATCCTTCTCTTGGTCTTGTCTGGGAAGCTGCAGTTCCAAAGCCAGGCATGGTGACAGAGGGCTACAGCACAAATGAGGGCCCTTGAGTCGCAGTCGACATGATATCTCACCGTCAAGAGTTGTTGTATGGCCACCTCCAACACTTCTCGGGTGAAGACGCATGCCACTCTCTGTTGCTCCAGGAAGAGACGTCATGACTTCTGCATCAAGAAGTATTGATACCTTGCTAGTGTCACCTTGCAGTTGGAGATACAGAGGCTGAGACCTGTGGCGGCATAGATACGGCGAGCCATCGTATCAACTTTTGCCCTTCCTTGTCTTGAAGAGTGGAGTTCTCCCTTGTCTCACGGCCCTCAGATGACTCCACAACAATAGAGTTGGGCTTTGGATGACGCAGGAGGAATGGGATATCTTGTTCCCATACCCTGCACATCAACTTATATTACTGTGAAGTCGGTTGCAGCTGGTTGGGGAACTGCCAGGATTCAGTCATGGCCTGACGCAGCGTTGTAATCAGAGGCAGGACGATGGCAGCAGATTGTTCCTTCTTAACGATATTGTAGAAGTTGTCCATACTGGGATGGAAGCGGTGCTGGGCTTTGATCTCCAGTCACCTAGCCAATCTCGCCATCAGTTCCCCAAATGTCGAGTATGACTCCTCGGGCGAGCTAGGACCTTGCATTGTAAACACCGTGTCCGGTGAATTCAATGCTGCATCTGAGTCCTCGGATCTGAGTCATAATGGAATGGAAGACTGGAAGAGGAGTCCGCCGGTGAGGAAGGGTGCCTAGTCTGAACAGCTGCCAATGTCAAGGGAGCCTCTTTCAGAACCAGAGACAAGGCAGCATGATGGTGATGGACAGATGGATAGTATCTGTAGGATATGTAATCATCCCAGGGCTCACGATGGGAGGTTCCATAGGGCATCTGCACCCAGTCTCTGGACGATCGACTGGATGCACGCTGCAGCTGGTGCACCTGCTTGAGGCGGGGCCCTCAGGGAGACCTCAGGCGAAGGCTGTGCAGTTGGCAAGTGCACCATTGGAGGGGCCATCTGAGGGGAGTCCTGGATCTCTCAGTCAGAAATCAATCCTGGCAAGGCTGCCTCCTGATGGTCTGGCAAAGACAGGGCTGAAGTAATGATCCATTGAGGGGACCCTGACAAGGTCACCTGTATGGCCAGTTGGAGGCTAGGGTCAGTCAGTGTCGGCATCGATGCCATGGTCGGGACCAACAGAGCGGATGATCCCAAGTCACGGCAATGTGGCTGGTCAGCCTCCTTCAGTTTAGGGGCCACCTTGTCCGCCCTGTCTTTCTTGGTCTTCTTCTGGACCGAGGACTTATCAGAACCGCTATGCTTCCTCTTCTCCTTTTGCTTGTGAGAAGATCGAGTGGAGCATTTAGCCTCCGGCAAAGTCACTCCATCAGCCGATGGGCGAGAGGGAAGAGCAGCCGAGAAAGAAGGCTGCGAAGTGGGCTGAGTCACAAGTTGGTCGGACGCGGGCAGAGCCTGATCCCAAAGTAATTTACGCAGGCAGTTTTCACGGTTTTTACGCACCTGTTTGGTGAAGGCCTGACAACGGCCGGACTTATCAATTTTGTGGCCTTCTCCCTGACAGAGAAGGCACAGATCATGAGGATCAGTGGGGGACATCTGGGCCCCACACTGAGAACACCTGTGGAAAGCCACACGCTGAGCCATCAAGAGAAAAATAGAGAATAGCGAAGTACAGAGAAAAAGAGTTAACGATAGAAGGGGTTTTTTTTTTAATTCTTTTGGAGGGGAAAGGGGAAAAATGGGGATTTAGAAAGAACTTCTAACAGGGGAGGGAATTTAACTTGGAAGATCTTAACAAGGAATCTAACTAGAGAAGAAGAATAAACAGTAAAGGTTTAGAATAGTCAAGTATAGCTACAATAAGAGATGAAAGGCTCGAGGCACAGCGAACGGAGGGTCACAAGAAGATTGGGGAAATGGTGAGCACTCTGCCTTCTTATACTGTGGGCGAGGAGGGGTGGGGAGTTCCCGCCTAACTATTAAGCTTTTGAATCTTCCCGGCTACAGGCACTGCGCATGTGCAGCACCCATATGTGTGATGTACAGAGGCCAGACAAAGAACATATATATTCTTTGCCAACACTGCTTTCAACCCAAAGGGGACAGAAGCCTCAAAGTAATTTTCTGGGTCAGTCTCCTTAGGGAAGAAAATTCTGTAATCAATACTGTTTTGAGATCTGTTTTCAATGAGACTGAAAGCACATGGGAGCTATCCCTTCCAAGAAGAGCACACTAGAAACCTAGTTGATTTCACACTATAGGTTAAGATGGCATATAGGAAAAACTGTTGTTAGCATAGTCACCGCACACCCTAAAATCTAGCAAGCTCATTGGCTTGCCAGGTTATTTCCCAAGCATCTATGTGCTTACTAGGTTACAAAGAGGGATTTGAAAACAAAAACAAAGATGAGTCTTTTAGTTATGTAGTTCCAAGCATAATGAACTACAATCAGAAAACATTTAAAAGTTAGAATTTAACACTAGGAAGTGCTAAAAAGTGGTAATTTATGTAGGCTGTGGTTGTTAGTCGCGAAGTCGTGTCCAACCCATCGCGACCCCATGGACAACATTCCTCCTGTCTTCCACTATCCCCCGGAGTCCACTCAAGCTCAACCAACTGCTTCAGTGACTCCATCTAGCCACCTCATTCTCTGCCGTCCCCTTCTTCTTTTGCCATCTATTGTTCCCAGCATTAGGCTCTTCTCCAGGGAGTCCTTCCTTCTCATTAGGTGGCCAAAGTATTTGAGTTTCATCTTCACTATCTGGCGTTCTAAAGAGCAGTCAGGGTTGATCTCCTCTAGGACTGACCAGTTTGATCGCCTTGCGGTCCAGGGGACTCGCAGGAATCTCCTCCAGCAGTAGGGGTGCCCAGTTAATATTAGGTACAGGTACAATTATGAAGAAAATGAGAAGGGTAAATTAAATTCATATGTAGTGATCCTGTGTTTATTTAAAGGGTTGTACCCTTTCCCTTCTAAACAAGACTTAAAGTGGTTAACAGTCTAACCACAATTAAAACATATCAATTCAAAACAAAAGAAGCAAATATGAAAATAAAAGATAAAATGTATAGCCCACCAAACCATAAAGTTGAGTAAATGCTGTGTAAGAAAAGTTTTACAGCTACATACCTGATTTGAATCACAAGCAAATCCATCTTGCTTATGTAGATTTGGTGGACACTAAAAAAATAAAATTTATTTTATTTATTCTATACTGTTGTATAGCCAACACTTTCTTTTAATGCTAAAGCATTTTTTATGGGACATTATATGTGGTAAAACAGATGAAATAACACAGAGAAAGTAAAGATGCAAAAGTATTATTTTATTGTTCAATTTCAATTGGCTTCAGGCTGTGCTTAGTGGCAGAAATTAGCTGCTCTTTGATAACCTTCACTGAGAGAAATGTGACCGTGATTTTTCTCTTGGACTCTCAGTGGATTTTGATACTATCAATCATGCTATCACCTTCTGAATAAGCTCTGCAAGCTTGGTTGGGAAGCTACTGCTTAGCTGGCCATTCTCCTACTAGCTTAGGTTGATTCCAAATGATGGTGCTTAGAGACAATTGCTCAACTGCTGCATAGTTTTGTGCAGCAGACACTACATTTTATCTCCCATGAGCTGTTTATCTACATGCAAGCATTGGGAGAGGACTTCTAAAGATTCAGCATAACTCTTTTCAATCAAATGTGCAACTATGGATGTTCTGAAGCAACCCATGGGCATGGTAATGGACTGGATGAGATTGAATAAATTGAGACTCAACTCAAGACAGTTTCTAAGTTACTGTCAGTGAGTGGTGTTGTCCACCAAAGTGAGTAGTGCTCAGCCTGCTGTGGAAGAGTTGCATTCTCACTGAAAGCAACTTGCTCATAGTCTGCAGGTACCTATTGACTCAGCACAGTGGCTTGAGTGGCATTGCTTGCCCTTTATCAGTTTTAGTTAATACATTACCTGTTATCATATCTGGATGGAGATAGTGTGGCCAAAGTTACTCATGATCTGGTAGTTTGAACTGCTGAATGAAAGGCTGCCTTTAATAACATTTTAGAAAGTCCAGATGGCTCAAAATAGTGTCACATGATTACTAATTGGAACTAGTGGATTTGATGATATTCCTTTATCAGTTGAACTGGTTCTGTTTCTGGTCCCAATTTAAAGTGTTCGTTTTAACTTTTAATGCCACTATACTTTGAGACTAGCTTACTTCAAAGACTGCTTTCTATTACATATGCTTACCTGGATCTTAAGATCTTCAGTGGCCCTACTGTGTGTGTACTAGAGAAAGGCCCTTAATGATGACACTCAACTATGGATGACTGTACCTTGTTATTGTTATGCAAAGCCTTTTAAACAATCTTGCATTTAAAAAAATCTTTCAAGGTCAGAGCTATGAATTACTCTTCTTTTTTTGCAATATTGTGTTGTATTGTAGGTTCTGTAAACCACCCAGAGAACATACATTGAAGAATGTCTCTAAGAATGTTCGATAAGTAAATTAGGGCTGCAACATTTAGTCACTCATTTAGCTAAATGCATCTGTTCTTAAAATACTTAGCTATGTTAAACACAAGCACTGCCTACAATACTACAAGAGCAATTGAGAAGGATCTCCCAATTTTTGTTTCAAAAAAGAGTGCCTTTTCTAAAATTTTGCCTGAGATGACATGTGCATGAAGTTCCTTTACTGTAGGTTTTCAAGTGGCCGTCTTTGCACTAATGCATATGGGCTCTGCATTTGGAGACTTGTTTGGGAAACTTCAATAACTGAGGAATTTTTGGCAGGAAGCTTCTTCTGTCACCCTTCCATTTTATAAGTCAACAGCAATTTCCTGTTTATTCCCTCAGTTCCTTGAGACCACCCATAACAAGTGGAACCTTAGTATCAACACTAATACTGACATCAGCATCAAAGCAGAGGCAGAGGGTAAATGAACGTGAATGTAGAGATGACCACTTAATAAAACCAGAGTTACACAAAAAAACTGTCTTCTTTGTGGTCCCTCTGCATCACACATACAGGCATGTAACAAAGTAGCAGGTTGATGTCCTACGGAAAAACAGCAAACATAACTGTGAAGCTCAAGAAACAGCAGGCTCTGGATAGCACATCAAGTCTGCACTACTAAATCATAGGCTATGATATGTTATGTCATAACTATGCTATATTACATCGTAACTATGCATAACTATCTAAACTATCTGTTTAGACCAAGTGACAGTACACCTTCCATTCTGTGTTTAGCTTCATTACTTATTCAAAAGTAGAGGGGCACACTAGGTTAACTGTGATATAACTGTATCACAGTTAGCTTCAAATTAATCCTCTTCCTTTATAATTTTCTTGTTCAGTAAGAATTTATCTGCACTACTGTGCCGTTACTGTACACTAATCTTCATTTAATGTGAATTCCATTCTTTCAACCTCCACCTCAGAGCTGGCCAGCCTGCTAACTATTATATTTTAAGAAATACAGGCAGTCCCTGGGTTATGAATGAGTTCTGTTCCTGAGAAAATGGAAATTTGTCTTTAAGTCAAATTTGTATGTAAGTCAGATCGTGTACAGTTAGCCCTTCACATTCACAGGGATTAGACATGCAGGACCCCCATGAAAGTGAAAAACCTGCAATATCTCTAAGCCTGCGCCCAAACTCACCAGTGCCTCCTCTTTGCAGCCAGGAAATGACGGAGGGATTTCCCTCTTTGGATGGGCGAGACAGGAAGGCAAGCTTTGAAGGCATGCTCTCTACCCTTTCACTTCCTCTCTTTCTATGGTGATGCTCTGGATGCCCTCCCTCTCTCTTCTTTCACTTCCTCTCTCTCTCTATGGTAATGACAATTTTCCGAAGCAATTTTTTTAAAAAATTAATAGGCTTTATGGCAGTTCATTTGTAAGTACGGCCTGCTTAAACTTGGTCATTCATAACTTGGGGACTGCCTGTGTTAGATGGAAGAAAATTGAAACCCTCAAATTGCTTACTCTATGATGTTGTCATTACGAACATTGCATGAGGGCAGAGAGCTGCATTATTCATTTGTTTGTCTGATTTGCTTGTTTGCTATACATCTAGATTATTTGTAATTGCATGGGATTGCAATGGGAGAACTGCTCACAAGTAGCCTCTTGTATATATCCTCTTTACCAATTATCACACTGAGAGATGAATACAAGGGGGGTTTCTGTTACCACTAATTCTCTTCCTCCTGATTATATTGTGCAAGATGCCCCCACTGTTGTGCATTTAGGAACACTAATTTCCCAAAGTATGCCGGTAGGCAGTGTTTGCATAACAGAGCTCTGCCCACTGCCTCCTTCTATAAATATTTGTTTCCAGCTATTCTGGGTTTTTCTCTAGAAAGCACTAAATCTCCTTTGCATAAGCAGTGGTTCCCATTTTCCCAGTGCAGTTGGCAATACCTACTACTTGGACAATGGAATCAGAGAAGTGAAGAAGAAACAGTGGGGGCATAAGTACCCTATTGGATAAACGTAAAGGTAAAGGTTTCCCCTTGACGTTACGTCCAGTCATGCCTGACTCTAGGGGGCGGTGCTCATCTCCGTTTCCTAGCCGAGGGAGCCAGCGTTTGTCCACAGACAGTCTCCGTGGTCATGTGGCCGGCATGACTAAACACCGAAGTGCACGGAACGCTGTTACCTGCCCACCGAAGTGGTACCTTTCCATCTACTTGCATTTGCATGCTTTTGAACTGCAAGGTTGGCAGGAGCTGGGACGGAGCACGGGAGCTCACCCCGTATGCAGATTTGAACCTGCGACCTTTCGATCAACCAGCCCAGCAGCACAGCGGTTTAAACCACTGCGCCACCTGCAGTCCCCACCCTATTGGATACTGCCCCATAAATTAGCTTGCATGCACAATGGGAAAATTAAAATGAGTGAGAAATATAGAGGAACCAGTAGGAAATATATATTGCAAGCCCAAATGTCATGAAATATAAATGAGGACCACAGGTCTATACACACTTATCTTGGAATAAGCCCCATTGAGTTCATTGCACTGAATACAAATTAGAGCTGGTAGATATCTCTAGCCTAAAATTCTATCTGAGAAATAGTCTTTGATTACAAATTAGCAGGCCTAACACAAACCACCAGGTTCAAATGCTTGTATCTGCCAAATCTGTCACCCAAGTATGACTTGAGGGTAATATCAATATTTATGTGTGGTCAAAAATCATTTTGGAAGCTTTTAACATAGGCTCCCTCCCAAATACACACTATTTTAGCCTCAGTTTTTTCCTTATGGTAATAGTGGTCTAGTGTGCAGCCTATGGATCTCCAGACCCAAGCAAAGCATACCCCTTCTTTTCCACCACCCATGCTTGGGCCCTCTTGCAAAGGAAATGGGTAACCTACCCTTTCTATGTTATTTTCATAACCTCTTGGTTGATGTCGCATAGCCCTGTTTCCTTAAAAATCATTAACTGGTATATGACTAACAAAAATGTAATCATAACCACAGAAGGTACCTGAAGTCCCATAGCATGGGTCCTCAAACTATGGCTCGGGGGCCAGATCCGGCCTGCCATGGCCATTTATCCAGCCCACCTCAGAGGTTTTCAACGCGCCATGTGCACATCCGCACACCACAGGGGTTGCATGCGTCCATCACCGCCCGCTTCCAATGTGGGAAGGCAGCGGCTTGCTTGCGAGTTCATTTTGGACTCGCTAGGAGAAAACGATCTCCAAGCAAGCCGCTGCATTGTGCGCTAGCCACTGCATCACAGCACGTGCCCTCCCCTGCCTTGCCTCCCTGTCTGTGCCTTGCTGTGCCCGTGCACCCTGTCCCCCACCTCAGCAAGAGTGTGTCCCACCCCCACTCCTGCTCCCTCGCCAGCCCCACATGCCCCGCCGGCACCAGCTTTCCGGCCCGCACCCAGCACCAGCACCTTTCAACTGGCCCTCTGGTGAAAAAGTTTGAGGACCCCTGTCCCATAGGATGCTGGCTGCAAAGCAGTCGTGGATGCAATTTGGATATGGGCAGAAAGAAGCCGCAGTCTGAAGGACTGAAAGGAGATATAAAATCTGTAATCAAATTGCCTGAAGTGTTTTTCTTTGCACCTCATATTCACAGATGTTTTTTCCACCTGGTTTTCTGCTATCCTCCTTCCTTCTCAGATCCCTTGCATCACAGCCTGCCCTATTCTGGTGGGCTCCTCTCAAGCCTTAGAAGAGGTTTTTCAGGGAGCTGATTGCAGTGTGCAAAAGTCATTATTTGCCCTCTACCAGTACTTTTCTGGATCTAAGCCAACGATGCATTCTGGGTACACAAATATTTTCAGAAAGGTGGGATACATAATTATCATTTATACTAGGTTTAGGGAATACACAGTTTAAAAAAAAAACCCAGAATTTTAGTCCATACTTCTCCTTCAAAGCCACCTTTTCCAATTCAAAGGCACTTAGTACTGAAACAGAAAATGAAAATATGTTCAGTATGTACAAAGTAACATGGATTAAATTACAAGAATTAATTACCTGGCCAGAGTCCCCAGTACAGATCTCTGTGATATCACACTCATTCACTGCATAACGACATTCAAAGCCTCGTGGAAAAAACTGGAAATCAGAAGATTTTTTTGACTAAAAACTAAGATACTCAATACAAAGAATTAAAGTGTTGTTTTGAAACATTCTTTTAATAGTGGAAAAGCAGAACAGACATAGGAATACAACTTTTACCTCAGCTGGTTGTGAGGTGTGTATACAATTTCTGATTCAGCAATTCTAAAGAAAGGAAGAGTTTATGCAATGTATCTTCCCACCACTCTTCTACTTCCAAGGTCTGCTTATAAGGCTGTTTCAGTGTAAAACAGCTAGGAGTAAGAAACATGCAGCTGCATGTAATATGTAATTTATTATAAATTATCTTGAAATTCCATATTAATGCTTGCATTAGAAACCTTATGAGTTTATCAACAAGAGGTATTCTGCATCTGTTGAGAATATGAATTTGATTTATAAATGTCATGCTGTCGTCCTGCGGGATCGCAAACCCACCTGCACCAGGCAACATAACAGCGTCTACACACGGGGAATCAGCCATAGATGCCTTTATTTCAGGTGCGCACAGCCCCCGCCGCTCCGCAAAGCACTTGTCCCTGTCCCTACGGCTGCCTGTTCCAGGGCTCACGGCACAGACCCGCAGCGTCCTCTCCAGCTCAGCGCCAGCTCTTGCTGCGTTCTCCAATGTGCACCCTCTGATGCTCCTCGCCACTCGTGCCTCTGCTCCGTCTCTTCTCCGCCCCCTATTCCCGCCGTCCCGGCCGCTTTTATCCTGTCTACCTGACCCTGCTTTTATCCTGTCTACCTGACGCCAGGTGCGCCCGAGCGCCTTCCAGTTTGTTCTATGCTTTTGAAGTGCCCGCGCTCCATTGTGACCGGCTCTGATTGGATGCCCGGGCCGCCGCCATTAAGCGCTCGGTGACGCATCCCCTCTGCCTCCTCACAATAAAGAAGTGGTGATTTAAGCAGATATGTAGCATTAAGTAATACCTTCTGCTGCAACTATCCTGTACATTTGCCCCATCAACTGATCAGACCAAAGCACTCTTCCTCCAATATTTAAAACAAACATAAATCTTACTGTTTTTAGATTTTCAAAGCCATACCAACACAAAAATAATATTATGCAAGAAGACTTGTTTTTGTTTATATACTAGTAATAATCAAGAATAGGGAGGAAAAATAAGGACATTTCTATCATCTATTACTCCATCCTAGTATATAGTTTACGAATGCAGAGGTGCCCAACCCAGAAAGCTCAGAAATTACCTTGTATGTATCATCCAGTGGTTGCTACAGTCCAAACACAGCAAGTAACTTAGGGTAACATGTTATTTTTATCTTATTTTACCTTAGCATCAACTGTTGAGCCACACTGAAACCTCTCAAATTAGCATCACTTCTTCAGATTCAGTCATTAGCAACACATTACTGAAAACATTAATGGAATTTAATTTTGCAGTTTAAGACCATGATTCTAACAATTATTAACAGCAAGAATACTCACAAGACAGGTTTCATTACAACACGGGCCATCACTGCAATGAACTCCATTAGAAAGTGAGCATTTCTTACAGCATTCTGCATGGCAATCCTAAAAGAAAATATACTGTCATCTATTAACATTAAAGTAATACCACACTAATTTGCAGAATCACACAAAAATATTCAACGTGTACAGACTAAACAAGATAAATGGATGGTATCAGTATTAGTTTATTTGCATGTCACTTTTCCATACTAACCCTAAAACCATGTTCAAAGTAGCTTACAGAAACATTGGAAACATGAATAGAATAGAATAGAGCAACATTTCAAGAGAGGTCATTAAAATGTATAAGTCATAACAACATTTATAACATAGCAGCATCTCTCATTGAATATAATAAACAATCCAATAATAATTCCTCCCAATACCTAATAAAAAAGAGAAAAAGCACTGGGGTGAAAAAGAAAGCGCACTGAGGTGGCAAAGAGCAGCAGTGGTTTGGAAGGTGAAAAATAAAGGATGGAAGAGAAAAAATATACAGTGGTACCTCGGTTCATGAACTTATTATTAGTTCCATGATTCTGGTCACAAACCAAATTGGTCGTGAACTGAATCAAATTTCCCCATAATGTTCAATGTAATAAGGTTAATCCCTTCTGAACCATATGCAATTTTTTTTGAAAACCACAAAAATATGAGCCATGTCCCCAGGCTGCGGACCAAGCTGCAGTCACCTCGTCAAGCCTGGGGGTGGATGGGCCAAGGCAGAGCAAGAGCAGGGCCACAGCTCCTGTGCCTCTGCCACAGCCTTTTCAGGGCAAGATGCTGCTGCCGTCGAGCAGCCGCCATGCTTCCTCCCCCTGCAGCGGGGAGAGGCAGGAGGTGCCTGGCTTGGCTAGCTCGCCTCCCCTCCCCTCAGCCCACGGAAAGCAGGCATTACCTCCCTCCTCATGGCCTTCTCCCAACCAGGATAGCTGCCCCGCGTGCACCTCTCTGGCCTCCTGCTCCCGCCCCCACACCCAGAGCCGGGCAAGCACCTGAGAGGGGACCTTCCTCCGGCTTGAAAACAGGGCAGCGGCGAGGAGCTGGGAAGGCTTTGACTGAGGCGAACACACCCTCATGTCGTGCTCTCCCTTTCGGCGGGTGGTGCGGCATCATCTTGGGCTTCTGCTGCAGCTCAAGTGAGAGGAGCAAGCATTCCCAAAGTGCCCAGCGAGACCCTGAAGCTAACCAGATTGGCAGCGCAGGAGCCCTGTTCCAGGGCAAAGGGAAGACAGGATATTTCAAGAAAGCTGAGGGAAGTGCTGTGGGGAAGTGTTTGTCACCTGGTGCGGAGTTTGCAAACGGAAGCAAAATTTTGCCGAACTTCCTGTTCACAAACCGAAGCATTCGTGAACCAAGGTATTACTGTTTGGAGGTATGTTAGAGGGCAATGGGCAACTCTTGCTCAGGGGTCTCTTAACTCTGGGAGTGTCACTGCCCACAGCTAAATAGTCTTCAGACAACTAGATGACTGCACAATCTTCCTACACAACATAACCATCAAACTGTGTAAGAATCCAGTATAAGCAATCCTATGTGCTGAACATTTCAGAATAAAGAAGCATAATAAATGACAAAAACATTAAAATGCATGTATTTTTGTTTAGGGCTCAAGACCTACACGACCTGACCAAACTGAAATAATACATTTGAAATAATATTGAGCAATAAATTTATCTAGCTTAAATGGGACACTGCCAAATCCCTTTTTTGTGACAGTTCCCTCTAATTACCTAAGCAGAAGGCTTATCACATTCCCCATTTGAAGTTGATATAGCATTTAGAAAACAAAGCCATATTTTCTGTTTGTATTCCTGCAGGGAAGTCCTTTTCCTTGTTCTAAGGTCTAATAATAATAATAACAACAACAACAAGCGAAGGTCTAATAATAGGAAAACTACCATTTTCTTCTTTTTTGATATATTAGTTCTTGTGACAAATCTTTTCCGCATTTCCCACTGAAATTCCACTGATTCGGTTATTTGGTTACAGTAGTTATAGCATGAGTCTTGTGGTCAACTGAACTTTAAGCTTTTGTTTTATGGGGCAGTTTATCATATGAATAGCACAGATAAGGTAATGGTTACATGTATATTAAAAATATTACCGTTTGTAAACCACAATCACAGTCTTCTCCAGGTTCCACATACCCATTTCCACATTCAGTTGTGTCAAACAACTAAAAGAGAAAAATACACAAAATGTTATCACAAAGGATCACAGCTTACTTCCATTAAAAGATTAACACACATATTTAATTTCTCAAAATGAAGTGAATTCACATTCACATTCTGAAGCAGCATTATAATACACTCTAGATTTCTGACATAGATTTAACTCAGACCAAACGACAAAAATGAACCAGGTGAAAAATAAGCTCATCTGGTTAAAAGAGTACCTTTTTTTCATCTCTTACTTTGGTAATTGACAAAGCACAGGCAAAAGAGGACACAGGGCAAGGTGAACCAACACTAAGTTAATGGAGGATCTCTTTCCCAATGGTTATTTCACTGGAATAAATTTTATACTCAAACACAATTCTTGCCAAAATGGTACAATTGACACGTATCGTTTCCTTACATGCTTAGAAACATAGAAACAGAGCGAGTCAGAAGGGGCCTCCCGGGCCATCTAGTCAGACCTCTGGCACCAGCCGGCTCCGCTCACAACATGACCACCATGTGCATGTCCAGCCTATCTTTGAACACCCTCACCGATGGGGCCACAACAACCTCTCATGGAAGCCCATTCCACACCCTCGGGGTCCTAACTGTCAGGAAGTACTTCCTGGCATCCAAATGGAACCTGGGTTCCCTGAGCTTTGCTCCATTGGAGCGCATCCTGCCTTCCTCTGTGGGGGAGAACACGTCTCTACCCAGCTGCATGTGACATCCCCTCACATATCTGTATGTCGCCAACATATCCCCTCTGAGTCTCCTCTTCTCCAAGCTGAAGAGACCCAGTTCCCAGTCTCACCTCATACAGCATCCCCTGCAAACCGGCCACCAACCTTGTGGCCCTACGCTGCACCGACACCAACCTGGCTATATCCTTTCTGTAATGAGGGGCCCAAAACTGAACACAATACTCCAGTTGCAGGCGCACCAGAGTCGTGTAGAGTGGTAGTAGTACCTCTCTTGACCTAGAAGCCACACTTCTGGCTATGCAACCAAGGGTTGCATTCGCCCTCTTGACCACCACACCACACTGCTGACTCATGTTTAGCCTGCAGTCAACCAGTACCCCAAGGTCCCTTTCACAAGTGCTGCTCTCCAGCCACTTGTCACCTAACCTGTACTTATGACACCTATTCCTATGCCCCAAGTGCAAGACCTTGCACTTCTCCACATTGAACGCCATCCTGTTGTCTCCTGCCCACTTCCATGGTCTGTCCAGATCCTTTTGGATCTGGAGTACCTGCTCCTCAGTTGTGGTCACTGCCCCAGTGTTAGTATTGTCTGCAACTTTGATCAGCAGACTGTTTACCCCTTCTTCCATGTCACTGATGAAAAGATTAAACAGGATTGGCCCCAGGACAGAGCCCTGGGGGACCCCGCTTGTCACTGGCCGCCATCCCGATGATTCCCCGCTAATGGTTACCTTCTGCTTTTGGTCAGTCAACCATGCCCTAATCCACCAGACAGTGCTTTGGTGTATCCCAAAACTCCTCAGTTTCTCCACCAGGATATCATGGGGCACTTTGTCAAAGGCCTTGCTGAAATCCAGGTATACCACATCCACTGCATCCCCTCCATCTAGCCATCTCAAAACCTTGTCATAGAATTCCACAAGGTTTGTCTAGCAGGACCTGTTTTTGTGGAAGCCATGTTGTGTGGCTGTAAGCCTCCCTTCCCTATCTAGCATCACTAGATCTCTTTGCATTATGAGCCTTTCCATTGTTTTTCCTACAATGGACGTAAGGCTAACCGGTCCATAATTCCCCATGTCCTTCCTACTACCCTTTTTGAAAATTGGGACCACTGATGCCACCCTCCAGTCCTCTGGAACTTCACCCGTTCTCCATGAGGTCTCAAAAATGGAGGCCAGCGGGCGTGGGAGAACCCCTGCCAACTCTCTAAGTACTCTCGGATGTAACCAGTCAGGGCCTGGCGCCTTTGTAATGTCTAATGCCCTGAGGAGCCCCTAGACTTCAAGGGGGGTGACTCTAATCTGTGCCCCTAAGTCCCCAGCCTCATCTAATCTCCTATACAGATATCCCCCATCCTGCTTTGGGGAGAACACAGAGGCAAAATAGTCATATAGCATCTGTGTCTGTTCCCTCATATCAGTCACTGGATCTCCTTCCTCCTTATTTAGTGGTCCCACAACTTGTCTCCCCTTCCTTTTCCTATTTACATGCTGAAAGAAGCCCTTTTTGTTGCTCTTGATATTCTTTGCAAGTCTCAGCTCATAATCAGTCTTACTCTTGTGAAGAATTCTTCTGCAACGGGCCTGCTCCTCCCGGTATACCCTTTTGTCTATTTTCCCCAGTACCCATTTCCTACGGAGGGTCCTCTTTTATCTAATCCCTCTAACCACCTCCTTTCACATCCATGGCGGCACTCTCCTCCACCTCACCACCTTACTGACTAGAGGTATCGTCAAGGCTTGCGCCTCCAAAACCTCCCTTTTGAGTGCCATCCACCCCTCCTCAACTCGCTTACCTTCCAGTAACCTATCCCAGGAGACTTTCCCCAGTCTGGCATTCAGTTGGCCAAAGTTGGCCCTCTTGAAGTCCCAGCTTCTAGTGTTCGCCCTGCTGCATGTCCCCAGTCCCCTCATCTCAAAGCAAAGGATGGAGTGATCACTTGCATCCAGAGCTCCCCTCATCTGTACTTCATCTATCAGCTCCTCCCTATTGGTCAAGACCAAGTCAAGGATGTTCCCCCCCTCGTCGCCTCTCGGACCCTTTGTGTGAAAAACTCTCCCTCTATAGCTTCTAGGAAGCGATGTGATCTGGCTGTCACCGCCGAGTAAGTCTCCCAAGTAATATCCGGGAGATTGAAATCTCCCATAATTACTGTGTCTCTCCCCTGAGATATCCTTAGAATCTGGCCTGTCAGGACATCATCCAGGGTCTCAAGTTGACCTGGAGGGCGATAACATACCCCCACTGTCAGGTCTCTTTCCCTGTCAAAACCCCTAAGTTTCACCCAGACTGCCTCTACCGAATCCCCATCTGTGCTGCATTCTATCTCACTGTATCCTATCCCTTCCCTGATGTATAAAGCCACGCCCCCACCTCTCTTTCCCTTCCTGTCCTTTCTAAAAAGGTGATACCCTTCTATGTTTACATTCCAGACTTGCCTTTCATTCCACCAAGTTTCTGTGATTCCCACCAGGTCATAGCCTCCTATTCCCAGGAGAGCTTCAAGCTCTTCCTGCTTATTACCCATGCTCCTAGCATTGGTGTACATGCACCTCAACTCCTTCCCACTGCTTCCTTTCCTTGGAGTTCCCAGCCTCCTCCTTCCTCCCATCCTCCCTGGTACCTGGCCCCTCTCTGTAGGAGTCCTGTCAGTTCCTGCAGTACCTCTAAAACCCTGCTCCCAGAGCCCCGATCCTCCCCGCACACTTGTCTAGTGCTGACACGTTACTGGGGGGCCTGAACCCACCCCCCACTGGCTCAGTTTAAAGTCTTCCGGACGAAGCTCACTAGAGCATCTACAAAGGACCTTTTCCCCATCCTTGTGAGGTGTAACCCGTCCCTTGCCAGAAGTCCATTGGCAAGAAACCAAGTGCCGTGGTCGAGGAATCTGAAGCGTTCCTTCTGGCACCACACCCTAAGCCAGTAGTTCACCTCAGAGACCCTCCTGTCCCTTCCTGGCCCAAATCCCCAGATCGGTAAGATTGACGAGAAGGCCAGGACTTCCGGTAATGGCATTGAGACAAGACAGACATGATTAACGAAGCTCCATTATCACGCTGGTAAATGTCCGGTGGTGGTTCGCAAGCCCAATCTAAGCCCTGTCAGGGTTGAAGATAAAGTGCTTGGGAAATCTCCTAGATGGTATGGGACGGCAATCCCATATCTGCTGGGAGAAAATCAGGCATCTTTCAGCCGGACAACTCAGGAAGGAGATCAGCCTTCCACGAGTCTCTGACATGCCGATTGTTTAGATTAGGAATTTAGCTATAATTTTCGGATTTATTGGGACACATTTATCTCTTGTTCCTTTTTACAATATTACCCATGGGAATATAAGGGGGAAAAAGGAAAAGCCCTTTGAATGGAGGGGAGTCCCCCCCCCCCCCACGGAACTGCAAGCAGCAACTGAGATGAAGGAGAGAGATGAGCTGTTTGTAAGTAAAGAAAAGGTTTTGGTTTTTTTTTTTTAATCTCTCCAAGGGCAAATAATTAAAGATAAATAATTTACTGTGAAATTGAATGATAAATTGAATGATAGAAAGATCTTTCTCTATACTGGATTGCTGCCAAGGATATTTGGATATCTGCCAAGAAACTTTCATACTGTGTGGCGTTTTTCTCTCTATTGTGATTATTTTTGGGTGAGCGTTGCTTTCCCTTCTTAGAAGAATATTTGTGGAAAAGCTGTATTTGTTGCTAATCGGCACAAGAACAAAGAAAGGAAAGTCCCTTTGAGTGAGGGAGGAAGCTTTCCCCCCCCAGTGGCAATCTAATGTTACGGGGGGAGGACTTAAGGCTTGTGTAAAAGCTGAAATTGTGTTCTTATAACCTCCTCAAGGGAGAAAAACTAAAGCAACAAGTACGGTGGAATTAAGCTATACTAGAATATAATTTGTTGAAAGTGGTTTTTTTTTCTTGGCCATCTACTCCTTTTCTGGGACCTCTGCCAAAAAAAAAAATGGATGACTGCCAAAATAAATTCCAGACTGGATAATAAGAGAAGACTGAAAAAAAAAAGAAAAATTTAATTTTTTTTCCAACAATTTTTTGCTGCCACCCGGTGGCCACTGGGATTACTGCAAGCTCATCCCCCCCACCCCCCATTTCCCTTTAGTTCTTTTTTCTCAATCTCGCTTGTCTTCTCTATTTTTTCCCTTTTTTTTGGTGAATAACATTCTTTATGAGGAAAATACAGACCTCCTCCTCAGCTCCCTCTTCAGCTGCCCAGAGCCCAATTCACCAACCTAAGATAGAAGATATGGCAAGAAGCTTAAGAGAACTGCAAACAACTTTGGAAATACAGACAGCCTTAACAGCTTTGCAAGCATCTCAAGAGAGGATGCAAGCTTCTCAAGAAGTGATGGTAACATGGTTGGAAAGTATGTCAAGTGAACAGAAAGAGCGGTGGGATAAATTGGATAACTCTAGTAAGGAGGTAACAACTCAGCTATCTGATGTTCGACTCAAAGCTGAACAGAATATGCAAAAAATACAGCAAACACAGAGAAAGCTAGAGACGGTAGATAAAGAAACACAGTTAATCAAACAAACAAGTAAGTCAATATGGGATGCTGTGACCATACTAGAGATGGAAAAGGCATCTTATTATTTAAGATTCCAGAATATTTTAGAGGAGAAGGGTGAGAACTTGTGCGAATTGGTGACTAACATGTTGGCAGATCTCTTAGGAGTAGAGAATGAAGCCATGAATTTGGGGATCAACCTGATATATAGGGTCAACTCAAGCTACACTAGAAGAAATTAACTCCCGAGAGAAGTCCATGTCAAATTTTCTCTAAGGTCTATAAGAGACAATGTTTTGAGGGCTACACGGGAGAAACTGTTAGAGAGAGATGATCATCAAGAAGTGAAGGTTCTGAAACAAATACCATGGAGGGTTAGAGATGGGCGAAAGAAATACTTATTTCTTACTACGAAATTGATTAAGAAAGAGATTATTTTCAAGTGATTAATACCAGAAGAAATATTTTTCACTTGGAACTCTGTAAGATTAGATTCAACTCTCAAAGCACAAGAGTTCTATGAAAAATTTAGAGCTATGCTTGAAGAGGAAGAACCCGGTACTTCAAAAGAAGAAGAAAAAAGTACTGAAGTAATGGTACTAATAGAGTACCATTCTGAGGAAGGAGAAATAACGAATGTCAATGCACAATAAGAAGTACAAATTTTGGACTCAAAGGAGAAGAGAAAGGGTAGAGCTGTAAAGGCAAAAACTAAGTAGACATGTATATGTATACATATATATTTATATAATTTTTCTTAAATATGGCTGCAAAAAAAAGGGAGAATTGCGTTCCTCTCTTTAAATGTTAATGGACTGAATGGACCTTCTAAGAGAAGAAGGGTTTTTGCTCTACTTCAAAAACAAAAATTAGATATAATTTGTTTACAAGAAACACATATTAAGAAGCAAAGTCTTAATCTTTTGGAATGCCTAAAACTAGGAAAATTGTTTGTTCCTCTTTCGTCTAATCCCTCTAACCACCTCCTTTCGCATCCATGGCGGCACTCTCCTCCACCTCCCCACCTTACTGACTAGCGGTATTGTCAAGGCTTGTGCCTCCAAAACCTCCCTTTTGAGTGCCATCCACCCTTCCTCAACTCGTTTACCTTCCAGTAACCTATCCCAGGAGACTTTCCCCAGTCTGGCCTTCAGTTGGCCAAAGTTGGCCCTCTTGAAGTCACAGCTTCTAGTGCTCGCCCTGCTGCACGTCCCCGAGGGCAAGTGTATCCCTGCCTCTCCTGGGGGAGAAGGACGAACATGTCGCAGCTCTCACAGAGGATAGCAACACCCGTGACTCCCGCCAAGGCCATCTCCTGGTCTGCCATTGGTATCCCTTCTGAGACCTTACCTTGATCCCCTGCCTTGTTAGTCCTACAGTTCCTCTCACTCGCCCAGTTCTCCCAGACAAAAACCCACTCGCACACACACACATTGTAGGATTACTCCATGATCAATCAACAGCATTGGAAACAGAAAAAATAGAATGGCAAGATCCTAAAGAACCAAGGCTACGAGGACTTTTGGTTTTTCTGAAGCACAAGATTTTGATTCAAGAGGTTTAGCATCATGTTCCATGGGGTGGTGCTGGCCACAGTGAATTGGGTGTTGTGTCATCCAAACCCAGACAGTCTCCTGCAGGATGGCTTGGCAGTAAATAACCCACCCTAACAACAAATGGCTTGTGCTAGGGGCTGCTGAACTCAAAGCAGACTGTAATTTTGACCAAATGTGAGAGATCAATCTTATTACGTAAGAGTGTAGGAAGCTGGCAAGAGCAGACAAAAACCGTTTCACCTCTTAGTCAACTAACCCATGCTGCAGGCAATGACAGCAGCAGTTCAGTGCAACCATCACCGGTCTGCTACTTTTAAAAATGTCTTCATAATAGTTACTCTTTATTTTTGTTGTCCCTTTGGAATTGTGCAATTGTGCATGTACAGATCTCAAAAATAATGTGTTCCTTTGCTTGAGCTAGAATAATAAGGGAAGACTGTGTATACAGGCTGAACTGCAAACAGTTGACAATTGTCAAGTGCAATGCCTTCCTCCCTGTAATTTAACCTATATCTTACTTTATTATTCTGTTACTATTGGATATCTATAACTGACCAAGCAAAACAAAATTATTTTTGACAGCCCAAATACACTGTTGTGCAACTCCAAAAGACTAGAAATTTAAAACAAAATAATTATAAAGACATTTGCACACATTTCTGTCGACAAAGTGGTTTGCTCTCTCTCTCTTTTTTTTACAGGTGAACATTTGACAGTTGTTCTAAAGTGTAATTTGGTTATCAGTGGAGCAATTGTCACTGGAGCAGCATGGGGTACCAGAAAAACAAATATGGTGTTTGAATTCTTCTTCTTCAGCATCAGCATCATCATCCTTCCTCACAGCCAAAACTTTCTGGGTGATTTATAACAATAGTGTCATAATTGGAGCAAGGACAAGGAGACAAGATGGATTTTGCTGGCCAGGATACTGGCTGGAGGACCAGGATAGATAAGGAGGGAAAGAACAATGCACAATAAGCTCAATCAACCGTCTAGTGTCTTGATGGTCATTGTACAAACAACCCACACTGCATAGCTCAATTGTAGGTGATTTCCCATGTTGTGCAGACTTGTTCATAATGTTTCTATTGTAAGCTGTTTTGGAAAATCTATTTGACAAGGTATGTATAGCTGTAATCTGAAAGGACTTTCAAAATATATGAGAGATACGGTTTTGCTATTGAAAGTAAAAAAATTAAAATAAAAACCTCTCTACTTATAGTTTCCATCAACCTTTGTGAGCTCAAACTCTTTGACATGCCTGAAGTAACTGGCTAATTCAGTCTAGCTTCTGCAGTAAGCACTGGGACATTAAAGGCTGCCTTTCAAAGACATTGCCAAGGATGTGATGTGATTAGCTTAACCCATGTTATCCATGAAGGGAAACACTTATTTGCACCTTGGCAATTACCTTTCCTTCAGATGATGTATTCAACTTGTGTGCAAGTTGGAAAGCTGACTGAATAGATAGATTCAATCAGGCGGAGCAGTGGTGGGAAGTGGGAAACAGAACAACTGCCATTTCAGTCCTGGATATGTTTTCCTCTTCTCTCCAAACATTTACAATTGGTCACACCCTAAGCATGAATAAAGTCCATCCACAATGTTTTCCAAACCAAAATTTCAAATACTAAAAGCAACAATACATCACACACCATCATATTCTAAATTAAGTAGCTCCAGACATGTAACAGTAGAGAAAAACATTAAAATACTTTAACTGGTTGAGATTTATTTTTAAATTCTCTACTGTTCTCACATTTGCAATACATTTATTAGAATGTGTGCCACACCCTAAAGTTAGCTGGTAGTCAGAGTAAGAATGGAGGCATGCAGAGTGAAAAGTTTTTTCCTCCCTCCCTCCCTCCATTTCCTTATCTGCCCTTTATCCACTCAATATTGTTCCCTGCCTACCACATCCTCCCATTACCACAAGATAAAGAATAGTTCATTCCACCATAAAGAATGTACCTTTGTTGGCCTGTTGAAAAGACAGGAACCTCCCCCTCGGAGCAGAAAGTCTTTGTATTCTGCAATACTGCACTTTGAGAATTTTCTGGGATGGTAGACACTAAACATAAAATAAAAATTAGGAAAAATGCTTCATAGCAAAGTTATAAAGAAATCTATAGTCCACTAAAAAAAACTGGTATCATTTTACTCATGCAGATATAACTATTCCAGCTCCACACAGCTTATTGCAATCTCTTCACAGTTTGCAAAATTTTTCTAAATAATATTTTGTTTGGCACTTGTCAAGACAATAATTTATCTACCATTTCCTTGGCTGAATATCACCAACTAAGGCTAACCTGCATCTTTCATTTACTCTCATTAATAAACTAATACCATGGGTTGGCTCACATATCATGATAAACCAGCCAGAAAATAATCTAGATTATTTTCAAAAGATGATCAGGAGTCTGCAGCTTGCCATGGACTGTTTCTTCCTTAATCTTCTTGCCAGCTCCTGGCATGTGTCACATTGGTCTTCACAGCACAACTTCAGTAGCTTACTTTGCTAATGAGTACAATGAGATAAATTTATTTGGTAGAACTTTTTACCACCTTCAGGAATATTTAAAAACATTTAATGTATTTTTTAACCTTCAAATAAGATTTCTGTAAAGTTAACCTAAAAGGAAAAAGATTCAGGGAAGATTCAGGAGGTATGCAGAAATTTGTTAAAGGACTAAGGACCATATAAGGTGTATCAGTCTTGAGGGCACCCCATGGAACATAGTATCCATGGTATGGAGGTGGGCAGTGCATTCCAAGCATCTGTCCAGTCGGAGAGAGGAGAACAGGAGCAAACTCTGTGGTAATTTGATCTGAGGTGGGCTGGTTCAAACAAGAGATGGCACCCAACCAAAGTGATACCAAGGCCAGGAATCAACAACATTTCCCTCTTCTAAGGAGAAAAGGCAGAGGGAAGGACTGTTAGTTGGCCCTCCCACAGTTGATGCAATTTTTTGAAGTATTCCTTCAGTGCCATCTCAGTTAAGAAGGAAATGATTTTAGGAAGAGCGTATTAGAAAAGAGATGCAGAGGAAGAGACAAAAACAATGAAGACTAAATGAAGGAAATTTTATACATAAGCAAACATGAAAAAGAATAGCCAGGTAAGGAAAAACACAAGGAAAAGCGTTTGTCAGATATGGGAAGGTAGTAAGAAGCCACTAGGAAAATAGTAACATGTTGTAAGAAAAAACCTTATGAATTTTAAGAAGAGATTGATGGTGGTCAAAGAACTGAGGGAGTGAGTACAGCTCCTCCTACATACTGGCACTGAGGATGAGAGGAAGAGTTCCTACACAACTCTCAGTTGTAAAAACTTCCCAACAACAGACACAGTGACAGAGCCCACTTCACTCATAATAGTGAGAGATCTAATGATGCTAAATAGGGAAGGGAGGCTGGTGGCCACACAACACGGTTTCTGCAAAAACAGGTCCTGCAAGACAAACCTTGTGGAATTCTACAACAAGGTTTTGAGGTGGCTAGATGGAGGGGATGCAGTAGATGTGGTTTACTGGATTTCAGCAAGGCCTTTGACAAAGTGCCTCATGATATCCTGGTGGAGAAACTGAGGAGTTTTGGGATACACCAAAGCACTGTTCAATGGATTAGGGCATGGTTGACTGACTGAAAGCAGAGGGTAACCATTAGTGGGGAATTATCGGGATGGCGGCCAGTGACAAGCGGGGTCCCCCAGGGCTCTGTCCTGGGGCCAATCCTGTTTAATCTTTTCATCAGTGACATGGAAGAAGGGGTAAACAGTCTGCTGATCAAAGTTGCAGACAATACTAACACTGGGGCAGTGACCACAACTGAGGAGCAGGTACTCCAGATCCAAAAGGATCTGGACAGACCATGGAAGTGGGCAGGAGACAACAGGATGGTGTTCAATGTGGAGAAGTGCAAGGTCTTGCACTTGGGGCATAGGAATAGCTGTTGTAAGTACAGGTTAGGTGACAAGTGGCTGGAGAGCAGCACTCGTGAAAGGGAACTCGAGGTGCCGGTTGACTGCAGGCTAAACATGAGTCAGCAATGTGATGCTGTGGTTAACAGGGCGAACACCACCCTTGGTTGCATAGCCAGAAGTGTGGCTTCTAGATCGAGAGACGTATTACTACCACTCTATATGACTCTTGTGTGCCCGCAGCTGGAGTATTGTGTTCAGTTTTGGGCCTCTCATTACAGGAAGGATATAGCCAGGTTAGAGTCAGTGCAGCGTAGGGCCACAAGGTTGGTGGCTGGTTTGCCATATGAGGTGAGACTGAGGGAACTGAGACTCTTCAGCCTGGAGAAGAGGAGACTTCTGTTGGCAATCTTTTGGCAACATACAGGTATGTGAGGAGGTGTCACACATGGGTAGAGACCTGTTCTCCCCCGCAGAGGAAGGCAGGACGCGCTCCAATGGAGCAAAGCTCAGGGAACCAAGGTTCAATTTAGATGCCAGGAAGTACTTCCTGACAGTTAGGACCCCGAGGGTATGGAATGGACTTCCATGGGAAGTGATTGAGGCCACATCGAAGAGGGTGTTCAAAGATAGGCTAGACATGCACATGGTGGGAGCCCCCTTCTGACTCACTCTGCTTCTGTGTTTCTATGTTTTGTGTGATACACAGAGACCACATAAAAGAAAAATGTTGTCTAAGAAGGTAATGAAATGGAGGAGTAAATTGAGTTGTGTTATTTCAAAGTGTAATAGAGAGGGATATGAGGGAGGAGTTTTTTTATACTTTTGTTAAGTGGCTCTGAAGCTCTTTCACAGCCAATGCTGAAGTAAAACTCCTCTGAACAATCCAACAACCACCTTGTGTGCAGCTTGTGTGTGGGTTAACGAAACACACTAAGAAAACAGCATGGGTTACAGATGTTCTAGAAAACCACCTTGAAACTCTCTCTCCCCCACCCTCTGAGGAATGCTAATGTTACAATTGCTAACACCTTTGCATGCAAGCTGCACCTGCCAAAATAAAAAAAGGCAGAGATATGACTATCTGCTAAGAAGATTTGTATGTTTGTCTTTAAATGCCAAAAACCCCTGACTGAATTAACAGAATGTACAATGTTAGATTTTATCACTTTACAAGATGAAGCAATAATGAAGATATCAGAACTAAACATGCAATGTTATTCATGTGCTGGTTAACTGGTTAAGGCAGGCTGCTTCGAGTGGTCATCCATGCATTAAACCATTAAAGCTCTTAAATCTTCCTGGCAACAGGTACTGTGTGTGATGCACGGAGACGACAATGAAGAACATCTAGATTTGACTACTGTAATGCCTTCAACTTGGTGTTGCCTTTGGTGACAGTTCAGAAACTCCAGTTGGTACAAAACATAGTTGCCAGGATGCTAGCAGGAACTAGATAGATGGCTCATAGTTTGTAAGCCCTGTATCACATACATTAGTTACAAATTTGTTTCTGGATAATTTAAAATGCTAATTTTGACCTTCAATATTTCCACAGGAAATTTAGTCCCTCCTCAAACACTATAGTTAATTCCCTTCTTTAGTTTTTTTAAAATGAACTCAGAAGATTTTGTTTTGTTTTGCTTAGGCTTCCTTGATTATTTGTACAGCTTTCTTAGATGGTAAAAGTCAAAACACTGGTATATTCTGCTTTGCTTTTTACTAAAACTTACCCTTTCTTTACCAATGTTATTGTAAGCTTTCTCCCAGGTTTCCAAATATCTTATGCAGAAGATATTCAGATTAAGGCTCAGAAACTACACTCAACAGGCTTGTCCTATAATTTGTTACCAGGATCCAGTTTGTTACCTTTTTAACAATTACACAATGACTGGGAGCAATATACTGGAGGATCAGGTCAAAGGCAATGCATGTGATGAGTTTATATATGTAAACAGTCTAGAAAAAATAGGGACCCATCATTCAGAGTTTATCTTTAATAGCTCAGGAGGCAGCACAACTGCACTTGACACTGTCCCCTTACTGTAATCTCCTCCATAACCTCATCTATAGTCATTGGCTGCCACTGAGTAAAATCTGTTCACTACAGAATTTAGAAAGGGCAGAATGGTTATCAGACTATTAACAAAAAACTGTGCTGTAATGGAAAAATAATTATTTTGGTGAACAATTTCCTCCATAATTCTACCTTTATCCTCCCTACCACCACCTATCTCCAGGATTTAACTTAATTTTTGCTTACTAATGCTGCTCCAACCTTTTGCACATTTTCATATAAAAATCTTTTTTGTTCCCTTTGAGTATTTTTTTTTTAGGTACCTTGTGAGCCAGTAAAGCTATAGCATTTTCTCTTCATCTACCTTAATGGGCTTCTTTGATATGTTTGCCTATGAACTTTTTCCCTGCCCTGCATGCTTTCTCAAATCAAGTGAATGATGACACACTGTTTTCTTCTACACTAGATATTATTAATATAAATATTATTACATTTTCTTGATATATTTCTATTATATTTATTTCACAAAAGTACCTGAAGAATTAAATTCAGGGAGTCTTTCGGCTGAAATTAATTAAATAAATAAATTTTCTTAAGTGACCAAAGACATGTAAGAAGAAAGAGACAACTTTTTCTTTCCTGTCATCAGTTTGAAAAGGATGATTTATTTCTGGCTGAGAAATAACTGCTTTATTATACTGCCAAATTCAGTTGTTTGTACAGTAATACCTTGGATTGTGTCATGAGGTAGTAACTCACGTCCCCAATTAACTCACACAGCAGTCAGCTATAAAACTAAAGTCTTTTAGTGCTACTTTCTACAAGATTTACGAAGTAACAGATAAGCTCTAATGAGAAGGTCTTAATAGGTCAGTTGCTCCCCCCCTTTGTGAAGTCCCTGGGAAGCCCACGTGGGATTAGCTTTTCCTGTCACGTCTTTCTGCTCGTAGGCAGGACGAACCTCTGTCCTGTCTTCTCACTTGTTCCAATCGTCTTAGACTTCTTCTAAGACTGGCGTTGGCTAAAGATGTCACGTGTTCTGTATCTCCTGGACTCTGTCCAGCAGTTTCAGAGTCAGGAGGCGGGGGGGGTAACTTGCTCACGTACCTCTGAGTCAGGATGAGAAGAAGCCTCCCGTTCAGGAGCCTCATGATCAGGCCGTGACAAGGCTATTTGCTCAGCAGTCCCAGAGTCAGGCTGTGGAGGGGCCATTTGGCTGCTGGGCCCCAAGTGCAGGTCATCTTGTTCTAATGTCTGATCCTCATTTTGAACGTTTGACTCTTTCTCGCGAGTTGGCACGACACTACCCCCCCCCCACAACCTCCCCTCCCCTGGCGATGCCCGAGACGTGTGCCACCTGGTTTGTGTGGGAAACGAGCGTGGAACCGTCTCAGGAGAATGAGTGCATGAATGTGGGCAAGGGGCTCCCAACAGCGGTCTTCCGAGGGGTAGCCCTCCAGTGCACTAGAGACTGCAGGAGCCCCCTCCAGAATCTAGAGTCAAGGATCTCTTTGATTTCAAATTCTTCTTCTCCATCCACCAACATGGGCAGGGGTGGGGGAAATTGAGAGCGGAGGGGGTGTGATTGGGTGGCTGGGGAAAGCAGCGCCCGATGAAAAACTGGGTGTATTTTCATAGAGGGAGGTAAAGCCAAGCGAAAGGCTACGGGGTTGATTTGAGAAACAATTCGAAAAGGCCCTGCACATTTGTGGGCCAATTTGCGAGAAGGCACCGAAAGGGGGAGAAATTCAGTGGACAGCCAGACCCAGTCACCCACATGGAGGGGAGTTCCAGGCTGTCTATGTCGGTCCGCAACTTCTTTGTAGGCTGCCTTGGCCCTATGCAGTTGTTGCTTGAGCACGGATTGTACTGAAGCCAAGTCGTGCAGGAAATTCCCGGCGGCAGGGACAGAAGTCATCAGCAATGTGGAGGGAAATGCTCAAGGATGGTAACCCAGGTTTGCATAGAAGGGTGTTTGTTGGGTAGAGGCGTGGACGGAATTGTTGTAAGCAAACTCTGCCAACGGGAGGAAGGAGAGCCAATCATCTTGTTGATAGTTCACATAACAGTGGAGGTACTGCTCGAGATTTGTGTTTAGATGTTCTGTTTGGCTGTCAGTTTGCGGGTGATGAGCCGAAGAGAAGCGCAGGTCAACTCTGAGCATGGACAGAAGTTCTCACCAGAACCGCGAGGTGAACTGACTGCCCCAATCAGTTATTAATGCAAGGGGCCACCCATGTGCTTTATAAATATGATGCACAAACAGAGAGGCAGTGGTCTTGGCTGAAGGGAGCCCCGTGCAGGGGATGAAGTGAGCCATTTTGGTGAATAAGTCTGTGATGACCAGTATGGTGGTGAATCTGCTCAACAGGGGTAAATTCGTGATGAAGTCAAGGGAAACGGTGTGCCAGGGGCCGGGAGGGGATTCCAATGGTTGGAGTAAACCTGGGGGTTTTCCAGGTTGGTGTTTGGCCCGTTGGCATGTGGGGCAGGAGAGAATGTACGATTTGATGTAGTAGGTGAGGCCACCAAAAGTCTCTGGAAAGTGTAACGTTTTACACACCAAAATGTCCTGCAGATGGAGAATCATGGCATTGCTGCAGTACCCGTTCTCTGAGTGGCAATGGTACATACAGGACATGGTTGTAGAGCAAGATATCATTCTCAAAGGAGTAGGTGGCAGGTAGGGTGTTGGTCCTCATTTCTTCCCTCTTGGTTTGGACAAAAGGGTCAGCCTGTTGGGCCCGGCAAAGGTCTGTATGCCAGGAGGTGTAAGTGGTGGTCGCGGCAATCATTTCTGGCTGGAGGATAGGAGCAGGATCAGATTTTGTTTCGTTATCTTCAAAGTATTCAGGTTTCCTGGACAGAGCATCCGCAAGGAAGTTTTTTGAGGGCGGTATATATTCTATGCGAAAGCGGAAACAGGCGAAGAACAAAGCCCACCGTGCTTGCCTTTGGTTGAGGATTTTGGCTGAGGCAAAATGAACTAAGTTCTTGTGGTCCGTTTAAATGAGGACCATGTGGGAGGATCTTTCAAGCAAATGTTGCCATTCCTCTAGGGCAGCTTTGATCGCCAACAATTCCTTCTCCCAAATGGTGTAGTTCTTTTCTGAACTAGAGAGTTTGCGTGAGTAAAACGCTACCGGTCTGAGGTCAATGACCGAACTCTTCTGTGACTGCAACAGGACTGCTCCAATGGCCTTGTCGGAGGCATCAGTTTGCAGTATGAAAGGTGCGGATGTGTCAGGATGGACCAGTTGTGTTTCTGAAGCGAAATGGCGTTTTAAGGTGTTGAATGCTGATGCGACATTGGGAGGCCAGTGCAGGCATCATCCCTTCTTTAAAAGGTCTGTCAACAGTGCTGTCAAGCGAGAAAAGTGAGGTATGAACCGGCGATAGAAATTCGCAAATCCAAAAAATTTTTGTAGTTCCCTCTTCGTTCGTGGCGGTTGCCAGGATAGTACCGCTCATACTTTCTCGGGGTCCATCTGTAGTCCATCTTGCGAAATACAGTAGCCAAGATACATGAGAGACGTGGTGTGAAACTCGCATTTTTCCAGCTTAGCAGAGAGGTGGTTCTCATGTATGCGTTGGAGAATGGCTTGTACGTGGCGTACATGAGACTCTGGATCGTTGGAAAAGATTAACAAATCATCCAGGTAGGTGATCAAAAAGTCATCCAGAAAATTGTGGAAATTTCGTTTATTAGCCTGCAAAATGATTGTCCCGAATTTACGAGCCCAAAAGGCGTCACCAAAAACTCAAAATTTCCAAACCTGGATGAGAATGCTGTGAGGTGCTCAAACCCAGGGTGGATGCGCAGCAAATTGTAAGCGTTACGAAGATCTAATTTGGCAAAAATGCGTGCTTGGCCCAGGCGTTCCAAAATCTCGGAGATTAGCTGCATGGAGTGCGTGTTGGGGACTGTGATAGCATTTAAGCAGCGGTAGTCGATGCAGACTCTGGGTTCTTTGCAATTTTTACATGGGACAATGATGGACGTGGCTAAAGTAGGCGACAAAGATGGGCGGATGAACCCTTTCTTTAGGTTGGTAGAGATTAATTCTTTAAGGATCTGCAGCTCTTTTGGTGACATGGGTCTCAATTTGCCGACTGAGAGTGTGGCCCCCAGCTGTATGTGGATTTCCATGTCGCATGTGCAGTGAGGAGGCAGTTTGTCTGCCTCCTGTGGATCAAAGACATCCCAAAAATCCTGATACTGTAGAGGATGGGCGGTGGTGGAAGGTGTGTGGGCGATAGAAGGTGTTTGGTTGAGAGAATCAATACAATGTTGGGAACAAAACGTTGAATTGAAATGTATACGGCCAGAGTCCCATGCTATTTGGGGTTTGTGTTTGACTAACCAGTCCATGCCAAGTACCAAGGGGTATTGAAAGTCCTTCACCAACAAGAAAGCAGTCTGTTTGCGGTGCTTCCCAATCTTTAGGGTGAGTGGGGAGGACTGGAGGGAGGAAGGGCCTCCCTGTAGGGGGTGCTTCTGGATTGAGTCCACCTGAAGCGGAACTGGCAGCAAGGAAGTAGGAAAGAGTGTTTTTCAGCATGAATTTCTCATCCAAAAAGGAAGCAGTGGCACCACTATCAATCAGTGCTGTCACTCATATCGCAGGATGTGGGTGTGCCTGTAGAGTGGCATCGATCAGTAGGTGTCGAGCCGGAGAAGATCTTGTGGGGGAGAGGCACCCTTGAAGTCGTTCAATAGGTCGCACTGTCGCGGTGCTTAACAACGCTGGGACTGGAAGTTTCCCGCCTGCTTTTTCAAAGAGCAAAACCTGGCCAAATGGCCTATCTGTCCACAAACAAAACATAGTCCGGCCGGACGGCGATAATCACTCTCCCCTCTTGGAATGTGAAGCCTGGCAGCTCCCAGCTGCATTGGCTCAAGCTCTGGCTCTGGCCGAGCTGTTGCCTCGGCAACGTAGTAATCAGGAGGGAATTGGCGGGGTCTGGCTTCTGTGCGCAGGAACCATTTTCTTTGGCTGGCATCTGGCCAGGGCAGCGCTCCCGCCTTTCTTGTGCCCACTTGGTCAGCCGTGCATCAAGCTGTATGGTCACAAGCATTAACTGTTGCAAAATCTCTGGCATAGGAGCACGGACCAAATCATCCAGAATCTTCTCCCTCAGGCCCTTCCTGTACTGCACCATTAGGGCTTCTTCATTCCACCCCAAGTCATTCATTTAAGAGTTAGAATTTGGTTGTGTAATCTGTAGCAGAGCCTGTTCCCTGCCGTAAGCATTTAATCTCACAAATGGCCATTTCTTTGCAAGATGCCACGCCTAGGAACTTTTCCAAGGCATCAAGGAAGGTAATGGTGTTATTCAAAATGGGGTCCCGGGCTATCAGTTTTGCTGTCGCCCAATGAGCCGCGGTGCCAGTGAGTTGATTAAGAAGCCTACCTTGGTCTTCTCATCAGGGAAGTCGTTTTGGCGAAAATGTATGTAGAGCTCACATTGTGCTTTGAAAGTTATAAATCCTTCTTTTCTCCCATCGTACTTTGGGGGAGGCTCAACCGGGCAGCATCTCAATTTCAACTCTTGCGTTTGTGGAGGAGTTTCCGCAGCCGCTGGCTGAGTGGCTTATCAAGTTTATCAATCTCGGCACACAAGGCGTCTATCCATTGAGTAGCTTCTGTATATTTGTTCCTCAGAAGTGCATTTTCATCTCGCAGATTCTGGACCTCTGGTGGAACCTGGGCTGTTGGATCCATAATTGTGATGCTCCAAAGGGAGAAAGAAAAAAGGAAAAAAATCTTCGCCTGGCTGTGTGAGAATCAAAGCTCCTGTTTGGGCTGGAGCGTGGACAAAGGGGGGAGCAAGCTGTCGTGAGGTCGTAACTCACGTCCCCAATTAACTCATACAGCAGTCAGCTATAAAACTAAAGTCTTTTATTGCTACTTTCTACAAGATTTACGATGTAACAGATAAGCTCTAATGAGAAGGTCTTAATAGGTCAGTTGCTCCCCCCTTTGTGAAGTCTCTGGGAAGCCCACGTGGGATTAGCTTTTCCTGTCACATCTTTCCGCTCGTAGGCGGGATGAACCTCTGTCCTGTCTTCTCACTTGTTCCAATCGTCTTAGACTTCTTCTAAGACTGGCGTTGGCTAAAGATGTCACGTGTTCTGTATCTCCTGGACTCTGTCCAGCAGTTTCAGAGTCAGGAGGCGGGGGCGGGGGTAACTTGCTCACGTACCTCAGAGTCAGGATGAGGAGAAGTCTCCCGTTCAGGAGCCTCATGATCAGGCCATGACAAGGCTATTTGCTCAGCTCAGTCAGGCTGCAGAGGGGCCATTTGGCTGCTGGGCCCCAAGTACAGGTCATCTTGTTCTAATGTGTGATCCTCATTTTGAACATTTGACTCTTTCTCGCGAGTTGACATCTCTGTCAAGCCATCAGGTACAACAGATTGTGAGCATAATTCGTTCCGGAAACATGTTTGTAATCCAAAGCACTTGTATATCAAAGTGAATTTCCCCATAAGGTTCAATGTAAATAAGGTTAATCCATTCTGTAACTTTCTTTTTTTAATCACTAAAATTTGATGTGGGCATGCTGGGGGGGAGGCAGGCTCGACTGCGGGCGCACTTGGGGTGGGGGGAGATGATGCTGTACTCACCCGCAGCGAGAGAAGAACCAGCGCTCAGTTGTGACGTGACACTCAGCAGGCAAGGCGCGCTTAATACTCATACTGCAAGACATCTCTCGTTTATCAAGTTAAAAACTTTAGAAAAACTTTTTGATCATCTTGCAAAACACTCACTGACCAAGTTACCCGCAATCCAAGGTTTTACTGTAGAGATAACTGGAAGAATACTAGGGCATATATTCTTATCAGCTTCTCAGAACTGAACTATTTCAACTTAAAGCTTTACCAAAAAATCATTATGTTTTGTATGCATGAAGATGTATGTCCACTACTACAGTGAAGGTGCTTCTAGAACAACAAAGAAATTAGAATACATACTATTATACTATGCAGCTTTTTACAATAATAAAAAAATCTACTTTAAACTACATCTGACACATGCACTGATTTGTACCAAGAAATGGAAACACTGGACAGAATTCAACAGGGCAATTATGCTCACACCAATTCCTTTTTGCCCTGTTCATTCTCATCTGCAAGCAGGGGGTCTCACCAGTTCTGTTATACAAGCAGCACCCAACACTTATGCAAGAGAGCTTTAACACTTTCTCTGGGAATCCCCCATATAAATGAAAATGTTTATTTTTTGGAAAGAGGCTGTTTGGGAGAACTCCGCTAACCTAACTCCCTATAGAAATAAGCACTTCTACTCCTTTTGGGTTGCACTAAAGCACCAAACTGCTGCTGCACAAACTGCAGGGGTAACTTGTGCAATGAAATTGGTTGGGATTCAAAGAATCAGAAAGGGTGGAAGGACCACATAGGATTTTGCCCATACTATTATCTTAGTAGTGTTAAATGTTTCTTGCAATACTACACACAGTCCAGCAATGGATGTAAATACTGGCCTCTTAATTTGTTTTGAGCAATCAGGACATAAGTTTATAATACCAAGCTATTGATTGTTATTGCATACCCTGTTTCCTCCATTATGCATCCACCCCACGATTCCGTGCAGTCACATCCTTCTGAAACAGAAAGAAAAAAGAAAAAAATTAACAAAGAAAGAATGTAGTTATTTTTCTCGCTCACATATTTTAAATGCCCCATGAAAGAGAGAAGGTAGAAAAACAAACATTTTTGTTCCTTTTGTCTGAATTGCTGAATATCAGATTAGATAACCAAAGTTTTATCTAGAACTAGTAATGAGTGAACTAATCCCATCACAAATCAATTATTCAAAAATTACAAATCCATTTTTTTTACATTTTGGAAAAGTTCTTGCTTATTGAAAGATTTTGAAGTAACATGTAAGCAGTGTGAGAGCCAGCATGCTATAGGTCTTAAGAGTGTGGGACTCGGAAATCTGGGTGGTAGTTCCCACTCAGCTATAGTGCTAACTGGGTGACTTCAGGAGAGTCACAAACTTTTACCCCAACCTACCTCACAGTGTTTTTGTAATAAGGATAAGATTGAGGGAAGGAGAATTATGTAGGCCACCTTGAGTTCATTGACAGGAAAAAGGTGAGCTATAAATATAATAAATGCATAAATAGGCAAATGTAGATTGAAGCACATTTGGGCAAAAAAAATTATCCAATTTCAAGTATAAGCTGATGAGATCTGAACTAGTGGTAACTGTTACAAAAAGAGATCTTGGGGTTGTAGTGGACAGCTTGATGAAAATATAAGCCCAGTCTGCAGCTGCTGTAAAAAAAAGGTAAACTCCATGTTAGACATAATTAGGAAAGTAATTGAAAATACAACTGCCAAGATCATACTCTTCTTATAAAAATCTACAGTATGATCACACTTAGAATACTGTGTATAGTTCTGCTCACCACATCTAAAATAGATATCATAGAGTTGGGAAAAGTGCAGAAAAGGACAAGAAAAATGATGAAGAAACTGAAGATAGTGAAAAGAAAAGACTTTCATGCTTTCACAAGAACCCAGCTCTATATGTAAACACTATGAAAAACTCGATTTATGCCAAAGTTTGTATGCAATTTAAAAAGAACACAAAGTAAGTACATACTTGGTTTTCTGGATGCTGGCTCCCACTGTATTCCTAGATTTTGAGCCAGACTTTGGGACAATTCTTGTGCCATCGCCCAGGGAAGTCCATACTGTTAGGAAAAAAGATTCCAGAAGACTGAAGTGGCAAACAAAAACAAAAACTACTGTAGATGCAATGTTTAGTGAAAAGCTTTTACCCTGCTATGTATTTTGTTTGGAATTTGACTCGGATCCTAAAGCATATGTATGTGGAAATGACTTACTACTCTGAATTGAGTTTGTTTCCAAATCTTGCCCAGGACTTCAAATTTCCTAGCATGTGAATCCTGAACAATAAAGAGGACAGAAACACATTTTTCTGGAAATGAAGTGAATATATATGAATTCAGTTTTATTATTAACAGTGTAGAAACTATGTAGCCTTTAAGACGGCCGGGTGCCTGCACTCCTAAAGGAGGCGGTAGTCCGGCCAGTCCTAAAGAAGGCATCCCTGGATCCAGAGGTGGCCGCCAATTATAGACAGGTGGCCAACATCCCGTTTTTGGGCAAGGTACCAGAGCAGGTGGTGGCGGGACAACTCCAAGCACTCTTGGAGGAGATGGATTATCTGGACCCATTTCAGTCTGGTTTCAGACCTGGGTACGGCACTGAATCCGCCTTGGTCGCCCTGTACGATGACCTGTGCAGGGAAACAGGAGGAGTGCGTCCCTGTTGGTTCTCCTGGACCTCTCAGTGGCTTTCGATACCATTGACCATGGGCTTGCGGGATTGGGAGTTGGAGGCACTGCTTGGCGGTGGTTCCGCTCCTATCTCAATGGCCGATTTCAGAAGGTGGTGCTGGGGGACTATGGCTCTGCGCCATGGCAGCTATGCCATGGGGTACCGCAGGGGTCCATTTTGTCCCCCTTGCTATTTAACATCTACATGAAACCATTGGGAGAGGTCATCAGGAGATGTGGGCTGCGGAATCATCAGTACGCTGATGATACCCAGCTCTACCTCTCATTCTCTACCAATCCAGGTGAGGCGGTGACTGTGCTGAACCGGTGCCTGGCCAAGGTAATGGGCTGGATGAGGGCCAATAAACTGAAGCTCAATCCAGACAAGACAGAGGTCCCGTTGGTGGGTGGTTCGGGTCTTGGAGCGGGGGACTTGGGCCTTGTCCTGGATGGGGTTGCACTCCCTCTAAAGGACAAGGTCTGCAACCTGGGGGTACTCCTCGATCCAGAGCTGTCACTACAGGCCCAGGTGGCGGCAGCGGCGAGGAGTGCTTTCCTACAGCTTCGGCTGGTACATCAGCTGCGTTCCTTCCTGGACTATGCCTGGCGACAGTGACACACGCGATGGTGACTTCTCGACTAGATTTCTGCAACGCCCTCTACGTGGGGCTGCCCTTGAAGATGGTCCGGATACTTCAGTTGGTGCAGAATAGAGCTGCCAGGTTGCCGACAGGGACTGGGCGTTATTCTCACATAACCCCAGTCCTCCGTCAGCTCCACTGGCTACCAATTAAAGTCCAGGCCCAATTCAAGGTGCTGGTATTGACCTATAAAGCCCTAAACGGCTTGGGACCTGGATACCTAATGGACCGCTTACGCCCTTACATGCCCTCCCGCCCTCTAAGATCTGCAACAGCAGCCCTCCTCCGGGAACCCTCGGAGAGGGAGATCAAGTGGGTGAGCACCCGGAGGAGAGCTTTTTCGGCGGTGGTGCCCCAATTATGGAATGCGCTCCCTGGAGAGGTTTGCCTGGCGCCGTCATTATCTGTTTTTCGGCGCCAGGCAAAGACCTTTTTATTTAAGTCGTATTTTAATTGTTAGTTTGTTTATTTGGTTTATAGTTCTGTTTTGTATTTATGTGTCTATGTCTTGTTAGTTGATGGCTGTTTACTTAAAGTTCAATTAGGTTTATTAATTTTGTTGATTGGGTTATTGTTTATGATTGTATCTTAGGTTGGCCGAGATGCACCAGGGGGGGAGGGAGGTTAAATAGATAGGATTTTAATCGTATTATTGTTTTTATACTGTTGTAAGCCTCCCCGAGGCTTTGTTGCAATGGGGCGGCATATAAATGTTTTAATAAATAAATAAATAACAAATAACAATAATAAAGAATTATATTCCCCAAACAAGCACAAGGAGTAGTTTTTGTTTAGCATGTTGTCCAAACCAAGCATCTTTAGTTATTGCTTCCAAATAAGCCAAGAAACCTGATTTTGATCCTGGATTATAAATGGGGCACCAGGATGGGAACTCCAGTTTGGATCATATGCTGAATAAATAATTCCTGTACTACTAGCAGGAGAAGCAAAATGGGAACAAATGGGGTGTGAGCATTAGGAAGCAGCTCATTCACAAAATACCATGTATTATAGATGTTTTAATAGGTTTTTAATGTGCTTTATTATGTTTTGATATGTTTAATGTATTGTAAGCCACCTAAGAAGACCTTGGCATTTATAGGTGGCCTATAAATATGTGTAAATAATAAATGAATGAATGATTTTTAATCCATGGTAGTTAAAGTTAGTTAAGGTTATCTGACACTAAATCGCAGGTCAGTCACAGCATTTTTCAGTTCCTATCTATGAGTACAGTATTCTTCTACATAAAGGTTCAGAATATTTTTTTAAACCTTTTACTAATGACCATTGCACTGCTTAGTAGAATCAGCCCAACATGAAGCTTACATGACTGGATTAAATCTGTAATTTTATTGTTAAGTTTCAAGTACAGTGGTACCTTGGCTCATAAACTTAATCCATTCTAAGACTCTGGTCGTGATCCAAATTGGTTGTGACCCAAGTCAAATTTTCCCATAAGGTTCAATGTAAATAAGGTTAATCCATTCTGTAAATATTTTTTTGATCACAAAAAATTGAAACAAAGTAACAAAGTACAGTACAGTAGAGAACACTAACCTAGGTGGGGGGGGAGGTTATTTTTGGAGGGAGAGTCCATAATCATGCAATAGCGATCATGCTGGCAGGGAGGAGATGGGCATGATCACGAGCGCACTCGTGTTGGGGGAGACAGGCGTGATCACAGGTGTGCTCATGCAGGGGGAAGAAAAGCAGGTTGCTCACCTGTAACTGATGTTCTTTGAGTGGCCATCTGTGCAGTCACACATATGGGTGCTGCGCCTGCGCAGTGCCTTTGGCCGGAATGATTGAAAGCTAATGATTTTTGGCGGGAAAGCTCCGCTCCCCTCCCGCCTATAGCTTATATAGAGCCGAGCGTCCGCCATTTTGTTCAGTCTTGAAGACCGACATTCACCCTCGTATGGAAAAAAGTTTCAGTACAGTACCGAGAAGAGAATCAGTCTCGTAAATAGGAAAAGTCATCTAATAGTACGGTTCCGATGAAGATCGGTACCGTGAGTAAGGAACTTCTGTCTTGGTACCGAAAATACGGTTCCACTCACTGACACCGAGCAGGGCCGGCGGGTGGGTTGTGTGACTGCACAGATGGCTACTCAAAGAACATCAGTTACAGGTGAGCAACCTGCTTTTCTTCTTTGTGGCCTCTGTGCATCACACATATGAGTAGATTAGCAAGCTTACCTGTATAGGATGGCTGGAAGGTATCGTCAATGTAGAATGGAGGAAAGAACTGCTCTACCAAACAAAGCATCACGTCTGGCACGAACATCGAGGTGGTAGTGCTTGGGAAATGTACAAGGAGTTGCCCAAGTAGCAGCTTTACATATCTCGTCTATCGGGATGCCCGATGCAAAGGCTGAAGATGTAGAAACGGCTCTGGTAGAATGGGCCGTTGGAGTCACTGGCAGTTCTATGCGTGCTAACTGGTATGCCATAGTGATAGTTTGCACAATCCATTTTGACATTCTCTGAGCCATTACGGGTAAACCTTGATCGTGCTCCAAGTATTTGATGAAAAGTTTGTGGGAACGTCTGAGAGACTCGGTGCATGATCTGTAGAAGGCAAGGCTTCTTCTAACGTCCAAGCTGTGTAGTGATCTCTCTAATGGATTCAACGGGGAGGAGAAAAAAGCGGGAAGTATTATGTCTTGCTGAAGATGAAAAGGAGTAGAGACTTTTGGTAGAAATGCCGGATCCATCCTGAGGACTACCTTGTCTTTATGAAAGTTTAGATATGGAGGGTCTATACAGAGAGCACAAAGCTCACTAGCCCTCTGAGCAGATGTCACCGCTACTAGAAAAGCCGTCTTCCAAGAAACAAGGCGTAGGTCTGCTGTAGCCATAGGTTCAAATGGTGGTTGTGTCAATGCTTGAAGAACAACTGAGAGACTCCAAGTAGGTATCGACGGTTAGATAGTTGGATTGATATTGTATAGTCCTTTGAGGAATCTCTTTAATAGTGGCTGAGAAAACAGGGATAATCCATGGGATGTGCCATGGAAGTGAGCAATCGCCGCCATATAAACTTTTATTGACGAAGGTTTCAACCCAGAATGGTGGAGATGCATCAGGAATTGTAGAATTTGAGGTATCAATGCATGGCATGGGCGAAACGAATGAGAGGCAGCAGAAGTTGAGAAACGTTGCCATTTTGCCATATACGATTTCCGCGTGGACGGTTTCAAGGCCACGTCGATCACCTTTTGAATGTCCGGAGGAATTGTAAAATGTCCATATATTGCGCATGTGGAGTCTACGGAAGGTGGACTCGAGTCCAAGTGGTGAGAATCGCCAAGAAGAGGTTGACGCGAAGCAAGGCATTGTGCTTGGCCGGAATTCCTTGGTTTTGACCTGGTTGTGGTCCTCAAGGAATCCTCCAAGCTGTCAGTTTCAATGACGACGGATCCGGGTGTCGAATCGTGCCGTTCTTCTGTGTGAGAAGGTCTGGAGTTGTTGTAAAATGGTAAAAATTCCCCTGAGAGAGATGGAGTAGTGGGGGGAACCACGATTGTCTCAGCCACCACGGTGTTACTAGTATACCCGCTGCATGTTCATGGAGAATTTTCGAAATTGTGCGCATTATGAGGGGAATCGGTGGGATAGCATAAAAGTGGTAATGGTTCCAACTGATCATGAAGGCATCCCGAGGGAGTCCTTACCAATTCCCGCTCTGGAACAGTACATGTGGTAGAGTTTGTTCTGGTAAGTGGCGAAGAGATCTATCTCCGGGGGACCCCACTGATTGAAGATGATGCTGAGTGCTGGAGGACTCAGTTCTCATTCGTGGGTTACCGACATTTGCCTGCTGGGCAAATCGGCTTCCACGTTGTCAGTACCAACGAGATGAACCACTACTAAGGAGATATTGTTCTGGATGCTCCAGTCCCAAATTTGCATGGACAACCGCGCCAGCTTGGGAGATTTTGTCCCTCCTTGCTTGTTGAGGTAAAATACTGTAGTGATGTTGTCTGATGTGATTTGAACCACATGGTTCCGAAGAACATCTTCCAAGGTCCGAAGTAATTTCGATACCGCCAGGAGTTCCAGGAAGTTGATATGGCATAAAGACTCCTGTCGGTTCCATAGGCCCTGTGTTGTCATTGTACCACAAACCGCTCCCCAGCCTTTGAGGGATGCGTCGGTACTGATGGAGATAAATGGGCATCGAGGTTGAAAGGGGACACCCATAGTCAGGTTCTGTGGAACAAGCCACCAATGAAGTGTCCGAAGTAGCAATGAAGGGATGCGCAGACAGGTACATCGGCTGTCCTGTTGAGGTTGAAACACTGCGTTGAAAAACAGTTGCAGAGGTCTGAGGCGAAGCTGAGCGTAGGGGACAACCGTGATCGAGGCTGCCATGTGCCCTAACAGTCTTTGTATAGTCCTGGCAGATGTGGTCCGATGCCATAGGACCCGAACGACGCCACGTGTCAAGGAAAGTTGACGGTCCCGTAGAAGGAATGCCCGCATCCGGATGGAATCAAGGCGTGCTCCAATGAATCGGATGACCTGCGAGGGGACAAGCGAAGATTTTTCGAGATTAATACAAAGTCCCAGGTCTCGTAGAAGGGAGCACATAGTGTGTATGGCCAGAAGGAGTCCTTGTTTGGATTGAGAGACTAGGAGCCGATCATCCAAGTAGGGGTAGATATGGATGCCTTGCAAACGGAGGAAGGTACAAACAGGGGCCATGTATTTTGTGAACACCCGAGGTGCTGCAGCAAGTCCGAAGGGTAACACTGAAAACTCGTAAACGTCGGAGTCGACAGCGAATTGAAGAAAACGTCTGTAGGCAGGGTGAACCGAAATGTGAAAATACGCATCCTTAAGGTCTAGTGCGGCAAACCAGTCCTCTTGCTTCAGTAGCGGTAGGATGTTTTGTATGGTGGTCATCCTAAATTTGCGGGGGGTGATGAATTTATTAACACCCCTCAAGTCAAGAATTGGACGGAGTCCACCATCCCGCTTGGCTACTGTAAAGTATCTGGAGTAGAATCCAGAGATACCATCCTCTGGGTTTAGACGACGAATTACTCCTTTAGCAAGTAGTTGGTGAATATCACCAAGAAGGGCTGATGATGGTACGGTGGAGTGGATCGGTGTCGATGGAGGTATGGTATCGAATTCGATACGGTATTCCTGTTGAATAATTGATAGCACCCACCGGTCAGATGTAATGGATTCCCAAACGGGAAGCCGACTTCGCAGTTGGTCCCCGAATGAGAGTGGGGTGGGTGGAGAGGAGGAAGAGGATATGGTTTGCCCGTCCCATCAATGGCGCCGTTTATCCACGTCGTAACGGCGGCGGATGGGTTGGTAGCGTTGGGCTGGCTGTTGTCGCCTATGCTATGGCTGTTGTTTATACTGAGGTTGGAAGCGTGGCTGGAATTGAGGTCGGTACCCAGTACCCATGGCCACCTACATTTGGGTTGTTGTTGTGGTTGCTCCATGCGCTGCGCTGTGACTCAAGACTCGCGGATTTGCTTGAGTTTCCTGTCAGTGCGTGAGTGGAATAAGTCAGTGCCATCGAAAGGCATGTCTTCGATGAGTCTCTTGGTTTCTTCAGGAAAATTCGAACTCCTAAGCCAGGCGTGACACCTCAAAGAAACCACTCTGACCAGGGCCCGAGAGTCAGTGTCAACATGGTGGCGCGCCGTTGACAACTGCTGTACCACCACGTGCATGGATTCTTTGAGCAGCACTCTTGCAAGGTCGGCCTGTGCATCCGGAAGGGTGGACAGAACATTGCTCAGCCTATCCATAATAAAATATTGGTAGCAGGTGAGGGTTGCCTCATAATTTGAGATTCGAATTCCCAGACCCGCTGCTGCATAGACTTTTCGTGCTATGCTATCAATTTTTCTCCCTTCTTTGTCTCTGGGGGAGGTGTGGCCCCTGGACTCTCGCCCCTGAGAAGACTCAACCATGACTGAGTTCGGGCGTGGGTGTTTAAGGAGGAATGGGATGTCTTCTTCCCGAACTCGGTACATTGATTCAAAGCGTTGGGACATCGCTTGTGGCTGGCTCGGAAGGTCCCATGGTTGGGCCATGGCCTGTCGTAGAGTCATGATCAGCGGCAGTACTATCGAGGCCGAACACTCCCCGCTGACGACATTGTAAAATTTGTCTGCCGTTGGGCCCGGGTGTTGAATAGCGCCGATGTCTAGCGATTGTACTAGACGCGCCATCAGCTCCGAGAAGGAGGAATAGGATTCGTCAGGAGATGACAGTCCCTGAGCCGACACGACATTGTCCGAGGAAGTAGAGTCCAATTCTGAATCCGAATCTGGGCCCAGATATCGTGGAACAGATGAGGAGGACTCCGCCGGAGACATCGACCTCGAGCTTTCCTCTCGCCCATAGGCTGTCAGGCATCCCCGGGCTGACGGTACTGGATGACGGTCCCGAGGGGAGAAGCTTCTGGAGCAAGAGTAGCAACCTACCAAGCGATCAGACCAAGCATGCCTGGGATACCATCCCGACAAGCTTCAGTCGGAGAACCTGCTCCGTCTCGGCTGGGGAGACATTTGGGTGTGCACATCCCGAGCAGTCGCCGGCATTGGGGTGGGCGATCTAGCCCTTGGGGGGGAATCCTGTATTTCCCCATCGGAGCTAGGCTCCCGCTGTGGTATAGGGAGCAGCTCCTGTATCGGCTCCACGACGCGTCTGGGAGATCCTGGAGGGGTCACATGCATCGCCTCCTGGAGAATCAGTCCCGGTGGAGTTGGTACCGTGCGGGCGGTCGGTACCGACGAGATGGACGACCCTGAATCGTGATGTTGAGCGCATTCCGGGTCTTTGGGCTTTCTAGGCTTATCCGACTTATCACGTCTGGTCTTATAACCAGCCGACTTCTCGGATTCAGCGTGTTTTTGCTTTTCTGTTTTTTTCTTAGAAGCCAAAGTCAGTTGAGAGTGCGACGGCGATGCCACTCCAGCCAAAGCGTGTGCTCTAGGCGCCACTGAGGCGGGGCCCAGCGGAGCAGGTAGGTCATGGCGGGAGGCCGCAGCTGCAGCCGGGGCAGCTCTAGAAGTCACTGGGTCTGATTGTAGGAGAGTCCTATCCCATAAGAGCCTCTTCAGATGGTTCTCCCAATTCTTCCTGGCCTGTTTTGAGAAGGCCAGGCAGTGGGAGCACTTGTCCATTCTATGCCCCTCTCCCAGGCAGAGGAGGCATAGATCATGCGGATCAGCAGGTGACATTTTTGATCCGCACTCCACACACTTGCGGAACGCCGCTCGAAGGGCCATAGTGCCAGAAATAAGAAGAAAGAAGACAGTATAGAGGGTAAGTATATATTTTTGGTTTTTGTTTTGTTTTTTTTTAACAGAAAAGAAGTGAGAGAAATGAACGGTAACAGGGAAGTGATCAAGAACAAGAGTAGAACAAGGGAAATGAACTTAGATAATAACAGGATATAACAGGATAATAACAGGAATGGAACAACGAACAAGGCAGATCTGCGAAAAAAAGTCAAAGCGAGAACGCAAGCGGCACTAGGTACGACGAACGGCAGTTGCAAAGACTGAACAAAATGGCGGACGCTCCGCTCTATATAGGCTATAGGGGGGAAGGGAGCGGAGCGTTCCCGCCAAAAATTGTTAGCTTTCAATCATTCTGGCCAAAGGCACTGCGCAGGCGCAGCACCCATATATATATGATGCACAGAGGCCACGAAGAAGAAGGGCGCGATCGCATGCACACTCATGAGGGGGGAGACAGGTGCGATCGCAGGCATGTTCATGTGGGGGAGACGGGCATGATTGTGATCATGTTCATGCAACAACATGGCTGCGATTGTGGTTGTCACCCAATCTGGAGTTTGCAAATTGAGGCAATCTTTCTCTGAAATTTATGTTCATGACCTAATTTGGTCGTGAACTGAGGTGTTTGTGAGCCAAGGTACCACTGTATAAGACTTGATATTGAACTTTCTGACTGAAATCTAGTCAACAGCTTTGCAAATATCCACAACAGATTGTACTTACAGCATGCTAATTTGTTTATAATGCACTATTTTTCTTTTGTGTTGTTTTGCTGAACAGTAATATATAGAAAACCATTTTACATGCACCTAAGCTGGAGAAAAGGCTGTCTGCAAGCTTCATTCAAATGTGTTCTATTTAATTAACATTAAAAGAAATGAGCAAATCATCTTCAGACAACTATATTTCATATATTTCCAGATATCAATTAACAAGAATAGGAAAACAGTGTAAGAAACTTTTTTTGAAAGTTATATGATGAGGGAACTATTTCATTAGCAGTAGTATTTCTGTATTACCTAACTGCCAAAGCTCTCCAGGCACTTTACAAAGGCACATAAAATACAGCAAACATGCAAAATAAAAATACAAACAATAAAACATAATTAAATTATACTGCAATTAAAATACATTTAAAACATAATTTGACAACTGCAATAACTAGCAGAAAACACAAAATAAGACAAGACCCAAAATTCCCCCTTTCCCAAAAAAAAATTCCAGAAAACATTAAAATTAAACATTAAATTTTTCCCCTTTCATTAGAAAAATATTAAAATTTAATCTGCTTATTAATATGAGGATTGCCTCATTTCTCTCTTTGGTCCACTGATAAAATGAAATGACATGACATTTCTTCCATTTACTTATTAAAAGCTTTTGTATATCATTCAGTCAGCCACAGGCTCTCTGAACATGACATGACATGAAGCAAATAAAAGAGGTCCATATACCTTCCCCTGGATGAAATCTACCTTTGAGAACAGTAGGATTTTATATTTTCAAAAATGAAAGAGTCAACACTGCTCCTTTTCTTTGTCCCAGCAGCCCTAGTAGATCCATCTCATAATCCTAGCAGTCTAATTTGAATGACTGCAGACCCCTCCTCTCCCATTACATTTTGTGATTCCATACACGCAAACAATATGACCTCATCATCTAATCAGGATTTTTACTCCTTTGTCCCCACTATCCCTTCTGGTTTTTCCAACAATTTTGAAATTTGGAGATCTCAGAAGCTTGCTTGTGATATTTAGTTGGCCTAATGAGGTACTGCAGAAATATGGACAAAAACGAAATATTACCTCATTTACTCCAACACCTCTAGCCACAGAACAAATTCCTCCAAAGTAACTCAGGCTACTCCTTTTGTAATGAAATGTCACATTCCTTAAGAACAAGATAAACAAAGCAATATTAAAAGCTATGTCAACAGAAGCATAGAACATGTATAAATAATCAACATGTTATTTATCAACAATAATCAACAATGATCAACTTACTGTGATAAATTCCTTTTTTGCAGTGGATGGAGGACATTCTTGGAAGGCTGCTCCTACCACTCACTCTGTTAAATTGAGCTATGCTGATTAGACTTACAAGTGCCTCTCTGTGAGAAGGCGCAACCTACTTCCAGTTGCAGATATCAGAACAATAAATAAATAATTAAAAGCCAAAGAAGCTTGTGGAATGTGCAAAGGTTGTCTCCAATTGAGACTGATGATAACTCTGAAACTCTCCTGACAGATGTCAAGGCTAGGAAGGTACAATTATATTGCCCCCATGGCAGATGCATATGCATCTAATGACAGCAGGAGTGCTGGTGATCTCTGCTGCATTTTCCTCTAGCCAGCCATTTGGAGAATCTACAGGCTTGTGGCATACTTTGAACACAGTAAAAGTGCCATAGGTTGCCTGCAAAGGACCCATATATAGCATGTTAAAAAGGGTGTTTGATAATAAGGTGAGTTGCTTGTAGCTTCAACCAGTTTATACTGTGATGTTCTACCTTGAGAGACCAGAGACTGAGGATGGGGTGGCCTTGAGAATGAATCTCCCACTCCTGCAGGTTGGCTTCTGTGGCCACAACTGTGTCATGGAATCTCTGGATTGGTACACCCCTGGAGGTGCCTTGTGGTGTTCTATGCCAGAGAAGAGATGTTCAGATTGAGTGGATGTTTAGAGTGACTTTGATGCGGCATTTGTACCTTCTATCAGAGGAAAAGGGAGGAGCAACCATTGAAGGGATCTGGAATATAATCTAACCCATGACATGAACCCTAAGCAGAATACCATGAGATCCAGAACTTGTACAGGAAATATCCAGAATTTGTACAGCAAATGTTTAGCCAAATGGATCATGAAAGAGGAACAAGTAAGGGGGAGGAGCTGTTGTGGTCTCATATCACCCTGCATATGCTGCAAAATGCAAACTCCTAGGAAAACAAAACAGATTCTCTGCAGGATACAAATGTGTGGATTGCTGCCTCCTCCTCATCCAAGCCCCCACCCCTTGCCAAATTGCTTACATGCCCTTGCAAATTCTAGCCAAAGCAAGAACTCTGAAGACATGCAATCCCATGTCTTCTAGTTCCACAGTGGGTTTGCTCTGAACCAGCTCTGTCATGCTGCAAGATTATCAGCTGCTTTAAAAACAGTTTTAGTAGTGCATGGGAATCAGCTAGGTTTGTAAGCTACGGGGTCTTCCATAATCAAAGGCAACGGTGGCTGGCAACTCCTCTATTCTGAACAAGTGTCAGTCCTTGTGAACAATGATGTGGATCTGGATGACTCTGATATATTCTTTTCCAACTGTTCTTTCTCTATTTCACGCTTGGAGCTCTCCTTGTTAGAGGGGGTCACCTTGTGGTGAAGAAACAGAAAAACAAGAAAACTGTGTGTGTGTCTGTTTTTAAGAGGAGAGAAAGATATAAAGAAAGTAAATGCTCTAAGGTTTACTAAAGTAAGAAACTGAAAAATATTGAGAGAATTAGGAGGACAGAGAACACAAGAACATAAGAGCCATTCTGGTCCATCTAGTTCAGCATTCTATTCACACAGGTGCCAACCAGCTTTCCATACCCCAAAAGCAAGGCATCATAAATGCAGCAACACTGTTGATTCATGCTATCTACCAGTTGGTATACACAGGTATGCTGTTTCCCAAACTGAAGGTAGCATATGGCTATCAGGAATTACAGCTACTCATAGCCTTATCTTACATGAATTTGTCCAATGCCCTTTCAAAGCCATCCATATTGGTGGTCATCACTTCACCTTGTGGAAGTAAATTCCATAGTTTAACTATGCACTGTGTGAAGAAATATTTATTTTCATTTGCCCTGAATCTCTTACCATTCAATTTCATGGGATGTTCACAGGTTGTATTATTATGAGAGAAAGAGACAAATGTCTCCCTTTCTGCTTTGTATAATTTTGTACATTTCTATTATGTTTCCTCTACCTCACCTTACTGTAATCTATCTAGTCCTGAATCCTGTAGACTTTCCTAATAGCGGAGACGCTGCAACCCCAATTATATTAGTTGCCCTTTTTGCACTTTTTCCAGCCCTATAATATCCTTTTTTAATGCAGCGACCAGAAATTTGCAATGTATTCTAAGTGGCTGCACCACAGATTTGTATAAGAACAGTGTGATATTAGAAGTTTTATTTCAATTCCTCTTCTATGTATGCCCAACAGCTGTCACAGAGTTGGTCAAGGTCTTCACTGAACTGCCCATCAACTCCAAGATCTCTTCTTTGTCAGTCACCACTAGCTCAGATTCCTTCAGCATATATATACAGCTGGGATTTTTTGCCTCAACATACAAAAAGAATTCACTGAAGACATGTAAGAACAAGCTCTGTCCCAGATGAAGACAAAGAACAAATGGGCTGGGAAAAGCCACAAAGAAAATAGCCTAGCCGCCTATGGATGGATTAGTCAGTCACACTGTATCCTAACTTAAATATTCCTATCCTATCCATAAGTCCTATCTTGTGGTAAGAAAATCACACCTGATTGGGTGCCCAATTCCACCTGTACCTCAATTGGGGTAGCATGATACCTCTGTGTCATGACCACTCCATTCCTGTGGCTTTCACTGGCCTGAGAATGGTGAGACTTATCAGATATCGCTGGCATAAACTGGGAGTGGACCTGGTTGAGAGCAATTTGCCCTCTCCTTTTTCAGGAGCTTCATCAACTAGCAGATAGACCTTTGTGGAATCCATGGACAACTCTGAATTTTCTTCCATGCACTGGCAATCAGGCAGTGCAGCTGCAAAGACAGGAGCTCCCTCCCCCACACCTTTTGTTTGTTTTTGGTAGCAATGCTCCCTCTCAAAACCAAGTAAGATGAAAGATGAAGAAAACAGGTTGTGAAGCAAAAGAATGATTAACAGAATGCTGAAGAGGACCAGCCGGAGATCTAGTTAGGAACAAACCTGGAAGTAGGCTTCTCCCCAGCAAAAACCTAATCAGCACAGTCAGGACAAATGGAAGGGAAACCTATTCAAGGGTATTCACAATCACTACAGAGCAGTGAACCAAAGATTCTCCCATTCAGAAACCTGCAAATGCTTGAAAGATCTCTATAAGATATGCCAATTCATGCTCATTTGATGCCCATATATATCTTCAAAACTGATTCTATGGCAAGAGTCAATGGCTTCTATTTCCCTACTCTGATATGGAATGGATTCCTCTAAAGAGCTTCTGATTTGCAATGCAGAGATTAGGATATAGCATTTTGAAAGAAAAGGAATAATGCCTTCCCACACAAACCCAGACCACCAGCCTTCCTGTGTATACTTCTTTTCTCTGCAATATAGGATTCTTACCACTAGAGGCAAATACTGTCAGGCTGTGCAATAGGCATCTTATATGCTTTGCTTTGCTTTGCTTTGCTTTGCTTTGCTACCAGGATGCTTCTCTATCGGCTGTGGGTTTTATAGCCCAACCCCTCCCCTCATCCTATAGCACACGCAAAGAAAAAAGAAAATGTGAAGTTAAGAGTTTTGTACTAACAGTCACTAGCGATGCTTTTATTTCTGCTACAGTTATACTATTGTACAAAGCTTTTTTATAACAAGATGGATTGCTAGACCCTGTAGGTCAGTACTGTTTCTTCTAGCATGGAGAAAATTGAATGGGGAGGCATATTGGCAGTAGGCATGGCTCTAATTAATTATGATTGTATTAAGTCATTTCTTTGGTTACTTGTAATCACTTCTGAAGAACTATAAAGCACTGTTTCAAATTAGTAATAAAGCACAGCTATTACTTAGTTTGAAAAATAATTCTACTATCATCTTTAGATTGAAACTGATTGCTGATTAGGATAAATGCTATATACTGTCCCAGAATTTTTCTCTTTTTAAGTATATCAAATCTTAGGACAAGTCTGTATAGCTCAAAATTCATATGAACATTCACAACATTCATCCTTGTATTTTACTATCTTTGTACTTTTTGCTGTTCTTCAAACATGCAATCTTAAATGTTCCATATTTGTACTAATACTTACTCTCCATTTCCATACATAGTTGATTTCGTTCAAGAGAAGGAAACCACTTTTGGTTTAGGGTCTGGAGCACTCCCACAGAATAAGTTTGTAGGCCAAATGAAATCAGAGAGGTGGGGCCTCATTCCCAAAGCCATTCTCCTGTCCCATGATGTCATCTTCCCATCCCACTCACTTGTATTCAAAAACCATTTTTCAGAAATAATTTTCCTCCATAGCTCCCTCTAGACAGAAAAAGGGGGCTGGGGCTTGCAGGATCTGGCTCCTACAAACCTGAGCTACTTTGCACTGTTCCTTCCTGTACCACTCCCATACCACCTGGCACAGGAAGTGACTCAATAGAGCCTTGCTCCTTCCTGTATTGACTGGGCTCCAATCAGGACATTAGTGCTGAATGTGGTGCAGGAGACTCACAAACTTCTTTCTGATTGGAAATAACACAGGGATTCCCCTTTGTGAGGCTTGCCCTCAGGAGAGAGTATAGGGAAGAAAAAGGGAGGGCCCAAAAAGGATGCCAAGTGGTAAACACTGACATGTGGAAATAAAGGAAATCACAGAGATAATTGCTAGACAAATGTACTCAGATTTAACCATAGACCCAATTTGCTGATCCTTGTCTCTGGACCTCTGGCTACACAGTGTAGACCAGAGGTCCTCAAGCTTTTTCAATAGGGGGCCAGTAGAAAGGTGGCAGCTACACGCGTGGGCCAGTGAGGGGATGGCTGGGCACGTGGGCTGGTGAGGCGTCGTTGGGTGCACACAAGGTGGCATTGGGCGTGTGTGGCAGCAGCTCGCTCAGTTTGGAGATCTCCCAGTGAGTTCAAAATCATCTCCGAGCGAGCAAGCCACTGCCTCCAGCCTGCACTGCAAGGCAGCGGCAAGTGCACATGTGCAGGGGAGGCAGACAGCGGCTTGCTCACTCAGAGATGGTTTCGAACTTGCTGGGAGATCTCCCAATGAGTCCAAAACCATCTCCAAGCGAGCAAGCCACCACCTCCAGCCCACGCAGCAAGCATGCGTGTGGGCGGTGAACAGCAGCGCAGGCTGGATGGATGACCATGGCAGGCCGGATCCGTCCCGCAGGCAATAGTTTGAGGATCCATGGTATAGACCATCAAAACTCAGTATCATCTTGCATCTTCAGAATTATTTCCTGATATCACCTTTAAAATCTCTTCAAAGAGATTCATAAATAACCTCTTTCAATAAAATAAATTCAGAAGATTACTACATTCTGAAGTTTAGCTTTAATACTTTTTTGTATTTTTATAATTACTGTAATGAAATAACTAAGGACACAATCAAATCAAGATGCCTCTAAGTCTCTGAACTTGGAGGATTACAGATGTTCTACACAGAGCAGGGGGAATGGTAAAAGTGATTGTCACCTCTCCACTCTGCATTTCTGCTACACAGACATTTTCAGCTATATCTGACAGGAGTATCTTGATTTTCAGCCATTTAACAAGGAGCATCTTGGAGATTAAGGGAAGGAGAGTGGGGAGCTATCAGATTATGTCTTATCTGGGCAGCCCCACTCCCCCTCTGTAACCCTGCCTACTTTACCCCTCCTCTGAGATCACCCCTACTCCATCACAGCCAGCATGGTTCTTTCCACACTGGCTTCAAGGGGGCAGGAGAGGAGCTCCCATCCCTAGCTCCAAAGTCAGGGTTGGGGATCCAAATGATCTTATGGCCCCTCAGATGATGTTTAAGGGCTATAGGTTCACTCCTTAACATAAGCAAAGTATCTACTTATACCAAAATGAATAAACCAAAATAAAAAAAACAAAAATGAGAGCATGAAAGATAAAACTATGTGAAAAACAGCTCACAATACATACGACAGAAGGTGTACAGCATCCGCATGCTGTCTGATGAAATGCTGTCGATATTTGGAAAAATCATGAAGCATCTGCCTTGGGTCAGGTCGAACATTTATACGATCTCTGTCTGACCAGGTTTCAACAGCAACCAAAACAACCCTAGTGTTCAATTGCTCTTTGTAGATCTGTGGGCAAAGACAGGACAAGCACAGGAGTAGAACACTGGGTCAAACATGCACAATTAGCCAATCAGTCAGTGGAAGAACAAGGGGGATAAAGCAGGAGGGAAACATTGGTACATAATTAGCCAATATGCCTCTAATTTTCCTAAAAACCAATATTCCATCAAGATCACATTAATCCAGTATTATAAAACATCAAGTTAAATTGTTACTGTTGTAAGTGTAGATCATTAGACAATGATGTTTCCTCACTGTAACTACATGCACCTCACAATCTATATTGTGAGGTGTTCCACTGCATTGGTGAGAGTCTGTATCAATGGGGATTCCAACAGTCAAGGCAGCATGTAGATTCTACCTCAAATTGCCAGAGAAGACAACCCTATTTGATTGTGATGTACACTTTCCCTCAGCAACTTCAGGTATGAGCAGAGGAAGAAGAGTGAAGGCTTACTTGTCTGTTGCTCAGTCCACCACTATTACTTTGTTCAGAAAACGTTCTTGGCAGAGTACTCAACTAAGCCATGGTACAAACAGCAGAAACAGGGCAGTAAGCTTAGGCTAAAGGGTAGAAGTACAGCAGTGTTCCTTCAAGCCTACCCAATGCTATCGTCTACTTCAGAATTGTGGAAGGAGCCCTACTCCAAAATGTGCAAGAGAGAAATAGTGTTGAACTTGCAGGAGGTAAAACAATAGTTTGCATGCTTTACACACCAGACCAGCCTCCTCCCAGGTCTGTTGCCACTCTGTGCCCTCATCCACTACTTAAGGTAGGGAGAATGAGAAAGGAATGATTCCAAGTGTTTCGTGGGGTACATTTATCATATATTTATGCATGCCCCTCTATGTGTGGAATATGTGAAGGAAAGATCCCTGCCCCCAATTTTCCAGCAGGTCCCCATTTGTTTGCATTTAAAAATAAGATTTCTCCAGTACGCCATTTAATTTCACAACTTTACATATGTCCCATGTCATTGATTTATATAATGCATTTTTTTTCCTCTTGTGAGGAAGCAGACATAGCTCCATTTTAATAACAACAACCCCCTGTGAGGTAGCTTAGGCTAAGGGTGAATGACTGGCCCAAAGCAGTGAAAGGCAACAAGTAAACTGAAAAAGAAAAAGAAAAAGAAAAAAAAAGACATCTTCTTATGTAGTTAAGCAGTGCCCTCTAGAGAATTCCTAAAGTTGGCATCATGCTGGAAAACCTAGTATTAAGCTCATTTTGTGTAGTGTTCATCTGGAACTAGCCAGCTCTTTTATAATTCAAGTGTAGGGTCATAAGGAAGGTGGCCAAACATTGAGCAATTTTCTGCTTTTCTGGCTAGACCACAGAAATCAGAAATGGAAAGCACTGCATTATCGATCAAAATGGCAGTCAACTACTGCTAAATGGATAGCTTTTACTGTACTCAGATGTCCATAAATGTGTTTGCTCACTCCTTGTTGTCTTATAACATTTAATCAAGAAGCCAAGAGGCTTTCTCTCATACCATTCTGTTTGCAAGGAACATTTCATATACTCTCAAAGCCAAGATTCTAAAGCAGACAAAATGTACACAGCTAAGTAGATTTTATTTATTTTCTTTAGAAATCTCTTTTCTTCTCTTTCTGTGCAAAATGTGTGTACATATTTGTGTGAATGGTTGTGCGTGTGAGCATGCCTACATGCATAATTGCTGCTTTCCCTTGTTTCCTCCTGCATTCCAAAAATAAATTCCTTTTTATATTTGTGCATTGTGGTTTCATTGATTTAAAAGGAAACTTCTCCACAAATCTTCCTTATTGGCAGTACAGTACAGTAACAAACCTACTGCCAGTGTCTTAAGCACTTTTCACAATGTTTTTATTAACTCTTGAGTGTCAGGGCTTTGGCAAGAAAATTCAATGCATCTTTCTTTTCATTTTCTTCTAGAACTGGGCTGAAGGGAGGACTCCTTGACCACAAGGTATTCCATATTTGCCCTCCCACCCCCTGAGATCAGCAGCAGAGGCCCTCCTCCAGGAACCCTCCATGAAAGACATTGAGAGGCAAAGTACCCAGAGGAGGGCTTTCTCTGTGGTGGCATCCTGCCAATGGAATGCACTCCCCAGAGAGGTCGTTGTTTGTTTTTCGGTGCCAGGCTAAGACCTTTTTATTTCAACAATATTTTAATAACTTTTAATATTAGCTATATATGTTTTAATCTGCAGACAGGGTGGATCTGGAATTTATTTGTATTATGTTTTATTCTAATCTATCTATCTATTTATTTATGCATGCCATTCTGAGGCTCTGCAAAAGGACGGCATATAAATATTCCAAATAAATAAATAAATAATAAGGTATAGAATACTCCAAATGGCTGGACAGACAAAGATGCATCAAATGATTCAACCTAATTGGTGGCAGCCTATTGTACTACTTTTGTGGGGGGGGGGGGGAAGACCACTGTCAAGAAAGGCTCCGCAGTAATCATACTTCTTCCAGATCTAAATCATTCTTCTTAAGTCTTAAAAAATTATTTGAACTTCTGTAAACTTTGGGATCTCCCTCTTGTTTGTAGATAAAGCTGTTATGGCTATATCCGAGTTTGCATTCAAAGAACTGAGTTTGGTGCTAATGAGCATCAGCTCTTGATTCCTACAGGTTTTATGCAGTAGTATAATTCCACTAGCACAAATGAGGGTACACTAACAGAAAAGGCAGGTTGCTTACCTGTAACTGTCATTCTTCGAGTGGCCATCTGTGCATCACACATATGGGTACTGTGCCTGCGCAGTGCCTAAGGCTGGAAAGATTGCAAAGCTAATGGTTTTTGGTGGGAAACTGTGCTCCCTTCCCCCACAATGCTATAAATAGAGCGGAGTGTCCGCCATTTTCTCAGTCTTTAGAAGACCAAACGTTCACCCCCCACTCGAAAGAGGGATATATAGCATTGAATTCGTCAGGGACCATGACAGTCAAATGAAACATGGTACTGACAGAAGATCCACTCACTGACACCGAGCGGGGCCGGCGGGTGGGTTTTGTGAATGCACAGATGATCACTCGAAGAATGATAGTTACAGGTAAGCAACCTGCCTTTCTTCGTCATGGCCTCTGTGCATCACACATATGGGTGATTAACAAGCTTACCAGAATAGGAGGAGGGTGGTGTCGTCATCAAATAATGGCGGAGAGAACTGCTCTACTGAAGGAGCAATCCTGTCTGGCACGCACATCAAGGTGATAATGCCTGGCAAAAGTGCATATGTCCTGTATTGGAATTCCCGCAGCAAAGGCAGAGAAAGCTGCTACTGCTCTGGTGGAGTGACCCCTTGGAACAACAAGTAAGTCCATCTTGGCAATTTGGTATGCCAGCACGATCGTTTTGCACAATCCATTTTGAAAGTCTCTGTGAAGTTATAGGAGAACCTTTGTCCTGCTCTGAATACTTCACAAAAAGACGATTGGACTGCCGAAAGGATTCCGCACGTGATCTATAAAAGGCTAAGCAATGACGTACATCAAGTGTATGTAGGGACCTTTCAATCAGGTTTGATGGCGATGAAAAGAAAGCAGGGAAAACAATGTCCTGATTAACGTGAAACGGCATGGCCACTTTAGGCAAAAACGTCAGTTCCATACGAAGAACCACCTTCTTATGGAAGCTCAAATAAGGAGGATCTACTCGGAACGCACAAAGTTCACTAGCTCTCCAGGCCGAAGTAACAGCTACAAGAAAGGCAGTCTTCTAAGGCAAGTGATGTAAGTCAACAGTTGCCAGAGGTTCGAATGGGGCTCTGGTGAGAGCTTGAAGTACAACGGAGAGACTCCAAGTCAGCATAACAGGACGAACTGTTGGTTGAAGATTCTGCAGCCCTTTGATGAATCTTCTAATGATTGGTTGTGAGAAAACTGACGAAACTTGGATCGCTCCACGGTAATGAGAGATCGCCGCTGTGTAAACCTTTATAGATGAAGGTTTAAGTCCTGAGTGATACAGCTCTAAAAGGAACTGCAAGATGTTTTCAACAGATGCCAACAGAGCAGCAAATGAGTTGGACTCTGCAAAAGAGGAGAATTGACGCCACTTCGCTGCATAGGATCTGCGCATTGATGGTCTTAGAGCAGATTCGAGAATGCATTGTATATCTGGATTGACAGAATTCGATCCCGAGGCAAAGTCTATCTCTTCCAAGCGAACGAATGGTGTCTCGGTTTCGTAGCTTTAAAGTCGAGGTGAATGGGTCGCTGTCGATACCGAGTCAGTAGCGTGGGTTATTGGATTCACCAAGCTGTGAGGCTCAATGAAATTAGATCCGGATGACGAACAGCTCCATCCTGTTGCGTTATCAGATGAGGCATGGATGGTAGACAGAGAAAGTTGTTGTTGGACAGACGGAGGAGGGTGGAGAACCACGCTTGACAGGGCCACCAGGGTGCGATCAGAATACCTGTTGTGTTGTTGCGGATGATCTTTGCTATGACCTTCATAATCAGAGGAATAGGAGGGAAAGCGTAAAAGTTGATGTTGGACCACGGAACCATTAGGGCGTCCCCCATTGATCCCAGTCTGACGCCCACCCTGGAACAGAACGCTTTGCATACCTTGTTCTCGTGGGTAGCAAACAAGTCCATGTCTGGATGTCCCCAACGTCGAAAAAGTTGATTGCAAACTTGTCGATCCAACTCCTACTCATGGGTCATCGACATTTGCCTGCTCAAAACAAAACATCTGTTTCCTCATTGTCGGTACCAGCGAGGTGAACCACCAGAAGGGTTATGTCTCTCGGGATGCACCAGTCCCAAATCTTCATCAACAATTGAGCTAGGGGCACAGATTTCGTTCCCCCGCACCCCGCTTGTTCACATAGAACACAGCAACCATGTTGTTCGATGCGACCTGCACTATGTGCTGCCATACAGTGTCCTCAAAGGATCAAAGAGCTTTGAAAATCGTCAGAAGCTCGAGGTAGTTGATGTGCCTGGCTGATTCCTGTCAATCCCAAGTGCCTTGCACTCGAAGTCCTGCACATACGGCACCCCAACTGATCAGAGATGCATCGGTATAACGAGTCAGAGTAGGATGAGGTGGTTAGAACAGAACACCTACATTCAGATTGTCCGGGACTGCCCACCATTCTAGCATGTGTAGGACAGATAGTGGAAGGCGAATAGGCTTGATGGGCGAGTCCCATTGTGGATTAAACATCTTGTTGAAATGCAGCTGAAGTGGTCATAGTTGAAGTCTGAAGTGAGGAACGATGGACACTGAAGCGGCCATGTGACCCAGAAGCTTCTGGACCGAGAGAGCCGGAACAGTCCTGTCTCATCGAATTTGGTGAATTCATGAGAAAAGACTGTCTTGACGAGCCGGAGGAAGAAATGCTCTCGCTAGAGTGGAGTTGAGACACGCTCCAACCTGCAAGGGGACAAGGGACAATTTTTTGCAATTAATACACAATCCCAGATCATCCAACAAGGAACAAGTTATGTCCACAGCTAATAGAAGATCTTCCCGAGTCTGGGAAACCAGCAACCAGTCGTCCAAGTAAGGGTATACCTGAATACCCTGGAGCCAGAGGTGTGCGCAAACCGGGGCCATGCATTTAGTGAAGACCCTAGGAGCGGTGGCCAAGCCAAATGGGAGGACATTAAATTTAAATATGTTGGAACCGACAGCGAAACGTAGGAGATGCCTATGGCCGGGATGAATTGAAATATGAAAGTAGGCATCTCTTAAGTCCAGGGAGGCGAACCAATCCTCTCCTCAGCAACGGAAGGATATTCTGAAGGGTGGTCATCCAAAATTTCTTAGGTTTGATAAACCTATTAATGTCTCTTAAGTCCAGGATCAGACGGAGACCACCATCCCGTTTAGGAACAGTAAAATATCTTGAATAGAATCCATGAAGTCCCTCAAGAGTGTGAAACCTGTCGAATCGCTCCTTTACGAAGTAGTTGGATAACTTCGTCCACTAGCACTGGTGAGGAACAGTGTCGAATTCTATTCTGTATTCGAGCTGGATGATGCATAAAACCCACCTATCAGATGTGATGGACTCCCAAATAGGGAGTTGACTTTGCAGTCGATTCCCAAACGCGAGAGGGGAAGGTGGGAGCAGGAGGAGAGGAGAAGTTCGCCAAACCCTTCAGCGTTGGCATTTGTCAGAATCATAGCGATGGCGACCTGCTGGAACCACTGTTGCGTGAGTTGCTTCCGACACTGCTGGCATTGCTGGTATTGTTGCCTCCCTGGGAATTGGGAATATTGCTGGGGCCGGTACAAAGGACGAGACCACGACCACTTACATCTCGGCTGGGAAGGAAGCTCCATCCAATGCGCAGTCATCCTTGACTCATGAATAGACTTGAGTTTGTGGTCTGTCCTGGAGTGGAAAAGGTCGGAACCGTCAAATGGCATTTCCTCAATTCGATGTTTCATCTCATCGAGGAAATTGCAACCGACCAGAGCCCTGGAGTCGGAGTCCATGTGATGTCTCACTGTTGACAGTTGTATCAAGACCTGCATGGCCTCCTTGATGAAGACCCTGGCTAGGTCCCTTCGCTGGTCAGGTATCGAAGCGATGACATTCTCAAGCTTTTGCATGAGGAAATACTGATACCGGGCCAGCGTTGCCTCAAATGCAGAGGCCGAGTCCAGAGGCCGCAAAGACTCGATGCACCAACATATCTATTTTTCGTCCCTCTTTATTCCGGGGAGCGGTGTGGCCCCACAGCTCTCTTTCAGAAGATGCAGGAGGAATAGTATATCCTGCTCCCAAACCTGGTACATCGCCTCATACCTCCCCGATGTCAGTTGCAGTTGAGTGGGCAAGTCCCAAGGCTGCATCATAGCCTGGAGTAGTGTGGTAATCAGCGGTAGGATAATAGCTGCTGATTGCTCACCTCTGAGAATGTCACAGAACTTGTCCGTGCTGGGATTGATCCGGTGTTGTACTTGGATCTCCAGAGAACAAACAAGTCTAGCCATCAGCTCCCCGAAGGTGACATGGGGTTCCTCAGGCAATCCCGGACCCTGAGTGGTGATGGCTAAGTCAGGGGAAGTAGAATCCACTTCAGAGTCATCCGATTCATACCCATACTGCATAAGGCCGCTAGAGGATGAATACCTTGGAGAGGTGAGATGCCCTGACCTCGATGGTCTGGAGGTAGATGGGTCTCCCCTCGGTACTGGAGAACGAGTCGATGGGTAATAGGCAAACGATGAATATTCATCCCAACCGCCATGGTGAGTGGAATAGCGGGGTTGGTTCCATTCTTCCAATGGCTGTTCTGGAGAATGACGTCAGTGCCTATGTTGGGATGCGACTGGTCCCAGTTGTGACACCGGCATTGGGGAACATGCCATAGGTGGTGAATCACAAATCTCACCATCTGAAATTGATTCGTGAAGCAGCACGTCGGGTCGCTCAGGAGATGAGTGCTCCAAGCGAATGACCTGTCTAGGGGACCCTGGAGCTATCACCTGCATAGCAATTTGCAGGAATGGGCCCGTTGGGGTCGGTACCATCGTGGCCACCGGGATCAATGGTGCACACGATCCCGAATCACAGTGCCGACCCTGATCCGGCTTCTTAGGCTTATGAGCCGCCTTATCCATCATCTCCTTCCTCAGCTTCTTATGGCAGGAGGATTTATCGGAGCCTCCATGCTTCCTTTTCTCCTTTTTCTTGTGAGGAGAAGAAGGAGGTTGCTGGGTCTCGACAACCTGGGCACCATCAGCCGATGGGCACTGAGGAGGTGTGGCAGAACCTGAAGCCGAAGCAGCAGCCAGTTGGTCAGACTGCATTAGTCTGCATTGTTTCTATGTTTTCTATGTTTCTATGTTTCATTAGGGCCTGGTCCCAAAGCATTTTATGCAGATATTTTTCACGATTCTTCCTCGCCTGCTTCGTGAAGGCCTGACAATGGCCACACTTATCTGTCCTGTGCCGCTTGCCAAGGCAAAGGAGGCACAGATCATGTGGGTCGGCTGGTGACATTTTTGACCCACATTGGGAACATTTACAAAAGACCGCTGCACCATCGGAAAAGGAAATAATGAGAGGATAGTAAAGAGCGTAAGATAATATTTTTGGGTTTGTTTGTTTGTTTTAGATAGGAGAGTAGGAAGAACTCTAACGGGAAGAGTAACTTGGAAATTGAACAGAACACTAACTAGTAACAAGAAAGGTTAACAATAAGAGCAATACTATAAGATACAAATGACAGAGAAAAGCCTCGAGACACAGTGAATGGCGGTCGCAAAAGACTGAGAAAATGGCGGACACTCTGCTCTATTTATAGCATTGTGGGGGAGGGGAGCGGAGTTTCTCGCCAAAAACCGTTAGCTTGGCAATCTTTCCAGCCTTAGGCACTGCGCAGGCGCAGCACCCATATATGTGATGCACAGCGGTCATGATGAAGAACCAGGTTTTAAGCTATGCACTAGGGGAGAATCCAAATAAAATAGGGCTTGGGACCACAGATTCCAGATTCTAAGGATATCTCGGGGGAGGGACACAGTAATTATGGGGGATTTCAATCTCCCGGATATTACTTGGGAGACTCACTCGGCGGTGACAGCCAGGTCACGTCACTTCCTAGAAGCTCTAGAGGGTGGGTTTTTCACACAAAGGGTCAGAGAGGCGAAGAGGGGGGGAAACATCCTGGACTTGGTCTTGTCCAATAGGGAGAAGCTGATAGATGAAGTACAGATTAGGGGCGCTCTGGATGCGAGTGATCACTCCATCCTTTGCTTTGAGATCAGGGGACTGGGGCCGTGGACAGGGCGAGCACTAGAAGCTCTGACTTCAAGAGGGCCAACTTCGGCCAACTGAAGGCCAGACTGGGGAAAGTCTCCTGGGATAGGTTACTGGAAGGTAAGCGAGTTGAGGAGGGGTGGATGGCACTCAAAAGGGAGGTTTTGGAGGCGCAAGCCCTGACGATACCTCTAGTCAGTAAGGTGGCGAGGCGGAGGAGAGTGCCGCCATGGATGCAAAAGGAGGTGGTTAGGGGGATTAGACGAAAGAGGAGCCTCCGTAAGAAATGGGTACTGGGGAAAATAGACAAAAGGGTATACCGGGAGGAGGAGGCCTGTTGCAGAAGGATTCTTCGCAAGGCTAAGGCTGATTATGAGCTGAGACTTGCCAAGAATATCAAGAGCAACAAAAAGGGCTTCTTTCAGCATGTAAATAGGAAAAGGAAGGGGAGACAAGTGGTGGGACCACTAAATAAGGAGGAAGGAGATCCAGTGACTGATATGAGGGTACAGGCACAGATGCTAAATGACTATTTTGCCTCTGTGTTCTCCCCAAAGCAGGACGGGGGATATCCGTATAGGAGATTGGATGAGGCTGGGGACTTAGGGGCAGAGATTAGAGTCACCCCCCCTCCTCAGGGCATTGGACATTACAAAGGCGCCAGGCCCCGACGGGTTACACCCAAGAGTACTTAGAGAGTTGGCAGGGGTTCTCTCACGCCTGCTGGCCTCCATTTTTGAGGCCTCGTGGAGAACGGGTGAAGTTCCAGAGGACTGGAGGGTGGCATCAGTGGTCCCAATTTTCAAAAAGGGTAGCAGGAAGGACATGGGGAATTATAGACCAGTTAGCCTTACGTCCATTGCAGGAAAAACAATGGAAAGGCTCATAATAGAGAGAGATCTAGAGATGCTAGATAGGGAAGGGAAGCTGACAGCCACACAACACGGCTTCCGCAAAAACAGGTCCTGCCAGACAAACCTTGTGGAATTCTATGACAAGGTTTCAAGATGGCTAGATGGAGGGGATGCAGTGGATGTGGTATACCTGGATTTCAGCAAGGCCTTTGACAAAGTGCCCCATGATATCCTGGTGGAGAAACTGAGGAGTTTTGGGATTCACCAAAGCACTGTCCGGTGGATTAGGGCATGGTTGACTGACCAAAAGCAGAAAGTAACCATTAGCGGGGAATCGTCAGGATGGCAGCCAGTGACAAGTGGGGTCTCCAGGGCTCTGTCCTGGGGCCGATCCTGTTTAATCTTTTCATTAACAACATGGAAGAAGGGGTGAACAGTCTGCTGATCAAATTCGCAGACGACACTAAAACTGGAGCAGTGGCCACAACTGAGGAGCAGATACACCAGATCCAAAAGGATCTGGACAGACTATGGAAGTGGGCAGGAGACAACAGGATGGCGTTCAATGTGGAGAAGTGCAAGGTCTTGCACTTGGGGCATAGGAATAGCTGTCATAAGTACAGGTTAGGGGACAAGTGGCTGGAGAGCAGCACTTGTGAAAGGGACCTCGGGGTACTGGTTGACTGTAGGCTAAACATGAGTCAGCAGTGTGATGCGGTGGTCAAGAGGACGAATGCCACCCTTGGCTGCATAGCCAGAAGTGTGGCTTCTAGATCAAGAGAGGTATTACTACCACTCTACACGACTCTGGTGCGCCCGCAACTGGAGTATTGTGTTCAGTTTTGGGCCCCTCATTACAGAAAGGATATAGCCAGGTTGGAGTGCAGCGTAGGGTCACAAGGATGGTGGCTGGTTTGCAGGGAATGCCATATGAGGCAAGACTGAGGGAACTGGGTCTCTTCAGCTTGGAGAAGAGGAGACTCAGAGGGGATATGTTGGCAACATACAGGTATGTGAGGGGGTGTCACATGGAGATGGGGAGAGGCCTGTTCTCCCCTGCAGAGGAAGGCAGGACGCGCTCCAATGGAGCAAAGCTCAGGGAACCAAGGTTCAATTTGGATGCCAGGAAGCACTTCCTGACAGTTAGGACCCCGAGGGCATGGAATGGGCTTCCACGGGAGGTCGTTGAGGCCCCATCGGTGAGGGTGTTCAAAGACAGGCTGGACATACACATGATGGGCATGTCGTGAGCGGAGCCGGCTGGTGCCGGAGGTCAGACTAGATGGCCCGGGAGGCCCCTTCTGACTCGCTCTGTTTCTATGTTTCTATATTATTAGGGAGTGTCTTACTCCATACATTCCTGCCTGTTGTTTAAGATCATCAATGAAGGCCCTCCTACAGGTTCCTCTCCCTAAGGAGCGTAAGGTGAAGGTTGCAAGGAGAAGAGCCTTTTCTGTGGTGGCACCCCCATTGTGGAATGCCCTGCCATTTGTGATTTGTCAGACACCTACTCTTCTGAGTTTGTGCTAGATGAAAACGTTTCTTTTTCTATGCATCTATGGTACTAGTTAGACCAGGGGTCCTCAAACTTTTTCAACAGGGGGCCAGTTGAAAGGTGCCAGCAGTGAGCTGGCGGGGGGAAGCGGGCTGGTGAGGGGGTGTGAGTGCACGTGTGGAGAGGGCGGGGGCATGCAACGAGAGGCGGTGTGCATGTGCAGAGATCATTTTGGACTCACTCAGAGAAAACTATCTCCCTGCGCGCAAGCCAGTGCCTCACCATGTGCATGTATGCACAGGCCTGTATAGTCCAAAACCTCTAAGGCAGGCCAGTTAAATGGCCATGGAGGGCCAAATCCAGCCCATGGGCCATAGTTTGAGGACTCATGAGTTAGACCATCTATATTAACAGTACTAGGGACTGCAGGTGGCGCAGTGGTTTAAACCGCTGTGCTGCTGGGCTGGTTGATCGAAAGGTCGCCGGTTCGAATCTGCACACGGGGTGAGCTCCCATGCATCGTCCCAGCTCCTGCCAACCTTGCTGTTCGAAAGCATGCAAATGCAAGTAGATAAAAAGGTACCACTTCAGTGGGCAGGTAACAGCGTTCCGTGCACTTCAGTGTTTAGTCATGCTGGCCACATGAGCACAGAGACTGTCTGCGGACAAACGCTGGCTCCCTCGGCTAGGAAACGGAGATGAGCACCGCCCCCTAGAGTCAGGCATGACTGGACGTAACGTCAAGGGGAAACCTTTACCTTTTATTAACAGTACTGATTTATTAATTTTATTAATTTTGTATAATAGGATGGCATACAAAAGCTTTTAATAAATTCATAAATAAATAAATTTATGTTTTTGCCTGGTTATATATACTTTGTTTTATCTTGTTTATTTATAATATTTTAACTGTATTATTTTATTCAATGTTATTATTGACATAATGTTATTATTGACACTTTTATTGTAATGGTGGCCGAGAGCACATGATGCTAATGGGTGACTTTTATACAAATTTAATAAATAAATAAATAAATATTTATTTATTTAATCTGCCTGCAGATTTCAGATTCATAAACTGATCCTCTGCAACAGGGGTCCTCAAACTTTTTCAATAGGGGGCCAGTACAAAGGCGGCAGCAACACACATGGGCCAGTGTGCGTGCGAGGTACTGTTGGGTGCACACGGCAGTGGCTCGCTCAGCTCAGAGATCTCCCAGCGAGTTCAAAACCATCTCTAAAGCAAGCAAGCCACCGCCTCCAGCCTGTGCTGCAAGGCAGTGGCGAGCACGCATGCGCAGGAAAGCAGGCAGCGGCTTGCTCGCTCGGAGATGGTTTTGAACTCAATGGGAGCTTTCCCAACGAGTCCAAAACCATCTCTGAGTGAGCAAGACACCACCTCCCCCCCACCCCGCACTGCGATGCAGTGGCGAGTGTGCGCATATGGGAGGCAGGCAGTGGTGGCTTGCTTGTTCAGAGACCATCTTCGAATGAGTGAGCCACCACCTCATTGCCCGCACAGCAAGCGCAAGTGCGGGCAGCGAATGGCAGATGGATGACCATGGTGGACCAGATCTGTCCCACAGGCCGTAGTTTGAGGACCCATGCTCTACAACTTGCACAACCATTTGCTCAATGGAAAAGGCAATGATAAGTTCTTGCACAGCTATTTCTTCCACTTCGTTCTCTGTTGGTCAATTAAGTAAATGTTGTTTAATGAATTACTGGATTCCTTTTCACAGAATATGCAAGCAACATTCTAAAACTATCATTCTCCATCACTTCTTTTTTTCATTCTGTATCTGCTTAATCAAATGTTGAACAATACTAAGTGTATTGTTACTTACAGCATCCACAAGGTTTACCACAGATTTCGCAAAGTTGTTTGTATAAGCGTGGGATGATCGATGCTTTTTGAACTGGAAGAAAAATGTTAAGTCATAATACAATCAAGTGATTTCTTATTATTAATTATCACCAGTAATGTAAAGACCACTGAGTCACTCTGCAAATAATATTTTCTTTTTGAACTACTCACATTTATGCAGTCTATAAGCATTGATTTCATGGTTAATCACACAAAGTGATGGGTAGGTAATTCAAAAGAACGTGTGTATCAAATTAAGAAAATAGCTGAAGACTTTTTTGCAAGATTATACCGGAAGGAGGAGTTTTCGATTGGGAAGGTGAAAGAATATATACAAAAGGGAGATTTGCCAAAACTACCAGAAAAGTTTCAAAAAATAGTGAACCAGGAAGTAACAACTATGGAAAAAACAGAGGCAATTACACGACAGAAGAATAAAACCCCTGGTCTGGATGGTTTACCAGCGGAATTTTACAAATCGTTTGAGGGAGTTTTTGCTACATTTTTTAAAGACGTATGTAACGAAGCATTGTTAAATGCCAAAATACCAGACACTTGGATGGAGGCAAATATAACATTAATACCTAAAGAAGACATGGATTTAACTGAGATTCAAAACTATAGACCTATATCACTATTAAATGTGGATTATAAAATTTTTGCCTCAATATTGGCAGGTTGAAGAAGTTTTTAATAGACTTTATCATCCAGACCAAAATGGTTTCCTGCCTAAAAGACAAGTAATCTGAGGACTATCTTGGATATTTTAGAATACTATGAGATACATACAGAAAAGCCAATGGCTTTATTGTTTTTAGATGCTCAGAAAGCTTTTGATAATGTCAATTGGCAATTCATGATGTATCAGATGGAGCAAATGGAGTTCAGGGAAAAATTTATGAATGCGACATCAAGCATCTATCAAAGACAGTCGGCCAGGATCTTAATTAATGGAGAATGTACAAGGGCTATAGAGATACAAAAGGGTACAAGGCAGGGATGCCCATTGTCACCTCTATTGTTTATTTTGAATTTAGAGGTCTTGAATAGAAACATTCGGGATGACGAAGACATCAAAGGCACTAAAATTAGGGATGAAAAATATAAATTGCAAGCATTTGCAGATGATTTGGTTTTCATAATAGAGGAACCATTTGTAACTATACCTAAACTTTTACAAAGGATCAAAGAATATGGTGAGGTCACGGGGATGAAAATAAAGAAAAGACGAAGCTTTTAGTTAAAAATCTTACACAAAAGCAGAAAAAAGAACTCCAAGAGCAAGTGGACTTACAGATTGTTAAAAGGGTAAAATACCTGGGAATTTATCTTACAGCTAAATGTACAACTTTGAAAGAAGACAATTATGATAAATTACTGAAAGATATTAAAAGTGATCTGGAGAGATGGGCCAATTTACAATTGTCTTTGATGGGAAAATAGCACTGGTTAAAATGAACATTTTACCAAAATTTTTGTTTTTATTCCAAATGATCCCCGTAAAAATTGATAAAAAGTTTTTTGAGGATTTAAACCTTCAAATTTCGAGATTTATTTGGAAAAAAAAGAAAGCAAGGATTAAACTAAAAATGCTTCAGGAAACCAAAAAGGATGGGGGTTTTGGTTTACCAGACTGGATGTTGTATTATCAAGCGTCTATTTGTACTTGGCTAAAAGAATGGATAATCTTCCGAAATAAGAGAATTTTGTACCTTGAAGGTCATGATTTGCAAATGGGTTGGCATGCTTATATGTGGTATGAGAAGGTCAAGTCACAGGGGACTTTTCTAAGTCACTTTATTAGAAGATCACTAATGTCAGTATGGGAAAAGTTAAAGCTAAAATTGTATAATAAGTTACCAAGATGGCTTTCACCTATGGTAGTCTTTGTGTATTCAAATGTATTGAATTTTGAAGGGATTATAAGATATGATGGTATTTTGGATAAGGATGGAGGCTTAAAACTGGAGCAAGAAATACAAGAACAGGGACTTAATATATCGTGGTGGTATAAGGTGCAGATGCAATCAAGATATGCCAAAGACTGCAAAATATGGGGGTTTTATAAAGATCTAACAGACTTCGATCAAGTGATGTTAAAAGCAGATGAGAAAATGATTTAAAAAATCTATAAGTTTTTGCTTGACAGGAAAATGGAAGGGGAACAGGTCAAGGACACTATGATAACATGGGCACAAAACTTTGGATATAATATTGAATTTGATAAGTGGCAAAAGCTGTGGGAGAGAAATATTAAGGTAACTTTAGCAACCTCGTATAAAGAAAATTTGTATGTTTTATAGATGGTATTTGTTGCCAAATCGATTAGCTAAGATGTTTCCAAATATGTCTAACAGATGCTGGAAATGTAAACACAGTGTGGGTACATTTTATCATATGTGGTGGACCTGTGAATATGTGAAAAAGTATTGGATTAAAATACATAAATGGCTTGAGGAAATGCTACAAAAACCTGTAGCCTTTAAACCTGAAGTTTTCTTGTTAGGCATTGTACTGGAAAAAATTAGTAAACAAGAAATGTATTTGATACTACATTTAATCACAGCGGCGGGGATCGCACTTGCTCAATACTGGAAGAGTGAGGAACTACCCACTGAGGAACTGATTTTGAAAAAGATTCTGGATTGTGCAGAAATGGATAGACTGACTCTATCACTGAAGGAGAAGGAAGACACTGACTTTTACCAAACCTGGGACTTTTTTTACAACTGGCTAGAAAAATGGGACTTGGCTTAGATTTAAAGATGTCTTTAAACTTCTATAAATTGATTTGATTATGATCATAGAATGCTAAAAGATATGTTATAGGGGGCTGACCCAGCTTGTCCGATGTATTTGATGATTGATGTTTTTAATTTGTAGTTTAAAATTTTAATAAAATCTTATTAAAAAAAAAAAAAGAACGCGTGTATCTTTAAATATTAAAGAGCTTTACATCACAAGATTTATGTGAATTATTACCTCCTCCCAAAAGGAAGCTGCCACTGAGCACTGCCAAAACATTACACCTCCAACACTTGGGAACACTGGTCTAAATGATAGCTTCCCTATCTTGAGAGAAGCACTATACTCCAGTGTTATCTTTTCCAATTGCCTCTGGAAATGCAATGTTGGGTTGCCATCTTTCCCAGGTAACTTTCTTGTATCTATTTAACAATGGACAGAAAGAAATTAACTTGGACCCACCATGTGTATGTTTTATCAAATCTCCCACTGAGGATGCCTCAGCAGTACACAGTGACTTGGTTTATGTGTAATTAAACCCTGTTTTGCTGAGCACATGCTGGAGTGAGTGAGTATGCTGCTTCAGTTTTGCTTTCTGTAAACAGCCTACAGGTTGTGAGCATAGTGTAGGAACCAAGCGTGCTGGCTTATTCAGGGTTTAAACAACCCAGTAGCTAAGTCATGGGTTGTTGTAGGTTTGTTTAGCCCTTAGTAACTTGATTTTGTACTTCACACTCACAACCTATAAATGGGCTGATCATAGGGTGACATGAAATGGAAATGAGGAGCACGCCAGAGGGAGCTCACTCACTCCCAGTCATGCACAGCAAATTCTGGGTTAATTAACCAATGATTTGATGTTATGCACAAAGTGGCCCAGTTTCTATTAGTAAATGCTACACAATTATCAAGTTGTATCAGCAAATGACATGCAAATTTATTGACAGTTTATAAAAAAAGAAAAGGTTAAATTACTAGAGTTTCTCTAAATTTTGGTAATTACATAACTCAAAACTATCAACTTACCATTTTATGGTCATTAACAATCATGAGCTCCAAGTACTTCGTTTCTTCAAATATGCCACGTAGTGTCTATAAGATTTTAAAGGTACAGTTGGAGTTTTTGCAATGAATTTGGAGCTGTTTTATCATTTCTCATGGCATACTGTACAATGTACTTGAATCTGTTCTCATTTAAACTGGTTAAAGGCTTAACAGTGATTAGATTACAGCAAATGGTCTATATCATTAATTAATTTCACTGACTATGCTTTTGTCTGCTATTATCTATTATCATTTTCTAGATTATATTTATGGCAACTGATAAGATTCACACTGAAAATACAAGAGGGGACATGGTTTAGTAGGAGAATTCATTTTTTATTGGGCACTCCCAAACTTAACCTCTGCCATTTCCAGATAGAAAGATCTTGGATAGCAGTGGTAGGAGAGAGCTCTGTGTGAGAAAACAGACGAGTAGTACTGCTGACTGGGCTAAACTAGTCTTGGTTTGCAGTATAAGATGCAGCTTTTCCCATAATTTTCAGGGATGGGGATGGATGGAAACTGTACCTAAACTTTAATGGGGGTGGGGGGGGGATGTGAGCACACACATGCATGCAGAGGGGAAACCATAACATCACAGCATATTGAGATACTAGCTAAAAGTTCTCTCTCTCTGTCTCTCTCTCTCCTTTTAAAAATTGTTCTGGTGACAGCTTAGCTCTTCAAAGAACCCTGCTGAATTTCTGGCATAGAATGTCTGTGGGAAAGGTGAATGTGGCAGAGATGCTCTGAACAGCTAAAAAAGGAAGAGAAAAAACAAATCCTTCACAAATCAATCCTATGTTCCTCGGAAGGGCTTCCCATGTACCAAAGATTGTTGTAAGCCATCCAGAGCTCTTTGGCTAGTGGATGACACAGAAATAAAGTAACATACAGTAAAATACAATAAAATTAAAATAGGTTGGTGCATATTTTCCCACCCGTAACCTGAGAATAATGGGAATCCATGTGGGGATACTGCCCTATCCAGTGGCCACAGAAAGGTCCGAGGCAACTCCTCTTCCAATGTCACTTTTGTACCTCAGAAAACAGTCAGAGAGGAAGAAAAGGGGAGAGGACATGGATGAGTGGGTAGAGAGAGGAGCTGGACACTCCTTCTTGCCTGCAGCAAAGTAAATAAGCTAGATAGGCCAAGAGACCAGTACAGCTAAAAATCTTTTTTTCAGGTGGAAGAGAGGTACTTTTACTTTGTTGTTCCACCTACCAAACCTAAACGGCTTTCAATTGGTGGAAGGCTATGAGATCACACTCTAAGTTGTTTTGTCTAAAAGTGTACTCTATTTCAAAGTCATGCAACTTTTACTTGCCTTTAAAAGTCACTAATTAATTTCCCTCAATTTCATCTAGCAATTCTATAGCAATGAAAGGTTCTGCCTGTATAGAACCTGACAAGCCTTTGCATACATAATAATTGCACCAGGGGTGATGTTTGTCCATCATTTTCGATGAGGACCTTGACATCTAACAGGTTGTGAGTTGTCCACGGTGTGTCCGCAGGTGGCTGATAAGGCCAATACAGGCACGGAGTGTTCTGCCACATGTCAGGCAGACACATGGCACCACTGTTGCAACATTTGCAACTCTGGCTTTATGGAGTGCTCGCTTCTCTTGTGCTATGGTTGTCCTTCTGACTTCAGAAGTTTGGCAGCTTTGGTGGATCAGCATGCGCCATGTTGATTGGTCTTGTGCCAGGGTCTCCCAGGAGGTGGTGTCAATAACAAGGGACTTTAGAGAGGCTTTCAGCATGTCTTTGTATCGCTTCTTTTGTCTCCTGTGCAATTGCTTTCCTTGAGACAGCTCACCATAGAAGAGCTGTTTGGGGATGCGGTGCTCTGACATCCTTGCAACATGGCCTGCCCAGCGTGTCTGAGCTTTCATCAGCAGGGTGTGAACTGATGGCAGGCCTGCTCTGGAGAGGACCTCTGTGTCTAGCACCTTGTCCTGCCACCGGATCCTCAAAAGTCTGCGGAGGCAAGTCATGTGGAAGTGGTTCAGTTGCCTAGCATGCCTCCTGTATACTGTCCAAGTCTCACTGGCATACATCAGGGTAGTTAGCACTACTGCTTGGTAGACTTTAAGCTTTGTAGCAAGGCTTATTCCACGGCGGTCTCACACTTTGGTCTGCAGTCTGCCAAACGCAGAGCTTGCCTTGGCGATTCTGCAGTTGACCTCGATGTCAATTGTCACTGCAAGGGAAAGGGTGCTGCCAAGGTATGTAAATTGGTCCACTGCTTGCAGCTTTTGTCCCTTCACTGTGATGGTGGGCTCTTGGTATTGGGCTTTTGGAGCTGGCTGATGCATCACTTTGGTTTTCTCTGTGTTAACGAGGAGGCCGAAGTTGTCACATGCTACTGCAAATTTGTCCATGCTGGCTTGCATTTCCTGCTCTGATCCAGCATTCAGGGCACAGTTATCAGCAAAAAGGAGGTCTCGTAGCACAGTCTCCTTTATCATGGTGACAGCCTGGAGTCTTCGCAGGTTGAACAGCTTCCCATTGGTCCTGTATTTCAGGCTGACTTCCAAGGAGTTGTTCTGAAAGGTATCTGTCAGCATAACTGAAAACATTATGCTGAACAGGGTCAGTGCCAGCACGCACCCTTGCTTGATACCATTTGTGTTGGGAAAGGCCTCTGAAGCTTCTCCGTCGTCCAAAACACGAGCTGTCATGCCATCGTGGAACTGACGTACTATCAGGATGAATCTGTCAGGGCACCCAAACTTCGACATGATGCGCCACAGACCTTCACAACTCACAGCGTCAAAAGCCTTGGTGAGGTCCACAAAGTTGGTGTACAGTTCACAATTCTGCTCTTGACACTTCTCTTGGAGCTGTCGGGCTGCGAAGATCATGTCCACAGTGCCATGCTCTTTGCGGAAGCCACACTGTCTCAGGTAGTAGACCCTGTTCCAGGTGGTCAACCAGGCGATTCAGCAACACACATGCAAGGATCTTGCCTGTGATGGAGAGCAGTGATATTCCTCGATGATTATCACAGACTTGATTTCCTTTCCTCTTGTAGAGGTGTACAATGGATGCATCTTTCAGTCCTTGAGGAATGGATCCTCGATTCCATAAGGACTGGAACAGCTGAGTGAATCTGTCGACAAGCACTGCACCACCTTCCTTATAGACTTCCGCTGGGATCGCATCAGATCCTGGGGCCTTGCCACTGGACAGCTGGCTGATGGCCTGTAGGGTTTCAGGCTTTGATGGTGGGGCATCCAGGCTATGGTTGATATCTGCCTGGGCCATTCTGTTAATCGCCTCATTATTGATAGAGGATGGGTGGTTCAGTACGGATTGGAAGTGCTCAGCCCAATGCTGTAGAATCAGAATCTTCTCAGTAATGAGAGTTGCACCATCTGAGTCCAGTAGAGGGGAGCTCCCTGAAGGCTGAGGTCCATACAAGGATCTGAGGGCTTCGTAGAACTGTTTGGCATCGTTTCTATCAGCAAACCTCTGGATTTCATCTGCTTTGGCACTCAACCAGGAGTCCTGCATCTTGCGAAGCTTGCTCTGTACAGTCCTGCGAGCATTGTTGAAGGCATTTTTCTTAGTTGTTGACAACAGGTCGTTCTGATGAGTATGATAAAGGCAGTGCTTTTTGGCAAGTAAGGCCTTGATCTCTTCATCGTTTTCATCAAACCAGTCCTGCTGTTTCCTGTGTGAGGGTCCAAGAACCTTTAGTGTAGAAGAGTGCACAATATCCCGGAAGCATTCCCAGTCCTTCTCAGCATTTTCCTCTAATTACAGCTCTGAGAGTTGGTTGTCAACATCTTCTGCTAGTAAAGCTGCTTATGTTGGGGTTCCTCAGTTTACTGACATTGATCTTTTTCATCACAGCTTTGTTTCCCTGCAGACATCTCTTTGGCTTGATGTGAAGGCTTAATTTGGAGATGATGAGTCTGTGGTCAGTCCAACAGTCAGCACTCGACATGGCCTTGGTCACCTTTACATCCTGTCTTTCCTCCGCACGATGACATAATCAATGAGATGCCAGTGCTTGGAGCGTGGGTGCATCCAGGACGTCTTTTTGCAAGTGGGCAGGCAGAAGATGGTATTAGTGATGATCAGATCATGAGCCACGCATGTCTTCAGTAGTAGTAGGCCATTGCTGTTACATTTGCCGATTCCATTTTTTCCAATGATACCATCCCAAGCAGAGTGATCAGATCCTACTCTTGTGTTGAAATAGCCAAGTAGAATCAGCCTGTTGGTGCACTTCATGGATGAGAGTAGGGCATCGAGATCTTCATAAAACTTGTCCTTTACTTCATCCGGATTCGTCATTGTGGGTGCGTAGGTGCTGATCAGTGTGGCTTGCTTTCCTCTCAGTAGTGGGAGATGCATTGTCATGAGTCAGTCATTCACACCCTTGGGAAGACTGGCAAGTATGGGGATAAGATGATTCTTAACCACAAAGCCAACTCCAGATTCATGACGTTCGTCACTGCTACGTCCACACCAAAAGAATGTGTAACCACCTCCTGTTTCTGTGAGCTGACCTTCATTGTCTAGGCGAGTTTCACACAGGGCCGCTATATCGATGTTAAATCTTGTGAGCTCTCTGGCGATCAGGGCTGTTCTTCTTTCTGGTCTATCTGCTGAGGGGTTGTCTTGAAGCGTGCGTACATTCCACGTGCCAATAGTCAATGGTATTACCATGCATTTGCGTTTTGTCTGCAGATTTGTTGTTCAACCGCATAAGATGGGATCCCCTCCAGCCACAGTAAGCTGGCCAGGGTTCTTTGAAGCAACAATGTTTAGGGCACCTTTTCTAGCCCCTTCCTCTTGCTACGGAGGTGAGCAGTGCGGTCCTAAAGAGGGCTGCTCAGTCACTCAGGTAGACGCCAAATCCAACTGTTGCTTCGGTCAGCAAGAAGATGACCATTAGACCTGAGCCGCCTGTGTGCAGGTCCGCGGCTACAGCTCCCAGTGTATCCACACCTGCTGCTTTGTCGCTTGCCCATTGCCACAGGACTTTGAGGTTTACTAGACTTGCGCGTGGATTGGATTAAAGTGAGGGAGAGGTGTGCATAGTCAGCCTCATTCTCTCTTCCCAGAATCCATCTTGTTCCAGTGGCAGGAGAAGAGTCGAGACGGTTGGAAATGGGCTGGGCACAGTGGTTGACCAGGGCGTCTTCGTGTCTTGCCGTGCTCTTAGCGTACCACAACGCTTGCAGAAACCGCCTTCATGACCGTTGGTCCTATTCTAGTAGGTCTCATCCGCTCAATCCGCCAGAGTCTGTCTTCACATGTTCGGGACAGACAAATTCCTATCTCACCGAAGGTCTTGCCCCAACGGCTACCCTCTACCTGGTTTGGTCAGTCTGTTGAAGCGGTTGCCCGGGGTGTGGCTACTGTGCATGCTACAGCTATTGGGAGCCACAAGTGAGAGCTGGGTGACAATTGGGGACCAAAGGTGGATGAGCTGCTCTAAGAGGACATGACATGCCCCTACACCAGAGGTGCTACCCCTCCCTGATCACCCCATACACCAGGGGTGGGGGGTGGTTGGAGGGCTAATAAATGTGTGAATCTTATTCTGCCAGTAATTTATAAACACAGTACACTTCTGAACAAATGTATCATCTCAAGAAATGATATGTAGGTCCATGATGTAGCTGAGCATGTCTGGGGTCTGACTGGGAGAGTGCCTAGGAACTCCATGCATAAGGGATGGCATATAGAAGTTTTAAATAAAAGCAGGTTGCTCACCTGTAACTGATGTTCTTCGAGTGGCCATCTGTGCAGTCACACACATGGGTGCTGCGCCTGCACAGTGCCTTTGACCGGAGATTGCAAGCTAACAGTTTTTGGTGGGAAAAACGCTCCGTTCCCCCCCCCCCATAGCCTATAAAGAGCGAAGCGTCCGCCATTTTGTTCAGTCTTTGTGACCGAATGTACGCCCGCAAGCGGCTTACTAACCATGCATGATATAAAGATGGGGATCGGTATCAATATCGGTACCGACCCGAGCAATAACCACTCACCAACACCGAGCGGGGTCAGCGGGTGGGTTGTGTGACTGCACAGATGGCCTCTCGAAGAACATCAGTTACAGGTGAGCAACCTGCTTTTCTTCGTCGTGGCCTCTGTGCATCACACACATGGGTAGACTAACAAGCTTACCCTAAATGGAGGAGGGGAGGTATCTTTAATGAAGAATTGACGAAAGGACAGCCCTCCCGAAAGAGCAGTCCTGTCAAGCCCGAACGTCAAAGCAATAATGCTTTGCGAACGTGCAAGGGTTCGCCCAGGTAGCAGCCCAGCATACATCATTGGGCGGGACTCCCGAACCAAAGGCCGACAAAGCTGCAACAGCTCTAGTCGAATGGGCTCGTGGAATGGTTGGTAGATCAAGCTTGGCAAGCTGATAAGCCAAGGTGATAGTGCTAACTATCCATTTAGAAAGTCTCTGTGGAGAAATTGGGGTGCCCTGATCAGAAGTGGCATATTTAACAAAAAGTCTATTCGTGTGTCAAATGGGCTCAGTTCTAGATCTATAAAAGGCCAAGCAATGACGAACATTGAGGGAGTGTAATGATCTCTCTAGAGCGGTTGCTGGTGACGGAAAGAAGGCCGGTAGGACGATATCTTGCCCCAGATGAAAGAATGTAGATAACTTCGGGAGGAACGCAGGATCAAGTCGTAGAACAACTTTCTCTTTGTGGAAATTCAAGTACGGAGGATCTATTCTGAGCGCGCAAAGCTCACTGGCCCTCCTGGCTGAAGTGACTGCTACAAGGAAGGCTGTTTTCCATGAAACAAGTCGTAAATCAACCGTAGCCATGGGTTTGAAGGGAGCCTTTGTTAGAGCATGCAAGACGACCGAGAGGTTCCAGGTGGGCATCACTGGTCATATGATTGAGTTAAGATTGTGAAGGCCTTTGAGAAATCTTTTAACAACTGGTTGGGAAAAAATAGAGGATCCGTTGACCAGTCCATAGTGATAGGCGATGGCTGCCGTATACACTTTAATGGAAAAAGGTTTTAGACCAGAACGATGAAGTTCCAGCAGGAACTGAAGAATTTGAGATGTAGACGACTCCGTTGGAGAAAATGAACGAGACTCAGCAAAATTGGAAAAACGTTTCCATTTAGCCTCGTAGGATTTCCATGTGGAAGGTTTTAAGGCAGAGTCAATAATGTGTTGGATGGACGGATCCAAGGATATTGAATCAGGTAAGGAGACGGTCGGAACCGAGAGCGCAGTTGAAAAGGATGAGGGAGCGGCAGATTGAGAAACTTGTAATTCAACGGGTTTGAAGATTGGATCAGAAGCATTAGATGTCACTGTCGGTACCGATGGAATTGTAGGAGCTATCGGATTCACCAGGCCGTCAGATTGAGAGATCTCAAATCCGGGTGTCGGAGCGTACCTCCTTGTTGGGTTATGAGGTACGGAAGCAATGGAAGAAGATGGTATTCCCCATGAGAGATGGTGAGAAGTGTGGCGAGCCAAGGTTGGCATGGCCACCACGGGGTTATTAGAATCCCCGATGCCCCATCTCGTACAATCTTCTCCACGACTTTCATTACAAGCGGAATCGGTGGGAAAGTGTAGAAATGCTGGTTGCTCCAAGGTATAATGAAAGTGTCTCCTAGGGATCCCAATCTGATCCCTGCTCTCGAGCAGAACAGGTTGCACACCCTGTTGTGTTGGGTGGCAAATAAGTCCACGTCCGGGAAGCCCCAGTGGTGAAAAAGACGATTGCGAACCCAGGGATCTAATTCCCATTCATGAGATGCAAGCACGTGCCTGCTGAGGAGGTCTGCTTGGATGTTTTCTGCTCCAGCTAGATGGACCGCTACAAGGGAAATGTCCCGAGGAATGCACCAGTCCCAAATTCTCATAGCCAGTCTGGCCAGGGTTGGGGACTTCGTCCCTCCCTGTTTGTTCAGCTAGAAGACAGTCGTAGTGTCTGATGTTATCTGAATGACACGCTGACAAAGAAGATCCTTGAAGGAGCGGATGGTGTTGAATACTGCTAACAGCTCCAGAAAATTGATGTGGTTTATAGATTCCGAACGATTCCACATGCCCTGGACCTGAAGGCCATGGCATACCGCTCCCCATCCCTGGAGAGAAGCATTGGTACCAACTGTTATCGACGGGGACTGAGGTCGGAACGGAATTCCCGAAGCCACATTGGATGAAACTGTCCACCAAAGTAAGGAGTGGAGTACCGATGATGGGATTCGGATCGGTTTCGAAGGTGGATCCCGTTGAGGATGGAACAGCTTGTTGAAGAGAAGCTGTAAAGGCCGAAGACAGAGTCTGGCATGTGACACCACAGCTACTGACGAGGCCATATGACCTAGGAGTCTTTGGACGGACTTCGCCGGAACTGTCCCATCTTGTCGCATTCGAAGGATAAGGCGAGTAAGAGTCTTCTGTCTCGGGGAAGAAAGGCATTTTCCACCGTAGAATCCAGGTCTGCTCCGATGAAGGTTAGAGTCTGTTTCGGAAGAAGAGAAGATTTTTCTGTATTAATGCATAGGCCCAGATCATTCAATAAAGAGCATGTTGTATGAATGGCCACAAGGAGTTCGTCTCTAGATTGGGATACTAGCAGCCAGTCGTTAAGGTATGGGTAAATATGGACACCTTGGAGGCAAAGAAAAGCACAGATCGGGGCCATACACTTAGTGAACACTCTTGGAGCGGTGGCCAGTCCGAAGGGCAAGACCATGAATTCATAAACGTCGGTTGCAACAGCAAAGCGAAGAAAACGCCTATAGTCCAGGTGAATGGAAATGTGGAAATAGGCGTCCTTCAAGTTCAATGAGGCGAACCAGTCTCCTTTCCTCAGCAACAGCAGAATGTTCTGAAGGGTGGTCATCCAAAACGTCTTAGTTTGGATAAAACAATTTAAATTACGTAGGTCCAAAATCGGACATAGACCACCATCCCGTTTAGGGACTGTAAAGTATCTGGAATAGAATCCGTGAAGTCCATCAGATGGAGTTAATCGATAGATTGCTCCTTTCTGAAGAAGCTGTTGAATCTCATCGTGCTGGCGAGCCCGACGTAGAGCAGATTGGACTCGACGGAGGAACAGTGTTGAATTCTATCCAATAGCCGTGCTGAATGATGGACAATACTCACCGATCAGATGTAATGGACTCCCAAATGGGGAGCTGGTTTCGCAACCGATCCCCAGATGAGAGGGGGGTGGGTATGGAGGAGGAAAAAAGAATGGTTCGCCCAGCACGTCAACGCTGTTGCCTATCCACATCGAAGTGGCGGCGACCCTGCTGGTAACGCTGCTGGGGCTGTTGACGGTGGCATTGCTGTTGCGGTACTTGGCGTTGTTGGGGCTGCTGCCTCGACTGATAGGGTTGTCTGTATGTCGGGCGGAACTATGACCACTTACGCCTGGGTTGAGGAGGTAGTTCCATTCGACGTGCCGTCATTCGCGATTCATGCAACTTCTTCAGCTTGTGGTCCGTGAGGGAATGGAAGAGCCCGGACCCATCGAAGGGCACCTCCTCGATTCTACGCTTGGTCTTGTCAGGAAAGTCGCAGCTTCAGAGCCAAGCGTGTCTCCGAGGCGAGACAACACCGACCAAGGCTCTTGAATTCGTGTCCATGTGATGCCTGGCCGTCAATAGCTGTTGTACGGCCACATGCATGGCCTCCTTGATCGGAACCTTGGCCAGGTCTCCTTCTTGGTCTGGGAGGGTTGAGGCGACGTTGTAGAGGTGCTGCATTATGAAATATTGGTATCTAGCCAACGTCGCCTCGTAGTTCGATAGGCGGAGCCCCAAGCCTGAGGCCGCATAGACCCTCCTAGCCAGTGAGTCGATCTTCCTCCCTTCTTTATCCCTTGGTGTGGTGTGACCCCTAGCCTCTCGACCCTGGGAGGATTCGACGACATACGAATTCAGCTTTGGGTGACGGAGGAGGAAAGGGATGTCCTCTTCCCGAACCTGGTACATCGATTCATACCTCTGGGATGTTGGCTGAGGGTGAGAGGCTAGGTCCCAAGGTTGGATCATTGCTTTCCTTAGAGTCGTAATGAGGGGGAGAACGATAGAAGTGGATTGTTCTCCCCGGACGACATCATAAAATTTGTCAATCGATGGACCTGGGCGTTGAACTGCATCAATGTCCAAGGACTTCACGAGCCTTGCCATAAGTTCTGCAAATGAGACATGCAACTCGTCAGGAGAAGCTGGGTCCTGGGCAGTAAGGACAACATCAGGGGAGGTCGAGTCAGTGCCCGAGTCATCGGAAGCGGTGGCGAAGTAAGGCGCTGCCGACAACGAGGATTCCACCGGTGAAAGAGAGAGGCTGCTGTCATGCCGAGAAGGTCCCGATGAGGCACGTCTCAGATCCGAGGTCCGTGGTCGATCAAGAGGTGGTGAGGATCGGCCTCAAGGAGCCGGGTAATACCTCACGGAAGAGGGTTCATGCCACGGTTGGTATGATGGGAGATGCCAACCCTTGGTGGATTGCTCAAAGGAGTGGCTTCGTCAGCCTCGAAATGGGGAAGGATCCACATCGATTGCTACAGCAGCTGAGAGCATAGGTGTTGGGGACATAGCCCGTGGAGAGGAATCCTGTATTTCCCCATCTGAAATGGAGCCCCTCTGAGGAGATGGAGGGATCTCCGACGGGCAATCCAGAGTACGGCGAGGCGAACCCTGCAGGGTGACCCTCATGGCCTCTTGGATGGCTGTATCAGGCGGCATCAGTTCGGTGGTCGGTCCCGGTACTGAAGGGGCTGTGGAGCCCGAATCTCGGCGCCAAGGGCGCTCGGGTTCCTTTGGCTGCGTCGAAGGCTTCGGGGCCTTCTCTTTTTTGGCCTTCTTATGACTCGCAGATTTCTCGGAGTCGGCATGCTTGCGTTTCTCTGGCTTTTTTTGAGAAGCGGAGGGTGCAGGAGCAGTCGAATTACCCTCATCAGAGGGGCATTTAGGCAAGGCCACCGAAGAAAAAGGAGACTTAGGACCAGCCACAAGTGGATCAGTTTGCATCAAAGCTCGATCCCAAAGGAGGCGCCGCAGGCGATTCCCGCGGTTCTTTCTTGCCTGCTTCAAAAAAGCAAGGCAATGTGCGCATTTGTCAGTCCTATGCCCCTCTCCTAGGTATAGGAGACATAGGTTGTATGGGTTGGATGGTGACATTTTCGACCCACACTCTGCGCACTTGTGGAAGGCCGCTCACTGCGCCATCGCAGAAAGGAAGAAAGAGAGGATAGTGCAGAGGGTAAGTATATATTTTTGTTTTTTTTGGTTTTTTTTAGAAAGAGAGAACGAAGAAGATAGAACAAGAACTATCAAAGAGAGAACTATGAACTATACTAACAACTACGAAGAACGAGGGTATAACAAACGTGGAGCAATAACTGGAAGGAGCTAGTAGAAGGAGCTGGAACAATAGCCAGAGCGAGAGTGAAAGCGGCACGAGGCACAGCGAACAGCAGTCGCAAAGACTGAACAAAATGGCGGACGCTCCGCTCTTTATAGGCTATGGGGGGGGGGGAATGGAGCAGAGTGTTTTTCCCGCCAAAACCCGTTAGCTTGCACTCTCCGGTCAAAGGCACTGCGCAGGCACAGCACCCATGTGTGTGATGCAGAGAGGCCACGACGAAGAAATAAATAAACTACTGATGAAAAACCAAACAAATGAACAAACAAACAAACAGCCATTCCTTTTTATTACCAAGAAATACAATTACCTGTATATATTTTGCATTCAGGGGATTAAAGGCATAATCCTACAGACTGGACCCTTGATGCTTGTGAACCTCTGAACTCGGAAGCTTAACAGCGTTCACTGCAGAGTGGGAAGACTGGCAGAGGCAATCTCCCTGCTCTTCCACTGTCTCTTTTAGCTACGTAGCAGATTTTGATTCTGGTTATTTTCTGAGGTCTTAGAAGGGGAGGGGTGGAGGCTGGGGCACTGTCAGGTGACCTGGTGGCCCCAGTCTCCTTTTCTTTCCCTAAAGTGACCCCTAGTCCCTCTCTGAGTTGCTTTCTGACCCTGGAGTGTTTTTTTCTGTGCTGACTGCAGGAAGGAGGGAGTAGGAACAGAGCATGGCTTCCCTACCTTGAGGTTGCAACTCTGTCTCCAACCTCATATCTAGAATTCTGAATTCTCCTTTTCCTCCCACCCCCACCATTGTCTAGGAGCCAGAAGGTCACTCTGTAAAATAAATTTATTTTAAATTAGTACGAAGCAAAAATATTCCCAAACATATTACTAGACATAAAATAACTAAATATCCTAATAGTTAACTATAAAAGGGTGTATTGCACCCTATAATGCTCCAACATGTTCAAACATAAATTAGAAGCCATGTGTTTTTGTTCCTGTTATAGTGATCATTTAACATTTACATGAAATGCTGATCAGTTAATTTTAATATATTGCTCTGATTTTGCCTACAGATATCTGTAGGTATGGCTATCACAATGTGTTGCCTTGAGGTAATAGCTGGCAGTCTGGCAGGTTTCTGGACTTGTTAATATCCTGGCATATATTTCTGTGGAAACTAATTGTCTGAAAAGGAAGCAAACAGCAAAAGTAGATCTTTCTTACTCTCAGGTAATGATGAAGTAATGTATTTTTCAATAATTCAGATTTTTATTAAATTTTCTTTTAAAAGGATAGAGTATGTATGTAGGGCAGAAAACAAAAGGGCATACTTCAATTTGAATTGGGGGGTGGGGGGAATAGAGGGCTGAGTTTTGGACTTTGCTAGCTGACAACATTTGGAGTGCTATTTCCCTGGAGATCTGATGTAGCGCTCTATCCTCTAGAACATTTGAGGACAGGTAGAAAGATTTTTTTAAAATAAAGTATTAAAAATGCGAATAAACCATCAGTGATCTCCTTTCAAAAGGAACCAGAACTAGCTAGGTAGTATATTTCTGGAACTCTTCAGTAATCATGGAACTTCTCATTTCTCAGAAAAGTAACAGTAAGTTATGTTTGGATTTGAAAGAATTAAAATAGCTAGTGGGGAATGATCATTTTCTTTCAGAGACCACATACAACTAGTTCTGAGTTTTATTCAGTTTATATAGGTTTAACTATACAGGTGGTCCCCAGATTATGAACATCCAGGTTACAAATGATCCATACTTACAAACACAGAGACTGCCAGAAACCTCTATATGAATCTTCAGAGAAATGCCATTAAAATCACTAGGAAACTATGCAACACATTTGGCAATGCATCATCAGTTGGTGTGTAGTTCCGTAGAGATATTCAAGGCTTTTTTCTAGAGATAGTCACAGTTATCTCTAGGATACTGATTTTTTTTTCTAGAGATAGTGACAGTTATCTCTAAGGAACATCAGTGTGATGAAAGGATACATAGATTTTCATCAGACTGAAGTGTTGTTGTTGTTGTTGTTAGCAGCAAAGTCGTGTCCGACCCATTGCGACCCCATGGACAACATTCCTCCAGGACTTCCTGTCCTCCACCATCTCCCGGAGTCCGCTTAAGCTCGCACCAACTGCTTCAGTGACTCCATCTAGCCACCTCATCCTCTGTCGTCCCCTTCTTCTTTTGCCATCTATTGTTCCCAGCATTAGACTCTTCTCCAGGGAGTCCTTCCTTCTCATTAGGTGGCCAAAGTATTTGAGTTTTATCTTCACTATCTGGCCTTCGAAAGAGCAGTCAGGGTTGATCTCCTCTAGGACTGACCGATTTGATCGCCTTGCAGTCCAAGGGACTCGCAGGAGTCTTCTCCAGCACCACAACTCAAAGGCCTCAATCCTTTTGCGCTCAGCCTTCCTTATGGTCCAGCTTTCACAGCCATACATTGCACCTGGGAAAACCATCACCTTGACTGTACGCACTTTTGTTGGCAGGGTGATGTCTCTGCTTTTTAGTATGCTGTCTAGATTTGCCATAGCTTTCCTCCCCAGGAGCAAGCGTTTTTTAATTTCTTGGCTGCAGTCCCCATCTGAGGTGATCTTGGAGCCCAGGAAAATAAAATCTGTCACTACCTCCATTTCTTCCCCATCTATTTGCCAGGAAGTGAGAGGACCGGATGCCATGATCTTAGTTTTCTTAATGTTGAGTTTCAAGCCAAATTTTGCGCTCTCCTCCTCCACCCGCATCAAGAGGCCTCTTTAGTTCCTCTTCACTTTCTGCCATGTGAGTGTTATCATCTGCATATCTGAGGCTGTTGATATTTCTCCCAGCAATCTTGATTCCAACTGGTGATTCATCTAGCCCTGCCTTTCTCATGATGTGCTTTGCATATAAGTTAAATAGGCAGGGCGACAGTATACAGCCTTGCCGAACTCCTTTCTCAATTTTGAACCAATCAGTGGTTCCGTGTCCAGTTCTCACTGTTGCTTCTTGACCTGCATATAGGTTTCTCATGAGACAAATAGAGACTGAAGTAGGGGTGCCAAATTTTGGGATGCAGGATCCTAACACAGAGAGGTTCACAAAGGTTTACTGTGCATTTACTGAGGCCTCAGCTTCTACAAGGCCATTTATGATGAGAAAATTAAAATAGCTCTACAAAGAACTGAGGCCTACTTCAAGAAAGTAACTCCAGCAGCACAATCAAACCCTGACTCACAAGGTCCCTCTCCATCATCATCAGTTAATGTTAGGCTTAATGTTACCTCAAGAATGTTCTAAACTGTTTTAAGAACTATTTCTTTCTTTCTTTTTTTTACAGTACTGTATACCTACACACATGCATGCAGATTCTTTCTCTTTTCAGTACCAGTAGTCACTTTATTATTACTGTATTGTTGTCATTATTACAATGTTGTATTGTGTTTAATATGTTTTAGTGAACACAGAAGTGTTTCTTAAGTGTTTTATATACATAGAAAGGTAAAATATATACAAAGACAAACATTACACATGTGATCCAACTTACATACAAATTTGACTTAAGGACATTCTAAGGAATCGAACTCATTCTTAACTTGGGGACTACCCAACCTATACCCATATCAGGCATTTTCCAGAACGCGAAAGGGTCTAATTCTCCTGTCAAATTAAAATGTAAATCATGTATAAGAATGCATCTTGTTGATTTAGCTTAAGTAATTCAATACCAAATTGAATTCATCACAAACTCTGAACAAACGATGACTTACAGATGACTGCTTACAGAATGTCAGCAACGAAACTATAACATTGTTTAATCTTTACAATGGATTTGGTGATTAAACATGTCACTATCAACTGTAAGTAATTTAATAATAGTATAACAATCACATAATACTATATATTATTTATATAATATACATTAGAGTATATACCATATTTTTTGCTCTATAAGACTCACTTTTTTCCCCCTCAAAAGTAAGGGGAAATGTCTGTGCGTCTTATAGAGCAAATATGTGAGTGCAGTAAGTCTGTCAGATGTGCAGCCCATGGGGAAGTGATGGGGAATGTGCCTGTGATTATGTGCCCATTTGATTCAGAATATTTTTTTTCTTGTTTTCCTCCTCTAAAAACTAGGTGCGTCTTATGGTCAGGTGCGTCTTATAGAGCGAAAAATATGGTATGTAATAATAATGTAATTTTATAATTCTATTTTATATTTGGTATATGCAGCTCACTTTCCTATTTTTCTTTTAATGGTCTTTCCTTAATTCAGAATTCTATTTAAACCATTAATATTGAAAGTAAAATCATCCTATTGTAAATTCAGTGTCCTCACCTTTATTAGTACTGAAATTTTATCTATTTAGAAAGCAGTCCTATGGCTCCTAGACAGTACAATCTGAATTCCCAGATCCCAGACTGGAAACAGCTCTGGCCTTGGAGCAGGGACTACACCCAGAAAGAACCGAATCAGTTGTCCCTCTGAGATTGGAAAATTTGGATATGGGCTAAAGGTAGGAGGAAGGGGGAAAGATTGGGGCTACCAGGATATGAAGAAAATGTCTGCCTAACTAAAATGCAGAGCAGAAAGTGCAAGGGATCACTTTGTCCACTTCTCCTGCTCTGCCCTAGCTGTTCATAAACCTCCAGGTTTGGGGACACCAAGCATCAAGGGTTCAACTTGAGGATCACACCCTTATTCGTGCATTTATACCTGAGTCTGTACCACCATTTTAACTGCAACTACACATCCATTGCAAAATAAATTTGACTTTCTACTTGAACTCAGCAAAATCCCCAGCTCTAGTAACTGTACGACAATGGTAATCACAATACAAATATTTTCAGCATAGAGGCTGAATGTATTTAAAAAAACATGTTTAGCAGAGTTTCCCCAACTACTCTTAAAACAAATTTATCTTGGAATTTGGCGTATTATCACTGGTGTCATAACACTCACCGCCCTTCTTCTTCTTCGTAGCCACTGTATCTCTGACAGGAAGGGCCATTCAGAAGTAGAATCAGTCTCTAAAGATCAAAAATAAAAAGAAGTTTCACTTTCCTGAGATTGTACCTTCAATTTTATCAGAATAAATTTATCAACAAATAGCTTTTGTGCACAATAGAAAAGTCCTTTATCCTTTTTGTTTGCTTGCTTGCACTGGTGCTCTTCCACCCATTTCTATTCTATTAAGGATATTTTTCAAAGTCAAGATGTTCAAATCAACTATGGAATAACAGCACAACTGTCCAACATAGCCATAAATCAAGTCTACGCTGTAACAACAGATGCTTAAGAAGAAGAAATTGAAAACTTCTACACAGGCATCTGAAAGGAAACAGAAAACACACCAAAACAAGACATGCTGATAATTCTAAGTGACTGGAATGCAAAAGTGGGAAACAAAACAGAATCAAACACTGTGGGAGAAATTGGCCCTGAGGGTCAGAAGCAAAGCATGAGAATGACTCATAGATTTATGTGAAGGCAACAATCCATTGCTAATACATACCTCAGACAAGCAGTCAGGTGACTATGTACATGGACATGACCAGGTGGCCAATATAGAAATCAATGTAATTGGAAATAGAAGGTACAGAAGCTATATTCTTGATGTCAAAATAAGACCAAGAACAGATTGTGATGGTGTCCATGAAAAAGCTATTTTATTTTGCTACGCATTGATGGTTATTGGTAAAAAAAATTAATCAACTTGGGATGCCCCAAAAATAATTTTATCTTTAGCAAATCTATCAAGATGTCGCTAACAATGGTATTGTTTAGCATGTTATTTTATGAATCATATTCATAATGTATGTATTGAATTCTGTTGGAAATTGAGCAGGTGTGTTAGATAATGATGTAATAGTCCTATATAAATTTCCATATTACAACATAAAATTCAATTCAAACAATTTTTAAATTTATAAAGTTGTTATATAGTCTTATTAATAATAAATATATTACTAAAATAAGATGAGTGAAAGGAAAGTCCGATGTTGTAAAATCTATACATAAGACCTGGAATGTAAGATCCATGAATCAAGGCAAGCTGGATGTGGTCAAACAAGAGATGACAAGACTGAATATCAACATCTTAGGAATCAGTGAACTAAAATGGACAGGAATGGGTGAATTTAGTTCAGATGACCATCAGGTATACTACTGCGGGCAAGAATCGCTCAGAAGAAATGGAGTAGCCTTCATAGTCAATAAAAGAGTAGGAATAGCAGTACTGGGATACAATCTCCAAAATGACAGGATGCTCTCAGTTTGAATCCAAGGCAAACTATTCAACATCACAATAGTCCAAATCTATGTCCCAACCACTGGTGCTGAAGAGGCTGAAGTTGACCAGTTCTATGAAGGCCAACAACACCTTCTAGAATTAACACCCAAAAAGGATGTCTTTATGTGTTGCTGTCCGCTGCGAGAGCTGCGACATGTTCGCCCTTCTCCCCCAGGAGAGGCAGGGATACACTTGCCCTCGGTGCAAGATGGTGACCCTGCTAGAGGAGGAGGTGAGGTGCCTGAGGGCCGAGAGAGCTCTCCAGGCCCCCCCGCAGCAGCCCCCCTCTCGACAGAGGGCTGAGGGAGAGACCACGGGAGGAGCAGCTGCGGAGACATGGAGGTATGTCACCCACAGGAGGAGGAGGCCAGCAGGGCCTCTTCCTGGCACCAATCTGGAGCTGGGAAACAGGTTCTCTCCACTTGGGGAGGCTGGGGCTGACGAGGCCTCAGGGGACCAGCAGGACCCCCAGCCTGGGACATCAGGAAGCAAGGGAGCCACTGCAGGAGAGGCGAGGACCAGGGCACGGCTGCCCACCAGCACCGAGAAGGTACGGCGGCGGGTGATAGTAGTTGGGGACTCCCTGCTGAGGGGCACTGAGGCGGCAGTGTGCCGCCCCAGCCTTGAGACAAGGGAGGTTTGCTGCCTGCCAGGCGCACGCATCCGGCACGTGAAGGACAGAGTGGAGCGTCTTGTTCGCTCCGGGGGTCACCAGCCACTCCTGGTGATCCATGTGGGCACAAACGACATGGCCAGGCAGGGGGTGGTCGGGATCACCAGGGACTTTTCGGCCTTGGGGAAGAAACTCAGGGAGCTGAAGGCCCAAGTGGCCTTCTCGTCAATCTTACCTGTCCGGGGATTTGGGCCAGGAAGGGACAGGAGGGCCTCCGAGGTGAACAACTGGCTTAGGGTGTGGTGCCAGAAGGAACGCTTCGGGTTCCTCGACCACGGCACTCGTTTTCTTGCCAATGGACTTCTGGCAAGGGATGGATTACACCTCACGAGGATGGGGAAAAGGTCCTTTGGAGATGCTCTAGCGAGCTTCATCTGGAAGACTTTAAACTGTGTCAGTGGGGGGTGGGTTCAGGCCCCCCAGTAACGTGTCTGCACTGGACAAGTGTGCAGGGAGGATCGGGGCTCTGGGAGCAGGGCTTTAGAGATACTGCAGGGACTGACAGGACTTCTACAGAGAGGGGCCAGGTACCAGGGAGGATGGGAGGAAGGAGGATGCTGGGCACTCCAAGGAAAGGAAGCAGTGGGAAGGAGTTGAGGTGCATGTACACCAATGCTAGGAGCATGGGTAATAAGCAGGAAGAGCTTGAAGCTCTCCTGGGAATAGGAGGATATGATCTGGTAGGAATCACAGAAACTTGGTGGGATGAAAGGCAAGTCTGGAATGTGAACATAGAAGGGTATCACCTTTTTAGAAAGGACAGGAAGGGAAAGAGAAGTGGGGGTGTGGCTTTATATGTCAGGGAAGGGATAGGATGCAGTGAGATAGAGTGCAGCACAGATGGGGATTCGTTAGAGGCAGTCTGGGTGAAACTTAGGGGTTTTGACAGAGAAAGAGACCTGACAGTGGGAGTATGTTATCGCCCTCCAGGTCAACTTGAGACCCTGGATGATGTCCTGACAGGCCAGATTCGAAGGATATCTCGGGGGAGAGACACAGTAATTATGGGGGATTTCAATCTCCCGGATATTACTTGGGAGACCCACTCGGCGGTGACAGCCAGGTCACGTCACTTCCTAGAAGCTCTAGAGGGTGGGTTTTTCACACAGAGGGTCCGAGAGGCGACGAGGGGGGGAAACATCCTGGACTTGGTCTTGACCAATAGGGAGGAGCTGATAGATGAAGTACAGATTAGGGGAGCTCTGGATGCGAGTGATCACTCCATCCTTTGCTTTGAGATCAGAGGACTGGGGCCGTGCAGCAGGGCGGGCACTAGAAGCTGGGACTTCAAGAGGGCCAACTTTGGCCAACTGAAGGCCAGGCTGGGGAAAGTCTCCTGGGATAGGTTACTGGAAGGTAAGCGAGTTGAGGAGGGGTGGATGGCACTCAAAAGGGAGGTTTTGCAGGCACAAGCCCTGACAATACCTCTAGTCAGTAAGGTGGGGAGGCGGAGGAGAGTGCCGCCATGGATGCGAAAGGAGGTGGTTAGGGGGATTAGACGAAAGAGGAACCTCCATAGGAAATGGGTACTGGGGGAAATAGACAAAAGGGTATACCGGGAGGAGGAGGCCCGTTGCAGAAGGATTCTTCGCAAGGCTAAGGCTGATTATGAGCTGAGACTTGCCAAGAATATCAAGAGCAACAAAAAGGGCTTCTTCCAGCATGTAAATAGGAAAAGGAAGGGGAGACAAGTGGTGGGACCACTAAATAAGGAGGAAGGAGATCCAGTGACTGACATGAGGGAACAGGCACAGATGCTAAATGAATATTTTGCCTCTGTGTTCTCCCCAAAGCAGGACGGGGGATATCCGTATAGGACATTGGATGAGGCTGGGGACTTAGAGGCAGAGATTAGAGTCACTCCCCTTGAAGTCGAGGGGCTCCTCAGGGCATAGGACATTACAAAGGCGCCAGGCCCCGACGGGTTACACCCGAGAGTACTTAGAGAGTTGGCAGGGGTTCTCTCACGCCCACTGGCCTCCATTTTTGAGGCCTCGTGGAGAACAGGTGAAGTTCCAGAGGACTGGAGGGTGGCATCGGTGGTCCCAATTTTCAAAAAGGGTAGTAGGAAGGACATGGGAAATTATAGACCGATTAGCCTTACGTCCATTGTAGGAAAAACAATGGAAAGGCTCATAATAGAGAGAGATCTAGTGATGCTAGATAGGGAAGGGAGGCTGACAGCCACACAACATGGCTTCCGCAGAAACAGGTCCTGTCAGACAAACCTTGTGGAATTCTATGACAAGGTTTCAAGATGGCTAGATGGAGGGGATGCACTGGATGTGGTATACCTGGATTTCAGCAAGGCCTTTGACAAAGTGCCCCATGATATCCTGGTGGAGAAACTGAGGAGTTTTGGGATACACCAAAGCACTGTCCGGTGGATTAGGGCATGGTTGACTGACCGAAAGCAGAAGGTAACCATTAGCGGGGAATCGTCAGGATGGCAGCCAGTGACAAGCGGGGTCCCCCAGGGCTCTGTCCTGGGGCCGATCCTGTTTAATCTTTTCATTAACGACATGGAAGAAGGGGTGAACAGTCTGCTGATCAAATTCGCAGACGACACTAAAACTGGAGCAGTGGCCACAACTGAGGAGCAGATACACTAGATCCAAAAGGATCTGGACAGACTATGGAAGTGGGCAGGAGACAACAGGATGGCGTTCAATGTGGAGAAGTGCAAGGTCTTGCACTTGGAGCATAGGAATAGCTGTCATAAGTACAGGTTAGGGGACAAGTGGCTGG
>JAIXND010000779.1:5627425-5663154 GCA_023646645.1 Varanus salvator macromaculatus | reverse complement strand
AATAAATACATAAATACCTTCTAAGAACTCTATAAAACCTAAGAACTCAAGAACCTTTTACATTAGTTACAACCAGTAGTTTTCCGCTCATACATTCAGTTATTTTTCTGTCAAACAGCACCATTTCTAGAAATGTAGGTGAAAAACATCCCCCTCACACACACACACAGTGTTAGGAAAGTGGTATAATAGAAGTTCAGGACAAATAAACCAGTAAATGTCCTCATATAGAAAGCAGGTTTGAGGCACACTTTGGACCCCCCACTGATCCCCCACATTCCAAACAACACAGTGTGTTTCTTTCATCCTTGATGCTTCCTTTAACTGCTTTTTATTCCTCTACCACAATCCTATTTTCTTTGTTAGCCTTTAGCCTTGCCAAGCCTTCTTCCTCATGCATATGTTGTTGCTAAGCTCTTTGTTCTGCTGGCTTTTTCTGTGCCCCTTGGTTTCTCCAGAGCTCTCAATTAGCTGCCTTCCATCATTTTTCCGATGCAGTGTTTATATCACATTTCCATTCTACATTCAATTGCATGTGTTATCACAAAACTGGTCAGCCATCTTCTTCATTAAACAACATTTACATTTTATTGCACAGGATTGTATTATCTAAAGAAAACTAGCCCCGAGGCTAGTTGGCAAGGGGCGGCATAGAAATTTTTCTAATAAATAAATAAATAAATAAATTATTCTAAGCTGAATTATTCTTAGCTAAATTATTTATGGCACATATGCAAGAAGCATTATTTTATATTATATTGAAAGCAGTGTGAAATCATTGTTCTGATTTCCCAGACCTTCTCAGAAACTAGGGTGCCTAAGGCTTTCCTCAGAGACAACTACTATATTTTTCCGACTTTAAGACACCCCCATGTATAGGACGCCCCACACTTTTCATACTGATCTCTGAGCGAGCGAGCAGCTGCTGCTGTGCGTGCATGCGTCACCTCCCCGCCAAGCCCACCCGCCTCCCCCCCCCAAGCGCACCCATGGTTCTCCCCTGTGTATAAGACACCCCTCCATTTTTAGGTAACTATTTTTTTAAAAAAAAACTATCATCTTATACACAGAAAAATATGGTGTTTAACAGAAATCTTTACCTGCTTCACACCAAGAAAAGTGAAGATCATGTTACTTGTGCTTAAGAGAATCCACAATTGTTAAGTTTAACTCACTTATACAATATAAATATGCTAATATACAAATAAAATAGTCAGGTAAACTAGGTTATGGTCTGCACATCATAATTAGGGCTAGAGAGCTACCAAAATTTCACTCATTTCAATAGGCTTACAAAGTACAATAACCACAGACAGTGTATCTTTGGCTTTGAGATCCACGATCCAACTTGAGAAGACTCAAAACTAGCCTTGTTGAATCTCATGTCAGCACTATGACTGACTTAGAATCCCAGCATGAATTTACTTAACATTCAAGTTCACAACATGTGGGCTGTGTATCAGTAACAGGCTTTTTCTTTCTTTTTTAGAAGACAAATGTATTATTCAAAAGACATGGTATAAAAATTTCCAGCAGAAAAATACTCAAAATAGTAAATACAGACATAAATACATAAGATGCATCAATCTGTTTAATATACTTCTGGCCTACATAGTTATTATCCTCTATATAGAAACATCAGCAATACACCAAAACAAGATCTGCAAAGGTCGGTATTAACTTACTTTACTGTGAATCAACTCCAAAGGCTCTATCAAGTATACGTACATACTATCTTCAAACATACCACTAAAATATAAAGAAGACATAAGAGCTCTAAAATTTCAAAGAAATGGGTCAGTGAGATTACACAGTGTATGCCTTTGTAGGAATACCAATAAATGTTCAAACTGAAATATCTGAGTGCTCTGCACCTGCACACAGCCTCTCTTCAGGAAGTTTGCATAGCTGAGAAGTGAGAATTCTTCCCCCATTGTTGGTGCTGGCATATTACAATGTTTCTTGCCCATTCCCTCAAGTCACTCGAGACCAGCATTGTGGCCTCAAGTAAGATGGAGGACTGGACCAGCCAACCCTATCATGAGTCAAAGACAACCAACACCATATTGCATGGTGGCAATGTTCAAATGACACCAAAGAGGGGATGGATTGTGTGTATGCACAGAGGATCACTCAAAGAACAACTGTTACAGAGAAGCAACGTGCTTTTCTTCTTTGTGGTCTCTGTGCATGACACATATAGGGCAATCGACAAGCTTACCTTCCAGAGGCAAGTCAGTAGAATTACCAAATATCAAAGAAAGAATCTCTCTTCCAAAGGAAAAATCTGCTCTAGCACACAGACTGAACCAGCAGTGTTTCATAAATATAAACAGGATAGACCATAAGTCTGGTAGAAGAATTTCCACGTGGAGAGCAGAAGCTGCTATTACTGGAGTGAGTGTTTAACATTCTCAAAAGCTACAAGCCAGCTAGCTGACATGTCAAGGGGATTGCTTGTCCACCATTCTGAGAGTGTCTGCTAAAGAAAAACTTTAAACAAATAATTAATAAATACTACCCAGGCTAAGAATGTCTGGTAAAATACAGGAAAACTCTTTCTTTTTGCCACTGTAGCAAATAAAATCTGAAGGTGGCAGAATGATTCAATTCTGGATTGACAGAATGCTAGTGCTTGGTGGATATCCAATTTGTGTACAGCAGCTTTCCAACTGAGTAAGAGAAGAAGCAAAAACAGACTTGCAATATAATAGGTTGCTTAACATGAAATTCTGAAACTACTTTAGGAAGAAATGAGGAGCCTAGTTATAACACTACCTTTGCTCTATGAAAAGCTATGGAGAGAGAGTCTACTCTGAGGGTGCAGCTCTTGCTGGAATGGTGGACGGATTTAATTGCCTCTAGAAAGGCTACCTTCCAGGATAGGAGGTCCATGTTGGTTGTCACCATGGGTGCAAATGGTCTTTTATGAGGGGTGTTCAATGTATTCTCAGTATCAGCATGAAGAAAAAGGAATAATAAATTGAAATCATTTTTATTTTTCAATGTAATCCCCCATAACTTCAATACACTTATTACATCTAGAAATTGACTTTTTAATTCCCTGTAAAAAATACCCTTCCTCCTTGTCTAAAAAAAGTGCGTTAATTGCTGCCCTGAGCTCTTCATCGTCGGAAAATCGCTTTCCATGAAGATCTTTGTTTAAATTCGGGAATAGGTAGTAGTCACTGGGGGCCAGGTCCGGGCTATAGGGTGGGTGATTTATTTCTTCGAAACCAGTCTCGCACAGCAGCCTTTGAAACACGCGCCATGTAAACAGGCATGTTGTCGTGAAGAAGCAACACAGCTGCGGTAAGTTTTCCCCGCCTTTTTTCTTTAATTGCTTCTCTTAAATTACACAGAGTGATTGCGTAAGATGCTGTGTTTATGGATTCACCTTTTTTCATGTACTCAATCAATAAAATTCCCTTTGAGTCCCAAAACACTGTGGCCATGATTTTTCCGGCTGATGGAGTGACTTTGAATTTCTTCGGAGGGTCAGCACCTTTTTTATGCCACTGCATGGACTCCTGCTTACTTTCAGGGTCATAGTGATGAACCCAAGTTTCATCTCTAGTAACAATCCGGTCAAAAATACTCGATGGATCTTCACCACAGAGCTCTAAAAACTCCCTACAGCACTCGACTTGCACTTGTTTCTGAGGCACCATGAGCATTTGTGGCACCCATCTTGCACAGACCTTTGAAAGGTTAAGATGGTCATGAAAAATAGTAAATATGGTACCAACGGATAAGTTTGTCATTTCTGCTGACATTTTGATTTTTATTTGGGCATCTTCCAATACAAGTTTCTCAATTTTTTTCACATTTTCTTTCGTAGTGGCAGTAACCAGCCCGCCCAAGCAAGGGTCGTCTTCAATGCTTTCTCTGTCCCTTTTAAATTCACTTGACCACTTTTGAATAGTAGATAATGAAGGTGCAGAGTCCTGGTAAACGGCTACCATCTCTTCGTGAATTATTTTTTGACTTTTTCCTTGTTTTGTGAGGAACTTAATCACAGTGTGGTGCTCGATTTTCTTCAACATTGTCACATCAGTCATCATGGTCATCTTTCACTGAGGATTACTAAGGAACTAATGATCACACTTATTTGAAATTTTGCATGTATACCCTCAGATGGTGTCATTAGCTAATGAAATAATTAAATTACCCACATCAACAGCAAATCAACCCAATACCGAGAATACATTGAACGCCCCTCATAATAAGATCTAGCAGGACAACTGGCAAACACCAGTTAGCAGCTAGGGGGCTGTCATGCCTGATGGCTCAACACAGACATCGACTCACAAGAAAGAGTCAAATGTTCACAATGAGAATCAGGCATTAGAACAAGGGGACTTATACTTGGGGCCCAGTGCCCAAAAGGGCCCCCTGCAGCCTGACTATGGGACTGCTGAGCAAGTAGCCCCCTCACACCCTGACTCTTTGGCTTCTGAGCAAATAGCCTCCCCACAGCCTGACTGTGAGGCTTCTGAATGAGTAGCTTCTCCTCATCCTGTCTCTGAGGTGATAGAACAAGTACCCCCCCCACCCCCGCCTCCTGACTCTGAAGCTGCTGGACAGAGTTCAGGAGAACAAGAAGACATAACAGTGAATTTGGCAGACACCTAACTTAGGAGGAGTTTAAGGTGTCTAGATCAATTGTGGCTGGACCAATTAAGAAGACAGGACAGAAGTTTGTCCCACCCACGAGCGGAAAGACGTGACAGGAAAATCTAATCCCATGTGGGCTTCTCAGATACTTCAGAAAGGAGGAGGCAACTGTGTTGCTAGGAGTTCTCCGCTAGAGCTTATCTGTTGCATCGTAGATCTTGTAGAAAGTAGCAATAAAAGTCTTTAGTTTTATGGCAGGCTGCTGTGTAAGTTAATTGGAGATGTGAGTTACGACCTCACGACAGGGGCATGCTGGAGGAACAATGTCAGGAAGTCCACAGAGGAAAGGCAGGTTGCTTACCAGTAACTGTCGTTCTTCAGTCAAGGAAGACTGAAAAGTTTTCCCTTGAGAAGGCTAAGAAAGGCAGGTTGCTCACCTGTAACTGTCGTTCGAGTGGCCATCTGTGCATTCACACATTTGGGTGCTGTGCCTGTGCAGTGCCTGTAGCTAGGAAGATTCAAAAGCCTAATGGTTTTGGCGGGAACTCCCCTCCCCTCCCCTCCCCACAGTATAAGAAGGCAGAGTGTCCGCCATTTCCTCAGCCTACTGAAGACCAACCATTCGCCCCCAAGTGGAGGCTGCAAGCATTACACATTCGTATCATAATTAAACGAGCTCTCAATGAGGCACTTGCAAAAACATGCAATCGCATACCCAAGCTGGTTCAGTAAACCCAATCACCGACACCAAGTGGGGCCAGTGGGTGGTTTGTGTGAATGCATGGATGGCCACTCGAAGAATGATAGTTACAGGTAAGCAACATGCCTTTCTTTATTGTGGGGTACAGTATCAATCTTGATTTTATATCTGAGCTCCACGATGGACAAAACCCACTGATCAGATGTGATGGACTCCCAAATGGGGAGTCAATTCTGCAGACAATCCCCAAAAGGAAGAGGGAAGGGTAAGTTTAGGAGGAGAGGATAGGTTCGCTCGACCGGTCCATGTTGCTGCTTATTGGAGTCAGGGTGGCGACAACCCTGTAGATAGCGCTGAGCTGGTTGTTTGTGATTGCACTGCTGACGGGTCTGGAACTGCTGCCGGCTGGATTATTGCGGGTATGGTTGATACCGATACTGAGGACAAGACCAGAACCACCTATGTCAACTCTGGGTAGGAACTTCCATACACCGAGCGGTGACATGAGCCTCATGAATATTCTTCAATTTGTGGTCCGTCTTCATGTTGAACAGCCCCGAGTCTTCAAAGGGCATGTTCTCAATCCTTCTCTTGGTCTCGCCTGGGAAGTTGCAGTTCCTGAGCCAGGCATGGCAACGGAGGGCTACAGCACCAACAAGGGCCCTCAAGTAGCAGTCGACATGATGCCTCACCGCAGAAGGTTGTTGAATGGCCACCTTCCTTGCCTCTCAAGTAAACATGCAGGGCAGATGCCTTTGCTGCCCCGGAAGCAATGTCGTGATGTTCTCAAATTTCTGCATCAAGAAGTATTGATATCTTGCCAGTGTCGCCTCATAGTTGGAAATACAGAGGCCAAGACCCATGGCGGTATAGATACAGTGAGCCATCATGTCAACTTTCTGCCCTTCCTTGTCTTGAGGAGTGGAGTGCTTCCTTGTCTCACGGCCTTGAGACGACTTCACAACAATAGAGTTGGGCTTGGGGTGACGCAGGAGGAATGGGATATCTTGTTCCCGTACCCTGTACATCGACTCATATCACTGTGAAGTCAGTTGCGGCTGGTTGGGGAACTGCCAGAATTCAGTCATCGCCTGACACAGCATTGTAGTCAGAGCCAGAACAATGGCAGAAGATTGTTCCTTCTTCACGATGATGTAGAAGTTGTTGTTACTGAGATCGAAACGGTGCTGGGCTTCGATCTCCAGTCACCTAGCCAATCGAGCCATCAGTTCCCCAAACGTAGAGTATGACTCCTAAGGCAAGCTAGGGCCTCGTGTTGTAATCACCGCGTCCAGTGAAGTCAATGCTGCATCTGAGTCCTCCGAATCAGAGTCAAACTGGAATGGAGGATTGGAAGAGGAGTCTGCCGGTAAGGAAGGGTGCCAGGGTTGAACAGCTGCTGACATCAAGGGAGCCTCTCTCGGTATTGGAGATGAGGTGGAACAGTGCAGGCGTACGGATGGGTAGTACCTGTAGGGTGGGTAGTCATCCCGAGGCTCCCGATGGGAGACTCCATAGGGCATCTGCACCCAATCTCCAGAAGGCCGACTAGATGCACACTGCAGCTGGCTCACCTGCAGGCAAAGACTGTGGATTTGGCGAGCGTGCCGTCAGAGGGGCCATCTGAGAGGAGTCCCAGATTTCTCCATCAGAAATCAATCCCGGTAAGGCTGCCTCCTGATGGTCCAGTGACAACAGGGCCAAGGTAGCGATCTGCTGAGGGGACCCTGGCAGGGATACCTGCATGGGCAGCTGAAGGCTAGGGCTGGTCAGTGTCAGCATCAATGCCGCGGTCGGGACCGACAGAGCGGATGGTCCCGAGTCTCAACGATGCGGCTGGTTGGCCTTCTTCAGTTTACGGGCCGCCTTATCCGCCCTGTCTTTCTTGGCCTTCTTATGGATTGACGACTTATCAGAGCAGCTATGCTTCCTTTTCTCCTTTTGTTTGCGAGGAGAGAGAGAAAAGTGTTGGGCCTCTGGCAAAGTCGCTCCATCGGCTGATGGGTGAGAGGGAGGCGCAGCTGAGGAAGAGGGCTGCAAAGGAGGCTGGGCCACGAATTGGTCGGAGGCGGCCAGAGCCTGATCCCAGAGTAACTTGTGCAGGCGGTTTTCATGGTTTTTGCAAGCCTGCTTAGTAAAGGCCTGACAATGGCCAAACTTATCAATTCTGTGGCCTTCTCCCAGACAGAGAAGGCACAGATCATGTGGGTCAGTGGGGGACATGTTGGCCCCTCACTGGGAACACTTGTGGAAAGCTGCACGCTGAGCCATCGAGGGAAAAGAGACTAGCAAAGTACAGTGAAAAGAGTAACGATAGAAATGTTTATTTTTTTGTATACATTTTTTTTGCGGGGGAGGGAAGGGAAAAGGGAATTTTTGAAAGAACTTCTAAACAGGGGAGGGAAGGTAATGTAACTTGGAAGGGAGATCTTAATGAGGATCTAACACGAGAAAAAGAGAACAATAGAAATGCTTAAAACAATAGCAAGTATATCTACAGCAAGAGACGAAAGACTCGAGGCACAGCGAACGGTGGTCGCAAGAAGACTGGGGAAATGGCGGGTACTCCGCCTTCTTATACTGTGGGAGGGGGCGCAGAGTTCCCACCAAAACCGTTAAGCTTTTGAATCTTCCCGGCTACAGGCACTGCACAGGCGCAGCACTCATATGTGTGATGCACAGAGGCCACAATGAAGAACCTTAGGATCAGAAGGTAGGCAAGTCAAGTGTTGTCCAACTGATGCCAGGAATATACAAATCAGAGTAGTAGTGCTTGCATCAGCAGCCTAACTAGTGGGAAAACTGCAACTGTGGCTGCCATGCAACTTAGGACCTGTTGAACTTGGAGTACTGTGATAAAAGGTTTCTTGCACAGCTTGTGGGTGAGGCTGATCAGAGCAAACACCCTGGATTCCAGTGAAAAAGTTCTTGTAGTCATGCAATGAAGGCAGGCTGCAGTGTGCAGGATTGTTCAAGAAAGAGACAGAAGATATTTTTCTTAATTATACAAAGTCCTAATAAAGTCTAGGTAGCATCACGTAGAATGGAATACGAACTCCTTAGAAGGTGCAACAATCAGTCAGCTGTCTAAATAATGTTAAAGCTGAACTCTTTGTAGGTGTATGTGAGTATGAACTGTGGCCGTACACTTTGTGAAAATCCAAGGGCTGTACATAGGAGGACTGAAAGCTGGAAACTTTCATTTCCTGTTTGGAAACATTGATAATGCCCGTATGACTCCTCTATCAAGATACGAAAATAAGCATCTTTCAAATCTATGGAAGCAAACTTATCGCCTTTGTGCAGCAAGTGTAGAATATTCTGTAGTGGGACCATACCGAATTACTATGGTATGCTGAAAGAACAAACATCCTGGAGATGCAGGATCAGTCAAAGCTATCAGGATCAGTCAAAGCTATCCATCCTGTTTCAGTACTCTAGAGTATCAAAAATAAAAAGCCTTGTGCAGTTGAGGAGGAACAGATTCTATAGCATTCTTCAAAGGCAGTGAGTCTACCTCCACAATCAAGGCTTTAGATGATTTAGCATTTATGATGCTGAATAGTGGAAGGATATTGAACTTGATCCTTTACCCCTGTTCAACAATGGCTAAGACCCAAAAATCTGGCACTGTTTTCCATGTGGGAAGAAACAGAGACAAACAACAGCTGCAGATCGGGGCATAAGCAAGAGGACTAGTTACAGAGAATAGTCAACACAGACCCATATCAAGGTCCATTCCTTTATGCCCACTGTGGTATTTGAGAGTCAAACCCCAGTGTCTCAATTGAGAAGCAGACTCTTGGCAAAAAGCAGGCTCTCGGAAGTCTGTTTTGGCCCAAAATGTAAAGGGTGCATTAGGTCAAAACCACTCATGAGCCCTAGAAAAGAGTTATTGGTTTAGTCACATCCATCAGGCAGTTGCCCTAGCCACCTATCTTTGGTCTTCTGGGAGGCAATCACAAAGGGACCCAATATTGTCCCAGAGAAAAGGCTGGTAGCAGGCCATGGTGGCCTGATAATTAGTTACCCAGAGATCATGTGCAGAAGAGGAGTAGATGCACCTTTCCATCAGGTCTAGACAGCAACCCTCTCTGTTCACTGGAGCAAAGTGGATGTGACAAGATCTCCCTTGTGTCAACTCAACAATGCTCGAATTTGATCTAGGGTGCAGAAAAAGAAATGCCACATCTTTCTTCTGGATTCTATACACATTTTCCAGGCACTTTGGTGTAGGTATCACAGAAGAAGGGATGCTCCACGACTGCCATACTATCTGCAGGAGGGAAGGACATGTCCATACAGACCAGCACTGAAAATCCATCAATTGGCTGTTGTGTTTCTAGGCCCAGGGATTTGGTCATGCAGAGGATCGGTTCCAAAAGTGAACATGTCTTCAGATGGTGATGAAGGATCCTGAATATCCACAGTTGCTTCCAGAGAAGATAAAGATGGGGTTACTGATAAGCATGAGACTGAGAATGATTGGTGCTGGAGAGAGGAGAAACTGGGTACCTCTAGAGCTGACGAGGTCAGTGACAAGGGCTGCTGTACTAGAATCGAGCTGATCATGGCTTGGTCAAGTGGGTGTCATTGAAAAGATGCAGCAGGCTGTGATGTCAGCACAGGGACTAGCAGAATATTGATTCTGCAGAGAAGCATTCCTGTTCCTGGAATGGAGATTTGGCATGGAATCCCACTGGTATCAAGTGCCACAATTAGAGATGTATGAAGAATCAATTTGGGGGTGGAACCCTGGGCTTAGCTTCCTGGATCCTAGCTAATCTGGCAAGCACAGCCAGCATTTGTGGGCACTTACCAGGAATTGAGTCTCTCGTTCAAGCAGTGCCCCTTCTGTGCCCAGTGTTAACACTGCTGACTGAACCAGGTAAAGAATGTTGGGAATAGTACCTGGCACAGCTGTTTGCACTGCCCCTTTTCTATGCTTGGCATTGTTGCTAGCAGCTGCACTGGACACAAAAGCAAGTACGTCACAAGGAATGGCAGCTGCTCTTTGGGCAGCTGCACCTGATGGGGAAGACTGCCAGCTGCACAACTGGGTGTCTGCAAGTATTCACAGACTTCCTCTTGGCTCAGCTTGCTTTGCAGGACTGAGCCAAGCATGGGAGCAAGTCCATGGATACTAGAGTGTCAGTTTATGTCACAATAATATTCTCAATCTTGAGGATATCCCCATGTATCATAATAGCTTTGCTAAGTTATTATGTTAAGTTATTACCATTCCACACATCAAACACAGTCCAACAGAGGAGAACAAGAATGCTGTCTGTGTCATTCAAGTCCAGGATGTCATTTTTGTTGATATCATTGAAATCACATCCTACCAATGTGATACTAAAGCTACAGAAGGAGGACATAGTGCCAGTTGTTAAGGATAGTTGTTAACGGTGATAACAAGTTGTTAACGGTGATAACAAGTCACCGTTGTCATATAATGAATTTTGCCATATCCACTATCAACAGGGCCTTACCCCAAAGATCCACTCTCAAGTGGTCTGACCTTTTCCTTTGACCCATAAATGCCTATGGTCCTCGCCAAACCAAAAATGGCAGCAAGAGTGCCTATCAGTTGGTGGGAGTTAATTCCCATACCACACACACTTTCTGAAAGGCGTCTTCAGGGTCATGTAGCCTTAGAAGAGCCAGAGGGGAAAGGCTGGAAATAAAGGGGGGATAAAAATGAAAAAGGTAACAGAGTTTAATAAGAAAGCGATGGAGGAGTAGTAAGGAGAAAAAAATTCAGTCAGGTGTCGATTATGGGTGAATTTCCTGAAGCTACCATAATGGCAGTCAAAGAAGAACTGAAAGAATGGGCAAGAAATCCTGTACCAATAGTGGGGGAGTGGTTCCTGCCAAAACATTCTCAGCTATGGAAACTTCCTGAAGACATGCTCAAAGCAGGCACAGAGCTCATAAGTATATATACTGTTTTTGTACATGACTCCATTTAAAAATACATTTGAAGGACAGAAACAAATATTTTCAAACCAAAACTAGAATCAAAGGAATATTATATTCAGAAAATGAATAAATGGCCTAAATAGTAAGTTCTTTAGCCAAAATGTTTAATGGTACATGTTGCTAAGAATCAAGAAGAGCACTAGATAAAATACAGTCCTAATTTCACATGAACAAAGCATACTGCTCCTAGATTAAAACATAAACAAACAATTTCAACTGCACATTCTTCCCTTTCCCTCCAGTTTTAAAAAGCCAGTCTAATTTACTAAGGCAGTTTCCCATGGTATTATAAAATGAGTTAAGCACTCTATGAAAACTATGGTTTCCAATTCAATATTGCAGAGAACACTTTAAAAATTCCCACCTTGGATGCCAAAAAAACCCATTGTTTACCAAACAAGGATGTTCACTCTAAAGCTCAGTAACAGAGAACAACAAAAAGTCTTCAAGAGAGACTATTTATTTATTTATTTATTTATTTTTATTAAAAGCTTTTATATGCCGTCCTTTATATAAATATCTCAGGACGGCTTACAGTACTTTAAAAGAACAATTTAAAACACCAACTTTCAATAAACGAATTAAAACAGTAATAATGTATAAAACAATAAACAGCAATTAACACAAAATGAATCACAAAACAGAACAAGAGCGACTGTACATTAAAAGGTATTGATTTTAAAATGCCATTTAAATAAAAAGGTTTTGACCTGGCTCCAAAAAGGGCAGAAGCTTTTAATGTACAGTCGCTACATATCCCTATAATAATTATTCCCATTACAAACCCTCCCACCAAGGTTCTTTTCCCTTGGTCAGACTCATGCCTGGTTTGAGGGTGTGGTGGGAGAAATATCAATTTTAAGTCATCACAAGTGAAAACATTTACAGGACACTAGAATGCAGAGAAAAGGTTAAGCACTGCCTTCTCAACCTACCAATTCGCATCGGCAAATGTGTCTCAACTGACTCAGATTAACTTCCAAGAATTTATACTCAAGAGTGGGATGGAAACACAGGTTTCAAATTATTCCAATTATTTCCAAAGATGAGCTAAATTAATATTAATCATTCAGTAGCATCAATATCTTAAAAGATCCTGCAGTGTATCTTAGTTTTTGTAAGAGAGATGGATGGGATTACCCTTGCTCACCTGGACTCAAGATTCTCAGCCATAGCAGCAACATAAACTAGCAAGATAAACCAGCAATGAGTAAAATACTGATCAATAATATCAATACATACTGCAGCCCATTGCATGTGGAAAGTGCAGCTTTGGAGTTCTTGATACCTCTGGTGTTCCCATGATAGTAACAGTGCTCTCCTCCCTAAGGATTAACAGAAATACTTTTAAATAGGCTACTGCATGCCCATAATATCTAAGTAAATGATCACCGAATGTATGGTTTGAAGCTATACAGGACAACAACAAAAACTAAGTAAAGAGTTAGTATGTCTTTTAAAATGCATTTTTGTATGATACATCAAGAATATAGTTCTAACTGAACTATACTGAATTAGGCTGTAATCATATACACACACACTGAACCTGACAGAATACAGCAGAGTTCACTATTGAGTGAGCAGGCACAGAATTTTGTTGCCAAGTAACTAACAATTCAGTTCTTCCAAATGCTGTTTGAGTTTGATAAGGATAACGTATCTCATTGTTAGTCTCTTAACAATTTAGTGAATTGCTTCATGTAAGCATAATGTTAATATGTTTGGTACTGGATATTATTAGCTGACCTACTGATATTTCTTCTGCTTATTTAATTTCTGTTATGTTTTAAATGAACTCTGATTGAATTAATGTTGTATTATACTTATGGCTAATATATTTGCTTTTATGAACTGCTTTGAGCACAATGTACTATGGGAAATGCAGTATACAAATAAATTGGTTATGACTATATTCTGATGCGGTGCCCTTGAGGAATTGCAACAATCTACAACATGACGTTGAATTATAGAAGAATCAGCTTCATATGATATATTTTTCAGAATGAGAACTACTAAAATATAGGCATCATAACAGACTGTAATTCTCTTAAAAAGGAACACAGCAATGTATTCAGTAATTACCATACCATTAAATGGCATGGAGTATGCATCTCCAATTCGTCTGAGACAAGTAAAGTTATATTTAAATTTTAAAACTTGTGTTCATTTTTTTAAAGCAGCAACCATTAAAATAAAATGAACACCACAGAGTCTACAACAGGTAGAGGTAGGTCAGGAAGAACAATTTTGTAATTTCATATCTTTTCTGTAACTTCCTTTTCTGTAACTTCCATAGTGTTGATATTAGGCATCCAACTTTTCTGTACTCTTGCAATTACCCATATGGTACAGCAGATACACCAAACCTGTCCACAATGCAACAGAGTTATGTGACCATGTAGGCCTGTTTCCAATTAGCACCATAGAATCTACATGCAGTAACATTTAATGCAGTCCCAGGGCTTCTACACTCTTTCCTCCATCTCTTCAATATAACTAAAAAACTACATCTAAATGATATTTCCCTCAACACGGGATTTCTGTTAAATATTCAAATAATCAATTATTTCCTAGACTATGCACAATAACTGAAGCAAGAGAGTAGCTATATAAACACAACATTCATCTCTGATATCATCATTCACAGAAGTGATCAAGATTTTTTAAGGTACAACAGCTCTTATATCTCAAAGGATTATTTTTGATTATTATAAGATGTTTACAAATAACACAGAGCAGAATTTTGGCATAGTAGCTAATCTATAAATTTATATATGCATGTATTTGTGGCAAGCACTATGTACATACATGTTGGCATAAGACATTTCACATTGTACTACATTTTGGTTTCCTAGGGCATTAAATGTGTTAAGCTATAAAACAATGACAACAAAAACATTGATCAGCCAGAACAGTTTTCTACACTACCTTTGAATATTGTGGTTTTCCATCTTCATAATGAATTTCCACATAATCAGAAGACAATAAATCACTGCAAAGAAAATATTTTGAGGAAACATGATTCTAAAATAACAAAAGAATATCCAATGTCATTGTTACCATTGTGAATCTCAATGCATCTGTATTTGAAATTTAAAAGTAAATTAATTTTACTCTATATTACCTGAAGAATAAAGAGAGAAATCCCATGGTCCCTGAAGAGTGACCCTAGGAATGTTCCAAGGACCATGTCAAAGTGCTGCTCTTCCCCCAGCCTCTCATAACTGTTGCAGAAGGAACTGCTTTCAGAGATCACAAAGCAGTACAAATGCAGCAGGAGATGGGATACTTAAAAGTCTCCAAGTTAGAGTGCTTCCACAGAACTGGAGCACAGTCTATAATACTCTACCCTAAATGTACGTAAGAAAGATTAGCATTTGTATTCTATCTTTCCAGTGTTCAATGTGGCTTACAACATATTTAAAATATCACAACACTATGAAGTCAGTGCAGCCAACAGATTAAAACAGTTTTTAAAAAGTTTGATGAGTCGGCAAATCAACTTTAGCCATCAGCCAAAAGCCTGTTGTAAAGGAAAAATCTTAACCAAATTATAAAAGGGCGGTGGGGATTGAGTATACCAGCTGAAGAACTAATAAATCTAAGTAAAATACTGTTTAAATGATGGTAGAGAGCAGATAAGCTATAGAAATAGAAGCTAGAAAATAAACAAAAAGATAGCAACAGATGTGTCAACTCCAGCCTTGCTCCAATAAGCTGCTCTTCACTCTTCTACTATTCTTCATTTGTTGTATGCAAATGATACTTCTTTACTGAAATATCTAGGGGATCCTCATTGTTGCTTTACAGTCTAGAATAGCTAATATTTTAGGAAATAAATGCATGATCATTTCTTGCAATTACAACAGAGTGTGAGCACTATAATAAAAGGAAAAATAACTTACTTATTCAGGGATAGGTCAAGAGTAAATGTAGAGCCAAAGGCTTCTATCTGGAAACTTGCCTGAGCCAGATGCACAGCCTGAAGATAAGAATGGAAAGATATGGGCGCAGGGGAGGAAGACACATGAATAAGAGAAGTTTTGTTATTTTGACATCAGCCCAGTTCAGTTACATAGTTTCAGTCATCATAAGTACAGTAAGCTTGCTTAATTTCAAGCACATCTGGGGCATCTACATGTTGAGATTAACATGTTAATTTTAACATTGATTGTTATAATCTATATACAATACCATAAAGTAGGAAGTAGTACAGAAAAACTCTGCTGCATTCTATTTATTTCATAACTTTAATCTTTCAAGATTCGTAAGAATTATTATATGTATAAACAGCACAAGACACCAGTTTCTAATAAAAGTAGGAATTTCAGCTTCATTCATGATTAAAATGTTCCAACTCTAACATTCTAAAAGATATTCATAAACATCTACACAATCATTAGAGAGTCAGGTTCTCCTGCTAGCTGGGATACTGCAGGTGAATATACCAGAGAGAAACTTTATAGATGCTGACACCACACAGAGTTTCTTGGGCTCCTTTGCTACTACACTGTAAAGAATCACTTTCTGTGGACCATTCAATAGAGGACAAGTACCGTATTTTTCGCTCTATAAGACGCACCTGACCATAAGACGCACCTAGTTTTCAGAGGAGGAAAACAAGAAAAAAAATATTCTGAATCAAATGGTTTACTAAACTATTTAATAAACTATAACAGAATACAGTAATACTGTATTTCAACCTTGTAAAGTGAACAGCAGTCAACAGTGGCATTAAGAGTCACAATTTTTGCTCTAAATTTTAAATGACTCTTGCACCACTGCTCAGATGTGGCACAGACTGCTTTAAATAAGGGCAATTTAAATTATGAGAAAATCAACAAGAAAAAAAGGGTGATTTAAATCACTGGTTTGAATCAGGTATCCCATAGAAGCTTTTTGATATAATTCCTGAACAGTGGTGTAAATCTGACCACTAAGCTGTGCTGATTCACATCTAAATGGAGTGCACTTGCACTGTTTTCTTTTTCAGCCATGCTCCACTATTTACCTGGAAAGGGACTATCTTTAAATTCACATACAAGGAATTTCCCATGACCAATGGCCATGGCAGTTTCAGATTACAATCCTATATATGGATAATAAATATTAGAGTTCAGTCGAGTTCAATGGGCCTTACTCCTGGTATTACCCTTGCAAGAAAAAACAAGAGATCAACATAAGTTTTGCTAGTTCTTGGGCTGACAAGTCCAATGCAATTTTTTTAAATGCATTTTTATATCTTCAGTTTTTATCAAGCCTGCTATATTGGTGTTCTTTCATAACTATCTCCTCTGCCTTCCTCAGCCCAGCTTTATCACCTTGTAATTATTTCTTTCTTAGATTTCTATCCTGCCTTTTTCCTTTTCCTTTTTAAGAACTCAAAGCAGCAATATCTCTCTTTTTCTGGAGACGTGGAGACTCAGGAAGGAAGTATCAGTGTAAAAACCAGAGGACTGCATTGCTAAAAAGGTGGAACTGTAACTCTTTCAGAAGCACCTACTTTTGCCACTTTTAATTGACAGCTAGACATGTGACAGTTAACAATCATGCACAAACATGCAGTTTGGTCTTCTCAATTTCTACCTATGCTACTTGCTGTACATTGCTCCCTTGGCAGCTGAAACTGACAATGCCATTGACAAGGCAAGACTACACATATTGAACAGCTGTAAGCAACTGGTCCTAATTATGATCAAAAACAAGATCATATCACAACCTGCCTGTCCCTTAAGGTCAGGTCAGGAAGCCCTTCTGCAAGAGCCATCCCTCAAAGAGGTAAGAGGAATGGCAAATAGGACATTTTTGGGTTGCCAGGATGAATCTGTAGAATGAGCACCTGTCAAGGGAAACTTGTTTTCCCTGCAGAACAAGTTGGGTGTGCTGATGAAGCATAAAGTAATTGCCTGCCTAGCCTACCTCACAGGGTGGTTGTTGTGAGAATAAAATGGAACTATGTAAGCCACCTCAGTTTCCCCTCAAGAGAAAAAAAAAGTGGGACATAAATCCAATATTATAATACCATTGCAAGAGCTAACTGCAGCACAAGTATGGGATCAATTTAGACTTTAGAATTCAATGATAATTTGGCAAAGGGGCAGGGGGGGGCATTTCGGTTTCCCATGTTAGATTCTGTTAAGTTTTCTGCTTTTGTTATTTGTCACAAGGTTTGAGGATGGAGAGGCTGTATATTCAAAGCCTACACTGGTCCTAAAGTGTGGCTAGAACATCAGTGATACAGCCACCTTACAGAATCTGCAGAGAACTTGGTTCTTGGATGGTATAGAAATCAATTAGATACATCTAAGCATGCCTGGGTCTGTGTAGCAGCTGGCATGGAGCCTGCCTGGAAAGCCACAGGGATACTCTCCCACATGGGAGAAAGCCAAAGAGACAGGAAAGCAGGAGCACATCAACTCTCACCTGCACTGCTCAGACCTGCCTTTGTACTGAGTACTGTTGAGGTACAACAGCATGGGCTGCAGCCAGTCTTAGGGGGTGTCCAGCTTGAGAATGCTTAGTGTTCCCCATCAAAGGGCTTCGAGCATCTCTCCTAATCTTTCCCCCTTTCCTATTTTTTCCCCGTGATAAGAAAATGGGCTGAGGATGCATTCGGAAAACAAGAGCAAGCCACAAATGCAAGATGATGTCACTGGGAGATACACGCACCCAATAAAATTCAGTGAAAGAAGCAAGGCGACTGCATAATACAAGCCTCATCTGGAAGCTCCTTTAGTTATATTTAGAGAACTCAGTGCAAACAATGGGGGCGGCAGAGCGCGCAGGGGTTGGCACGTAGCGGCGGAGCGCGCGGGGGTTGGCGCGGGGTGGCGTGCGGGGTGGCGGAGCACGCGGGGGTTGGCGTGGGGCGGCGGAGCGCGCGGGGGTTGGCGCGGGGCGGCGAAGCGCGCGGGGGTTGGCGCGGGGCAGCGTGCGGGGCGGCGTGCGGAGCGGCGGAGCGCGCGGGGGTTGGCACGCAGCTGGGCGGCGGAGCGCACAGGGGTTGGCGCGGGGCAGCATGCGGGGCGGCGGAGCGCGTGGGGGTTGGCATGTGGCGGGGCAGCGGAGCGTGCGGGGGTTGGCAGGTCTTTCTGGTAGGGGTGGGCACACACATTTGCTCTATAAGACACACAGACATTTCCCCTTACTTTTGAGGGGGGGTAAAAGTGCGTCTTACAGAGCGAAAAATACGGTAAATTGTACCTGAGCTGATTTTATCAGCTAGTTTTTTAAAAAACCAATCTATAGCAAGATATTACCAAGACTGCCTAGCCACCTCTGTTTTCAAAGGGAATGCAACCCAATTCTGCACAGACTGAATCCCTATTTCCTGATGTGCTTTTCTACTGACCAGATTCATCTCTGTCTTATCTAGATTAAGTTTCAACTTGCTTGTCCTCATTCAGTCCATTACTGAAGAGACTGATTTATAATAACTGCTTTACTTGATTAAGATGAATAGAGACAGAACTGGGTGTCATTCCATGTTCTAATGGCACCAAACTTCCAAACTTCTCTCTCCCAGCAGTTTCATGTAAATAGTAAATAACAGAGAAGACAAAGTTTCATGTGACACAAAATGAGAGAGCCCTAACAATTTCCAACAGTTTGGTTTCAACTTAAGGAACTAACTTTGTAAGTTCTTCAAACAATTCAACATTTGGTAGTAGTGGTATATAAAACAAGCTACTGTAAATCTAGCTACTTTCAAACTTTTTGAAACTGATTGTTTAGAATTAAAAATCACTGTCTTATCTCTGCAGGTAAGCAGAAGCAAAGTTCAGGACATATTAAGCTGATTTATACTACGGCCTTGATAATAATAAAGAATAGCCACCATTGTAAACTAGTTTTGTCTGTTTTCAGTATTTGAAATTTATAGGATTGCTTTGATGAAGGAGCTTTGCTTCAGAAGATTGTTGGGTCCAAATAAAAACATTTACCATTGGTTGTTTTGAAAATACATTTTTTTTCTGCATTTTGTTCACATTGGGTCCCTTCCTTCTGGTTTTTTTCTGCTTTTATCAAAAGGTACTGATGCAGTTCACACATAATGCTAAACCACCCTGGATGATAAGCCACCATGGGTTGGTTGTTCATTTGCCAATCCATGTTACATCTGACAGATAATCAGACATGTGGCAGCTTGGCATTGCTTATTTCTGCCTCAAACACCCAGCCCATCGCTGAACATATCCCAATGTCCTTTGTAGAACTTTATGTCCTTCTCTCACCCCGCTCCCTACAGTCACTTCATTTGCCATGTTTGAAAAATTATTCTTGTCAATGTCTCAGAATTGTAGAGATAAAGTCTTAAAAAAAAAAAGTCTTGGTCTTTTACAAATGCACAAATGTTCAAATTCAGCAGCTCAGTAAGTGTACTCTTGCTGGTCAATTTCCTTATAAATTTCAGATGTGAAAGGAAGCAGAAAGCTAATTTGCACAGTTGTGAAAGACCAGGGAAGAAATAATAGCAAGAAGAGAAAACTATTCACACTCCAGAAGGGGGAAATGCAAAGAAATGCCCAGACAGAACATGGACAATATCTCCAGTCTGACAATGCAATCCTCTCAATTTATCCTCCTTTCACTGAACATTTCTCTGAGTTTCCACCTACTGTAGAAATGGTAGCTATTGCGTCCTCACAATCCACTTTTAGAGCCAGTCCAATGCCCTCCCATATCAACTTCCTTGTTAGAACAACCACCAAGATGGCCAAAGCTGTTATCATCCCATAGCCATCAAAACACAGGTGGTCAACCGACTGCCATGCAAGCCCCAGAATGCAGGTTATAGTGACCCACAATATTAATGAGTGGAAGGCAGAAATGTTTTTCAGAGCAGATCTGAGGGACATGCAGATTTGAGGTATGCAGTACTGGACCTGTGCCATCACAATCCTCTGTCTAAGAAATGGGAAAAAATTCAGAGAAAAGATTGCTACATAACCCTGGGAAAAAAGCCCAGTGTCCCGCAAAATCTATTTGATCTTTACTTTTTCAAATTATGTATATGCCACTTTTCAGGTGAACTCTCTAAAATCTGTTTACATCAAAATATTAAAATAAGTATTTACAAAACTATATAATAAAATGCTAAAGAAACACTACACAGAGAACAAAATCTGAAGCATCAAGGCAAGATGGTCCTCTAGAAACCATCTTGTGGCAATTGAGAAGGAAAGGGGCCAGCTCAGCCAGTACACTAAGAGCTAGGGTAATGGAAAGTAGCTTAGGAAACCCCTTGCCAGATAAGAGAAAAATTAATCTAATTCAAGTGATCTTTACATTGTTAAGTTATTGGAAGCGTCAATCATTAATCACTATCTAAACTTCATCCACTCAAGGCAGTAAGCAAAAACACAAAAGTAAATAGATTTATATTGTACAAATCTCTAATATTCTCTGCCTCCACAAGATGAAGATTAAAAAAAAAAAGCATCAGTAAACCAGCACATTTATATTACGGTTTCCTCAAAGCTTCCCGTCTCCTATTTATATGGTTGTATTTATATTGTATTTTAATTTTACTATGTATTATGATTTGTTTATTATTGTTATTTATTTTTCCTGTATTTTATATATATTTATATTGTATTGTGAGCTGTCTAGAGAGTCTTTGGCTTTGGGGAGGCATACAAATGTGATAGATAGAATACTGCAGTGTACCTATTAGAAGCTTGTTAAGAATGGAGTACTTAAGTCTTTTAGTCAGTGCTTTTTTTGTAAGGTGCCAGAACTCATGAAATTATTTACCTTTCACAGTCAATCACTGTACACACACCCACACACGTCAGTTGTGCAACAAAACATAACGGTCGCCGCCCACAGTAAGCACTCAGCGCGTGACCACATGACCAATCACAAGCCACGCAGCACCACAAGCTGAGCAGCGCCATCACAACCAGTGCATACAAAGTACACATGCATAGGATTCAACACACAAGCAGCCCACATGCACCATTTTAATGATTCTGCCGCCGACCTGCTACGCTCTACAGAGTGATTCAAATCCACATGGACCAAACATCAAATTTTCAACAGTTACTTTTAAAACTTGGAAAATCTGTTGAAAAAAAGGTACCGGAACTCCGTTCCAGTGCGTTCTATGACTAAAAAAAGCACTGCTTTTAGTACAAGCATTTCAAATAACTAGGCATTGCATTAAATATATAATGGGTTATACTATTATCAATAAACTATAGCACAATAATTCATAGCTATATCTCTTGCATGACTGCGTCTTCATTCACAGAATATGTGCAGTAATCTCTTAATTTCTCTTTTGAAATGACTGAAACAGCTCTTGCATATGGATTGGTGAGAGATTGCATGCATCAGATAAAATCTTTACACCAAAAAGAATTACTCGAACCAGGCCATAAATGTTTATAGATTCCTTTTCCTGCTAAATTTTTTGTATGTTTTTTTCTGGTGTAGTCATCTGGTTAGCATTTACTGTAACAAAAGAGTAGTAGTAAGATCCAATGCATATGAACTATTGCTTTTTTGAGTTGGGTAATACTTTTATTAGGGCCAATGAAAATGATTTACTAAAAGGGACTGTTTGCTGCAACTTGGTTTCCCTTTTTCATATTTGTGAATAGGGATGCCCTTGTATAAGTAACCCCAGAAATCCAAAAGTCTTTTCAAATGGACCTACTTTATTTCATTGGTCCTATGCATGGTTTATTATGTCGTATTTTCAAGTATATAAATTACAGACAGACAATACATTTCTTCTGATTTAAAAAAATACTCCAAAAAGTCCATCTTTTCCACTTTCCAGAACTTCATGTTGGGCTAGACTGGAAAATTAATCCCAGTTAAACCCCATTCTAATTTGGTGTGAAAGAGACAACCATTACTGGTTTACAGTACTTTTATTAGCATGTTTTCTGATGAACCTGAAGATATATCTTGCAAGGATATTAAATGTTTCCTACCTTGTCCTGGAAAAGGGAAAGAGGTAACCCAACATGATGCCTCCTAACAGCATACAGAGGAGGCACAAAAAACAATGGGTGGGGAGGAAAAAGAAAACAAAACAAAAAGTAAAAAGGAATATTCCAGCCACTGTTGTCATTAGGTTTGCAGCTTAGACTCAGTTTCAAGATAGAGACTGAAATGCTAGTCAAAGCCTGGTAATATAGAATACTAAAACAAAAGCCTGAGATGAAGCTGCAGACTTAACAACCACCATCATATTTGGTCTAATCTTTGTAGTTTTTTTACATTTTTCCCCAACCTATTTTCTTTTCTTTTTTATTATCTAGCATGATAGAAAAAAATTCTGGAGAATTCAGAATCTGGCATAATCTTTTGTACCACTTAGATTGGTCCCTAATAAAGATTTTGCCCAATAGCAGGTTTAATTTTTTTTCTTATCAATCAATATGTCTGTTTTTATTTCTCATATATTTTTTCAGTATTTCATTATGCATTGTTAGTATGGCTAACTTCTTTAGAATTGCTTCTATGATTCTACCATCTAAACTGAGAAATCAGCTTACTGACAGGCAGTATATAAACCTTTCAATAAATACATTAAAAAGAACTATGTAAATCTATAAAATTCATTTTTCTAAATATATTTAGGACCATTTTTACTATTTGGTGATGACAGAATGTGAATGAGCTCAAATATTCTGATAATGTAACTAGCATGAAGTTTTAAGATTCATATTTATTTGTCACTATCTTTTCTATAAATTTTTCAGCTGCAATCCATGCTATAATTAAGGAACATGCATAGTTCATTCTTCTTCAGATATAAAACTGAAAGCTTTTTTGAAAATGTAGAAACAGTGATTATGGCAAAATCTTAGTTCCTAATTCTTGGTCCAGAATCCTTTTTCCATTATTTATAATTCTACAACATAATCCAATGAAAATAATCAATGAAGTTCGCATGTACAGTAAGATAACCTCTTTCTTTACCTGAGGCTATGGCATACCCATTAAAGTCTATTAGCCCTTTTAATACATAGGCCATTTGTTTCTATCACTAAGGAATTTTATTGGCAACAGACAAACAGATAAATCATTAAACCCCTAACTGTATATGGAGCACACATGAAAAACTCTCCAAGAATTTACCCACTTTCAATTCCCTAAAAACCATTTATGTTGCTAGTTGCTTAGTGTCCAACCCATCACGACCCCATGGACAGCATTCCTCCAGGCCTTCCTGTCCTCCACCATCCCCCAGAGTTCACTCAAGCTCAGACCAACTGCTTCAGTGACTCCATCCAGCCACCTCATCCTCTGTCATCCCCTTCTTCTTTTGCCATCTATTGTTCCCAGCATTAGACTCTTCTCCAGGGAGTCCTTCCTTCTCATTAAGTGACCAAAGTATTTGAGTTTCATCTTCAGGATCTGGCCTTCCAAAGAGCGACCAGGGTTGATCTCCTCTAGGACTGACTGGTTTGATCGCCTGGCAGTCCAAGGGACTTGCAGGAGTCTTCTCCAGCACCACAATTCAAAGGCCTCAATTCTTCAGCGCTCAGCCTTCCTTATGGTCCAACTTTCACAGCCATACATTGCAACTGGGAAAACCATCACCTTGACTATGCACACTTTTGTCAGCAGGGTGATTTCTCTGCTTTTTAGTATGCTGTCTAGATTTGTCATAGCTTTCCTCCCAAGGAGCAAGTGTCATTTACTTTCTTGGCTGCAGTCCCCGTCTGTGGTGATCCTGGAGCCCAGGAAAAGAAAATCTGTCACTACCTCCATTTCTTCCCCATCTATTTGCCAGGAAGTGAGAGGACCGGGTGCCATGATCTTAAGTTTCCTTAATGTTGAGTTTCAAGCCAAATTTTGCGCTCTCCTCCTTCACCCACATCAAGAGGCTCTTTAGTTCCTCTTCACTTTCTGCCATGAGAGTGGTATCATCTGCATATCTGAGGTTGTTGATATTTCTCCCAGCAATCTTGATTCCAACTGGTGATTCATCTAGCCTGGTCTTTAGCATGATGTGCTCTCCATATAAGTTAAACAGGCAGGGTGACAGTATACAGCCTTGCCGAACTCCTTTCTCAATTTTGAACCAATTAGTGGTTCCGTGTCCAGTTCTCACTGTTGCTTCTTGACCCACATATAGGTTTCTCAAGAGACAAATAAGATGGTCAGGTATTCCCATCTCTTTAAGAACTTGCCACAATTTGTTGTGATTCACACAATCAAAGGCTTTAGCATAGTCAATGAAGCAGAAGTAGGTGTTTTTCTGGGACTCCCGAGCTTTCTCCATGATCCAGCATATGTTGGCAATTTGATCTCTCGTTCCTCTGCCTCTTAGAAACCCTGCCTGTACTTCTGGTAGTTCTCAGTCCACATACTGCTTGGAGGATTTTGAGCATAATTTTGCTAGCATGTAAAATGAGTGCAATGGTGCGGCAGTTTGAACATTCTTTGGCATTGCCCTTCTTTAGAACTGGAATGTAAACTGACCTTTTCCAATCCTGTGTCCACTGTTGAGTTTTCCAAATTTGCTGGCATATTGAGTGTAGCACTTTTACTGCATCGTCTTTTAGGATTTTGAATAGCTCAACTGGAATGCTGTCACCTCCACTACCTTGTTGTTCCTCAGACTTCCTAAGACCCATTTGACTTCACATTCCAGGATGTCTGGCTTGAGGTCAGTGACCACCCCATCGTGGTTATCAGGGATGTTAAGCTCTTTCTTGGATAGTTCTTCTGTGTAATCTTGCCATCTCTTCTTTATCTCTTCTGCCTCTGTTAGGTCCCTGCCATTTTGGTCCTTTATCATGCCCATCTTTGCATGAAACATTCCTTTCATATCTCCAATTTTCTGAAGAGATCTCTGGTCCTCCCTATTCTATTGTTTTCTTCTATTTCTTTGCACTGTTCATTTAGGAAGGCATTCTTATCTCTTCTAGCTGTTCTCTGGAATTCTGCATTCAATTGTTTGTATCTTTCTCTTTCTCCCTTGCCTTTCGCTTCCCTTCTTTCCTAAGTGATTTGTAAAGCTTCCTCAGACAGCCATTTTGCTTTCTTGCATTTCTTTTTCTCTGGGGTGGTTTTAGTTGCTGCCTCTTGTACAATGTTGCGAACCTCCATCCATAGTTCTTCAGGCACTCTGTCTATCAGATCTAATTCCTTAAATCTATTTGTCACCTCTACTGTATATTCATCAGGAATATGATTTAGGTCATACTTGAGTGGCCTAGTGCTTTTCCCTACTTTCTTCAGTTTAAGCCTGAATTTTGCAACAAGGTGCTCATGATCTGAGCCACAGTCTGCTCCTGGTCTTGTTTTTACTGACTGTATAGAGCTTCTCCATCTTTGGCAGCAGAGCATATAGTCTGCTCATAAGAAATAAGTATTTCTTTCGTCCTCTAATCCTTCATGGTATTTGCTTCAGAACTGTCACCTCATGGCAATTATCCACCTTTACAGGTTTCTCATGTATGGCCCTCAAAACATTGTCTCTTATAGACCTTAGAGCAAATTTGACATGGACTTCCCTCGGAAGTTTGTTTTTTCAGCCATAAGTCGAGTTAACTCTGTAAATAAGCTCAATCCCTGCTCCGATCTCTTCATTTTCTATTTCTAACAGCTCTGCCAGCACGTTAATCATTAAATCTCACACATCTTCATTCTTTCCTTCAGGTATATTCTGAAATCTTAAGCAGTTAGATGCCTTCTCCATCTCTAGTATGGCAAGCAAATCCCATAGTGGATTGTTTGTTTGCTTAATTAATTGTGTTTCTTTATCTACCGTTTCCAGTTTTTCATGTGCTTGTTGTATTTTTTGTGTATTCTGTTCAGTTTTAAGTCGAACGTCCACCAATTAGGTTGATACTTCCTTAACAGAATAATCCAATTGGTCAAGACGTTCTCTTTGCTCAGCTGAGATGCTTTCCTGTCATGTTGACATCGCCTCTTGGGATGCTAGCAAAGCTGTTAAAAATGTCTGTATCGCCAGAAGCGTCATTTGTAGCTCTTCTTGATATTTTTCAACATCTGCCACTTTAGGCTGGTGGGTTGGACTCTGAGCAGCTGATGCAGGTGCCGAAGAGGAGGAAGAATGTATTTTTTTCATGATGATAGTAATTTTTTGCCATAAATTACAAGACAACAGCAGAGAAACAGAGAAGAGGAAAAAAAAGATAGGGGGGAAAAAAAGGAACTTACTATAAATCCAATAGCCACAAGGTGGTAGCAAAGGGCTATTTTGTCTTTTTAAATGAAGTCACAACAAACAAAAACAATGCAAGTTTGTTTTTCTTGGCACAAGAATTATTTTCAAGGACTGTGACAACAAAGAAACAGGACCCCCCCCCAAAAATGGCCACTCGAAAAATACGTTTTGTCCTTCTTAACACTTAATTTCACAGTAATTATTTATTTTGATTCTTTGCCCTTGGGGAGGTTAGAAAAAAGAGGTCTTTCTCTTCAGCCTCAAACTTTCCAAAAAAGCCTCAATTCCTCTCCCCCATATCAGTCGCCACTTAGAACTCTGTGGAGGGGAAAATTCCTCCCTCCATCAAAGGGGCTTTCCTTTCTTCTTTATGCCAATTAGTAACAGCTGCAGCTTTTTCACGGGTAGTATTGAAGAAAAACAAATAAAAATGCTCACCCAGCAGGTCCGATGAACTTCTAGTTATTCTTCTATGCTATTATCCGGTCGTCTATGACTTGCAGGGAGCTGATCTCTCCCCTGTGCTATTCAGTTGAGAAAAGCCCAAATTTCTCCCAGTAAATGCAGAGCTGCTGCCCCATACCAACCAGAAGAATGCTCGAACAATCTAATCTTTGCCCCGACAGGAATGAGCCTCCCACGGCTCACTGCCGAACAGATACTGGCGTGATAACGGGAGCCCCCGCTCTTCACAGCCATCTCGCCACGACGCCAACCGGAAGTAGTAAACATGGCCTTTAAAAGGGAAGGAAAAATTGAATTGCTCTCTTTAAATGTTAACAGACTAAATGGACCCTCTAAGAGGAGAAGGATTCTCTCTCAACTTCAAAAATGAAAATTAGATATAATTTGTTTACAAGAAACACATATTAAGAAACAACATGTTAAATTTTTGGAATGTTCAAAGCTTGGAAAATTGTTTGTATCTTCTGCTTTCCAAAAGACGAGAGGTCTAGCATTACATATTAAGGAAAAACTAGACCCTAAATATATACTAGCTGATGAGGACAGTAGGATTCTGATGGTTGAAATCACAATGAAACTTAAAAAGGTGCTTTTATTGGCGATATACGCCCCTAATGACCATCAGGAAATATTTTACCAAAAATTACTTACTCTACTCTTACAATTGGACTACCAGTCCGTGTGTGTAATGGGAGATTTCAATGCAATTGTGGACAAAAAATGGACCATAAGAGATTAAGTGGAAAAAAGGGCAGGAGGATACTCCCGAAGTCTTGTTCTAACATGATTGAAGAACTCAGATTGATAGATGCTTGGAAGCATAAAAATCCAACCTCTGCTAAATATTCTTTTTACTCAAATAGACATAGGTCATGGTCTAGAATTGATATGGTTTGGATAACCCCAAACTTAGTACCAGACTTGGTAGAAGCTGAAATAGAGGCAAATGTCTGGGCAGATCACAACCCTGTAGCTATATCACTGAAAGGAACAGCAATGATGCCCAGATGGAGCTTAAATAAAGCATTATTAAAGGATAAAAAAATTAGAGAAGAGATAAATAAGGAAATGCAAGTATTCTTTCAAATAAATAAAACTGAAGAAACCTCTATATAAAATGTCTGGGATACAGCTAAAGCCTATGTCAGGGGATTGGTAATACCATGTTCAACAAAAATAAACAAAAAGAAAAAGCAAGAACAAGCAAAAATAGCAGAGGAATTGACGAAACAGGAACAAGAACTGCAGGAAGATCCATCCAAAAAAAATCTTAAGGTCCAAATGAATGTTTTAAAGCATAAATTGAATCTCTTGGACACAAATGAACTTACTAAGCAAATGAAATTGGCCAAACAGAACTTCTTTGAAAATGCTAATAAACCAGGGAGATGATTAGCCTATAAAGTAAAGAAAGAAAGAGAGAAGATACTAATATGTAAATTGAAGGATGGAGAAGGACGACTACAAGTTCAAAGTATACAAATTAAGAAAATAGCAGAAGATTTTTTTACAAAGCTATATCAGAATGATGAGATCTCAACTGAGAAAGTAAAAGAATACATCCGAAATGGAAATTTACCAAAACTACCGGAGAAATATCAAAAAGTATTGACTCAAGAAGTAACAACTATGGAAGTAATAGAGGCAATTATGCGGCAAAAGAATGATAAAACTCCTGGCCCGGATGAGCTGCCAGCTGAGTTTTATACATCCTTTGAAGGAGTCTTTGCTACACTTCTTAAAGATATATGTAATGCAGCACTGTTAAATGCTAAAATACCAAATACTTGGACAGAGGCAAATATTACATTAATACCGAAAGAAGATACGGACTTAACACAGATTCAAAATTATAGACCTATTTATTTATTTATTTTTCAATTTATATCCTGCCTTTTTCCTACAAAGGGCTCAAGGCAGCTTACATCTCCTCCATCTTATCCCCACAACAACAACCCTGTGAGGTAGGTTGGGCTGAGAGTCTGTGACTGGCCCAAAGTCACCCAGTTGGCTTCATGGCTGAGCAGGGACTTGAACCCAGATCGTCTGAGTCCCAGTCCCATGCTCTTAACCACTACACCACACGATATACTACACCTATATCATTATTAAATGTGGATTATGAGGGGAAAAACATAGCGTCGGGACGGAACAGACATGTCTAGCGGGGCTCCGTTAGCACGCTGGTTATCTTCTGGCAGCGGGCACCGTGCCTGGTCTTAATGCCCTGTAGGGGTGAAGATAGATTGCTTGGCAAATTCCCAGTGGGTGTCTGAACAGCAATTCAGAGCTTACTGGGGAAAATTCAAGCCTTTCTCAGCCGGAAGAATACAGGAGGGAGTCTGCCCTCTACAAGTCCTCGACATGTTGATAGAGACTATCTTAGTTACTACCATCGGATCTACTGGAAATTATTTTTATCTCTTCTTCTTTGAAATAATACCCGTGGAGAAAGCTACATTGTTTACCAACTGATTTAAAAGAAGAAACTGAAAGCCCTTTTGGGTGAAGGAAAGGATTTCCCCCCCCCCCTCCACAGAACTCAAACGCGGCGCCTTCCATAATTGGAGAGATTAGACGGTTTGTAAACAGCCAAATGGGTTTTTTTTCTTTATTCTCTCCTAGGGCAAGATTTGAACTAAGAAATTAATGTTTAATTTTATGATAGATGCAATCTTCTAGTTTATTGGACGGATGCCAGATTTCGGCCATCTTTTCTTTTTCCTTTGTTCTGAAGCGTATGGATCCCTGCCAAAGCTGTAAAATTACTGACAAGATGGAGGAGGAGTTTAATATAGAAGGCAAAGACTTTTTAAAGTCAATTTTGGAAATCCATGACACATTAATTGACATATCAAATTTTTTGGAGAATGTCTTAATTAAGCAATATGATGGTTTATTAATGGAATCAAAAATGGACTTAAACATCAAACAAGCAGAAGGGAAAGTTGAAGCTGAGAAGTTAACAAGGGACCCCTTGCAGAATGTAAAAGCAGTTTATTTGAAAACATCGCAGAAGGAGCAAATAACTGGTCATCTGGAAACTACAAAGGCTGAGAAGATAACAAGGGAACTTTTGCCAGCTGGTCATTTGAAAACTTCAGAGAAGATAAGTAGCGTACGAGAGATAATGAGCGGACATGTTTTAATACAAGATGTATTACAGGCATACCTCTGGAAGAAGCTGGAGCAGAAAAAGAAGATAATAACTATCCAAGTAAGATGGCTTTATGCTGTGGAAATTGATATATTTGGTAAAGGAGTAAGGAAGAAAAGGAAAACAACTACCCAATTAAGATGGCGTTATGGGAGAGGAGTAAAGAGGGGGAAAAAAAGAGAAAAGAAAAGAGAATGTGCTGCTGTTTCTGGTGAAGCACTGTACTTTTGTTTTCATTTGTAATCAAAAACATGGGAATTTTATTATAGGTGTTAAGGTTTAAGCTAAGATGAAATATAAAATCTTCTGTTAAATAGGATATAGTGGTCAAATAGAATTGTGATGTTGGTTTTTTTTCTTTCTTTTTTTTTTGTCTTTCCTCTTTCTACTTCACAAAGGAATGATTTAAATAGTCTGGTATGTGGAAATGAGACAAAAAAAAAAAAAAGGCTGACATGATAATTTAGCTTAATAAAATATTGTTAAATGAGCATCCCCAACTATATTTGAAAGTGAAAACAGGAGAACTCATCTTATAATTAAAAACTATACAGAGTTAACTATATTTGTTTAAATGGAATTTGTACTGAGGTTGGCGTGCTTATGTGTAATATAGAAAAAAAATGTGTGCTACTGTTTTTGGTAAAATAAGGGAATTTATTATAGGTGTTAAGGTTTAAGCTAAGATGAAATATAAAATTTTCTGCTAAATAGTATAGTGGTCAAATAGAACTGTGATGTTATCTCTTCTCTCTTTTTTATGTGTTTTTCCTCTCTCTATTTTATAAAGGGATGGACATAATAACTTAGCTTAATAAAACAGTGTTAAATGGGTATATCTGAAAGTGAAAGTAGGAGAACCTATCTTTCAATTAAAAACTATATAGAGTCAACGATATCTGTATGTAACATAGAAAAAAATATGCTACTGTCTTTGGTGAAGTATTATACTTTTGTTTCCATTTGCAACTGAAAGTAAGGAAATTTATTATAGGTATTAAGGTCTAAGCTAAGATGAAATATAAAAATGTTATATTTTATAAAGGGATGATTCAAATAGACTCGTATGTAGATATGAGACAAAGAAAGGCTGACATAATAATTTTTTAAGCTGTTTTGAACAATGGACAGGAAAAGCAGGACTTTCAAGGGAGAGAGATGGGATTGATCTTATGGAAGAAGGAAGATTGTGACTTTTATCGAATTTGAAAATTTATTATGAATTAGCTGGAAAAACGGGACTGGACTTTAATTTTATATATATATATATATATATATATATATATATTGTTATAAAAAGGAGCATAATAAGATTATTGTATGTTAAAAGATATGTTGTAGGGGCTGACCCAGTAGATCTGATGTGCGTTCTGTGATGATGTATGTAGCTTGTAGTTTAAAAACACTAATAAATTGATTTTAAAAAAAAATTAAAAGTGGATTACAAAAATTTTGCCTCCATAATGGCAGAAAGATTAAAGAAATTTTTAATAGACTTTATTCATTCAGACCAAAATGGTTTTTTGCCTAAAAGACAAATGAGGAATAATTTGAGAACTATCTTGGATATCCTAGAGTATTATGGGATATGGAAAAACCAATGGCTTTATTATTTATGGATGCTCAGAAAGCCTTTGATAATGTCAATTGGCTAATCACAGCGGCGAGGATTGCATTTGCTCAACACTGGAAAAGTGAGGAATTACCCACTGATGAACTGATTTTAAAAAAGATTCTGGACTGTGCAGAAATGGATAGATTGACTTTATCACTGAAGGAGAAAGAAGATACTGACTTCTATCAAACTTGGGATTTTTTTTATGATTGGCTAGAGAAGCGGGACTTGGCTTAGATTTAAAGATGCTTTTAAGTTATTATAAATCGATTTGAATATGACTAAAGGTAAAGGTAAGGGTAAAGGTTTCCCCTTGACATTAAACCCAGTCATGCCTGACTCTAGGGAGCGGTGCTCATCTCCATTTCCTAGCCGAGGGAGCCAGCGTTTGTCTGCAGACAGTCTCCATGGTCATGTGGCCGGCATGACTAAACACCAAAGTGCACGGAACGCTGTTTACCTTCTCACCGAAGTGGTACCTTTTTATCTACTTGTAATTGCATGCTTTCGAACTGCAAGGTTGGCAGGAGCTGGGACAGAGCACGGGAGCTCACCCCGTGTGCAGATTCGAACCGGCGACCTTTTGATCAACCAGCCCAGCAGCATAGCGGGTTAAACCACATTAAAAGATATGGTAGGGGGCTGACCCAGTACTTCTACTGCATTTGATGATTGATGTCTTTAGTATTAGTTTAAAATCTTAATAAAATCTTAAAAAAAAAAAAAAAAAAAGATAATGTCAACTGGCAATTTATGAAGCAACAGATGGCCCAAATAGAGTTTGGTGAAAAGTTTATTAATGTGATATCAAGCATTTATCAAAAGCAGTTGGCTAGGATTATAATTAATGGAGAATTTACAAAGATTATAGAGATACTTTATATAGAGATACAAAAGGTACAAGAAAAGGATGCCCGTCATCACCTCTGTTGTTTATACTGATTTTAGAAGTGTTGAACAGAAATATCAGGGATGATGCGGACATTAAAGGTACTAGATTTAGAGATGAAAGCTACAAATTTGCAGATGACCTGGTTTTCATAACGGAGGAACCCTTTGCAACAATGCCTAAACTCCTACAAAGGATTGAAGAATATGGCGAGGTTACGGGGATGAAAATAAATAGAGAAAAGATGAAACTGTTAGTTAAAAATTTTACACAAGACCAGAGAAAAACCCTGCAGGAACAAGTAGATTTGCAGATTGTCAAAAAGGTTAAGTATTTGGGAATTTATCTTACAGCTAAGTGTACTATTATGAAACAAGACAATTATGATAAACTATTGAAGGATATTAAGAGTGACCTGGAAAAATGGGCTAATTTGCCATTATCTCTGATGGGAAGAATAGCACTTGTTAAAATGAATATATTGCCAAAGCTTTTGTTTTTATTTCAAATGATTCCCATAAAAATTGATAGAAAATTTTTTGATAACTTAAATTTTCAAATTCCAAGATTTATATGGAGAAAGAAGAAACCAAGGATTAAATTTAAAATACTTCAGGAAGCTAAAGAGAACGGGGGTTTTGGTCTCCCTGATTGGATGTTGTATTATCAAGCTTCTGTTTTAACATGACTAAAAGAATGGATAACTTTAAGAAATAAGAGAATTTTGTATCTTGAAAGGCATGATTTGCAAATGGGCTGGCACGCTTATATGGGGTATGAAATGGCTAAGTCACATGGGACTTTTTTAAGTCACTATATTAGAAAATCATTAATGTCTGTGTGGGAAAAGTTAAAGATAAAACTGTGTAATAAATTATCAAGATGGCTTTCACCCATGGAAGCTTTTGTGTATCCAAATGCATTGAATTTTGAAGGGATTATAAGATATGAGGATATTTTGGATAAGGATGGAGGCCTGAAATTGAATCAAGAAACACAAGAACAGGGATCTAATATCTCTTGGTGGCATAAGGTGCAGATACAATCGAGATATGCTAAATATTGTAAAGTGTGGGGTTTTTATAAGGACTTGACAGCGTTTGATCAAGTGATGCTTAAATCAGATGAGAAAATGATTAAAAGATTATATGACTTCTAACTTGATAGGAAAATGGAAGATGAACAGGTTAAGGAAACTATGATAACGTGGGCACAAAATTTTGGATATAATATTGAATTAGAAAAGTGGCAAAAGCTGTGGGAGAGAAATATTAAGGTAACATTAGCAACTTCGTATAAAGAAAACTTATATAAAATGTTTTATAGATGGTATCTGTCGCCAAATAGATTAGCTAAGATGTTTCCAAATATGTCAAATGGATGTTGGAAATGTAAACATAAATTGGGTACTTTTTATCATATGTGGTGGACTTGCAATAATGTGAAAAAGTATTGGATTAAAATATATAAATGGCTCGAGGAAATGTTACAAAAATTCTTAGCTTTTAAACCTGAAGTTTTTTTATTAGACATTATACCGGAGGACATTAGTAAACAAGAAATGTATTTGATTTTACATGTAATCACTGCAGCGAGGATTGCATTCGCTCAACACTGGAAAAGTGAGGAACTACCCACCGATGAACTGATTCTAAAAAAGATTCTGAACTGTGCAGAAATAGATAGATTGACTTTATCACTGAAGGAGAAAGAAGATACTGACTTCTATCAAACTTGGGATTCTTTTTATTATTGGCTAGAGAAACGGGACTTGGCTTAAATTTAAATATGTTTTTAAGTTATCATAAATGGAAAAAGAAGGGTGTGGTGGCTGATCCAACGGGCTCGATGTTTTTGATGATGGATGTTGTTTGTAGTTTCTTTTTATTTTTTTAGGATTATAATGTCAAATAAAACTTATTTTTTAAAAAAGAAGCTGTATATATGCAAAAGCCTTGTTCCCTATGTGTACATAGATCCTGAAAGGTGCATATACCAATCCTGACACATCTTGACAGGTGTCCTTAATTCCATTACCCAGAAGATGAAAATTAGATACAGCATTTCATAAACAGAATAGGAAAGTGATGTTTACATGCTTATCAAAGGAAAGATGCCTGGAACTTTGTCAGGTAGAATAATTTCTTGGTAATCCATAAAAGCTCTGCTTTTAGAAAATGTATGAAAGCATTCCATAATTTCATATTCCCAGAATCAAAACTGTATTTAAGAGAGTGATCCTATGGCCCCAGACATTATCTAGAAAGTCTTAAGATATTTCAGCATCCCCTATCTGAACATGGAGACAAATCTTCAACTTCATAGCTGGAATTTTTGCTGCATCCCCCTTTCCATCTGCAGCCAGCACAGAAAAAAATGTGCCAGCTACTACTCTAAGGATGGGAACTCTGAGAGTAAGTTCTATATCCTCTGCAACATTCTTTCCCTTTCTTTGAAAGTCTCTCAGATGCTTGGTTGAAATGGCCATCTAGCTAAACTGCAAGGAAGTAAAGATAACCTCAATGGATGCAGAAAGGGGAGCATCAGGATTGCAACCCATAAGACTGTGCCCAAACATAGAGACAGTGAAGTACAGTGTTGCTTTTTGTGGATTCTTTCAATTTCCATTAATTTACAGTAATCTATGAACTGTACTCCTTCATGGATCACTGCCTTGTCGTGGCAAAGGGGCTTGCGTAGCTCAATGAAGCTATGAGCTATGCCGTGCAGGGTCACCCAAGACGGACAGGTCATAGCAGAGAGCTCTGACAAAACGTGATCCACTGAAGAAGGAAATGGCAACCCACTCCAGTATCTTTGCCATGAAAACCCCATGGACATGAAAACCAAAAGGCAAAACGATATGACACCGGAAGATGAGCCCCTCAGGTCGGAAGGTGTCCAATATGCTACTGGGGAAGAGCGGAGGGCTAGTACTAGTAGCGCCAGAAAGAATGAAGCAAGCCGAAAGGACACTCAGTTGCCGATGTATCTGGAGGTGAAAGGAAAGTCCGATGCTGCAAAGATCTTTACTCCATAGGAACCTGGAATGTAAGATCCATGAATCAAGGCAAGCTGGACGTGGTCAAACAAGAGATGACAAGACTGAACATCGACATCTTAGGAATCAGTGAACTAAAA
>JAIXND010000779.1:5492420-5622411 GCA_023646645.1 Varanus salvator macromaculatus | reverse complement strand
GTGTTATGTGAACTAAAAATCCAAAATCAGCCAGCCAAACAGGATCAGATAGCTCTGGCATCGGTTGTCCCTTTTTTGCCAAGAATTGTCCAATTTCCTCCCTAAGAGAGTAGAAGCGCAGTGCAGACCCCCAACTGAGCCATCTTACCTCATTGTGATACACAACATCTCCGTATTCAGCCTGGATGTCGAGTAGAAACTGTTGAAACTGGCAGTGGCGCAGGGTTTTAGAGCGAATATAATTAATAGCCTTCATCACCGGTTCATAATATGATTGTATTTCAGATGTTTGGCACAGAGAACTTGTTGGTGAATAATACAGTGGAGTTTTATAGCTTTGCCTCCTTCTTCACTGACTTTGTTACAGACTAGGGTTGATAATCCACTTCGCTCGCCAGCCATGGCAGGTGCGCCATCCATAATAATCCCAGTGACTTTATTCTACGGTACTTTCATGTCATCAATGGCGGAACAAACAGAAACAAATAAATCTGTTCCTCTTGTTTGGTCCTTAAGTCTCTGGAGGTCAAGTAGCTCTTCACTCACGTTCATGTCATTGTCTACTCCTCTCAAAAAAATCAATAACTGAGCGGTGTCAGATACATCCGTGCTTTCGTCGCAGGCTAACGAAAAAAAGTCAAACTCCACTCCTTTTGCCTCTAACTGTCTCTTAATATCAGATGAAACATCTTCAATTCTCCGTACCACAGTGTTACGAGCCAGGCAAACATTGGCAAACTCTTGCGTCTTCTCAGAACAAATTTTCTCCACCATTTTCATCACGCAGTCTTTAATAAATTCACCCTCAGTAAAAGGTTTGCAGTGCTTGGCAATCAGCGTTGCCACCTCATAGCTCGCCTTTGTGGCATTTTCATTTCACTCACGGGCTCTTGTGAAAAACACTGCTGTGCCGTTAAAGCAGCTTCCAGTTCCTTCAATTTTTCACCGTGTTCGTTCCCAGTTAGCTTGTTGTAGTTAGCATGTTTCATCTGGTAGTGCCTCTTGATATTGAATTCCTTGAAAACAGCCACAGTCTCTTGGCAAATTAGGCAGACACAGTTGTTTCATATTTCAGTGAAAAAATACTCCAATTTCCACTTGTCCTGGAAGCGGCGGCCCTGTCAACTTTCCTTTTTTAGTTACAGTCGCCATTTTAGAAATGGGCACACAAGCCTTGTGTCACAAGGGTCACTCAGTGAGAGTGCTGACTCAGGTCTACTGTCATCTTCTGGTGAAATATAACCACCAGCCTTGAAGGAGCAGGAGGCAGCAGGGGACAGCTGTAGGAACCGCTGTGTGGTGAAGGGAAAAATGCCAGCCAGCGGGGATGAGTGACAGGTTGAGCCAGCGGGGAGAAGAGGCTGCAGGCCGCTCGAAATTTGAAAACGGGCCATAATTGGCCCCCGAGCCAGACTTTGGACATGCCTGCTCTACAGCATTTGGTAGTCAATTTGGCAGCAAAGGAGTGAGATGGGCTATGAAGACTTTATAAAACACATGCTGCTGTGCTGACAGGCCAGGCAACAGCTCCCGGGCAATGCTCTCCTCCTGTGACAAATGCCATAAGGAGAGAGCAGTCAGCTGGCCTCTCCTGCAATACTCACTATGGAACCCATGGGTATAATTTGCCACTACCCTTATTCCAGTGCCTGAGATAAAAGGGTCATCCTGATTCATAGAAGGACTACCCCTTCCACTGCTCCTCATCAAAGAATAAATTATGATATTGCATTTATATCCCAGCTTTTTCCTTGTGTGAGGGACCAAATGTGGCTTACATGGCTCCATTTTATCCTCACCACAACAACCTGCAAAGTAGGTTAGACTGAAAATAAGTAACTAGTCCAAAGTCACCCAGTAATCTTCCTCACACAATGGAGCTAAAACCAAGATCTCCCAGGTCCCCAGTTCAATACTCTAACCACTACACAGCACTGATTCTTGTGCCATAGCCAGTGGATGTATCATAGCTTTATTAGGGCTCTGAGAAATTCCATAGAACAGGGTAGTAATAGCAAAACAGTCAAGATCTGTAACATGAAAATATTCCCCTCACTACATTCTTCCTTGGAAAAAAATGACTTTAAGAAATGCATCACTTCATAAAATTAATCAGTAATATAATGAATGAACACAATACAAGTTAACCTGGGTAACAGGAATACTAGTCTAATACCAGTCAGTGCTGAAATTAACACTGTAGTCATCTCTTTCAGTGAACAATCCCTAGGAAGCACATATATTAATGCACCCAGTTTTTCTGTTAGCATGCAACTGAGCTGTCTTAATTTAACATATTCACAAAAATAAAAGAAACATCCAAGTAAAACTTTGAATGTGTTTGAATTTAAACCACACTTAAATTGAAAGCCTATTCATGTTTACCTGGGAATAAGCCCTTCTGAATACAGTAGGATTCACTCCTCAGTAAACATTGTATTATTTCTTTGCCATAATCAAATATCTATATTTGTTGTTCAAAAAATTACATATGGTTATACAACAGGTAGAATAACCATGACAAACATTGCAGAGCAGTATCAGGAAACTCAGGACCTAAGAAGAGTCATGCTGCATCTGATCAAGGGTCCATTTAATCCAGGATTCTGTTCACAGATTGGCCATCAGCTGCCTGCAGGATCCCACAAGCATCATGTCAGTGCAACAGCATCTTTCCATCAAGCTTCCCAGCAGCTGCTGTGCACAGGAATGTTGCCTCTGATAGTAAAGATAGTACGTAGTGATCAGGACTAGTTGCCCTTGATAACCTCCATGAATCTGTCTTACCTGCTTTTAGAATCACAGAATAATAGAGTCGGAGGTACCAGGGGGCCAACTGGGTCCAACCCTCTGCTCAGTACAGGACTCCAAGTTAAACCATCTCTCTCAGATGGCTGTCCAGTTGCATCTTGAATGCCTCTAGTGTGGGTGAACCCACAACTTCCCTAGATAACTAAATCCATTGTCATACTGCTCTAACAGTCAGGAAGTTTTTCCTGATGTTCAGTCAAAACCTGGCTTCCTGTAACTTGAGCCCATATTCTGTATCCTGCACTTTGGGATGAACAAGAAGAGATCCTCTCCTGTTTTGGTGACAGCCTTTCAAACACTGGTAAAGTGCTATTTTATCTGCCCCCAGTTGTCTCTTCTTGAGGCTAAACATGTCCAATTCTTGCCACCTCTTGTCATATAGCTTTGTTTCCACTCCCTGGATCATCCTTGTTGCCCTCCTCTGAACCCTTTCCAGCTTGTCTGCATCTTTCTTAATTTTTGGTGCCCAGAACTGGACACAGTACTCCAGATGAGGCCTAACCAGTACTAAGTAAGGGGGAACCAGTACTTCATGTGATTTGGAAGTGATACTAATGCAGCATTTGCCCTGCAGCCACATCATAATGTTGACTTATATTCGGCTTGTGATCTACAACAATTCCAAGGTCCTTAAAGTCATCACAGTTGGTGGCCATCACATCTTATTGAAATGAATTACATAGTTAAACTAAGCACTAACTTTTATCTATTCTAAATCTCCTGCCAAGCAGGTTCATGGAATGACCCTGGGTTCTAGTCTTACGCCAGAGGGAGAAAAGTATCTCCCTATCCACTTTCTCCAACACTTGTATATTTTGTATACCTCTACTGTATCCTCCTTTTCAGGCCTTTTTTCTAAGCTAAACAATTTCAGACATTGCCACATTTCTTAGGAGATACTCCACCCCTTCATCATTTTAGTTGTTCTTTTTTTCAGTGACCAGAAATGTACCATATATATATAAGAGTGATCACACAATAGATTTGTATAAGGGGAGTAGTTAAGAAACATTTAAGTTTCTTTCCTAATTACTCCTAAAGTAGAATTTACTCCTTTCACAGCCACCATGTACTGACATTTTCACAGAGTTGTCTACTTCAAACAAGTTCTTAGTCAGTCACTGCTAGCCCAGCTTACACGTGAAATAAACTTGATTTTTCGCCCATTGTAAATGTTTCCACTGAACTACATTAGCTAATTTTGGCATCTATTAATCTCAGTTTGGGAAGATCCTTTTGGAGCTCCTCACATTTCACCCTAAAAACGTTGGTTTTTCAGCAAAGTTCTTCATTTTAATTTCAGATCACTTATGAATAAGTTGTAAAGCATTGGTTCCAATACATATCTCAGTGAGATTCCACTGCTTACATCCCTCCGCAGGGAGAACGAATAATTTATTCCTACTCTGTTCTTTACCAGTTAGTGATCCATAAAAGATATTCTCTAATACCATAACTGCTAAAATAAAACAAAATGTACACAGGACTGAGATTAACCCCTCATGGAGCATAAGAATTCACTAAAATAACAGTAAATTATGAGAAAATGTAAGCAAAGAAAAAGTTCACTGCACACAATGCTAAATTCCTAGAGCTTAATGTTAGATAAAATGTGGCCTAGACATTATCAGGATAAAGTAAGCACAAGCTATATGCAATGCAACACATAAAATGACTAGGTACACTGAGCTAAACTACCTGTTGACCATATAAAGAAGACTTGACCAACAGACCACTTTGGAAAGGTTCACAACTAGAGAGTGGTAAATGAGCTGTCAGCCCAGGTATAAAAGTTTATTGAACTGTACCACAAAGGTGTGAAGACTACTTGTTTTTAAGGTAGCGGTTTGTCACACTCCAGCTGAAGTCTGCTAATAAAAAGTAGTTTTGGGCCTAAATTGGCACAAGTCCTCCCATGAGCCAAATCACAGGGTGTAATTTATCCAACATTAGTACTAACCAACATTAATCAGATTCCCATGCCACTGCAGACTCAGTCCACAAGACAGGCAAATTCCTCAAAACACACCAAAGAAAGAAAAAGAAAAAAAACCTGGGCAGAATTTATAAATAAAGTAGATATATAAACTTTTCAAGTAATTCCATTTGGAATTTGGTGTATTATTACTACTATTTTAACAACTTTTATATGCCATATTATTTCAAACCAATCCAATAGTACTTTACAAAAGAATAAAAACAAACAAAATAAAAAAACAAACACAAAGGACCACATATACACCATGACATTACAAGACTGGTACAGATGTTCTCAATAAATGCCTAAAACACATGAGTATCTCAGAAGGGTGTTCATTTCAAAAGGTAGGAATGACACCAATCATTTCCACTACTGTAAGTCAACAGTAACTTGTAAGGCTGAGGGAACACATCAGGCTTATAAGGCTTATAGCTCCATGGCAGATTTCCATTTTGATTTGCCAGCTGTGATAAAGTGCAAGCAGCTGGCTCCTTTCTGTTAATTCATGGTAATTCAGAATAATGAAGGGGACCAAACCTGCTAGATGAAAAGGTCAGCTACAGTATAACACAGAAGTGAGTACACCCCTCACATTTTGTAAATATTTTATTATATCTTTTCATGTGACAACCCTAACTTTTGTTGCCAGCGGTTTAGACATTGATGGCTGTGTGTTGAGTTATTTTGAGGGGACAGAAAATTTACACTGTTATACAAGCTATATACTCACTACTTTACATTGTAGCACAATGTCATTTCTTCAGGGTTGTCACATGAAAAGATATAATAAAATATTTACAAAATGTACTCACTTCTGTGATATACTGTACATCCAGTAAATCTTCCTATGGAGAATTAAAGCAAGAACATAAGATATTCAAACCAAAGCATTAAGAAAAAGGCTTCTGGGAGGTCACTGGAATTAAGAAGTGACATAGCTCCAAATTACTTGGTGTACCTGAGACTGCATAATCAAAAAGGAAGAACTGTGATCACTAGACAAGGAATGGCAGGTAGCAGAGTTAATCTATGTAAATCCTAGATTGTATATTTTTAAGAGTGGGGAGAATCACAATTACTGTTTCTTCGTTCCAACAGCCCTTGGTGCAATTTTTAATATTTCTGAACTTAGAAAAGGGTAAAAAACAACTCATACTCCATCTTAAGTCAGTTGTAAAACTACCTAGGTCTATTTCTCTCTCCCCCTCAACTCCCTAGGTGCTTTCTTTAACATCCACCTTGAAAGAGTTTAGCTCTAGAGAACTGATTTTGCTGGTCCTCATAAAGGTATCAAAATCAAGAACAGGCAAACATTGATTTTAAAGGGATTCCAAATACCATGAAAGGACATGTAACTAAAACTAATTTCCTGATATAGTTTCTGAATTTATCTGATGTTTCTTAACATGTAAACAAGATACGCTGTTGATCTGCTGCCTCTTGGTCCCTTTGGCATGCTGCAATTTGGATAATTGCTAGCCATGTTACTTACTATAGAGGGCCATTGGGAAAAGGCATGCAGAGACTTGGGCTGTGGTGTCATCAGCTTGCAGATAATACTGATGTTTAATTTCTTCTTTCCATCATCCAGTCCTGAGAAGCAATGAAACTCTAAAATGGTGTCTGGAAGCAGTTTCCAGACTACTTCCAGATAGGAGTTAACAAACTGAACCACAATCCAGACACAAACTCTCCATCAACACTGGCCCATGTAGTAACACACCACAATTTCTCCCTCCTAATCCAAAGTAATCTTGAAAGCAGTGTTCGGCCTGTTCTAGACAGGATTACACTCCCTATACAACAACAGGTTTGAAGAGAGCCCTCAAGATTTCCTCATTTATAGATATACAGGTGATTGCACTGATCAGGAGTGCCTTTCAACTTAATCAGGTTTGCCAAATGCATCCTTTTCTGGAGCAATCCAATCCAGCCTGGATGGTTTACGCCCTAACAAGGGCAAACAACAAGGTGCGCTCCAAAATATTTTCAACTACAGCTTGTATAATTCCTAAGCGGTGGCCACACTGGTTCATGCTAAAAGGAATTATAGTCTAAAACAGGGGTCCTCAAACTGCTACAAAGATGTGTACCTGAAGACTCTGAGTTGATAACAGAAGGGAGAATGCATTATGCTGGACATGTGCTTTGCATGAGTAAACAATGTCCTGCTAATATAGCGATTAACGGGATACCACTAGCTAATCGGAGAAGAGAAAGACCAAAAAAGACTTGGCATCAAACATTCCAAAATGACCTAAGAAGTATCAACTTTGAATGGAAGGATAAAGAAATGGTTGCTGCAGATCAAACACTTTGGAAGACACTGGTAACCTGATGAGCTTCACATAGGATGAGAAGAAGTCATTCTGAGAAGAGCCTCTGATATACTTTTAGTCTGCTGTTGATATGCTTTTTTCATGGTATAACTGCTCTGAAGATCATTTTATTCCAGCAGGTAGTTTTAGTCCAAATCTACAGTGATATGTTCTCTTTGCTGGATGCTGACATATTTGTTGAAATGATTCTTTACTACTGTTTGAATGCTTGCTTGCATTGCTGGTAGTATATTTTATCCTGTACTGTGATTTATATTTTTATTTTGTAAACTGCCTTTAATATGTTGGGATACTGTGAAAAGCCCTTTTTCAGGGTTTAAACAACAAGCACATCCTAACATCTCCAGAATTCTATAGTTCTTTGAATATGTTGCATTTGTATATATATGCATACTTTACTACAAAAATAAAAAGAACAGCATTTATGGAACCTATCTGATATATAAATCATGATTATATTTAAAGTCTCAAACAGAAAATATTTTTCCTCAATTCTAGAAATTAGATTTGACACCAAACTCATACACCTATTATCAAAACTGTAGCTGGTGAGAGTGTATAAAGGCAAAGTCTTCCAATGCAAGCTTGCCTTTACACACTCTCCCCAGTTATAGGTCTGTCAGTGTGAAAACACAGGAAATATACTTCCCTGAACTTAAGCCCACAGAGCACAAGGAATGCATGACAACAGCAAAATGAGGTTGCAGGTCTTCAGATAACTCAGAACTGAAATTTTGCTCCAACAATGTGTGCAGCCTATTTGAGCCCTTTTGCACACCTTTTGGGTCTGACTCCTCCTCCAGTGCTCCAACCCTTGAGAAACAAACAGATTTATAATGGGATAGCCCCTAGTCTGGTGCCTAGCACTCCTCCACCTCTGATGCATGATATGTACTAGCAAGAAGGCACTATGGAATGAGAGATCCTGGGTCAAGAAGGGATATTTTTCTCAGGAGAATTTGGCAAAGGAGGCCAAGTTAAAGAACCTCTTGTTCAAGAGAATCCTTTTTGAAAATTTCCAGATTAGACCTAATGATAGGGCCAGATTCTACCAGCTTCATGGCCTGTACTACCCATCCATCTGAACTCATTGGCTCTTCTTATTTGGGAAAGGCTTGGGGTCATATCACACAAAAGAATAACCAGAGGAAAGGAGCCTGTGGAAATAAATGAATGATCCATAAGGCCAAGAGAAGTTGTTAAAAGTGTTGAGACCCACTGAATTAAAATGGAGGGGTACAAAGTATGGTGACTTTTTCAATAAACTGAGATATAAAGGTATTGCTCCAAACTACCCATTTTGTGCATGCTGGGAATATTATTGTATATGGACCACCCCAAAAGTAAAGCATATTACAGGGAGCCACCTGTCAAGAGACTACATAACATAAAACTGTGTGTTGTAATTCATGATTAACTAAAGTTTGTTGTAACTCAGCATTAATTTTTTAAAAATGTTCCTTTCAGATGCATGGATTTAGAGCATTTTTCCCACTGAGAGCCACTTTTGCTGAATCACTCATTGCCACCTAGATCATTCAACTCTTAGCTTGTGATTATGCTATAATTTTTCAGTTATACCATCCTTAGTATACCCTAACTTTAGCAAAGTTTTTAAAATATTACCCATACTAGAGATATTTTATAGCCAGTTTAACACATTTGAAATCTGTTCCTCCCTCTACAGAATGATGTACAAGGAATTCTCATTTTATTCTAACAAAACTTCTGAACTAGGTTGGCCTAGTAATGTACCCAAAGTTATCCAAAAAGCCAAGGGATATAAACCTGACCAGCAGACTCTGCAATACAGAAGTTTAGCTAGTTAGCTAGCCAGTCAGCCAGCCAAAGTGATTCCCTTTCATCCCTTCTGAACAAGTGTAGACAATGCTAAAATTTTCTGAATTTTCTTACATGAGAAAATTAGTGCTAAGCACAGACAAGCAGTCAGAGATAATTTTTTGCCAAAAGAGCCAGATTCCAAACAAACATGAACAATGTCCCATGTGCATACTGGAGCTGTTCAGCCCCACTCCCCCCTTACCACCATATTCTGTTGCATTCCTCAAAAGGCCATTTCAAAAGGTTTAGGGACATACAGAATTCAATGCATTGCCACACTGAGCACGTCATGAAGAGCTACAGTGAGAAACATAGAAACAGAGCGAGTCAGAAAGGGCCTCCTTGGCCATCTAGTCTGACCTCGGGCACCAGCCGGCTCCGCTCACGACATGCCCACCATGTGCATGTCCAGCCTGTCTTTGAACACCCTCACTGATGAGGCTTCAACCTCCCGTGGATGCCCATTCCACGCCCTCGGGGTCCTAACTGTCAGGAAGTGCTTCCTGGCATCCAAGTGGAACCTTGGCTCCCTGAGTTTTGCTCCGTTGGAGCGCGTCCTGCCTTCCTCTGCAGGGGAGAACAGGTCTCTACTCATCTCCATGTGACATCCCCTCACATACCTGTATGTCGCCAACATATCCCCTCTGAGTCTCCTCTTCTCCAGGCTGAAGAGACCCAGTTCCCGCAGTCTTGCCTCATACCCCATCCCCTGCAAATCAGCCACCATCCTTGTGGCCCTACGCTGCACTGACTCCAACCTGGCTGTATCCTTTCTGTAATGAGGGGCCCAAAACTGAACACAATACTCCAGTTGCGGGCGCACCAGAGTCATGTAGAGTGGTAGTAATACCTCTCTTGATCTAGAAGCCACACTTCTGGCTATGCAACCAAGGGTGGCATTCACCCTCTTGACCACCGCATCACACTGCTGACTCATGTTTAGCCTGCGGTCAACCAGTACCCCGAGGTCCCTTTCACAAGTGCTGTTCTCCAGCCACTTGTCACCTAACCTGTACTTATGACAGCTATTCCTATGCCCCAAGTGCAAGACCTTGCACTTATCCACATTGAACGCCATCCTGTTGTCTCCTGCCCACTTCCATAGTCTGTCCAGATCCTTTTGGATCTGGAGTACCTGCTCCTCAGTTGTGGCCACTGCTCCAGTTTTAGTGTCGTCTGCGATTGGATCACTGCCTTGTCGTGGCGAAGAGGCTTGCGTAGCTCAATGAAGCTATGAGCTATGCCATGCAGGGTCACCCAAGACGGACAGGTCATAGCAGAGAGCTCTGACATAACGTGATCCACTGGAGAAGGAAATGGCAACACACTCCAGTATCTTTGCCATGAAAACCCCATGGACAGTACCAAAGGCAAAAAGATATGACGCCGGAAGATGAGCCCCTCAGGTCGGAAGGTGTCCAATATGCTACTGGGGAAGAGCAGAGGGCTAGTACTAGTAGCGCCAGAAAGAATGAAGCGACTGGGTCAAAGCCGAAAGGACACTCAGTTGCTGATGGATCTGGTGGTGAAAGGAGAGTCTGATGCTGCAAAGATCTATACTCCATAGGAACCTGGAATGTAAGATCCATGAATCAAGGCAAGCTGGACGTGGTCAAACAAGAGATGACAAGACTGAACATCGACATCTTAGGAATCAGTGAACTAAAATGGACAGGAATGGGTGAATTTAGTTCAGATGACCATCAGGTATACTACTGCGGGCAAGAATCCCTCAGAAGAAATGGAGTAGCCTTCATAGTCAATAAAAGAGTAGGAAAAGCAGTACTGGGATACAATCTCCAAAATGACAGAATGATCTCAGTTCGAATCCAAGGCAAACCATTCAACATCACAATAGTCCAAGTCTATGCCCCAACCACTGGTGCTGAAGAGGCTGAAGTTGACCAGTTCTATGAAGGCCTACAACACCTGTGGCGAGGTCAGCAGGAGGTCACAGGGTCAACGGTCTGGCACACCTACCTTGGTTCTGCACATGCTGCACGTCCTGCACGCTCAGCTTTATCAGTATAATAGGCGACAACTGATAACAAGGTCAGAATGGTCTGGCTAAACAAACATGCAGTCCGAGCAAATGCCACGTAAATAAGTGACCCAAGACAATACCTGTTCTCCTGTTTGTTAAGTAACCTGACTGTGGTCCCTCCTTTTTGAGTAGCCTGACTGTATAAAATAAAGGAGCTGCCTTGAATGAGGGAGGCTTTTGTGCAGAACCACATCCCTGTGTCGTGTAATTCTGTACAACCTTCAAGTGACGCCCGCGCAGGGACCAGACTCATCAACGCCTGGCATAGGTCCCTTGAGTGCACTCCATCACCCTTGGTGACTCCTTCATTGGTGAGTATGGGAGGACAGTTCTCACAAGCCCAACAGCAACATGTGGATGAACTAAGATTTCTCATTAACAAGTCCGGCGGGTCCGTGACTTCAGGGTGCTTAAAGACGCTTATTCAAGAAATCCACAAGCAATGTCCCTGGTACCCAGAACAGGGATCACTAAAGTCCAGGGACTGGGAAAGAATTGGTAGGACTGTCCATTCTGAGCCCAGTACTAGTGTGGAATTATTACACACATGGCACCAATGTCGTCATGCAGTGGAAAAATTTAAGCCAGTCTCTCACACTGGCCACTTAACAAAGGATCGCCCACCTAATTATTCTGAGGTTCAATTGGCCCCTCCGGCACCAGTACCTCCTGATCCCACGACCCATCCCTTGGCTCCCCCGGGACCTGCCCAGCCTGGGAAAATGGTTTGGGACGTCCTAGAAAAAGAGTTGGCACAAGCCAAATTGGAGGATCTGGGTGAATTGGCTGATATGTTGGCTATCTGTCCAGTCCATGATACTGGTCAAAAGGATGCGCAGGGTCGTCGCATCATTGACTATCGGCCTCTCCCTTATAAAATCTTAACTGAATTACAGATGGCTATTTCAGATATGGGTCTTCAAAGTTCCTATGTCCAGGGGATGCTAGAAGCTGCCATGAGAAACCACACTTTAGTCCCAGAGGATTGGAAAACGACTATTAGAATGCTCCTTACCCCGGCACAATTTGTTGTGTGGGATAGTGAATTTCGACAGCAGTGTGTCATAAGAGGCCAGGCATCAGGAGGTGCTTGCACTCCTGAACAACTTTATGGGGCTGGGGACTTTGCAATCCCAGAACAGCAGGTTGTCTTACCAGTGGCAACGTTGCAGGTGTCCTATGTATGTGTATTTCGAGCCTTTCAGAGGGTGCCAGTTACGGGTAAGCCCATCCAAACCTTTTCAAGTGTTCGCCAAAAGGTGAGCGAGCCCTATACTGACTTCATTAACAGATTACAGGAGGCCCTTAAACGGCAGATTGATAACCCTGAGGCGCAGACAGAGTTACTTTTGAAATTAGCTAAGGAAAATGCGACAACTGAATGTCACCAGGCTATTACTGGGCTAGGCAGAAACCCTGAGTTGGCTGACATGATAAATGCATGTCAGGATATAGGTACCCCAACGTATCAGGCATCTCTTCTGGCAGCCTCCCTATGGCAAGGCAATCATCCCATGGGGAACTGCTTCAATTGCGGGAAACCAGGACATTTCAGGGCCGAGTGTCAGGCCCCCGGGGGGGCGGGGGGTAGTAACAAACCAAGAGCAAACTCAGGGGGAACAGAACAAGACAGGGGCACTGGAGGCTTTGGCTCCACTGACAGGACGTCGCTGGTAGGGCTGACAGCATCTGTCACTCAGAGCCATCCTGCTCAGATTGTTTCTATACAAGGCCGTCCCTTCTCAGGTATTATAGACACTGGGGTGGATGTCACAGTCATTGGCCGTTCCCAATGGCCCCCTGAATGGCCCATCGAGCAGTGTCCTAGTGTGTGGGGGGTAGGAGGTAAACAAGGTGCGCTGCAAAGCGCCTCTTTTCTAACGGCAGAACTTCCAGGATCCAACCGACGAATCTATTTTAGACCTTATGTCCTTGATATTCATATTAACTTGTGGGGCCGAGATTTGTTGAGCCAATTCGGGACTACAATCATAATAGCTGAGTGACCTGTTGTCTCTATGGCTCTAACAGCTTTGCTGCTTACATGGTTGAGTGATTACCCTATAGATCAGTGGCCTCTATCTGCTAATAAGCTTGCAGCTTTGCAAAGCCTTGTAAATGAACAATTACGGGCCGGTGTTTGTGATACGAAAAAAAAGAAAAAAAAAAGAAAAAGAAAAAAAAGTGGTAAATGGCACATGCTATGGCAAATCTAGACAGCGTATTAAAAAGCAGAGACATCACCCTGCCAACAAAAGTGTGTATACTCAAGGCTATGGTTTTCCCAGTTGCAATATATGGCTGTGAAAGCTGGACCATAAAAAAGGCCAAGCGCAAAAGGACTGAGGCCTTTGAATTGTGGTGCTGGAGGAGACTCCTGCGACTCCCTTGGACTGCAAGGCGATCAAACCGGTCAGTCCTAGAGGAGATCAATCCTGACTGCTCTTTAGAAGGCCAGATAGTGAAGATGAAACTCAAATACTTTGGCCACCTAATGAGAAGGAAGGACTCCCTGGAGAAGAGTCTAATGCACGGAACAATAGATGGCAAAAGAAGAAGGGGATGACAGAGGATGAGGTGGCTAGATGGAGTCACTGAAGCAGTCAGTGTGAGCTTAGGTGGACTCCGGGAGATGGTGGAGGACAGCAAAGCCTGGAGGAATGTTGTCCATGGGGTCGCGATGGGTCGGACACGACTTTGCGACTAACAACAACAACAACTGCGAATTTGATCAGCAGACTGTTCACCCCTTCTTCCATTTCATTTATGAAAAGATTAAACAGGATCGGCGCCAGGACAGAGCCCTGGGGGACCCTGCTTGTCACTGGCCACCATCCCGAGGATTCCCCGCTAATGGTTACCTTCTGCTTTCGGTCAGTCAACCATGCCCTAATCCACTGGACAGTGCTTTGGTGTATCCCAAAACTCCTCAGTTTCTCCACCAGGATATCATGGGGCACTTTGTCAAAGGCCTTGCTGAAATGCAGGTATACCACATCCACTGCATCCCCTCCATCTAGCCATCCTGAAACCTTGTCATAGAATTCCACAAGGTTTGTCTGGCAGGACCTGTTTTTGCGGAAGCCATGTTGTGTGGCTGTCAGCCTCCCTTCCCTATCTAGCATCACTAGATCTCTCTCTATTATGAGCCTTTCCATTGTTTTTCCGACAATGGAGATAAGGCTAACCTGTCTATAATTCCCCATGTCCTTCCTACTACCCTTTTTGAAAATTGGGACCACCGATGCCACCCTCCAGTCCTCTGGAACTTCACCCGTTCTCCACGAGGTCTCAAAAATGGAGGCCAGCAGGCATGAGAGAACCCCTGCCAACTCTCTAAGTACTCTCGGGTGTAACCCGTCAGGGTCTGGCGCCTTTGTAATGTCTAATGCCCTGAGGAGCCCCTAGACTTCAAGGGGGGTGACTCTAACCTGTGCCCCTAAGTGCCCAGCCTCATCTAATCTCCTATACGGATATCCCCCATCCTGTTTTGGGGAGAACACAGAGGCAAAATAGTCATTTAGCATCTGTGCCTGTTCTCTCATATCAGTCACTGGATCTCCTTCCTCCTTATTTAGTGGTCCCACAACTTGTCTCCCCTTCCTTTTCCTATTTACATGCTGAAAGAAGCCCTTTTTGTTGCTCTTGATATTCTTGGCAAGTCTCAGCTCGTAATCAGTCGTACCCTTGTGAAGAATCCTGCAACGGGCCTGCTCCTCCCGGTATACCCTTTTGTCTATTTTCCCCAGTACCCATTTCCTACAGAGGTTCCTCTTTCATCTAATCCCTCTAACCACCTCCTTTCACATCCATGGCGTCACTCTCCTCCACCTCCCCACCTTACTGACTAGAGGTATTGTCAAGGCTTACGCCTCCAAAACCTCCCTTTTGAGTGCCATCCACCCCTCCTCAACTCGCTTACCTTCCAGTAACCTATCCCAGGAGACTTTCCCCAGTCTGGCATTCAGTTGGCCAGAGTTGGCCCTCTTGAAGTCAGAGCTTCTAGTGCTCGCCCTGCTGCACATCCCCAGTCCCCTGATCTCAAAGCAAAGGATGGAGTGATCACTCGCATCCAGAGCTCCCCTCATCTGTACTTCATCTATCAGCTCCTCCCTATTGATCAAGACAAAGTCAAGGATGTTTCCCCCCCTTGTCGCCTCTCGGACCCTCTGTGTGAAAAACCCTCCCTCTATAGCTTCTAGGAAGTGATGTGACCTGGCTGTCACTGCCGAGTGAGTCCCCCAAGTAATATCCGGGAGACTGAAATCTCCCATAATTACTGTGTCTCTCCCTCGAGATATCCTTAGAATCTGGCCTGTCAGGACATCATCCAGGGTCTCAAGTTGACCTGGAGAGTGATAACATACCCCCACTGTCAGGTCTCTTTCCCTGTCAAAACCCCTAAGTTTCACCCAGACTGCCTCTACCGAATCCCCATCTGTGCTGCATTGTATCTCACTGCATCCTATCCCTTCCCTGACATATAAAACCACGCTCCCACCTCTCTTTCCCTTCCTGTCCTTTCTAAAAAGGTGATACCCTTCTATGTTCACATTCCAGACTTGCCTTTCATCCCACCAAGTTTCTGTGATTCCCACCAGATCATACCCTCCTATTCCCAGGAGAGCTTCAAGCTCTTCCTGCTTATTACCCATGCTCCTAGCATTGGTGTACATGCACCTCAACTCCTTCCCACCGCTTCCTTTCCTTGGAGTGCTCAGCATCCTTCCTCTCATCCTCCCTGGTACCTGGCCCCTCTCTGTAGGAGTCCTGTCAGTCCCTGCAGTATCTCTAAAGCCCTGCTCCCAGAGCCCCAATCCTCCCCCCACACTTGTCCAGTGCAGACACGATTCTGGGGGGCCTGAACCCACCCCCCACTGGCTCAGTTTAAAGTCTTCCAGACGAAGCTCACTAGAGCATCTCCAAAGGACCTTTTCCCCATCCTCGTGAGGTGTAGCCCGTCCCTTGCCAGAAGCCCATTGGCAAGAAACCAAGTGCCATGGTTGAGGAACCCGAAGCGTTCCTTCTGGCACCACTCCCTAAGCCAGTCATTCACCTCGGAGGCCCTTCTGCCCCTTCCTGGCCCAAATCCCCAGACAGGTAAGATTGACGAGAAGGCCACTTGGGCCTTCAGCTCCCCGAGTTTCTTCCCCAAGGCCTCAAAGTCCCTGGTGATCCCAATCACACCCTGCCTGGCCACATTGTTTGTGCCCACATGGATTACCAGGAGCAGCTGGTGACCCCCGGAGCGAACAAGACGCTCCACTCTGTCCTTCACATGCCGGATGCATGCGCCTGGCAGGCAGCAAACTTCCCTTGTCTCCAGGTTAGGGTGGCACCCCGCCGCCTCAGTGCCCCTCAGCAGGGAGTCCCCAACAACAATCACCCTCTGCCGTACCTTCCCGGTGCTGGTGGATGGCCGTGCCCTGGCCCTCGCCTCTCCTGCAGCGGCCCCCTTGCCGCCTGATGTCCCAGGCTGGGGGTCCTGCTGGTCCCCCAAGGCCTCATCAGCCCCAGCCTCCCCAAGCAGAGAGAACCTGTTTCCCAGCTCCAGATTGGTGCCAGGAGAAAGAGGAGGCCATGCTGACCTCCCCCGCCTGCGGGTGACATGCCTCCATGTCTTCCTGGCTGCTCCTCCTGTGACCCCTCCCTCAACCATCTGTCTAGAGGGGAGCTGCTCTGGGGGGGCCTGGAGAGCTCTCTCAGCCCTCAGGCACCTCACCTCCTCTTCTAGCAGGGTCACCATCTTGCACGGAGGGCAAGTGTATCCCTGCCTCTCCTGGGGAAGAAGGGCGAACATGTTGCAGCTCTCGCAGCAGACAGCAACACCCGTGACTCCCGCCACGGCCATCTCCTGGTCTGCCATCGGTATCCCTTCCGAGACCTTACCTTGATCCTCTGCCTTGTTAGTCCTGCAGTTCCTCTCACTCGCCCAGTTCTCCCAGACAAAAACCCACTCGCACACACACACAAGGATAAAGTAAACTTAAATTTAAATTGGAAGAAAAACAAAGCAAAGCAAAGCACAAACAAAACAAACAAACAATCAAACCTCTGTGTCTCAGTGAAGGGAGTCTCTGGACAGCCCGGATAGCAGCTAAGGGACGCAGACAAGGGATGATGCCTTATCTGTCCCTCAGGCAGGTGACCCCGCCTGTCCGCTTCCTCCTGGCTGCTCTAGCCTCTCTGGCCCCACCCCTTCCTCTCTGCTGCTCCTGGCCCTCTGCTCCCCTGCCCAGCTCCTACTTTGCCTTCACCAGTCCCCTAGCCACTCAGCCCTCTCTCCCAGCCTGTGCCTCTACTGCTCTGCTGCTCTGCCAAGAGGCCAAAGCCAAAAGCAACTCTTGTCTCTGGCAATCACAAGGAAGTATTTATAGTGTTCTCATGCATCCCTTTGGATCCAGTCAGATAAAGTTTCTAATTATAAGAAAAGTACTCTTTTGGCGGAATCAAACTGTTAGTAAAATAATACTAAGTCTTCTACAACAAAATGTTCTCAGACTGAAAAACAAGATAGCAGTTGACAGAAGAAACCAACGTGGCTCCACAAAAGAATCAAGTTGACCTAATCTATAGGAAATGGAAGGAAGTGCAGGCAACAACAGAAGAGTTTAGACAGATGGAAGAAAAATACAGGAATAACATTAGGAAGGATAAAGCTGAGACTATGCTGAGGCTAGCAAGGGATTCCAAAATCAACAAAAATGCTTTCTTGTGTTATGTACACAGTAAAAGAGAGAAAAGAAATGGTGGGTCAGCTTCTCAATGGGAGGGTGACTTAATAAGAGATGACAAAGAAAAGCCCAAGTGTTAAATTTCTAGTATGGCTTAGTCCTTTTCCCAAATGACTTTTCCCAAAGCAGGTTTAGGATGTCCCTATCAGAAATGAAGTACAAACTGAAGGGACAGGATTCAAACTTGAGATTAATAAACAAATGGTCACCTCATTACAAATTCAATTTTCCCGGGCCTGATGAACTTCTTCCTACAGTATTAAAGGAACTGGTGGAAAAATCCCAGAACTGCTGTCTATTAGCTTTGAGAAATCACGAAGGGTGAACTGCAGATGACTGCATGACTCATGTCACTATCTTCAAAACAAGCATAAAGGCGAATCCTGAGAACTAGTTAGACCAGTTAGTCTGACATCAATCCCTAGGAAAATTCTGGAGCAGATAATAAAGTCAGTCTGTAAGCACCTTGAAGACAATGGAGTAATTACTAGAAGCCAGTGTGGATTTATCAAGAACAAGTCTTGCCAGACTAATTTGATCTCATTTTTAACTGGGTAACCTCCCATGTGAACTGTGGGAATGCTGTGGATGTAATATATCTTGATTTCAGAAAAGCTTTTGAAAAAGTTCCCTGTGACATTCCTATCAGAAACTAGTTAAAAGTGGCCTGATGGAACAACTGTCAGGTGGATCTATAGTTGGCTACAGAATCAGACTGAGAATGTTTCTCAATAACACCCTCTCAGACTGGGAAGATGTAATGAGTGGGTACCACAGGGCTCAGTCCTGGAGCCAGTGCTCCTCAATGTTTCTATTAATGACTTGGGCAAAGAGGTGCAAGGAATGCTGATCAAATTTATAGATGACACAAAACTGGGCGAGATAGATAATACCCCGGAAGACAAAAACAAATTTCAAAGTGATCTTGATAGACTGGAGCACTGAGCTGAAAGCAACAAAATGAAATTCAGTAGGGACAAATGCCAAGTTAAACACCTAGGAAAAGAAACCAAATGCTTCACTGCAAGATGGGAGATACTAAGCTAAACAATACTGCAAGTAAGAAAAATCTTGGAATTGTTGTAGATCACAAGTTGAATATGAATCAACAATGTGATATGGCTGCAAAACAGGCAAGAGCTATATTGGACTACATTAATAGAAATATAGTTCCAAATCATGTGAAGTACTGGTTTCCCTCTATTTGGCACTAGTTAGGCCCCATCTTGAGTACCATGTCCAGTTCTGGGCTTCCCCATTTAAGAAAGATGCAGACAAACTGGAAAAGGTTCAGAGAACAACAAAGATTATCAAGAGAGATCAAAAGAACTGGGCATGTTAGCCTTAAGAAGAGAAAACTTGGGAGAGATAGAATAGCATTTTTCAAATACTTGAAAGGCTGTCATACTGCAGAGGGCATCCATCCCAGAGAGCTGGACACAGAATATTGGGCTTAAGTTATTGGAAGCCAGGTTCCAGCTAGACATCATGGAAAAAAAATCCTGAATGTCACAGTAGTATGGCAATGGAACCAATTACCTAGGGAGGTGGTGGTTTCTCCCACACTGGAGGCATTCAAGAGGCATTTGGACAGCCTATATATTGAACTATATACCTGGAGTTACCTGGAGCTATATATTGAGCAGGAGGTTTGACTCAATGACCAATTCAATGGAATAGGAATGACAGGCCACTTCCAACCCCACTATTCTATGACTCTATGATTGACTTCATCGTCATATTCTATACTGCCCAAAAACCCAAGCTCTCTGAGCTGTTTATAATGAAATATAGCTGTATTAATATGTCTATAACCACTAAGCAGATATTTAGAAATTAGTATTTAGGTATCTAGAATTTTGTCCTTCAGGAGGGGTTTTCATCCATAAACAAGTTGCAACACCTGCCTTCTCAGCTGGAGGGACAACTCATGTTTAAATCAGATTACTACTGAAACTCCAGGGGAAAACCAGCAGACTGAGAACAAAAAGCTCTGATAATCAAGAGTTAAATTATTGTACTAAAATCCAAATGCAGCCCATTCACATTTCTCTCCCAATGCATTTCTGAATCTAGTTATTGTTAGGTTTCACTGAAACCAATGGAACAAGCTATTTGTGACTAACTTAAGTGCCACTGTTTTCAACAGCACTTGGTCATGACTACCTTTCAACTAAATCCAGACCTGGTTATTTTAAAGAATAAAAAAAAGAATGTGGATCTGTAGTGCTCCGGGAACCGTCGAAACTGTGACACTGAGACTGCCTACTATGTCACTACCACCCATCTGGAATCAGGTAAGTTGTTTCACTAGGCCTTTAACTAGTAAATAGTGGCTTATACAGATGGTAGCAGCAATAATCCTCAAAATTTACTTGCAAGGACTCCTTGCATACAGTCATATCAAGTCCTTATGCTACTTTTGACTGAAACAACTTTCAGATCTGAAAAAAATACAATAATTGCTTAGGTATTACAAATATGCTGTATAAATATTCCTAAAGAAAAATAATCTCAGACATGAATATTTGAGATATTCCATTATTTTCCCCACTTTTTAATAGCCTTACCTTATTGTGTTTTTGCTGGTGCCTTGTCCTGGTATCCAAAATATGATAGGGAGTTTCAGAATCCCCATTTAGATAATAGACAAGTCTTGAAGGCAATGTGATTTCTTTCTGGAACACACTGCTGTGACTGTTATATTTGCTGCTGCTACTACTGTTAGTCTGTTGAAATGCAGTCTCTTCATCTGCCAGGGTCTTTTCTATTTCACCTGCAGTTTCATTCCAATGCAGAGCTATGAAACACATAGAAACCTACCATGAAATCACAGTGGAACTTTTAACAATATGCCTTACATTTGTCTAATTTCCTTTCATGAAAAACAAACAACATTCCTCTGCATGTATTCAAAGTATTAATTAAAATGTGAGCATTTTTAATCATACATTTTTACTTTTAGAATATTTTACATTGTAACAGATGTATGCAAGCGCATAATATACAAGGACTCACCCTATAAAAAGAAAATGTTTAATAAATATCCAACCACTCGTGACTATCTCTACCATTGTTCTATACAAATCGTGGGCATGTAGAACAACTCAAACCCTTGATTCATGTGAATTGAATGTTAATTAAGTCCCTTTACATAAGTGCTACTTTTCACAAAACTTTAATCACCCAGTCCTAATCAAAATTACCAGAGAAAAGTCATAGTATACTAAGGACTTACTCCTGAATAAACATGTATGTTTCGTGTAACAAGCACGTATTCTTTTGCAGACAAAATTCAAGGGTTTTGGGTGACCATCCCCAGGTACATTCCATTTGATTCAATGGCCAATATCCAAAAAGCAATTTCTAAAGTGGGAATCACTTGTTATTCTGCTTGTTACATTTGAAGATCCTGCACAAATGCTGCAACCCTGAAAACCAGCAAATAGCGTTTTGCTGCTGCATCAGCACCTTTGGATGTAATTTCTTGCCCATCATCATAAACTAAGAAGAAACTGCCATAGATACATATAAAAGCACAGAATTCATGCTGTAAAAAGAATAATGTCATATATTCTTTTACACTCACTCATGCATACATATATATAAATTGAGAGTGAGGAAAGGCAGAAGAGAAATGTAACTGCAGTCCCGCTCAACGACTCCAACCTAAGAGAAAAGGTAACAGAAGGCCATTAGATGTGGAATAATGTGTGTGGAAGAACGTCGCGCTTATTATTACAGTCGTGCACGACAGAGGGCAACATCCCGGACGCTGCGGCTGCGGCTGTTATGGGCAGAAGAGAGATTACGGGGGACTGACACACACATACCAGGGAAGGGCAGAACAAACCCGCCTTTCTCGGCACGGGCATCTCACGGGCAAGACAGAACGCTGGACCTCGGGGGGAAATTAAGGCTCTCCTCCTTCCCGCCCCCTCCTTAGTCACAAACCCGTCGAGGGGGGGAGTGAAGCGAAATGAGGTGGGGGGGAGAGGCTGTAGACTCTACAGTGTAGAGTGAAGCGAAGGATGGGCTTCCGCCGGTTTCCACGCTGCACTCACCGGTATCCGCAATGACTCCCCAGCCCTGTGAAAACAGCAGCGTCAAAAAGAAGAGACGGAAGATGCCGGGTCGGGGTCTCCGTGCCGGGCAAGAGGCTCCAGCGGTGGAGGAAGGAGCGGTCCAAGGGCGGCTGCTGCTCTTGTGGTGGCGGCCGGAGAAGGGATGCCGCAGAGGACTCCTGCCAGGCGTCTTCATGGCTCATAGCTTCCCCCGGGCGGCGGCGGCGAGTGGCGGCGGCGATGGAAGTGAGGCGCAGGAGGCGGACTGTGGGGAGTGGCGGGGGCTGCAGCCCCTCCGACGTGAGGAAGGCGGCAGCCGAGCGGCTCACGGCCGCGATCGCGGCGCCTGTTCCCCCATAGCGAGCGGGCGGCTGAGCAGCTGGGAGTGGCGCGTCGTCTCTCCCCGCGCGACGCTGCTGCTCCTGCGGCGGCTGCGGCGGCACTCGCCTCGCGCCTTTCCAGCCGCCCACCTCCCCCGCCCGCTGCTCGCTTGGCTGTTCCCGAGAGCAAGCGCGAGGCCGGGCGGGCGGGCAAGCGCACGCGCACCCCCCACGCTCAGGAGCCGCGCACGCTCTCAACCACCGCTGCGGCTGCTACGCGGGGCGCCGCTGTCCTCCGCTGCCCCTTGGCTCCGCCAGCTAGCACTCGCTCGCGCTCCCCTCGCCCACTCAGCCATTCACCTTTCAAGGCCTCGCGCGCCGCGCCGGGTGACGTCGCCTTCCAGCCCCATTCGTTGGAGCTGCGGCAGCCGCGCGCTTCGTCAGCCGGGCTGGTGGAGCGCGCGCGCACCCCGAGCGAAGGAGCCCGGGCTGCGTGGCGGGGAGGCAGAGGAAGGCGCGTGCGGAGAGGGAGGGGAGGACGTTCCCCTGCACCAGGTCCCTCTTAATGGCCCCCGAGCCGAGCGATGGCACGCTTGGTGGCACGGACGCACCCAACGAGATGCAGGCAAAAGGGAGCGCGCACGCGCGCTCCCCCTGCCGAGTGCGACGCAAGGTGATAAGCAGGTGCTGTGATGCGGCATCTCGGCACCAAAATCCTGCATGCGGATTCCTCTGTCCCTATCCCTCCTCACTTCGTGCCAATGTAATTCTTGCCGCGCTCGCTTCCTCCCATTCGGGTTTTGTTGCAGAGACACCCACAGAGAGAGAGAGAGCACGCAGCTCCATTATTTAGCTTCCATATTCCCAAATCTCAAGCTTTTGCTGCTCATGGATTCTTTTGATTTCCACGCTTTTAATTTTTTTTTTCAGATGGCTTGGTACAGATATGCGCAGATATTTTTTTCCTCATCAGTTTCTTCTCCCATCATCCCCACACTATTTCTCCAAAGATTTTCGTGCCTGTCCACATTGTGCAATGATGTGTTAAGCCCACTCCAGAATTACACCCCCAAAAGTGTAAGATAGAAACATAGAAACAGAGCAAGTCAGAGGGGGCCTTGCGGGCCATCTAGTCCTCTGGCTCCACTCACAACATACCCACCATGTGCATGTCCAGCCTATCTTTGAACACCCTCACCAATGGGACCTCAACCACCTCCCATGGAAGCCCATTCCATACCCTCAGGGTCATGACTGTCAGGAAGTACTTCCTGGCATATAAATAGAACCTGGGTTCCCTGAGCTTTGCTCAGTTGGATTGTGTCCTGTCTTCTTCTGCAGGGGAGAACAGGTCTCTACCCAGCTCCATGTGACACACCCTCACATACCTGCATGTTGCCAACAGATCTCCGAGTCTCCTGTTCTCCAGGCTGAAGAGACCCAGTTCCCTCAGTCTTGCCTCATATGGCATCCCCTGCAAACCGGCCACCAACCTTGTGGCCCTGTGCTGCACTGACTCTAACCTAGCTATATCCTTCCTGTAATGATGGGCCCAAAACTGAACACAATACTCCAGTTGCGGGTGCACCAGAGTCGTATACATTGGTAGTACTACAGTGGTACCTCGGCTCACGAACACCTTGGTTCACGAACAAATTAGGTCACAAACAAAAATTTCATTAAAATTTTGATTTGGGTCGTGAACTCCGCCAAGTGGGGAGATGGCCACGATTGCAATTCTGTTCGTGCAGGGAAGATGTGCATGATCACAGGCACACTCCTGCAGCAAAGACAGGCACAATCTCAGCCATCTCCCCCGCCCCCAACCAGCACGATCGGGGCCATCTCCCCAGCACCAGTACACCCTGTTCACTCCCGTCTCTCCCTACCCCAGCATGCCTTGTTCGCGTCCATCTCTCTGTCCCCCAGCACGCCATTTGCACCCGTCTCCTCCTCCCCCAGTGCACCCACGATCACGCCCGTCTCTCCCCCGCACCCCCCAGCGTGCCAGCATGACGGACACCTGCAGGGATGACAGGCATGTGCAGGAATGACAGGCACAATCTTGGTCGTGCTGGGGTGGCAGGGAGATGGCCGGGCTTGTGCTCAGGTGGGGTGGGGGGGAGGTGAAGATAGCAACGATCTTTGTTGTTACCACTTTGCTTCACATTTTTCTGATTTAAAAAATGGTTGCAGAAGGGATTTATCTTATTTACATTGAACCTTATGGGGAAATTTAACTTCGCTCACGACCAATTTGGGTCACGATCAGAGTTCTGAAACGGATTAAGTTCGTGAGCCAAAGTACCACTGTACTTCTCTAGATCTAGAAGCCACACTTCTGGTTTGCAACTGAGGGTGGCGTTCACCGTCTTGATCACAGCATCACACTGCTGATTCATGTTTAGCCTGCAATCAAGTGGCATCCCAAGATCCCTTTCACAAGTGCTGCTCTCCAGCCACTTGTCCCCTAACTTGTACTTACGACACCCATTGCTATGCCCCAAGTGCAAGACCTTGCACTCATCCACATTGAACACCATCCTATTGTCTCCTGCCCACTTCCATGGTCTGTCCAGATCCTTTTGGATCGAGTACCTGCTCCTCAGTTGTGGCCACTGACCCAGTGTTAGTATCATCTGCGAATTTGATCAGCACACTGTTCATCCCTTCTTCCATGGTGTTGATGAAAAGATTAAACAGGATCAGCCCCAGGACAGAGCCCTGGGGGACCCCGCTTGTCACTGGCCGCCATCCTGATTATTTCCTACTAATGGTTACCCTCTGCTTTCGGTCAGTCATCCATTCCCTAATCCATCAGACAGTGCTTTGGTCTATCTCAAAACTCCTCAGTTTCTCAACCAGGATATCATGGGGCACTTTGTCAAAGGCCTTGCTGAAATCCAGGTAAACCACATCCACTGCATCCCCTCCATCTAGCCATCTTGAAACCTTGTCATAGAATTCCACAAGGTTTGTCTGGCAGGACCTGTTTTTGCGGAAGCCGTATTGTATGATAGCCTTCCTTCCCTATCTAGCATCACTAGATCTCTTGCTATTATGAGCCTTTCCATTGTTTTTCCTACAATGGACGTGAAGCTAACTGGTCTGTAATTCCCCATGTCCCTTCTACCACCTGTTTTGAAAATTGGGACCACTGACGCCACCCTCCAGTCCTCTGAAACTTCACCCTGTTCTTCACGAGGCCTCAAAAATGGAGGCCAGTGGGCATGAGAGAACCCCTGCTGACTCTCTAAGTACTCTCGGGTGTAACCCGTCAGGGCCTGGCACCTTTGTAACATCCAATGCCCTAAGAAGCCCCTCGACTTCTAGGAGGGTGACTCTAATCTGTGCCCCTAAATCCTCGGCTTCATCTAATCCCTCATGTGGATCTCCCCCATCCTGCTTTGGGGAGAACACAGAGGCAAAATAATCATTTATCATCTGTGCCTGTTTCCTCATATCAGTCACTGGATCTCCTTCCTCCTTATTTAGCGGTCCCACTACTTGTCTCCCCTTCCTCCTCCTATTTACATGCTGAAAGAAGCCCTTTTTGTTGCTCTTGATATTCTTGGCAAGTCTCAGCTCATAATCAGCCTTAGCCTTGCGAAGAATCCTTCTGCAATGGGCCTCCTCCTCCTGATATACCGTTTTGTCTATTTGCCCCAGTACCCATTTCCTACGGAGGCTCCTCTTTCGTCTAATCCCTCTAACCACCTCCTTTCGCATCCATGGCGGCGCTCTCCTTCGCCTCCCCGCCTTACTAACTAGAGGTATCATCAAGGTTTGCACCTCCAAAACCTCCCTTTTGAGTGCCATCCACGCCTCCTCAACTTGCTTGCCTTCCAGTAACCTATCCCAGGAGACTTTCCCCAGTCTGGCCTTCAGTTGACCCCCTGTTTGAAAAACCCTTCATCTATAGCTTCTAGCAAGCGATGTGACCTTGCTGAGTGAGTCTCCCAACTAATATCCGGGATAGTGAAATCTCCCATAATTACTGTGTCCCTCCCCTGATATATCCTTCGAATCTGGCCTGTCAGGACATCATCCAGGGTCTCAAGTTGACCTGGAAGGCAATAACATACCCCCATTGTCAGGTCCCTTTCCCTGTCAAAACCCCTTAGTTTCACCCAGACTGCCTCTACCAGATCCCCATCTGCGCTGCATTCTATCTCACTACATCCTATCTCTTTCCTGACATATAAACCAACATCCCAACCCCTCTTTCCCTTTGTGTCCTTTTTTAAACAGGTGATACCCCTCGATGTTTACATTCCAGTCTTGCCTTTCATCCCACCAAGTTTCCATGATCCCCACCCTCCTATTCCCAGGAGAGCTTCAAGCTCTTCCTGCTTATTACCCATGCTCCTAGCATTGGTATATATGCACCTCAACTCCTTCTCAAAGCTCACAGCTTCCTTTCTTTGGAATTCCCAGCCTCCTACTTCCTCCCATCTTTCCTGATACTGGCCCCCTCTTCGTAGGAGTCCTGTCAGTCCCTGCAGTACCTCTAAAACCCTGGTCCCAGAGCCCTGATCCTCTCCCCACATTTGTCCAGTGCAGACAAGTTTCTGGGGGGGCTGAACACACCCCCTCCCAGCTCAGTTTAAAGTCTTCTGGACAAAGCTCGCTAGAGCATCTCCAAAGGACCTTTTCCCCATCCTCGTGAGGTGCAACCCATCCCTTGCCAGAAGTCCATTGGCAAGAAACCGGGTGCCATGGTCGAGGGACCCGAAGTGTTCCTTCTGGCACCACACCCTAAGCCAGTTGTTCACCTTGGCAACCCTCCTTTCCCTGCCTGGCCCAAATCCCTGGACCAGTAAGATCAATGAGAAGGCCACTTGGGCCTTTAGGTCCCCAAGTTTCTTCCCCAAGGCCTTGAAGTCACATGGTGGGCATGTCATGAGCGAAGCCGGCTGGAGCTGGGGGTCAGACTAGATGGCCCAGGAAGCCCCTTCTGACTCACTCTGTTTCTATATTTCTAAGTCCCTGGTGATCCTGACCACACCCTGCCTGACTATGTCATTTGTCCCCACATGGATCACCAGAAGCGTCTGGTGACCCCAAGAGCGAACAAGATGCTCTACTTTATCCTTCGCATGCCGGATGCGTGTGCCCGGCAGGCAACAAGCCTCCCTTGCCTGAAGGTCGGGGCGGCACAGCGCCGCCTCAGTGCCCCTCAGCAGGGAGTCCCCAACGACAATCACCTGCCGCTGTGTCTTCCCAGTGGTGGTAGGCAGCCGTGCCCTGGCCCTCGCCTCTCCTACAGCTGCTTCCTTGCTGCTTGTTGTCCCAGACTCAGGGTCTTGCTGGTCCCCCAAGGCCTTATCATCCCCAGCCTCCCCAAGCAGAGAGAACCTGTTTCCCAGCTCCAGATTGGTGCCAGGAGAAAGAGGAGGCCATGCTGACCTCCCCCGCCTGCGGGTGACATGCCTCCATGTCTTCCTGGCTGCTCCTCCTGTGACCCCTCCCTCAACCATCTGTCTAGAGGGGAGCTGCTCTCGGGGGGCCTTGAGAGCTCTCTCAGCCCCCAGGCACCTCACCTCCTCCGCTAGGAGGATCACCAGCTTGCACCCAGGGCAAGTGTAACCCTGCCTCTCCTGAGGCAGAAGGGCAAACATGTCACAGCTGTCGCAGCGGACAGCCACACCTGTGATTCCCGCCAAGGCCATCTCCTAGCCTGCCATTGGGAACCCCTCAAAGACCCTACCTTGGTCCCCTGCCTTGTCTGTCCTGCACTACTCCTCACTCGCCCAGTTCTCCCAGACAAAAACCCATACACACACACACAAGGATAAAATAAAAATTTAAATTGTGTGTGTGTGTGGGGGGGGGGGGGGAACAAAACAAAAAGCTACCTCCAGGGAAAGGAGTCCCTGGGCAACCCGGGCCACAGCTAAGGGATGCAGAAAGGAACAACGCCCTTAACGCATTGCCATTGGTGCTACCAACGGCTGAGCACACCCTCTCAGGCTGGTGGCCCTTCCCTTCTGCTTCCTCCTGGCCTCTCTGGCCCCACCTCCCTTCCTCTGTGCTGCTCCTGTCCCTCTGCTCCTCTGCCCAGCTCCTACCTTGCCTTTGCCAGTCCCCTGGGCACCCTCAGCACTCTCTTTCAGCCTCTGCCGCTCTGCTACTCTGCCAAGAGGCAAGAGCCAAAAACAAGATCTCTTGCACTAATTTCTGAACAGTGAACAAACAGAGAGAAAGAGACTGGACTGATACTCTTAGAAAGGGTATGTGATTGCAAGAACATTCAATTCATAATATAGGAAGATACCAGAAAATGTAATACATCACTAACTGTACATATTAGATGTTAATGATTATGTAGGAAGTAGAGACAATTTCTTCTATTGCACAATCAACGTATTTGTGTCAGTCTTAATGCAAAACCATGGTAGGCATCTTCTGGGTGAAACTGCTAGGGATCTTACAGCTAGAAGGGTGCTATAGAAATCCAAATAAATATAAATAAACATTTTTAAGTTGCCAGACAAAATACTAGAAAGAGTTCCCTTGCATCTTCTCACAGCAACAATGCACACTATCAAAAGATGCAGGAATGAGGTGCTTTACACCTTCTCAGTGGTGCTCCCTTGTTTATGGAAATTTCTCCTGATCAGGGTATGGCCACTACAGTGCAGGTGTTCAAATGAGACCTGGATCTTTTTTTCCTGACACAATCACCCACCATGGGCTTCTGAACCCAGTGCAGTTTTTGCAGGATGCAGGCCTCTCACAGCCAAGCTACCCCAAAAACCCGTAGTTTGGTCTAGGGTTGTTCTTGGCCACAACTGGTTGTCCTGTCACCCAGACCTAGTAGAGTGAATTCATTGTGGTTTGTCAGAAATGACTACAGAGCTGCTTAACAAGAGTCACAAAGCCTCCTACCACGCACTTTTGTAATCTTGCCAGTGATTGCCTTTCCACCAACTCATTCCTCAGTTTTTTTCTCATAAGCCTCAACATCTGTAGTTGGAGTCTTCGTCTTTTTTTTTTTTTAATGCTGTTTTAAAACAATAATTTGCAAGTGCATGCTTACAGCTATCCAAATGCAAGGCTAATTCTGCACAGTTGTCAGCTATTATTTGCCTGACTGTTACCTGAAAAGCACCAGTAAATTGGGGAGGGGGAGTAGGACATTGAGGGTCTTACACATTCATGCAGACACTTCCGCACTGGATCCTTGCCCTGCCTGGCTTATAAAAGACAGCAAGGGAGAAATAATAAGGTACCTCTTTATGAGAGGGAGTGGTTCCATTCCACATGAAAGAGGTAAGGATTAGACCACACCCAAAGAAATCCTCCCCCAACCCATATGAACTAAATAACTTCAGGCTAGTAGCACATGTTCCTTCCTTAGGCAAGGTCCTTTCCTGAGCAGGTGGTTGCTAATGAATTCCACTCTGAAATGTGGCTGGTTATCTAGGTGCATTTTAGTCCATGTTCAGGCAGAATACTTGCACAAAAACAGCTTTGGTCCTTTGCTGGGGGAGAGATGGGGAGTAGTCTTACCCCATTGATACCTCTGAATCTCTTAGTGGCTTTTCACTGGTATCCATCCAGGGTGACTGTCAGAGTTGGAAGTATGGGTGCTGGACTGTTATCCAGAGGGCTGTCTCCAGAAGGTGGTGCTTGAGGAATATTGTTCAGCCCCATGGATTCTCCAGCATGGTGTTCCTCAGGGGTCTGTCCTGTCCCCCATGCTGTTAACATCCATATGAAGCCACAGAGTGGGGTCATCTGGACTTTTGAGGTATGCGGGTGCTGTGCGGCTTTGCTTTTCCTTTTCAGGTGAAGCTGTGGACATGCCAGCCGGTGCCTGGCTGTGACCACGGACTCAGTGAGGGCTGACAGACTGAAGTTCAGTCCAGATGAGATGGGTGGTTCCTCTGGCCAGATGAAGGGTGTTCAGCCTCTTCTGGGTGGCATTGCACTCCCCATGAAGGAGCAGATTCATCACTTGAGGGTCTTCCTTGAGCCTTCTCTGTCACTTGAGGCTCAGGTAGTCTCAGGGGCATCAAGTGCTTTCTACCAGCTCTGACTGGTCATCTAGCTGTGTCCCTACCTGGACAGAGATACCCTGGCTGCAGTAATCTACACTCTGGTGATCTCTAAACTAGGTTACCAAAATGCACTCTCCATGGAACCATCCTCCAAGACTGTTCAAAGCTGCAGCTGATGCAAAATGCAGTGGCTAGACTAACTGCTGGGCCCCATAGATATGAACACATATAAGACCAGTTCCACTCACTTGCACTGACTGTCTGTATGCTTCTGTGCTTCTACGTTTTAAGTTATAAAAGAAGAGGGCTTTCTCAATGGTGACTTCCCATCTATGGAGTGATCTCCCCACAGAGGCCAACTGGGCACCAACCTGGTTAGCTTTTTGGTGCCAGGACAAGACAGCCATTTATACAAAGGCATTTGAAGACAGGCATAAATATGCAAGAAGTTAATGGGATCACCCATCCCAGATGTTTTACAGATCTATGCTTCATTGCATGTTGTTTTAGAATTTTTCTAGTTTGATTTAAATGTTTGGATTTTGGAATAATCAGTTTTGGTATTTTATTGTATTACTTTATGAACTGTAAACTGTCCAGAGGGCTTTGGATGGTATAGAGATGAAATACTGTTCTTAAAAATAATAACAATCTACCTCTTAGAGGTGAGGCTGATCCTGCCTTTTAGGCAGAGGCTTGGACTAGATTAACTTTTTGTGTGTCTTGCCACCATGTGTGCTAGAAGTCTTTAAGTGGATACTGCAGGATCTTATTGGATCCAAGCAGTAGACAGCATTTTTAATCAGCTTCTGTTCTAGCCTAACTATGCAGGAAATGTTCCAGAAATGTGGTACAGATTTAACCTGAAGGCTCCAAACCCAGAAACAAAATGTGTTCCAGCACTTTGGTTAGAGAAGCAAGCATGTCATTAGACTGGATTTAAACATGAGGAAAGCTGTGAGCCACAAAGATGAATCTGCCAGTCTAAACTGACCTGGCTCCATCAGTGATGCCAGGTGATTACAGGAATGTTAATTCTCACTACTGTGCAGTTCTCCTTAATTTTCACAGCACTCTTTAGCATTCTCAGAGCTACCAATGCTATGAATGTTTGAAAAGACAAATTTAGCTTCAAAGAAACATGATGGGAAGCCTGTTCTTCCTACTCATTCAATGGCTACAGAAATTAGGAAGTGTGCAATTAAGCATCTGCTTGGGCAAAAACAACATCCCCTTGCAAATGCAGTGCAATAAGCATTTCAAAATGGATGTTTCTCTTTGGGCCAGAGCCCATAGCTTAATACACCTCCATCATCATCATGATCATCATCATCTTCTTCTTCTCTTCACAATACAGACCAGGAACATTTTCCAAGGGGTATGTAGCATTCTGTAGTCTGACCAACAAGATGATATTTGTTGCATCCATGTTTCTTTCTACAAAGCATGTTGAGGATAAATAGATCATTCACATCCATTGCATTTTGGACTCTGCTCAGTTTGTAGATGTCCATGATTGTGTCCAGAATGCTGTCTAGTCCATGTTCTGGAATGATTTTAAGTTTTTGAAAGTGTAGGACACAGACAAGATTGCAGCCTGCCATATGTCTGCTTGATCTCCACCCTTCCAGGCTCTAGCATCAAGCTGGAGTGAGCTGACTGGCTACATCCGGAAGTAATAAATGTCTCTGGCTGAATGACATAGTCCCAGCTATCTTGAAAGAAGCAGTTGTGCATGAGGAAAGCTTATTTGGGCCTCTAAGATTATTCCAGCTATCAGCCAGTGACAGTATACCTGTTGTGGACAATGTTCTTGAGTGGGTCTTTGATGGGTAAGACCATTTTCCATTGTTTGGGTTTATTTCAGCCTGGGTTTCTAGCCAGGGATTGGCACAAAATGCAGCTTTGTTAGCCCTGATGGTTGGCCAAGGCTGGGAGATGAACCATCTGTGTGACTCCTGGACTTCTTGGATGTTTGCAGTACTCCTGACCAAGGCATCCTTCTGGAGCAGCTGAGGTGTGTTGTAGAGGCCCCTTTGCTGCCTCAAAGGCCATTTCCAGAAGTTCTTTGAACCCAAGATGGAGAGCAGTGGGGCAAAGCCAATGGGCTTATGGCCTCCAGAAGCATTCCTTGAGACCACAGCTTCATCAGGAGCTGCTCTCCTACCCATGCTTTCTTCTCCAATAGGGAGGGGCTGTGTGAAGGTGGAAGGGACTCACTGGAGGCTTTTCTGGGCCAGATGGGGTGGTTTTGAGGGCTGATGGGGCAGACTGAATGTGACTTCTGGGCTGGAGGTTCACTTTCTTGGCTCAAAACATGTCTGAAGCACAAAGTTGTTTGTAGCAAGAGTAAAATACATTCTTATCCACGTAGCAGATACTGGAAGCTCTGGTGTCAATGGTATAGATTTTAAGTTTTAGGTTTTAATTATTATTAAACTTATTTTAAAAATAAGTTAATTTAATTAATTTAAGTTAACTTATTGTTTTAAGTTAATTTATTGTCTTATTTTGGTACTGGAAGGCCTGGAGGAACGTTGTCCATGGGGTCGCGATGGGTTGGACACGACTTTGTGACTAACAACAACAACAACAGATTGTCTTATTGTTTTGCATTTTACACACAGTATATATTGGTTTGTGAATGTTTATGCAATGATGCTGTATTCTCCTGTGCCATATGAAATAAAAGTGGGATGATGTATCTACTCTCATCATCACCTGGAACTTGAAGGAACTTTCCGTGGTGCTGAACCTGGCTGACCCAAGGTTCAGCACCATGGAGAACTCTTTAAACCGTCCCAGATGAGTAAACTGCAGTGCTGGCACTGAAGCCAGCACCCTTCACTGTTCAAATGTTACAGATTTAAAGCCTGTCAAAATGAAGGTGTCATCACATCTGATAAAAGGGATACCACAGAATGGATTTCCATTGAGAGGACAACCCCGAGTGGTATTGTCCCAACTAAGCCCTTTGAGTCCTTGTCTGTATGGCTGGAGGGACAGAATTTGTCACAGATTGTGTCCTTGGGAAGTGACTAGGGGCTTATTATGATGTCCTGTGGCAAAGGTGCTACTCTGAGGATGTTATAATCCCAGACACAGCCTCTTCCTCTTCATCCATTCTCTTCATGGTTGGCTAGATAACCAAAGGCAGATGACCTATGACATCTCTTTCCGATGGGGTTCCTACATTCCTCTGATCGTACTGTTTCTGTTTCCATGCTTCCCTGTTCAAATGGCCTCTGTCCTTTTGCCTGCTCCCTCATGCTTGACAGAGAGGTGCTCTAGAACTGGCAACATGCTTTACGTTGTGTGTGGAAGGGAGTGTGACCTGAAGGAATGTCTCCTCCCATAATTTCCCAACTGGACACTAAGGACCTCAGAGAGCCTTGTCCCATGTGTTCTGCCAAGCAAGGCAAGGCACATGGCCACCAAGGAGAGGGGCTTTTTTTGGAGTGGAACCTCATCCAGGCCCTTCCCAGAGAGGCTTGCCTATGCTGTGGTCCTTTGTTGAAGACCCTTTTATCCTCCCAGGCATTTTGAGCACAGTGATTGTAGATCACTGCACCTCATTTCCCAGCCCTCACAGTACTCATCCAAAGAATTGGTGTCCCCAGCCCTGGAAAATGCACCAAGAATAACTGCCTCTTTCACCCCACATCTTCTAAGCTGCTATTTATATTTCAGATAGGCACAAGGAAGACTGATGTGCACTTCCCGTGACAAGCATGGAGCAGCTCAACCTTTTGTGAGGGAGGACTCTGCTGGGAGACAAGTGCCTAACTCCCCTCACACATCCCATCCCAAAGCACCTCATACTTCCTCTCTCCCATTCATGTGTAGCCTAGTTTGCCCTTGGAGAGAATTCACGTGTCAGGATCAGGGCCTGAGTGACCCTGCAAGTGCCTTCAGAACCAGGAAGACCTTTGCAGGCACTTGCAGGGAACAGCTGAGGAACAATTATGCAGTGCAGCTGGAGGCCCTGGAGACCAGCCTCAAAGGCTTCCTGACACTGCTGCTCTTTGCCACACCAATGCAAGTAGTCTCCAAGACTCTCTTGTGCTCTGGCCTCAGCATCACTGTGCTTTGGACTTTGCTCTAGCCCTGCTCCAGTTGCTCCAGCTTACTCCATTGTGCTCCAGTCTTCTCCTGCTTGCTCCAGTTGTTCCTGCCTTGCTCTTGTTTGATCCTGTGTACCCTAGTCTACCTTTGCCCTGCTCTTATGTAGTCTTGCTTGTTCCAGTTGTTCCTTCCCTGCTCCAGCCCACTTGTGTTGGAACCACCTTTATGTGACTGTCTTCCTGGCATCAGACCACTGGACTGTTTCTGCACGGTGCTTTCTCTCCCCTACACAATATTGGATTGCCTGCTGCCTTGACCCTGACCCTGGACGTTGACCATGTCACCTGTCTTTAGCCTTACTAAGCAGCATGATTTTGCTGTACAACAGCACCCTGGTCCTGGCACTCTACTGATCTCAGCTGCCACCCATATCCCGGTCCTTGCACCACAGGCATGTTTCCATTTCCTGCGCATGAAGCAGGCCTTAGTCCAGCGACCTGCCCAAGGCCACCTGCCTACATTCCAACCAAGAAGCACCCCTGCTAATCTCAGGGAGCTTCCTTCTGAGCTGACATATGTTGGCTTGTGCAGCCCATTCCCTGGCAGGTCAGAGGCTCCTTATCTCCATAACTTCCTTTCTAGCTGCTGCACCACACTGGCCAATGTGTATGTAATACAAGCTGAATATGCTGCTTGAGTAATCAACAGACTCTGCCGAACCATGCACATAATATTCTTCCACGAACCCTTATCTCTGCTGAAGAACATCCAGCCATCAGCATTAATCAAACTGAACAGTCTTAACAAGACCCTCTGTTGAAAAGAAGAACGATAATATGCCAGTTCCAACAAGCAGGTTCATTGGTTCCAGTCTGGTGGGAAGAAACAAGGATGCCCATTAAATATTTAAAGTTTAACTGGGTCCAAATGGAATTCTCTTCTTAACAATGATGAGGTTTCATGTCCTACAGGAATTGGGATCAATATGGGGTCTTGTAACCGCAAAAGGCAGAATTAGCAGTTAAAAGATCTGCTCATAATTTTAGGAATTCTGCTTTGTGGTTGTTCCTAACAAAAAACAACTTTTTTCACTTCTCTTATTTCAAAGGTTTTGTGCTTCTCTTGTATCTTTAATTTAAAATCTAAAGGGAAATGGAAGGCCTCAAAATTGCAGCTACTTCCTAATGCAGAGCTAGGTGACTTGTAGCCATCCTGATGCTTTAGCCTACAATTCCCATGATCCCTCATCATTGACTATGCTAGCTAGGGCTCATGGGAACTGTAGGCAAAAGCATCCAAACGGCCACAAATTACCTGCTGTGGTCCTGGTGGGAAACTAACTGCCAGTAGAACAGATTATAATATGGATGCTTGAATCTGCATAGCTCAGTGGGGATTTTATTTAGATGCTCGATTCCAGTGGCATTTTGTTGTTTTGTTTTAATAAAGGAGTAGTACAGAAAATTGGTACTATCAGAATTATGCTTTTAAGAATTGAGACTGTGTCTTGACTATCAGATGAAGGCATTTTATGTTAAGAGTGGCACCACTTCTCTGAACCTTGAATAGTACTAGAAATATGTTACAGTGTACATGAGTTCCTGAAGGCCTAAGACCCAGAAGAAAATGAAGAATGAAAAAGCATGATGGAACTGACCAGACTGAGAAAACTGAGAGGCCAGGAGTGGTTGGAGAAGATAAGATAAGCCCATGCTGTACCATCCAGAGAGAGAATGAAATGTGACGAGAGTGCATGTGTTCAAGATAAAGACCAGCACGCTGTGTGTCAGCATTGCTCAGAGGAGTTCGCTGTTCGATCCAATTAGACTAAGCTGATAGAGTCAACTTTGAGGTATAAAATGACTGGGCTTTCCAGCTCCCATGTGTGCCAGAACAGCACTGCAACTGGTCACCCACAGTCCCGATGGATCACCGAGAGGGTCCATTGGCTGTGAGTATGAGTGTTGCATGAATGTGAGTATGAACGAGGCCTCTTGATATTGTTGCTGATATTGCTGGACTTGTATTCTTATACTTCTGTATTCTTTATATCATAGAATAAATGTCACATGCATAGTGTTTAAAACCAGATTTGGCGTTCAGTCTCTTTTTGAGAAGGGCTTTCCTTAGAAACCTGATAGTCTCCTCTTTACTGAACCAAGGACTGCTTTATTACAGTCACAAATATTCCCCTATTTCAGGGTTCTGGAGAAAGCAATGGGCATGAATTTTGTGTTATGTCTTCAGTTTTAGTACAAGCTCTCACAAAATCATATCCCCTTGTTTGTCAAAGCTGTAAGGCAGCCTTTTTCCAGCCTGGTGCCTTCCCAGAAATTTTGGACTACAACTCATCATCATCCCCACCAAGCAAGACCCATGGTTAGGCTGGCTGGGAATGCTGGCCAGAAGTGCCAGGTAGAAGGAAGACTTATGTATTTGCTGTAAGACCTCAGGGCAGAGCATCTTTCACACATCACAGACTGGTCAGATAGACTTGTTGTCAGGTTCTGAGGAAGAGGTGGAGAAGTGAGGTGGGGAAGAGGCCTTTGGAGTTCCAAGGCTACCTAGTGAAGGTCCCCAGGCAGACATGAGAATTGACCTGCTTTGGAAGGGGCAGAGGCATTTTCATAAGTGGGGGAGGAGGAGCATATGCCAGACTCAGTCCTTGAGCTGGTAAGGAAGAACCAGGAGAAATGAGCAGCTCAGCTGGAGGGGCTTTGTGTTCCCACCATCTGGCCCTCAAGTAGCAAGAGCTCCTTGCAGCTTTACTGAAAGGAAGGAACTGACCAAAAGTTTCCAGTTTGGATCCAACACTTTATATGGGCAGGAACTTATCTCTCATCTTTGGTAAAAGGCTATTTGGACTCCATATTGATCTGTAGTCTATTGAGTTTCAATAAAAGAACTGAATTTCAAAGGATTGTCTTGAGTGTGATAACCAGAAGGAGGGAAAGAGGGAAGGGACCACCTCATAAGAAAAAAACAGTGAAAGAAAATAAATTGTTTTTATGAGGTGAAGAAGCTGTTGGCTATCAGGATGAGGAGGCTATTGAAGAAGAAAGAGGCCTCCATAACAAGCTTTTCACTGAAACTGCAGCTCCAGCCTATCTTTTTCTCTTGCTCCTTTACTAATAGCACTTATGGGGTGCCTGGTTCCAAGGGCTTCAGATCACAGTGAAGGAGTAAGCAGACCAAAGCCATTCTGCCAAGATAATTGCTCTTGCCTTAGAGGTCACTCAAGAACAGACTGAATAAGAATGGAACATCTGGTGGCATCGGCATTACAAGAGAGCTGTAGGTTTTGTTCAGAGACATAGCTTGTCAGCCTTCCTCAACCTGGTGCCTTCCAGATATTTGAGGGCACCGCTCCCATAATCTCTAGGCTAGGTGCCTGGCATGGATGGGATTGGAATTCCAAAACATCTGAAGGATACCAGGTTAGAGAAAACTGGCCTAGACTTTGCAGTAAACCTTGTGAGGTACCTCTGCGTACAGTGGAAAAAGCAGATGGCTTTTGTGTGCTTGCCCCTTTCTTTATATTTTGATCTTGCTCTTCTTGTGCCTCACATGAGTGAGTAGCAGCACACTCAGGGTAAAAAGTCACCAAGGCTAAGGAACTTGAACCAGTAGGTTTATGTCATGCCTAACAACTCAGAGGAGCCATTAGCATGTGTAAGAGAGCAAGAAGCTCCCAGTGAGAGTCAGGCTTTAGAGCAAGAAGATTTCTACTTGGTTCTCATGGCACCAACACCTCCCCCGCCCCCGCCCCCCACCACCTGACTCTGATGAAGTTTTTCACTGCATTCTTCAACAAGATAACACAGCTATGCAGGCCATGGGATTGTCTGTTGCCATGGAGAATGCCCAGCTGAGGAGAAGACTTTGGCGCTTGAACCAATTAGAAGAGAAACAAAGTCAAAGAAGGAGGGAGAGAAGTTTATCAAGCCCCCATGGGGAGGTGCATTCCTGTTGGGTGAAAAGTGCGTCATAAATCTGAGATAGGTCAGAAAGGAGGGGGCAACTGTGTTGCTTAGAACTACCATTAATGGCTCCTGTATTATTCATTGCCTGCGTATCTTTGAAGTTGTTTGGAATAAAAGGCTTTAAACCTTTATTGCCTGTACTTGTGTGAGTAATTAGGAAAAGTGCTCCAGCCTCACGACAGCTTGCCCCTCCCTCCTCCTCGACGCTCCACCATCCACAAGAGTGTTGTAACTCACACAGCCAGGCAAAGGTTTTATTGGAGCAGCTCAGAGATGGACTCCACAGCTCAGGCTGCCCCCCTGGAGATCAAAGCTTTACAAGATGAGAACATCCTTTTGAGGGCTGAATCTGTGGCAGCAAACGAGGAGATTAATAGTTTGTGTGCTGAAGTTGCTTCACTCCAAGCAGTGGCATCTACAGCAGCAACAGCTCCCCGCTAGGTTTTGGAGCTAAAGTTGAAATGATGCCCAGTAGAGCCGCCTCCCAAGTATGATGGAAAGAGAGGAGGATTTACAACTTTCAGGGCACAATGTGAACTATACATACATCTTCGCCAAAACGACTTCACCGATGAAAGGACCAAGGTAGGCTTCTTAATCAATCAGCTTTCAGGGGTGGCTGCTCAGTGGCAACTGCGAGACTGGTGGCTCAAGACCCCATTTTGAACGATGCAGCAGCTTTTTTGAATGCCTTGGGACTCTTTCTAGGCGTGGGGGCGCACAAGAAAATGGCCATCCGTGAAGTTAAACGCCTGCAGCAGGGAACAGGCTCTGTTGCTGATTACACGATTCAGTTTCAACTTTTGATGAATGACCTAAGATGGAATGAGGAAGCCTTGATGGTACAATATCAAGAGGGACTTAGAGGGGAGATTTTGGATATATCAACTTACAACTTATCAACTTACAAAAATTGATGCTTGTGGCTATTCAAATTGACGCGCGGCTCTCTGAGTGGGCAAAAGAAAGGCGGGAAGGCTGCTCTGGCTCGTTGCCATATGGAGAGAGATTTTTTCCAGGGACAGAGGCCAGGCCTCACCGGCCTTCACCTGATATGTTGCCGAGGCGACAGCCCAGCCTGAGCCTGAGCCCATGCAGCTGGGGGTGGCCAGGCCCCGCATTCCAAGAGGGGAGATTGATTACCAGCATGCTACTGGACTGTGTTTTACTTGTGGACAAGGGGGGCACCTGGCTCACTCCTGCCCATGGAATAAGCAGGCGGGAAACTTCCAGTCCCAGTGTCATTGAGCACCGCAACACTGTGACCAACGGCAGAACCCCGGTGGTGCCCCACCCCTAGAGGGCCTTCTTCAACCCAACACTTGCTGATCGATGTCACTTTGCAGACACCTCCTCTGCCTGAAATACGGGCCACAGCCTTGATTGATAGTGGTGCCACTGCTTCGTTTATGGATGAGAATTTTGCTGAAAAGCACTCCTTTCCAACATCAGTGTTGCCAGCTCCCCTCCAAGTGGATTTGATTCAGAGGCAGCCGCTGCAGGGGGCTCCATTGTCACACCAGTCTTCCCCATTGGTAAGACTACAGATTGGTAAGCATCGCGAACAGGCTGTGTTCTTGTTAGTAAAAGATTTGCAATATTCCCTGGTACTAGGCATGGACTGGTTAGTTAAGCATGAACCTCAAATAGTGTGGGACTTGTGGCAAATACAATTTAACTCTGAGTTTTGCACCCTCCATTGCTTTGACTCTTCCATGCAGCCGCCTTCAAACTTTCCCCCTACATCCCTCACCACTTTGCCTCCTCGGTACCAGGACTTTTGGGATGTCTGTGATCCCCAAGAGGCTGACAAGCTGCCATGCCACTGCGCTTGTGATATGGAAATCCACTTACAGCCTCGGGCCACCCTCCCTGTTGGCAAACTGCAGCCCATGTCCCCCAAGGAACTGCAAGTACTCAAAGAATTCATTTCTACCAATTTGAAAAAAGGTTTCATTCATCCGTCCTCGTCGCCCACTTTGGCCATGCCCCTAATTGTTCCCTGGAAAAATTCAGACGAACCTAGAGTTTGTATGGATTTCCACAATCAAAATTCAATTACCGTCCCCAATACACATTCCACGCATTTCATCTCTGAGATTTTCGAACGTCTGGGCCATGCAGCCATTTTTACTAAGTTGGATCTCCAAAACAACTCCACATCCGCCCTGGATACAAACCTTTGACCACATTTGCATCCCATTTTGGCACGTATGAATTTACTGTTTTGCCTTTTGAGCTCGCAGACACAGGCGCAGCATTTATGCAGTTGATAATCTACGTTTTTCACGACTTTTTGGACGATTCTTTGATTGTGTACTTGGATGATTTGTTGATTTTTTCCAATGACCCAGAGTCCCATGTGTGCCACGTGTGAGCAGTCCTCCAATGCATGCAAGAGAATCACTTCTCTGCTAAGCTGGAAAAATGTGAATTTCATACTTCTTCCTTGATGTATCTCAGCTATCAAATCTCTCAGAATGGATTACAGATGGATCCCAAGAAAGTGCGTGCTGTACTGTCTTGGCAACCATCTCGCACAAAGAGGAAGCTACAAAAGTTTTTGGGTTTTGCTAACTTTTATCGCCGGTTTATACCCCACTTCTCTTGTTTGACAGCCCCTTTGACTGACCTTTTGAAAGAGAAGAGACGGAAATTGAATTGGCCTCCTGAGACAGCGGAGCCTTTTGCCACCTTGAAACACTATTTTGCTTCAGAAAACCATCTAATCCCTGATACGTCTGTTCCTTTTGTGCTGTAAACTGATGCTTCTGACAGAGCTATAGGGGTGGTTCTTTTGCAAAGAGGAGGAGGGTCCAGCAGCGACCTCAGGCCTGTGGCGTTTTACTCCTGCAAACTCACAAGTTCAGAACAGAACTACACTATTTGGGAGAAGGAATCGTTGGTGATAAAAGCAGCCCTGGAGGAAAGGAGACATTTGTTGGAAGGAGCCTCTCACCCAATCCTCATTCAAACTGACCATAAGAACTTGGTCCATTTTGCCTCAGCTAAGTTCCTCACCCAAAGACAAGCACGTTGGGCATTGTTCATTGCATGTTTTCGTTTCCACATAGAGTATATTCCACCGTCAAAGAACCTCCTAGCAGATGCACTTTCCAGGAAATCTGAGCATTTTGAGGGCAATGAAGCGCACCCTGAGCCTGCCCCTATCTTATGAACTGAAATGCTTGTGTCAGTCACTACTTCGACCTCTTGGCAGGCAGACCTTCTCCGGGTCCAACAGGCCGACCCCTTTGTCCTGGCCAAGAGGGAAGGGAGGGAGGCAGGTACTCTACCTTCTGTTTACAACTTCGAGAATGGTTTATTGTTATATAACCAAGCTGCATACATTCCACTGCCACTTAGAGAACGAGTGTTGCAACAATGCCACGATTCCCCTTCCGTGGGTCATTTCGGGGTTTTTGAGACTTTGCATATGGTGACCAGGGACTTTTGGTGGCCTCGCATACACTACGATGTCAAGTCTTATGTTCTCTCATGCCCCACTTGTCAACAGGCCAAATGTCAGCCCGGCAGGCCCTCAGGGTTGCTACAACCTCTGGGCACCCCTCCTGGCCCCTGGCACACTGTTCCTCTGGATTTTATCATGGATTTGCCCCTGTCTAGAGGCTTTACCACCATATTGGTCATCACAGACTTATTCACCAAAATGGCTCACTTTATTCCTTGTACAGGACTCCCCTCAGCCAAGACCACGGCCTCTCTTTCTGTAGCTCATATTTATAGGCTACATGGGTGGCCCCTTGTATTAATTTCTGACAAGGGCACTCAGTTCATCTCCAGGTTCTGGAGGGAACTCCTCGCCTTGCTCAAGGTCGAGTTGCGCCTCTCTTCAGCGCATCACCCTCAAACAGAGGGCCAAATGGAGCATTTGAACGCAACCCTTGAGCAATACCTCCATTGCTATGTAAACTACCAGCAAGATGATTGGTCCTCTTTCCTTCCCTTGGCAGAATTCGCTTACAACAATTCCGTGCATGCTTCCACTTGGCAAACTCCTTTCTTTGCCACCCTGGGATACCACCCCCGTGCTTTTCCCTCTGCGCTCCCTGCTGCCTCCATTCCTGCTGTTGCAGATTTCCTGTATGACTTGGTTTCTGTACAGTCCTTGCTCAAGGAACAATTGAATCATGCCAAAGCTGCTTACAAAGAGGTTGCTGACCGGCACAGGGAGCCAGGGATTCCACTCCATGTAGGCGACTGGGTTTGGCTGTCTACTGAATTCCTCCCCGTTTCTGTGCCTTCTCACCAATTGGCCCACAAGTGTGCAGGACCCTTTGGAATCGCCCAAATCAATCCAGTGGCCTTTCGCATGACAACTAACTTTTAGGCCTCTGAACCCTTGGAGTGGGTTGGTTCAGAATGGCTGCACTTCACAATCAATCCAAGTTCTGAATGTTATGTAAGTACCCTCTGCTATTATCCTTACCTGCACCTGCACTTTGTCTATCACCCTTGTAATGTGCTGTGTTGTGCTTTCTCTTTGTGCTTCCTTCCTGTGATAAATATACCTCATGAAGAAAGAAGACATTTCAGAGCAGCCGCTTGATACTCTCCCTCTCCCTTTCTCAGTCCGTTAACTTCAACTGCAATGGCAGCAATTTTGTTATGTCAATTTTGTTAAGCTGCCAAAACAATATTAAAATGTTTCAGGTTATGTCAATTAGATGAGGGGACTGCAGTTTTGTATAACTTTCTATTATTGGAAACTTCACCATATCCACCATAGGATGCCCAATCCTTTTTGATTGAGGTGAATGGGTTTTTATCAGCAAAAGATCAATAGTCTATTTTCAGGATCTGGAACTATACCCTGAACTGTAGTCACAGAGGCATGTGACCCAGTGCCCCGCCTCCACTTTTTGCAACATCTCAGTTTTCTTTTCTCATTAGCCAAGCTCCCATCAGACCATCTTCACGGACAGATTGAAGCTAAGTTTCTTTGCAAATTAAACCATAATTCAGCAATCAGAAGCTCCAGTGCAATAAGCAAACCCTCATTTCAGGAGAAACAATTTAAGAAGAGAGTGAGAATATGAGGGAGGCAGTAAAAACACTAATGCTCCTAATATCTTACAAATCATCATTGTAATTTAAGTGCAATGGCTAGATGAATTTGGGGGGTTGTTACCAATCAAGGTCTCAGATCAGATGAAGCACAGAACAGATTGGTTTATATAAAAACATAGTTTTGCCCATTTGCCAAGCGAGAGGGAAAAGGAACTGGAGGGGGAAAGCCAGAAGCAGGGACAGAGTGACAACACGCACTGCAGCACGAGCCAGGCAGGCAGGCAGGCAGGCTGTCTGAGGGCTCACGGTGTACATGATGGATGACTGAGCACACAGTGTGTGCTTGCCTTTCCCCCATGGGCATTTCAGGGGAGCACCAAGCCTTTCCCCCTTCCTTGCCCCTGTAAGGAGCCCAAGGTGAGGGGTTGGGTTCAGATGACACGGTGACCCACCACAAGTCAAAAAACCCATCTGTAAGCCCTGGGTCATCCCGGTGCTTTCTCCATCAAGCATGGGTCGCCCTGACTGAGCCATCCTGGGCTTGCTCAATATAACAGCCCCTGTGGCTAAGGAGAGGTTGTGTGATGTGAACTCAGCCACAGCTTGTAGCCTTTGGGAGCTGTTCTCACATGTGCCTGGAGGGCAGAGCCATGACACATTTTCTTGACTGAAATGCACCCTTCCCTGGCCATTGACTGAGTTATCCCACTGCCACAGGAGTTCTGTGACTCCTGACCTCTGGGAACATGGGCACAGAGCATCTGGGGATGATGACAGGCAGGGCAACCTCCGTGTGGTGAGTGCTGTACTAGAGTGTCAGACTTGGACCCACAAGGCCTCACTGCCGTGAGCTATGCATCTCCCTGCAAGCAGTATCAACCTCACTAGCATTTCTTTGTTTAATAATCTTTTTGTTACATTCAAGTCTCTGAGCATACACAGAGAGAAATGTCAAACCTTTCTGCTGTTCATTACCCAGAATGCTCTTTATGAACCTTTCTGCATCTTTCTGTCTCCCAACATTAGAGACGGATTTGTAGAACTGCTAATGCTGATGTTTGTACAAGATGACCTTTGAAAGTATGTTTCACTGCAAATGGAGGTTTAGGTCTGAGTTTTTGTTTTTCCTTCTAGCACCACACAACCAGCTTTTCCTAAACACACTGCACCATTAGGACATGGTTTAGCTATTTTCTTCCCTTGTGCATGGTCTGAACAGGGTTTTTGTTGGTGCAACATCCTTTGTTTGTGTTTTAATTGGTTCTCATAAACTTATTAGTTTACTATCCCTGTGTGGAATTTTAATACCTCCACTGCAGCATGATATACCTGGAATCAAACTACAGGGAACACAATATTATTAGCCCATCCCTAAAGTTAGGTCATGATGGCTTCTGCAGGAGCCCCTGACTATATCCCATGCTTGGCCAGCAGGGTAATTCCAGTGTGGTTTCTAACAGAAGATTCAGTACAGGACCATCAACATGGTAACAACACTACCCGTACTTTGTTTTACTTATTATGTTACCACACCACTCAAGAGTGAAACCATCTGAACCTGGTGTTTCACAAAAGAAGACTTAAACCATCAGATACAACAGAACAATCAAACATGATATAAAGGCATTAACAAGTTCCCTTCCATTCTGAAAGGATCTTAAGGTACGCTAACACTTAAATGATACTGAAGTATCAAAAAGCCTGGAAAAATTAAAAAGAAATGTCTCCCTCTGGCACCATAAGGACCTCAAACAGTGGGGTGGGAGGAGATTCCTAATCAGGTGCCACCACTGTAAAGGCCCTTGTAGTAAGCCCCCACTCATTTGGCAGTGAGACCTGGAGGAAAGCCTTTGCACCCATCCAAGCAGGGTACCAAAAACAAGTCCCTCAGTGTCACTGGGGATGAATGCCTCAACAACACTGCTGGATTGCTTGTTCTCGCCCTTCTGTGTGTCCTCTTGGTTCAGCATAAGCGCACAAATATCCAGAGAGCTCCTGGAAGTTCACAAACAGGGTGGTTATGACAATCTTCCCCGCATTGTTTGATCAAGCATCTGGTCAACACATGCAGCACGTTTGAACATGGGCACCCCTTTTAGCTATTATGTGCATCATCACTAAACGAGCATGAATTTGAGAGTTTTGGCATTCTCACTTCCAGTCTGACTGTGAGGGATCCATTTCTGTACACTGTAGCATTCTTTGCAAGTGCAATCAATGAGTTTTATTCTTAAGTAAAGGTCTTTAGGGGATGACAGTTTCTGAAGGAAGCAGTTTATATCAGGACTTCTTTCATAAGTAAGGCAGCAGGAAAAAAAAAAACATTAATTGATGTACTTATCTTCAAGCATCCTCTTCACTGTATGCTCAAAATACAAAAGAAGCATAGAACCATAAGTAGAGTTGGAAGGGGTCAGATGCCATTGGGACCAACCCCTTGCTTAGTGTAGGATTCCACATCCCTCTCAGATGGCTGTCCAGTTGCATCTTGAATGCTTCTTGTGTGGAAGAACCCACAACTTCTCTGGGTAATTGGTTCCACTCTTGTACTGCTCTAACAGTCAGACTTTTTCCTGATATCTAGCTGGCATTTGGCTTCTGTATCTTGAGCCCACTATTCTGTGTCCTGTACTCTGGGATGATGAAGAACAGATCCTGGCATTCCTCTTTGTGACAGCCTTTCAAGTATCACTATACTGAAATTCAGGCAGACAAGTCCAGCTTAAGACAGACTTCCTAACCTGGTGCCCTCCAAATGCTTTGATCCCATTACTCCCAGTCAGCATAGCCAATGGTCAGGAATGCTGAGAGTTGTCATCCAAAACATTTGGCAGCTGGGAAAAGCTGGCTTAAGGGAAGCATTCTTTGGTCTCATCTATCAGCCAGGGGAGCAAGTGAAAAGTTATACACCTCACCTGTGGACAGGACAAAAGAAGATACCAATTTGCATAATACAATGGTACCTTGGCTCATGAATGTCTCTGTTCATGATCAAATCGTATCGCAAACAGAAATTTAGGAAAAGTTTTTCCTCAGGTCATGAACTCTGCATCGGGTGACAATTACAATCACACCCGTCTTCCCTGCATGGGTATGATCATGGCCATGCTTGGGGTGGGGGGGAGATGGCCGCAATTGTGGTCACACCCCTGCAGGGAAGATGGGCACAATCACAGTCATGCTTGCGGGGGGAGATGCCGCAATTGTGCCTGTCCCTCCCGAGCACACCCACGATCGTGCCCATCTCCCCTCTGAGTGCGCCTGCGATCATGCCCGTCTTCCCTGTGATTAAAAATATATATTTACAGAATGGATTAACCTTTTTTACATTGAACCTTATGGGAAAATTTGACTTGCCTAACAACCAATTTGGGTTGCGACCAGAGTTGTGGAATGAATTAAGTTCACAAGCCAAGGTACCACTGCATGTGCATAGGCACATGTATATGCATAGCTACGGATTTAAAAAACAACAACCAGAGAGCTGCCTGTCTGTTTCCCAGGAGCTCTCTGTAGATGAAACTCTTCAAGGTCCTTGTTCTCCATCTGATGGTTCTTTGCCTTTAAATCTGCCTTGGACTGGACAGGCCAGTCAATAACACCTTTCAGCAGAGGACTGTCACCTACCAGTCTTACAATCAGAGGAATGTCCTTATAGATTAGGTCACCTAGCCATCCTAGTTGTGTACCTGTCTCCCAGGAAGAACATGTCAAGTGGGAGAGCAGCCTGGTCTCATCCATCAGTCCAGGATGATGGCTGGCTTGCCTGCTGGCAGGGCCATGTGTCTCCAACTGCCTTTGGACTGCAAAGCAGAAAGGAAAGGCACGTGGCCTCTGCCATCAGCTGAGGGACTAAGGATGACTGGATGGTATGGTTTTGGGACTGGGGGCTGGATCTGGATCCATGATTGCTCTTTCTTGCAGGCCACCCTGAGGACATGAACCAAGCTGTACAAATATATGCATGTGTGGATAGATGCAGGAAGTGGATAAGCAGGGATTCTTTCTTCATCTGTCATACTAGTAGAACCTGGGATTATTCCAAGACACTGATTGAATGGAGCTTCAGAACTGATAAAAGGAAGTTCTTCAGATGGTACATCGCTGAGATTATGGTATTCACTTCCATGAGATGTAGTGATGGCCACCCTCTTGAATGGCTTTAAAAGGGCTTGGACAAATTCATGGAGGAGCTCTCAATGGCTAGCAGTACTCATGACCATGTGCTACCTCCCGTATCAGAGGCCTTTGCTTCCCGATTGCAGGGGAACATGGGTGGGAGGGTGCTGTGTCCAGTGTACCTGTGTGTTTCCCTTGGACAACTGGTTGGCCTATGTGTGAACAGAATGCTAGACAAGAGGGACCCTTGATTGGACGCATCAGAGCTCTTGTTATGTTCTCATGATCATTCAGTAGGCAGGAATAAATAGCCATCTTGGAAACAAAGAGAAAGAAAGTAGCGAAGCCCCACTATTAAAACCTGCCTCGTCTCCTTGCCCCTTCCATGCCCCAACCCAAAAAAGGCATTTTCAACATCCACAGGACAGTCATTATGCCATTCCAGGAAATCCTTTGCTCCCTTGCCCTTCTGGGATATTTCCTGTCCCCTTTTTTGTCTAGCCCTGGACTCTATAACCTTCACAGGCTAGCCTTGCTCTTCCCCATGTACCAAGGCTCTTTTCTTGTCCAATACTGGTTCACACAAATACAAATAGTACAGGTTTTAAAGACAAAGGCCTACCCAGGAGGTGATCTCAGAGGCACACTAGTAGCAAGGAAAAATATTCTGAATTGAAGAGCCCTGTGCAGAGGCGGCGATGGGAACACTGTGTTTCTTTGATTCCCATTTCTAATTTCTGAGACGCTATAAAAAATCCATCCTGCTGTTAGTCACTTTGCCAGTCTTTGCTGGCCCTGTCAGGGGTATAAAGCCTTCAAACCGACACATTTTATAAATAACCAGCGAGAAAGAGTTCCTGCCCATCTTTCTATCAAAATTCTCTTACAAATGATAAAATAGCAGTAAATAATTTAACAAAGTGATTTGATGGCACTAAATGTAGTACAGTGCCATTTATATTTAAAGAGTCCACTTATTTATAGACAGATTAAGCTGAGCGCCTGGGTGTGTTTAATGAAGAAAACCTTCAATTGTTGGCAGAGCTGGTAGGCTCTTCACATTGTACAGGAGGAAATTGGGGACTCTGTTGCCAAACCCCAGTGGAAAGAAAGAAGGGCAGGCAGGCAAGGAAGCCAGCTTGCCCAGGGACCTGTTCCATTTGCCAGGAGCTAGGTTTCCCCTTCTCTGTTTCAACTTTCCAAAACCATAGACAATCTCTTTACAAAATAGCTCTTTGTTGCCAGTTCACAGCTAATATGCTACAGCAACTAAAAGGCTAGTCTCTGTGCGTGAGTTTGTCTTCCGCCTCTCCTTTCATAGAATCATAGAACAGTAGAGTTGGAAGGGGCCATGAAAGCCATCGAGTCTAACCCCTGCTGTTGCAGGACACCAGGTTAAATCATTCCATCAGATGGCTGTCCAGTTTCTTTAAATGTCTCCAATATGGAAGAACCCACCACCTCTCTAGGCAGCTGCTTCCACTGTCACAGTGCTCTGACAGTGAAGAAACTTTTCCTGATGTTCAGCCTGAATCTGGGTTGTCGCAACTTGAACTGATTATTCTGTGTCCTACACTATACTTTGTCTTCTCCCTTCTCTTCCAAGCCCTGCCTGTTCCCATGGTCTCTCTGAGAATCTTGTTGCATCAAACTGGATGCTGTCAACTCTGAAAATGGTGTTTTAGGTTGGTTCTAAGTTTAGGCCATCACCAAGCTTGATTTTTCTTTCTACATCACCCTTCTTGCTCTTTTTCCTCTTGTTTCAGCCATCCTGGCCCTCCCATTAGGGGGAAGGGATGCAACTGACTGGGGCATCATTGAAGAGCAGCGAATAGCTAGTTACTTTATTTAGTTTTAATTGTATTGTCAGTGTGGGGGTGGGGGAACAATTCCATTACAACTGCAAAAATAAATAACTAAAAGCAACTTTTAACATCAAGATTCATCAAGGATATTTGTCTTTCAACAGAATTACTCTTTCAAATGCTGAGAGTTCATTATATAACCCCAGACTGCATTGTTATATAAAACCATGTCCAAGCTTCAGCTGCCTAAATAATTTGACTGGCTTTGGATACTCTACACCTGAACTCTGTGTATGTGTCCGGAGCACAATTAGCTTCTCTGCCTCAGAAAACAAAAGGTCTTAGGCAAGACCTGTGTGATATAGAGAGAATGTCTGAAGAGAGACGCTGGTTTTGTTGAAGGACACATTAAGCACTCTGTTCTCTGTAACATGGCAGTTTGAGGAGGGGACTTTCTAATTTTGGAGGGAAATGCAAGTGTTACATGAAATACAGGGTAGGGGAGTTTGAAAATTATTTAGTGTGTGCTTGGAAGCTCAGCACCTACCTCAGTTGTTTCCCTTTCCTGCCATCTTGCCAAGCAGCTTCCAGCAAGCATTTTAAATTACTCATGTATTTATTTGAAATATTTCTTGGCTGCCTTTCAGAGCAGAAGCCTACCTAATGAGCCATACAATAACAATACCCATGATAAAAAAAATTGTAATGGTTTAAAAAGTAGTAAAATGTACTGAAACAGCTAAAAATACAAACAGCAACAGCAGTGACAGAAAATGGCAGCAGATACAGCAGGAACTGCTAATATATTGCAGGAAGGTCAAGGTAACATAATATGCTTTCAGGTCTTCCAAAAAGCCCGCAACAATGGGGCCAGGTGGGACACCAGGGACAACTTATTCCAGAGATGCAGAGCCACTGTGCATCTTGTGTGATTCCCCACACAACTGTACTCATAGGTGGGCAAGGATTGGGGCCCTCCTTGCTGATCTCAAACCATTTAAAGCCATAAGGGTAAAAATGGCACTTTAACTTGGGCTTGGAAGTACCCTTGGAACCAGCACAGCTGGTGCAGAATGGACATTGTGTGACTGCCCAGCCGAACCCACACCAACAGTTGGGCAGCATCAGGCTGCATCAGCTGAAGTTTCTGAACCATCCTCAAAGACAGACCCTCATGCAGCATGGCTGAGACTGGTGCATAGAGAACTGGGCAAGACCAGAAAGGGCCCAGGCAGCTATACTCGCCTAAGCTGATGCAACACACCACAGCCACTTGGGCTTCTCCAGTTCATGCAGAGTCCAGGAGAACTCCTAGTTCAGCTTCCAAAGGACAGGCTCTACCCCAAAACAGGCTGCAGAAACTGGCACTCAATTTAACTCTCCTCTGGGATGCATAGAAGGAAACAAGATGGAAGGCTGACTATCATCTGTGCACTGATGACACTTCAGCCCAAACGTCCTGATGACTTCTCCCGGGGAACAAAATAGAACCATGCAGCAACGCACATGGGGACAGTTGTGGTGTAGAACAAAAGTCCCCTGCCACCACCTTCTAAGACTGCTCCTCTCAGAAGGAGGAAGCAACTTTCATGCCATGCTTCCCTCAACCCAACCCAGAATACTAGGCTTGATGGCACAACAGGGTGCATGGCCTCCATATATTTCCTGGCTAAGGCATCGGCCTGGGCAACCAGAGCTGTTTCCATTGATACCCAGGTTTGAAACCTGATTGGATCTACATAATCCATATCATCCAACACTGCTTCTAGTATAGCAACTATGAGTCTCTATTTGTATTACTATGCACACATGCATGGTTGGGGCTGAATAGCCATGAGTAAGATGTTCATCGACTATTATCATACACAGGCTTCGATCCAGACCTGCTCTTCATTAGGTGGAAGGGGTAGAGTTCCAGTGAAAACACCCTGCTGGTGGGAAGACATTTTTCACTTACTCCCCCTGCAGTGGTCAGTGCAACTTCACTCCCAGTTTTCTGGGAGTCCTCCAACTCTCCTGAGCAGCCAAGTGGTGCAATGGAGTTATGCCTTCCCTTTCTTGTCCAATAATCTCTCCTTCACTGCCATCCTTCTCATTTTGACACATGCCTCCTCTTTCAGCTGCTGCCTTCTCTGCCTTCACTCTGGGAGCTGATGCCATAATGCCATTACCTTGACCTGGGCGCTAGAGAGGGTAATCACTTCTTTTTGCTTTTTGAAAACAAGATAAAACACACAGAGAGCAGAAGCTCTTCATGCAATTGAACCTGCAGAGAACCTTCTAAAAATAGGACGCCTCACTCTAGAGCTGAGCAGAACACCAGAATGCTACTTCTGTGTCATCATTACATACACATCACGGATGATAGAGGTTTCAGCTGAGGGAATGCTAAAGCAAATGAAGTGTTTTAAAGTCCCCAGATTCTTGAGCACTTATTAAAAAGTCCTTTATGTCCTCAAGACAGTCTGTGAACATTAGCTAATTAGAGAGGCAAAAAATGCTGACTTTGGTGGCACCGTTATCTTGACTGGAGAGTGCAGACTCCATAAAACTAAAGGAACATGATTCTGGCAGGGATTCATAAATGACAAGCATTCAGGATCAAAATGATATACAGCCTGAAGATGGAAGAATAGACATGGAAAAGCCATGAGCCAAATGTGACTTTTAAAAAGCTTATGTAAAAGCCACCATCTTTAATCACAGGGAAGGCTGAAACTCATGCTTGACCTTTGCCTTTCCCTGCCTTTGAAAATACATCATGTCTTAACTCCACTGGTGGTACAGCATAGTAGTACATGCCCCCCCCAACAGAATTACCCCTACCATTGCTCTTGATATGAACAAGCCTATGAACTTGTGTGTGTGTGAGAGAGAGAGTATGTATGAAATGTTCCCCAATCTTCCCTCTTGTCATTTAAGCCCATTAATTTGGACAGTCAAGTGTTTTAAAATGCATAAACTTCATTGGATACCTGAACCTCCAATTAGAACACTGTTCTTTGATTTCTCCCTAGCATGCTTTGATGGGATCCATTCATCCTTGTGTGTACAGTCCAGTTTAAGATGATGTAGGCATTCTCCAACTTCAGTTCCTTCTGCTTCTCATGGGGCTGGGACTCCACCCATCTGTGTTTCATTTGAGGCTAATGTCTCTATGAGGGAGGTGGGCAGGCTGCCTCCTGTATCCCGGCTGTGCATGCTTACATCCATGCAAAGGGTGTTCAATGGAAAGAAGCTTGGGGAGGCTGCCAGTGTGAGGGAAGGAATGGTGGGAAGGGCTGCTTAAACCTGTGTTTTTACTTCCCAGGGAGAGGTGGAAGGAGATGCTGGTGCTCATCTCTCTCTGCCCCCTCACTGTATGAGTGGAAAGCAAAATGTGGGACTGAGAGGGTTTCACCCTGAAAGGCAGCCTAAAAATTAACCTGAAGAAATGATTTTGTGTGTGTAATGGGCTGGGAAGGAAAGAGTGAAATGCCCACACACACATTCAATTTCTGCACCCCAGCCTGTCATTGATTTTCATTACAAAATCTCAGCAGGAGTCATTGTATGCATTTCCTCTGAAGACCACACACACCATGATTTGCTGAAGCCAAGGACAACATCCAAATGATATGAAGCCTTATCTCAGCCTACATTCTCCTGAACCCTTCAGGTCATCTCTGCAACAGAATTCCATTGAAATCTTATCTGACAGCAATTTCTACCTCTTTGAGCTGGTTGTGGCATTTACATTCCAAAACCTGTAATTTACATTTTATGGGCCATGAGAACATAATGTGCAAGGATCAGCAGCAACCCTTTTGGAAAATGGCACCTGCAGGCTTAGCACTGACTTGCATGGAAGAACTTCCTAGATTTTTCTTGTTTTAAACTGTGTCTTTTGCCTTTCTAAGGTAGAAATTGCTGTCAAACATGCAATTCCTATGGAGGTTTGTTACAGAGGCAGAATTGCATAGAGAAATTTGAAATGACCATGACCAACATATGAGAAGGTTAGCAGGCAAAAAGACAACTGTAAGGAGTGGGCTTGTGAGATACTGTTGCATTTGGTTTACAGTAATTGTGCTGTAGTCTGGTGTTATTTGACACAAACAAATGTGAAGCATCTGAGTATTGCAATGTCATTCTTTTTCCACAGCCAAATATTTAGTGGTTTACAGAGGCAATAGGCCAAGCTCCAAAGCTGTGGACAGGAGATAATTTTAGACAGAGAATTGGGAATCATTATGAATACCTGAAGCATGAGCTGGTCTCCCGGTACCATCCAACTAGAAACAAATATTGTTCAAAAACTAGTTATTTTCTAGCATTTGTTTCCTGCATAGACAACTGCTATGGTTCCCATGGGGCGTTATGCAATTGTAAATAGAAAGGGAGTTGTACAGATTAATTAGATCAGAGTATGTTACCCATGAGGCAAATTCTTCTCAAAGCAGATTCTGCCAACAGTCCCAACGCTTTCCAGACATGTTGCACTACAATTCCTACCATCCCCAGCCAAAATGGTCTAAAAGCCACCAAGAACTCTGGTTATTGGGCAATCTAGATGTGAAATAGGGAAACATACTGTAGCACACTTGGAATTAAATACACAAAACAGCACAGATACACAAACATATACAATACCAATTCCAATTGTTCTTTTATTTGAAGAAAATGTTTTTTTCTTTTCTTCCAGATTTTATGAAAGGAACAAATAACTGTAAAATATTACAAGCAAAGAAAAAATGGAAAACTAAGTTAGACTTTGCATGTGCTTGCCTACTTATCAGCTGAACGCAAGGATAATTCGAGACATGAGTTACAACAAACCACATTTCAAACAAAGCATTAAGTTCTGCTTACACTACAAAATAGGTACCTTTTTAAAACCCAACCTAGTTTTATTAATCAGCATTCAGTAATTACAATTTTACATTATAGTTTGCAACAAGAAATCATTTAGATGGTACCATTTATTGGAGAAGTGGAAAAAGTTCCCACTTTGTTGGCTGAATATGCAAACAGTAAACCACCAAAATAAAGGTGAGAGAGAAATATGAAAATAAGCACGACCCAAAAGAACCCTATAATGCTGCTTTTATTATTAAAGTGTGAAGTGAATAAAACAAAGATGCAGTAGTAGTTGAAGATGGTCCGGATACTTCAATTGATGCAAAACAGAGCTGCCAGGTTGCTGACGGGGACTGGGTTCTCATATAACCCCAGTCCTCTATCAGCTTCACTGGCTTCCCATTGAAGTCCAGGCCCAATTCAGGTGTTGGTTATCACCTACAAAGCCCTCATCGGCTTGGGACCTGGTTATCTAAAGGAGCGCTTGCATCCATATATGCCCTCCCACCCCTTGAGATCAGCTGGCAGAGGCCCTTCTCCGGGAACCCTCCATGAAAGATATTAGGAGGGTGAGTACCCAGAGGAGGGCCTTCTCTGCAGTGATGCCCCACCTATGGAATGCGCTCCCCAGAGAGGTTCACCTGGTGCCATTGTTATTTGTTTTTCGGCGCCAGGCCAAGACATTTTTATTTAAATGATATTTTAATTGTTAATTGTTGATTATATTTATTGGTTTTTATATCTGTGCCGAGATGTCTCCGGATTTTTAAGGTTAATTGTAGGATTATTTGTTTTGTAAGCCGCCCCAAGGCTTTTTGCGAATGGGGCGGCATAAAAATGTTCTAAATAAATAAATAAATAAATAAGCAATTTCAGACTTGTGGCCCCTTCCCTTTTGAGATGGTAACAGAGATTAGTTCTTTTACTTCAAAATATGGCAAACTTGTCCTGGTGCCTTTAGGATTCCCCACTTCATTTTCCTGAGTAGGGCTTGGAGTTATGACCCAGATGTACCACCCTGATCATTCCACTGAATATATGAAATTGAACAGATCTCAGATTTCAGTCCTGAAGGCCAGATTTTATCTCTTCTCCTTTGCACCTTGATTGCATCCTAATGACCCCTGCCAGTAACTGAATGAGGAAGCAAGGGTGAGTCGTGGCCCAATAGCAAAGATTCGGATGAGAATTTTTCAGACTGAACCATTATATGCTAGTGGCCCAGGAATTCCTCTCAAAATCCTGATCCTGTCATTTAAAACATAACTCTCATCCAGGTTTGATAAAACATTTGTTTGTCATATGCACACTTCTTTGGTAGCTCTGCTCTACCTCTTAGAAAATTATTCCTGTAATATTTATACTCGAGATGCAAAGATGCAATACTCCACATGCATATGACTCCATCCCATCCCATCCCACCCCATCCCCTGAGAACTGCTCCAGACAGAAGATCCTCTAGAGCTGCCTCAGCTGAAACATGAGGGGTTCCGTTCTTGGGCTGTCCAGTTTTCTAAGGCTCAGCAAGCTGAAGTTGGAAACTGGAAGGATGTGACCAATGATATGAAGCCCATGGGGGGCATGGCAGTAGATGTGGGCATTACAAAAATGCCAAAATTCTCAAGCTAAGAAGAAAATGACCTGCCCTTCTGATTCCGAGCCATCAAACTGAAATTTTACTTGCACTGCTGATGACTCTAAGAAAGAAATGAAAAGCCTGCAATCTCAAAGGCTGAAGTTTGGCAACCCTTGAGAACTGGAACCAAAAACCTGGCTTATACTTAGCCAGGAACTGGGCATGACACAGTGGTATGTGAAAGTGCTTGGGTATTTTATACAGTGCTCTTTGGGTTCCACCTTGTTAGTCAAATTTTAAGTATGCCCAATTCCAAAGACTGGGTAATAAAATAATAAATTAAAAACACACACATAACAGATAAAGTATATTTATAACCAAATCCGTATCACAAAAAGTCAGGTCTCCCCACCTTGCTTATGTTAAGCAAACATTCAGAGAAGATCTTTTCACAATCACAGGGAGCAATATATACAAATAACACTAGACTTTTGTACACATTGAACAACTTTTCCCTGTCTTACACTCTAAGCCCTGTACTTTACCAAAAAAAAGTAAGAAATGGGTCTTCATTTATTTCAAAGCAAAAATATATCATTACTAAAATTCTTCCTTAAATATAGCCATTTTTTAAAAAAATCACTCTGCTTGAGGAAGCTATTTACAAAGGGGGGGAGGGGGGGAGGAAGGAAGGAAGGAAAGAAGGAAAGAAGGACGGACTCATGCAAATATTCAAAGGGGAAGGAAAAGGTTGTGAAGGAAAAAAGGGAGTCCAAGAACAGCACAACACATGAGTATGTGATCTTTAGTGATGGCCAGAGACATGCTACTCTACTCAGTGTTTATAAAATCTTTTGAACAAACACGGTCATGTATACACTATTAAAAAATGAATTGGCACATTAGGTAGAAAAGACACTCTTATCCATAAAAATAGGCTAACTTGAAATTTGTCCATGATAACACAGAAAATTTTGCTTTAAAACATGAACCTGCCTTTGAAAAAGAAACCTTTGTATTAAAACATTTATTTATAAAGTAACTTTGTTACAAAATTATCAATTCAAGAGCTTGCTTCAAAAATCGCTTTTGTATTACAGTATCAAATGACTGAGGCACCAAAACTTAACCGGCCGTTTACATGAAACCGTGTAACAGCTGAGCACGTAGAACACCAATGGCCTGTATCTAAGGGTATCACTCTGCTAGCATAAAGGATGAGCCTGCAGAAGCTACAAGTAAGGCAAGAATCCAACTGACTTTCTGCTTGTGCAACAACTTGCACAAGAGGATGTGCAACTTTTCAGGAGTGGGCTGTATGCTCCACTAGTGCACATTCAGATGATGTGCTGTGTACATGCGGTTGCACAAATGAAAGGTTTGGTGGCATTCCATTAACACGGAGTTTGCAGAATGGCACCCTCGGATACACTATCCAATATAACATTCAGTCTCATGTTAATGCCTGGCTGGTCTCTTCCAAGAAAACAGATGGTTTCCAAATTGAACAAGTCCAGCTGGATCCTAGGTAGGTTATAAAAGAAACACATAGATAACATTTGTCTCCTGGGATACACAATTATATAAAAGAGTCTGAATTTAAATAAATATTTAAATAAACTAATGCAAACAAATAATGCTTATCTCTTACTTAGCTAGCTAAACCGATGTTACTTCTTAAACCAAGATGTGGAAATCTATTTTTACTTAAACATGAAGTAGTATCTACCAGAACTTTTGTATTAAGTACTTTTAATTTGCTTATGTGAACTTCTTTCTGATGATTTTACAACCATACAGTGAGCAGACAGAAATCTGACATAATTCATCTTTTTCTTTCAAAAAATGCTATATATTTACTTGCCATGACATTTCAAGTTTAGGACTATTTCTTGTGTGCAACATTCTAGATTAACAGTTGTGCTGTGGCCTAAGCAGCTGTAATCAATTTTCCTTTGCAGTTGGGAGTGTGAAGAATATAAAAATACAGTTCTCTTTTCACTGTCGCCTTTATTTGAGAATGATGGTCCCTGATGCTCTTCTTTTCATTAGCACAAATCACGCTGACAGAAGAGACATAATTTTGCAAATTTCTAACTTCTGTCTAGAATTTACAATGCAACCTCAATGCATGTTTAATCAGATGTACATCCCACTATGTTAAGAGGGACTTCCAGAAAGGTTTAGAGAGGATTGCAGCCTTATTCTCACTGATTTTCAATCTATTTTATATTACTTAGAAAATTAACACACTTTACTCCTACTTCTGTTAATTGCTATCAGTTATTGGCTTGGATCCAAAGATCCCACTGCATGAACTGAAGTCATCTCTGCCAGTGTGCCTGTGCATGCGTGAGGGAGAGAGAGACCGATTGGAGTGGGGAGCTCTCTATCTCCACTCCCCTATGAGACATGTCCAACCTCCAGCTCCAAGTCCTCCCCATGGTCTGGTAAACTGGAGTTCCCACCAGTCCAAACCAGTCCAAATTGTCAACCCTTCCTCTTCCCCTATCTTTTCATTCCCAGAAGCGGACTGACCTGGGCTTTCCTCAACCCAAACTGCCAACTCCTCCCCTCATATCTTCTCAGACATTTGGTGACAATGATCCACTGTTTGGACATGCTGAGATTCCACAACCATCTCCTCCTCACTATCTGAGCTTGAGTCACCATCGAAACATGCAGCTGCCCATGCATGAACAGCCACCTTTGCACGGTGTGCGTGTACAACAAGCAGGAGAATGCAGATGGTGGGAAACAGGAGATTTCTCCCCCCACACAAGCAGGAATGTCTTCTGCTGAAGCAGCCAGGTCTTTGGATCCAAGCCATTGTGGTTTGGGCTGTGTCTGCCTGGTATGAAAACTGAGTCTTGTGTACCAGGTACTTTTGCAAGGTAGTGTACTAAATTTGACCAAGATAGAATTATACACTTTTAAATTCAAGATCTTCCTGCTGTGACAAAGTTGCATGGAAGCCTTCAGTCCTTTCAACAAGCAAGTATGTTTCACAACTTTTCTATAACTGAACAGTGCAATGTGCATCATGCCCACAGAGCAGCAACATGAACAGTTCATAGGTGTTTTAGCTAATTTCTGAACCTTGAATTTGTTCCATTTCTAGCTCTGATGCATCAAAAGATTAGGGGAAAAAAAAACCTTGAGCTTGCTCCCTTAAGCCTGTTTTGTTTGTCTGTCTGTAGAGCAACACAAAATCGAATTCTATACAACTCATTTCACAGTGCAAAGGCCACCCTTGTCTCCAGTTACCTCCTATGCCTTTAGTCCCTTGCAGTGGTTCTCTTCCTTTTTTCAGGAGTGGCCATGATGGCTGCAGTATCCAAAACTCTCCTCTTGGATTTTCTTGCCACCTTTAGTTTTTCAGCATTAGGTTTTTCTTTCTTAAGGTGCTTCCCTGCAGTAGTTGTCTTTTTTTGGTGCCTGGTAGACATTTTTCTCACTAATCCCTCCTTTTGCTGAGTTGTAGTCCTAGGCAGCTGTTTCCTACCACTTCGCCTAATCCTGACAAATGCTGATCCCAAAGGTTTTCTTGAAATCCCTGGTTCTCTACTATTGCCTTTCTTCCTGTGCCACACTGTCTTTGGATTGTCTCTTTCTAAACACTGAGACACTCCTGACTTCAAAAGAGGTTTGACTTCCTTCTTCTTAAATGCAGCTAATTGAAAGTCACCTTCCCACTGTGATTGCGGAGAGTTCAATGGCGAAAAGACTACGTGTTTATAGGACGTCTCTGAACTGTTACATACTAAACATTCCGATCTTTCTGCGGAGATGGAAGATCCATCTGTCTTATGAAATGCACTCATATCATTTTTCTTAACCAGGTCAAGCATAAAAGATGCTGATAAGCCATGAAAATCTGGTGAATTTAAGGGCTTTGGAGCTATGCATTCATACAGCACATCAGCTTGTTTCTTCCCGTTTGCATCCAGGTTGAGACTCCTGAATAGCTGCCGAACATATGGAGGCTTCTGTGACTTTTCACCAACAATGCTTTTAGGGGGTGTTTTTAAAACCCTATTAGTCAATGGATCGTAATACTTAATAGAATTCTGCCTGTATTTGTACCGTATGGAATCCTTACTGTCAGTGGAGCTATGGCTCCTTCTCATTTTGGGAACATCTTCAGGTTTGCTTCTAAACTGCTTCATCTCTGGACAAGAAAGAACAAAGACCACTGTTTGTGGCTGTAAAGGGCTCATGATTTTGGTATAAGATGCAGGAAGCTTGAGGGCACACAGCCTGGTTTTCATGCTGGGTGTCTTCTCACTCTCAGTCCAAACAAGGCTTGCTTTCTGATTTGGCAGCTCATGGTCCTTTCTAATAATTTTCTGCTTTACTACCGGATAATGCACTAGGCTGGTCTGTGTGCCATGGCTGACCTTGACTACTTGGCATCTGGAAGCAAGTCGCCAAGTCCTTTTTTGAGGTCTCCTCCATGTTTCTGGCATATGTTGTGTTTCTGGGATTTCATGTGGATTGTTGAAGTCAGAACCATCACTTAGCACATCAGTGGATTCTGGAAGTCCTTTCGCTGATGCAACCTCTGCTTTGTGAGCAGCAGCTGCACTGATCCTATCTTCATTTTTCTGTTTTTTCTTTCTTAGCCTCTTCCTTGCACAGTTTGCCAAGGACTCTGTATCAAAGTGGCAGCGGAAGCGGCCTTCCCTGAAATCCCGCACAAGGGCTTCAATTTTCATATCATCCTCATACATGATCTGGGTCCAAGTCTTTCCTACAAAGGAAGGAGGTACATGGGGCAGAGCTGGAAGGACAGGTTCTTGATTATGAGCTGACACATCCTTGTCTGCGTCTGCTACTTGCTGTATGAAGCCATTTTGAAGAATGGAATTGAGCCGAGTGCCATAGTTCTCATCTTGTAAGTTTATCTGAACCTCTTTGAGAAGTTCTAGATTTTTAACTGCTGCCTCAGGCAACAGTGCTCCTGGCTGGACAGCAGCATCACAATCAAAGCTTATGTCTGAACCATGCACACTACTCTGGCCCAGAAGTGGAAGGATATTTATACAGGAATTAGTATCTTCATCTGTGCAAGTCAACTCTTTGGGAGGAGTTTCATAGCAATATTTCAGAATGACTTCTTCAATAATTTCATCCACAGAATTTTCAGTGATTCTATCTGATTTATTTTCATTCTTTCCTGATAATTGGGAAGTTGTTTGAAAAGCCAGGCTGCTGCTGGTACCCACAAGGTTGCTAGTGTTCCTGAGACAGAAGTCAGAGATTCGAGTTTCATCCTGAGGCTGTAAGCAGTCTTGTTTTAAAAAGAGCTGACCTGAGATTAAAGAGTTGCCTTCATTAGAGACAGCACTCTTATGTGACAGTGACACTGTCCTTGACTTGGCTGAATGCAAAACAGGGGCCGGCTTTGGATCCAGTAACTCATCTTGATTGCATATGCCCTGCTGCATTTGTTCACACATATTATCTGAAGCCAAGTCTTGTTTTAGTGAATGTTTTGCAAATGTATGAGGCATGGGTGCTGAGTGGCTAACAGGTAATGGATGAGCTAAGAGGTTTACAGCTGCAAACAGGGCTTTAGGGCCACTACTTTCAATCAGAGCACTTTCTGCTGGAACAGGGGGTGTTGTAATACTCAGGAAATCCACCATTTGTTGTGAAGTTCCTAGACTGTGTTCTTGTTGTTCTAGCTTTTGGATGGATGCAACTGTCATGGAAGCCTTCTCCAATTCTTCATGCAACCTCTGGGAAAGAAGGCAGCCTGATTCTGCAATGAAGCCGCTGTCAGTGCTTGGTTCTTCCCCACTGCGTGCTGTCCTCCCTTTCTCCATTACTTCCACTGGAAGAAGACTTTCATCCCTGGGAAGAAGCTGGGGGCCAGAGTCTGGCATGTCATCATAAGTTGGTCTGGGGAAGGGTGGAAATCCACAGAAATGTTATAAATGTGCTTCACAATAAACTGGAATGCGCAACTAAGAGAATAAGAGCCAGCAGAGTTAATAAAATGAGCAACAGCACTACAGGGTACATGGCACTATAGCTACAAAGACATACTAGATTACTAGATGACCAAAAGAGAACTATTTTATAAACTGCTCCATAATTGATAGATGTGAACTTTGAATTTTGTGGACAATAAAGTTTCATACAAACCCATTAATATAATTGCAGAATGGTGGGGGAAGGGAGAAAAAGCTTTCCAATTCTGCTGCATATAAAAGATTGCAACCCAATTCCCAGAACTACTGCTCGTGCCAATAATCTTTGCCTCAGTGATTAATGCTCTTCTGAGCTACTGGTGCACTTTGAGGACAGCACAAATAAAAGAGCCCAAACCTTCATTCTTTCAGCCCTGGCTGCAGCATTGTCTCTTGGCTGCAGTAGAGCTTAAGGTAATTATGCAACTAATGGCTCTGTGACTATCAGAACTCACACTCATTCGGAAGAAGCAAAACATACCTGTTATGTATGAAATTACAAAAGCCTAACAGGATATGGCTATAATTTGAAAGCTGCCTTGATTTAAAGAAAGGCAGAATAAAAAAATAAGAAACATGTACAAACATGAATGTGAATGCACTATATTCAGTATCAGTGCATAGACAGACACAGAGACCTGCTTGGCACAAAGCTAACCCCTGGTTTATTCAACCCAGGGTTTGCTGCTCTACTCTGGATTTGTCTAGCAGACAAGCAAACCACAGTCTGCTTGATTAATCTCTGGGTTTGTTCCTTTCCTCTAACAACATAGCTAAATCAGCTAAAACCAAGATGCTAGAATGACATTAGAAACAATATAATAGCTCTGTTATACATTTAAATACCTCTCATATCAAATAAGAAAGTCTGCATTCTTATGACGGTGTGGATGCATTCCACTGGGACTTTAAGAAGGCATGGACCTGGCTTGTATGAGACAAACATGCCCCTGTATGAGCCAGGCCTACACCTCACACATCAGGAGTCGTAGTGCATGCTCAATGTGTGCAGCTGCCATTTTGAATATTCAAACCTTGAGGCATTTGGGGTTTGCAAAGTTAAGCATTCCTTACATAACCTTACCACTAACGAAACAACCCTCAAATATCCCGATGGCTGGGTTTGCACAACATATTGCAAGCCTTATATTCAAAATGGAAACTGCCCATGAATATCCATCAGTACATCAGCGATAATGTGTGAATCAGCTCATAGTCTCACAGAATCTGCCTAGAATTAGTTCCAGCAGGAAACCTGGTTTAGCTAACTTGTTCTGAGGGTGTCTAAAAGTTATTAAGCTTAAATAGCCCCATTGGTGAGGGTGTTTAAGGACAGGCTGGACATGCACACAGTAGGCATGTCATGAGTGGAGCCAGCCAGAGCCGGGGGTCAAACTAAGTGGTCCAGGAAGCCGCCTCTGACTCGCTCTGTTTCTGTGTTTCTATCTTTCTATATTAAACAGTATTAAATGCTATCAATCAATCAATCAATCAATCAATCAATGATTCTAAGAGTACAGGTTATGCAGGATAATCCAAACCAATTTCCGGATCCTTGACATTTTACAGCTTTCAGATTTAAGCTCCAAATCAGTGAATGGAATATCAGCTTTAAAAGAGAGTCTGAACAGTTTTATATATATTCTGTTAACATTCTGAAGCTTAAGAGTCAATGCATTCTCCTTTCAAAAAGGGGAACCTCCACAGCATGAAACAGCAATCTGTAGAAATAACCTTTCCACCATCAATGCAGCACATAACATGAAAGCATAACAGATAAAACACTAAGTAATAAAACCCTCTCTATGTGAACTTTTATAAATAATACAACAGGTACTAGAGCAAAACTCTATTTAGTCTGCATTCATTAGAATGACCTACTCACTGGCTTGTGGCTGCTACATGCGGGTGATGTGATTATAGCAATCTCAAAATAATCAGAGGTTTATTTCTCTCTAGGAGCTGAACATTAAGAAGTGCCAATGGTAACCTCGTAGCTGATATCCAGAGGAATTTTGATCACCAGACTTTGAAAGTCACAAGAAAAATTAAATCAGTGAATCCCACAAAGAATGTGATTGTCTCATTTGCATTCAATACTCTTAGACCCTAGGCCAGACCAGCACAACTTGAGACCTACCATGCTGAATGTGGTTTGTGAGGTTCGTTCTTGTGCAACGTGCCTGACAACTGTGAGGGAATTCAGGAAGGAGCTCAGGAGTTTTGGCTCCCCTCAGGCCTCAAACAGGAGAAAGAATATCATCACTGCCTCTTTCTCCCCAGCTCGGCTTCCAGGCATGCAAGTTTCAAGGGATTCTGCAATGGCCTAGCTGCCTCTAACTTTTAAGCCCTGCTACTAGTTCTTACTTGCTGAATACTATCTCCTGCAAGACAAGGGACCCAGATTGGCAGGCAATGATGAAATATCCCTAGTCTTGCCTCATCTCTGGAGCCGTCTCGCCAAAAGCACCTGCTTAGCACAATATCCACCTCCAAGTTTGTATTTCTGCCAGACAACAAATATAGGAAAATAACTAAGCTGCTTATGGCCAGGCATATTTGACTAGTGGGTTGCTTTGGCCGTGTGGGACACAGATGGTTCATGTCTGCTCTCAACAATATACACACATGTGTATACATGTTCATGTTGGCTACATTTAAATAAAAGGCACATATTGCAAGCGGCGCAGTAGTTTAAACCGCTGTGCTGCGGGGCTGGTTGATCGAAAGGTCGCCGGTTCAAATCTGCACAATGGAGTGAGTTCCCGTTGCTCTGTTCCAGCTCCTGCCAACCTTGCAGTTTGAAAGCATGTGAATGCAAGTAGATAAAAAGGTTTCACTTCGGTGGGCAGGTAACAGCGTTCTGTGCACTTTGGTGTTTAGTCATGCTGGTCACATTACCAGAGACTGTCTGCGGACAAATGCTGGCTCCCTTGGCTAGGAAACGGAGATGAGCACCGCCCCCTAGAGTCAGGCATGACTGGACATCACATCAAGGGGAAACCTTTACCTTTACCTTTTACTGTTCAAATACCATATCCTTTTAAACAGGATTCCATCCTTCCTTTCACACTAGGATTTACCTATCAAATAAGCACCATTTATTTATTTGTTTGTTTTACTTAGGGGTTTTTTTCCCTGGAAGGAACTCAAAGTCACCCAATAAGCATCGTAGCTGAGTGGGGATTAGCACCTGGATCTCCTGAGTAGCAGCCTAATTCTAAACCACTACACCACACTGGCTCTACTCATAAACAACATCTTATAGTTTACAGTTAGACTATAGTACAGATCTCAACTATCATCCTGGAAAACCCCAAATCTTTAAGTTAAGCTAATTTGCAAGCCAAATCAATCATATGGCATTTGTAGCATGCAGCTGTGTTGATCCCTAATTATGATATGTTTTCAGAAGATTGGTCAAGCATTAAAGCAATTACTCTGTTACACTGACAAATGAAACCAAAATCCATCAGATTCACTGCTGAACCACCTCTTTATGATCTTGGTCCTGTCTGAAGACTGCCCAGTGGCTTCACATTGGACAGTCATGGTGGACAACCATAGGCCCTCTTCAGCTTGCAAGCTCCACCCTCCCCTTGCCTCTTCTCACCCAGCCAAGAAGAACTTCAGAAGCACACTTCCACTTCTAGTTAAGAGGCTTCCCATGAGGTCTGAACCAGAACGTTAGCTACAGTTAGCTTTTAAAAATCAGCTTAAGAAAATATGGCTTATTTTAAACCAACAACAGTTAATGTTAACTACAGTTTGTTGCTTCAAGTGACACATACCTAACCATTGTTAACTATGGTTGGCGAAAGCTTCCAAAATCCTTGGCAGAGCGCACAAACCAGTGAGAGGCTTGGCTAATCCATACCTTGCTCAGGTGTAAGATCTGTACAAGACCCCTAAGTTTAACCTATTTCATAAGGTTTTTGACAAAATAAATGGGACCTCCATGATCATATACTTCCACAAGAAAAGAGACAGAAATAACAATAGATGATGTTCTGTGTTTCTTTCCATTTTGTGCATGACAACTGTAGCTGCATGGTATGCTTCCTCAATCTGCATCCCTCACATATTTAATCTTGGCTTCCATTCCATTTTGCTTCTGCAGTTCATTCTAATTTGTTTCTTTAGACAAAGAATTTATTATACTCTAAAGAACACTTGTATTTACCTCAGTTCATCAGAAACATAAGGACTTGGTACACAGCAGTCAGAATAAATGTTCACATGACTTAATTTTCCCAATTAGAATCATGAGACCATCCTTCATCACTTCTTATACCAAAAATTTCACATTACCTTTATTGAGTTTTCAGTATGGGCACTCAAAGCTCTGTCAACATATTCCCTCAATGAAATCAAGGCAATCTGACTAATTTATTTAAATCACCAAGAGAAAATATCATTTTAAATTCTTGATTTAAATAAAATGCAAATCATGGTCCTTCATGTATTTCATAAGCTAAGATGCAAATTAATCCAGTAAAACAATGTTAATTTGTAACTCAATGCTGCATTTTATAACATCAAAGAAGATACACCTTGATAACCTGCTTTACATTAATTTAGGAAAGGGTACATTGTACTAAGCAGTGATTTATCTCAGTCCTCCCCACTCAGTTCGAAAGCATGCAAATGCAAGTAGATAAAAAGGTACCACTTTGATGGGCAGGTAACAGCGTTTTGTGCACTTTGGTGTTTAGTCATGCCAGCCACATGACCACAGAGACCGTCTGCGGACAAATGCTGGCTCCCTTGGCTAGGAAACAGAGATGAGCACCGCCCCCTAGAGTCAGGCATGACTGGACTTAATGTCAAGGGGAAACCTTTACCTTTACACACACACACACACACACACACATAAAAAGCAAGGATGCAGATCTGATTGCCAATCTTCAAAAAACTTGAAGGATTAAGACTGACTATTGAAGGGCCATTAAAGTTACTGGTCCTCTTTTTTTTTCTTTTTTTTTTGAGTCTGTAGGTGTGAACACCCTTAAGAAGCTGAATTATGCTGAAGTAAAATGGGAGGGGGGGGGACTAATAGAAACATAGAAACAGAACGAGTCAGAAGGGGCCTCCTGGGCCATCTAATCTGACCTCTGGCTCCAGCTGACTTCGCTCACGACATGCCCACCATGTGCATCTGCTACAATATTCCAAAATAAGAAACACAATATATAAAACATGAAAATAACACCTGTGAAAGTTAACAGCTTGGGAATTTACTTAAGACACACTGATACCAAAAGGCATATCCAGCGTTTTGAAGAATTATGCATTTCAAAGGGAATTATTTAATAACCAGTTCATCCACATTGTTCTTTAGGTGCAGGCATGTACCAAAACAGGGAAATCTATTTGTCTGTAAGACTGGAAGCCATCAGATACAACATTCAGGGATTTGGAAATAGGAGAATTTGCCTGTAGAATTGGCTTGGTTTTTTTTAAAGTTGTTTTAGTTATTTTTCCACAAGGTAATGGTTTCCAACCATCCATCCTACAATGAAAAATAGATTCAATCTAAACCCTTTACCCTTAGACAGCAAAATTTAGGATTGACATAATCTTTGTAATCTTTGTAATAAAACCCAGTTTAACTGGGATCCAGTTTCTCATGCGACACCTCCCATGGGAGGAAACTTTTGCTGATTTCACTGTCCTCATGCAGGCCCCTAAAAATCTTCACTGTAGGGTTGCAGAATCCGGTGAAACAGAGTGGGAGATGCTGTAGGGGGCTGCAAAAGCAACCAGTGGAAAATCCCTCCCTCCCCTCTCCCTCTCCCTCTCCCCAGAGTCTCCGTTGGATTGCAACTCATTCTGCCAAGAGAAACAGCCCTTCTGCTCTGGATCCAACCTATGTAAATAGAAAGCCAAGGTCCTTAACGTTTTCTAAGGACATTGGAATGGCATTCATACAAGCTCGCAGATAAAGCAATGTAACGGATACAACCCCAATTGCTGAAGGGAGTCCTATTATGTAGGCAAACTGGGAGTTCCTAAATGTTTCTCTTCTTCCAGCTCCAGTGGTGTATCAGCATCATCCCCATGTATGCACCTTACCTCAGATTTTCAAGTCATGCTTCTATATACTCTCAGTGAAATTGTGTGAGGATGACCAATGGCAAAAGTAGCAAGCTATGTTCTCAGCAGTTTTCATATACTTTTTAACCTTACAATTTACACCATAGCCTAACTGCATAACCATAATTCTAACTGCATAATCCTAACCATATCCTAACTGCATAATCTTTCTGTTTCTCTTAGACCAATATGAAACAAATTGTTAGGTTAAATACAATTCTCATCTTTTGACAGCAGCTTTCTTCAAAGTAAAGTGTCCTCCCCAGATAGCCAGAAGTGCTACAAATTCTGTATGTTTATACTGTAACACGCTACACTATGCACATGATATAAAACAGACAAATAAGCCACCAAACCAAATGTCTACCTGTTGTCGTAGTATCTATACGGATGATGCTGCAAAACGTCTTCCAGGAAACGCTCCATCAGGCTAGTGGTACCCATACGATTCCTGCAGTAAGTGGCAAAATGCCTGTGCTGGGAGCTGTACACATGCTAAAAGGAGAAGACAAAGATGTTCTTTATTAGCATCCACTGTCAAACTTTACCACTATTTTTATTACAATCAATGCCACCACTAATGACTAAGGAAAGGAAACAGCAGGTGGTGTTGGTAATCTGCTCTCTTCACCTGCACCCAAAAGCTAAGAACGTCTGCCACATCTTCTCAAATGGTTTGTACTCTTAGGTAGGGAGAGCATCATGTTATACTCCCAGCAACAGCTCCAGGGCATGGGGCCTCCTTGTCTAAATGCTTCACTAGCCCATGTGTATTCTCTCCTCCCAGGCAGAAAAAGAAGGTGGAAGGCTGCACAGCTGTAAGCAGCTTCTCTCAACAACTTAAGCCCCTCCTGAGGACTGTGACAGCAACAACATCACTGAGAAGGAGGAAGCAGCCAAGAAAAATACATGCACCTAAAGCACTGGTTTTGATTCTGTTCGTTTTCTCAAACCACACTTTTCTCAAGGCATGGTTAAGCTGATTATGAGCCACAATCTCTCTGTGTCTGTTACAGATTTTCAACCAACTTTTATAATTTTCAAGCCAAAAATAAAAATAAACCCGCATCTTTGAAGCAAACCTTCCTTCCCATTCTTCATTTTCAAACTTTCAGATCCATCCTGGTAACCAAGAAACAGATCAAACCTTCCAAATGCCAGAGGAAAATGAGTTTTCAGGGATGTGGGTTGGAATCCAGGCCTTACTTTCCTACCTGTTCAAGATTACTGTAGTGTACATGGCAACAGTTGCAATAGCCTTGCCTATTCTGCACAGCAGAGTGTCCAGGCACAGCCAGTTCAAGTCCTTGTTTGCCTAAACTGAAAGAATAAATGTATATATAATTACATCTTTTAAGAGAGAAAAAATGAAATCTCAGAACTGGTTAGTACCCAGGCTCCAAAGGCTGCTATTAAAAGCACAGCAAGGCACTGGGTTGCTCGCAAGGAGATCCTTTTCTCCGAGCAAGTCCAAAATGATCTCTGCACAAGCAAGCTGCCACTTTGTCACACACACAGCAAGTCCAAAACCTCTATGGCGGGCCAAATAAATGGGCATGGCAGACCGGATCCGGCCCATGGGCCCTAGTTTGAAGACCCGTGATCTAGATCAGGGGTCAGCAACTCATGACTCCAGAGCAGCACATGGCTCTCGAATCCCTCTGCTGCAGCTCTGTCACTCAAAACATGTACCGGCACAGCCGCTGATCTGCGACCCAGGCTCCAAGTTACAAAATACCAATAGGTGATGATGAGATATCCACTCAGGAACGCCCTGCTAAGTAAATTGCTACATTTCTCTGCTATTGTGTGGGGAAAGAGTGGAACAAGCTTCCTGCAGGCTCTCATGTTACACCAAACAGCTGCTGAAAAGATTCTCTTTGTCCAAATGTAATCTCCTTCATCTGATTGTTAAAAGCTGCACTTGGGACCTGTCACAATCCACATCACTTGACTGTTTATCTGCTAATCAGTCACTAAACACACCTATATCAGCAACCCACCCGATTTACTGAGCTTCCCCCACCACCCATAGGCCAACCATGGATAAATCAAAGAAAAGTTTCTGAAAAAAAACGAACATTTAATGGTACGTAGGTAGATTCATTTGCTTTTACTGCTGATGAACTTACGGGGTTTGCTGTTTAATGCATGCAGCCCTTTAGCACTGACTTTGACTCTGCAGGAAGCTGTTCTTCTATTCAAAATATATGAAATGAATCCTACTAGTTTATAATGTAAGAGTAAAAATAACAGTTTTTAGTGACTGAACAAGAGCTGCAGCTAAATCATAATGAAGATATAGATCTACTTCCTTGTTTTAAGAAGATTCTTATAAAAATTCCAGCAACATTATTACATTGGGAGAGGGATGTTTGTTCAATATTTCACCAGACTATTATTTATACTTGTTGTATTGCAGAAACTCTACTTACTGTATGAAAGTATCAATTAGTCCTTTTTTTATTCAGGTTGACAGCTGACTGCACCCTCCAGTACATGTGATAAAAGAATGAGGGCACACAGAAGCAGACGGCATTTTTGGTTTGCTGCAGGTGGATAATTTAAGTTCAGCTTTTTATTTCATAAATACGAGGAGGACTCAAATAGACATGGAGTATTTTATTTGAAAGTAACCTTCAACCCAGCATCTTTTTTTTCAGAGTTCAAAACGTTTTTGTTGCATGCAGAAATAAAAATTGTTTTCTCTGTAGCAGTTCATTGATTTCATATATGCAACACACTATAGTTTTTTCAAAAAGGGTAGTAGGAAGGACATGGGGAATTATAGACCGATTAGCCTTACGTCCATTGTAGGAAAAACAATGGAAAGGCTCATAATAGAGAGAGATCTAGTGATGCTAGATAGGGAAGGGAGGCTGACAGCCACACAACATGGCTTCCGCAGAAACAGGTCCTGCCAGACAAACCTTGTGGAATTCTATGACAAGGTTTCAAGATGGCTAGATGGAGGGGATGCAGTGGATGTGGTATACCTGGATTTCAGCAAGGCCTTTGACAAAGTGCCCCATGATAGCCTGGTGGAGAAACTGAGGAGTTTTGGGATACACCAAAGCACTGTCCGGTGGATTAGGGCATGGTTGACTGACCGAAAGCAGAAGGTAACCATTAGCGGGGAATCGTCAGGATGGCAGCCAGTGACAAGCGGGGTCCCCCAGGGCTCTGTCCTGGGGCCGATCCTGTTTAATCTTTTCATTAACGACATGGAAGAAGGGGTGAACAGTCTGCTGATCAAATTTGCAGACGACACTAAAACTGGAGCAGTGGCCACAACTGAGGAGCAGATACACCAGATCCAAAAGGATCTGGACAGACTATGGAAGTGGGCAGGAGACAACAGGATGGCGTTCAATGTGGAGAAGTGCAAGGTCTTGCACTTGGGGCATAGGAATAGCTGTCATAAGTACAGGTTAGGGGACAAGTGGCTGGAGAGCAGCACTTGTGAAAGGGACCTCAGGGTACTGGTTGACTGCAGGCTAAACATGAGTCAGCAGTGTGATGCGGTGGTCAAGAGGGCGAATGCCACCCTTGGTTGCATAGCCAGAAGTATGGCTTCTAGATCAAGAGAGGTATTACTACCACTCTACATGACTCTGGTGCGCCCGCAACTGGAGTATTGTGTTCAGTTTTGGGCCCCTCATTACAGAAAGGATATAGCCAGGTTGGAGTCAGTGCAGCGTAGGGCCACAAGGATGGTGGCTGGTTTGCAGGGAATGCCGTATGAGGCAAGACTGAGGGAACTGGGTCTCTTCAGCCTGGAGAAGAGGAGACTCAGAGGGGATATGTTGGCAACATACAGGTATGTGAGGGGGTGTCACATGGAGATGGGGAGAGGCCTGTTCTCCCCTGCAGAGGAAAGCAGGACGCGCTCCAATGGAGCAAAGCTCAGGGAGCCAAGGTTCAATTTGAATGCCAGGAAGCACTTCCTGACAGTTAGGACCCCGAGGGTGTGGAATGGGCTTCCACGGGAGGTCGTTGAGGCCCCATCGGTGAGGGTGTTCAAAGATAGGCTGGACATGCACGTGGTGGGCATGTCATGAGCGGAGCCGGCTGGTGCCGGAGGTCAGACTAGATGGCCCAGGAGGCCCCTTCTGACTCGCTCTGTTTCTATGTTTCTATGTTTTTATACACTATAGCATAAAGGTAAAAAAACAATATATGCAGTGTTATCTTCATTTTGGATGTCCAAAGGGTTTTGCGGCTCCCGGTATTTTCTTTTCTAGATAGTTAATCATTCAAAAATCTTTTCTTAATCATTGGGGGGCGGGGGAGAAAACACTAGAGTTTTCTGAGTGACTGCTCTGAAGAACCTACTGACTTTTCAATGTTGTGGGTTGGTCACATACCTTGAAATTTTATAGTCAAACTCTATTATTCATACAGAACACTTGTCAGGGATTACAGAATACCAAACAAAGAACTGGCATCACAGCCTCTGAAAAACATTCAGTTATCACTGCCTGTGATAATAGGTCATGATAACTGAATGTTGGGAATTCATTCATGATTAATATAATAGGCTTGGACATCTGGCAAGTCTCACTCCAGATAGGGTAGTATTCCTTGTTGCAACACTTAGTGCATCACTTTGCTTGCATGGGAGATTAATGCAATGGTCCTATGGTTGCAACACTCTTTTGCATCTCTCCTCTTGGGGACTGGAATATATATATTGAACATTTCCAGTCTGTGGGACATTGTTTTGCTTTCCATATTTCTTGACATATTTTTGTTAGGATTTGGACCTATTCATTTTCTGCAACTTGGAATAGTTCTATTGAAATCCAATCTACTCTGGGTGCGTTATTCCTTCAAAGTGCTTTCAGAGCAGCTTTCACTTCACTTTCTAATATTAGAGTTCTTCTTCATAGAATTCTGCTCCAAAGAGGTCTGTCATCCCTTCTGTACAGTTCTTTTGTATAGTCTTTCCACCTTACCTTTATATTCTCCTTGTTGGACAGTGTGTCCTTTGTCTGTCTTTCAGCATTCCTAATCTAGGCTTGAATTTCCCTTTGTTTACTTGAATCTTCTGAAAGAGGTCTCTTGTTTTTTCCCCTTTTGGTGTTCTCTTCTATTTCTTTGCACCAATCATCTTAATAATCCTTTTTATCTCTATATGACAGTTTCTGAAAAGTTGCATTCAAGATTCTGTTATTTCTGTCACCTTTTGCTTCTGCATCTTGCTTGTCCTTAACAACTGTGTTTCTTCTGTCATCCATGTAGACTTTTTCTTTCTTGCTGCTACAGGGATTGTCTTTTGGTATTCTTCTCTAATAATGACTCTGGTTTCAGTTCGGAGTTCTTTTGGCTCATGATCAGTTAAGTTGAACAGTGAAAAATCTATTTCTCCTGTGGACTTTATTTTTTTCAGAAATGTTACTTCTGGCACTATGTTTCCATCAGTGATCTTTTTAGCTTGACTCTAATTTTTGAAATTAGGAGCTGATGGTTACTACCACAATCTTCTCCTGGTCTTGTTTCAGCAGCAGGAATGCAGATTCTCTACCTTCTGCTTCCAATTAGACAGCCAGTGTGGTGTAGTGGTCAAGAGCACAGGACTGAGTCTCAGGTGACCTGGGTTCTAGTTCCCACTCAGAGACAACTGGGTGACTTTGGGTCAGACGCAGACTCTCAGCCCAACCTATCTCACAAGGTTGTTGTTGTGGAGATAAGATGGAGAGCAAGAAGAGACTGATGTATGCTACTATGAGCTTGTAAGAAAAAAAAAAGAGGGCTATACATCTAATAAATAAGTAAATAATCTATTTGCTTTCTGTTCAAGCCATCAGATGAAGTCTATGTATACAATCATCTGAATGGTTTGTTGAAGTATGCGTTTGCAGTGAACAGGTTATTGGCTTCACAAAGGTCTACAAATCATTCTTCTGCTTCATTTATTACCCCTAGGTCATACTTTCCTACAACATTTGAATATGCTTTGTTTCCTACTGTTGCGTTCCAGTTTCCCAGGATTAGCAGCAGTCTTGTTTTCATGTGTCATCAATTTCTCTTGATCATCTGCATAAAAGTTTTCAATTTCTTCTTCAGCAGCTTCTGTTGTTGGAGCATAATCCTAAAATATGGTTATGTTGATAGGTTTTCCACCAATTCGGGCTGAATTGGTTGGATTTTGCCTTAGAGCATCTCACTACTTGCCCTGTATCTTGCTTCAGTATTAGAGACACTTCATTTGCATTATTATTAACAGAAAAAATAAATCAGACCTTTCCTTTGAGAAGAGGTTTTAGGACCAGTTTTACTCTGACCAATTTGATCTAGGACTGTTTTTCTGTTACAGGAACTCAGCTGTCTGCTGCATAAACCTATCCACAACCTGGTCAGTCCCTAGGATGTACCTTTTAAGTGAAGATATTTGCCCAGCAGGGGGGAGTTACTGATTGACTACATAATAGGGTGAAGTTCCTTTAATATATTACTAAAGGATGGGATGGTATATTAGCCTAGATGAACCTACACATAATACATAGGCATACCTGTAAAGTTAGGTTTCTTCCTCAGAATTTTCTGGAATAATGAAATGCACAATGGATTCTTTTATCAGGCATTGCAAGTTCCCAGTAGGAAATCTGAGCATGAATGTAACAGATACTTTTACAAGCTGAAAGTACCAGCTTATTTAAAAATATGGATGCAAAATATGTGGCCAGATGTTGGACCACAACTCCCAACATCTCTCACCAATGAATGTGACTGATGGGAGCAGCAGTCCACATAATCCCCCGCCTTGATGTAAAAGTATAAATACAGCTTTACTTTGATTCCACATCTATCTAACTTACCTACTACTGCTCTCCTGTTGTAAAGAGCCTTCATTACCTTTTCTTTCTATACCTGTAAAGGGAAAAAAGATACGCAATGAAAAGAAATCAAGGTATGCCTTTGCTTTCCATATTTCATTAACTGCCAGTTCAAAAAAGATACACTTCCAAGCAAATGCTGATGCTCTGATTGTGTTTTTTCCCCCACTGAGTAAGATGTTTACCTTGTGCTGAAGCAGAAGAGGCTACATCAGCTTGTTTATTCCGATCAAACATCTGCAAAATAAAAACAAAATCAGTGTAAAAAAAGCTAGACACCAATGATGTTCCAAGAGGTATTTCCTCAAAATATTGCAATATTATTCAAGATGACATTAAAATTGCCTCCAAATTATTGTTAAATTTAAAATAAACTGCATCTTAGGTTAGAAAAATGGGTTGCTTTCTGCCAAGGTCTATTTTCATTAAGAACTTTAAACTTACACTGCCCTGAAATACTGTTTAGGCATGACTCTCAACAAGGAACACTCAAGAAGAGTCAAGTCACTATTGATTTGTATTCACACTGACATGATAAGAATGGAGGTGACTCTTCAGTTGAGGTATCATCTGGTTAGAGTACCCCAGAAAGAAACAAAATGACTCACAAGAATGAGTGTGTTAAAGGAAAGCTTAAGGAGTATATGACTTTTAACCAATGTTCCCGTTTTTAGTGCTTGTGGACTCCAGGGTGCTGTTGAAGGGGATACAAACTAAGTAGGCCTGTTACTTAATCATTCCATGCAAATAATACACATTGTAATGGATGGGCAATAAGTCATGATGCCATTAAATCATCTGTTATTACATATATTCAAAAGATCCCAACCCCTAGTTAGCGCTAAGGTTCTTTTCTGGTGTGAATAGCCATAATTCCTCCTTGGACACTGTCATCCCTATACCAGTACCAGACCCGAAGGAGTGCCCTCCATTGGAGGTGGAAGCCACATATTACCATATTTCACAGTAATACAAGAATGACTCAAAACTTTCCCATCTTTGTCTGATAGTGCTTGTACTGGTTTTTTTCCCTACTTTCAAAAACCTACCCTTTTCATTGGCCCTTGCATCCACATGAAAAAGAAACTTCAAACACCATGTCACATGCAAGAGGTTGCTTTCCAGGCAGGACTCTCATCTGTTTTCATGCTTATTGATAACCTGTAAATAAATTTCAAGCTACTGATGTTTTTGGTGCTCAAGGAACACATCATATATTCTGCAAGTAAAATCCTAACTTAAAACTGAATGGATTTGAAAGCAACAACTTTTTAAAAACATTGCATGCAACCCAATGAGACATTTTATCATCTTGTCATTTAAATCACAGTTCTAGAATAGTTGACCAGAACTCACCCAGGACAAAGCACTTTAAATACAAACGACAACTCAGAAACATAAGCAATTATGATTTATACTTTACATATAGCAAGGATTAGTAGTTTACAAAAGCTATGCATTAACAGAACTAGGGGTTTTCGCTGTTGACAAAACAATCATTAGGTGTTCAGTCATTTCTTTTGTAATCTGAAGCATACTGTGTTGCCAGAATCAGCCTCCTTAACCAACCCTATCTTCCTGCTAGGACTCAAAAAAGGTCAGATTTCAGGGAGTCCTCATCCCTCTCAGGTTCTTATGAAAGGCGCCTGTTTTTGTTTGGCTTATGCTGTAATGTGCCATGCATGCAGATGGCACTTTATAAATATCACCTTCTCCCACATGTGCCTGCCCATTCCTTGAGATCTGATCAGAGGCCCTTCTTAAAGAACCATCCCCCAAAGAGGTGAAAGGGATAACAAACAGAAAGAGGGCCTTTTTGGTGGTCGCACCTCACCTGTGGAATAGGCTGCTTAAAGACGTTTGCCTGGCGCCTTCATTATTAGCATTTTGGCACCAAGACTGTTCTATTTTCTAGGTATTATTTATTTATTTTAATCATTTTATTGTATATATTTTATATTGTACATATTTTATGAACTTTTCATTTTTTTTCTCAGCTGCTACACCTGTCCTTATTGTAACATTGTTGATTTTATGGAATCTTTTATTTATTGTTGATTTTAATCCCTAATTAATTGAGTCCCTAATTAGGACTGTATGCTGTAGTCTCTAACTGTAATAATAAATGTGCACTACTGTCATGTTCAAATGTGGCTTCTATCACAAACTCCATGCTCTCATTTGGTCAACTAATATGACTGTGAATAAAAACCCAAAATACCGAATGCCAGGGTGATGTAGTGGCCAGAATGTCGGATGGGGACTCAGGACATCTAGTTCTAGTCCCCACTCTACCACTATGAACTCACTGGGTGGCTTCATGCTGGTCATGGACTCTCAGCCTGACCTAACTCTTAGAAGTGTGAGGATAAAATGGAGAAAGAGGTTATGAAAGCTTTCTTGAGTTCCTTGCAGGAAAAAGGCAGGATATAAATATAATAAATAAAGTTGGATTGGATGTACCTTTGGGTTGATCTAATTTTGCTTTTCTTATGTTCTTACTTTAAAGTACATTTCAGCTCATACAGTTGTGTGCAATCAGTGTGTCAAATAAATCAATTCCTAGGTATGAGAGCCTGTAGTTCTATAATATTGGTGGACAAGAATCATAAGTACCCATCATAGAAGTTTTAAGCATGTTTATATTAAACCATAATTTATTACATTACAATTCCATTTGCACTCGTGACATTAAAAGGATGACTCAGTGATTAGCTTCAATAGGAAGAACAATTCCATTTGATTTGCAATTACAGACACTAAAATTAATTTTACCATCCACATTATTTGTACGTAGACAAAGATTCTGAAGCACTTACAAGACAATTACTCCTCCAGCAAAACTCCCACTGCTTCATTTGAAAAGCTAAGAACAGAGGAACAATCAAAACATGGGAGACGACAACCAGTCCTGCCGCAATCATGTATGAAGCAGGACCAAATTTTAAGAGCTAAAGCAGCACAGGAACTGCCCCACGTGACTTCACTCCCCATAATTTGCCTGAACCTCTGCTGGGTTCTGATAACAGGAGCAGAGAGAAGTATGACATCGGAGAGGGAGATGGCTCAGCTTCTTACCCATATCCCCACTTTTTGCTCTTAACACTAGGCACCCACCCCACTCCTTATGCATGCTTGTGGCAGACAGACGTGAGTTTAAAAGAAGTAGGTCTGTTGCAGTCCCATATCACTTGAGCTTTTGTCACTGCCAGCAACATAGTCTGATTTCACCATATAAAATGCAAAGTCATGTTAGTGATTTTCATGCGTCAATAGGATCAGTTCAGACTGCTTCCTCGCCTCAGTCCATCTCTGCAAACATACATCTAAACAGACCAAGGCACTACCCTTAACAAAACACATAATGAATGTTCCTATCATGCAGTAGCCATGCACGTTTTTCAGGAAGAATGTGGCTTCAGACAGGAGTTAAGCCCCCAAATAGGTCTGTACAACTGGCAGGTGCCCATGCCGAATGCAGCCCACCAATACTATTGTTCTTTCCAGTTGTTCTCCCAACATTGCACTTGGGTAGCCCAATGCCTAATGCTTTGGAAGTGAGAAAGGGTCCCATGAGAATAAGGGAAAGCTTCAATATACTGATGGGAATTTTTAGGTACATATTATGGCAAATTAGAAAACAAAAGTTTTAAACCCTCAGAATAGCACTGCAAAGGCCTCTGTGCATTTATTTTGTTGCATTAGAAGATGTCATACAAAAGCTTTGAAGACAACCTACACATTTTATAACTTAAATGACTGCTTTCTATTATCACCTTGAGACATGATTCTTCCCTTCTTGGCCCCCTCTGTAACTATGTTCCTGTCTCCTGTTTTTATAGACCAACTCTAGTCACATCATCAGTTAACTCAAGAAAGGCTTTACACATTTCTTGCAAGCCAAACCAACACCTTTATGTAGGAAATGACATACAGTCTACATTTTATTTGATATGACCGCATTACACATTCTTTATTCTGCATTCACCATTTTTCCATGGGCACACACATTGCAAGAGGCTTTCTGCAGTGTCTACACACAGCATTCTTCCCATGCTATTTCTTATGCCACACCCGTGTCTACGTAATACTACTCCATCCCGTAAACTACAGCTCAAAAGAGGACATGCTTTCCAGTGAAAAAGCACACACAGAAACTAGCATGTCTGAGGAGCTGGAAACTGGGCCAAAACGCGGCCCCCAATAGACCAGTTTTCTATGGGGACAGATGCACTCTAAGGCACAGCGAGTCTCCAATGAAGCGGCGAGTCCCAGCTAGGGACCGACCCTCAGAAGAGAAAACTGGGCCCTACACCAAGGGAATTCCGTGTTGAAAACCGGTAACAGAAGCTCAGGGGCCCGCGCACGCACACGAGGAATCTCTGCACGGGCTTTCCCCGGAGCCCGTGGCCAGGCTCGCCTGCGGCTCTCGGGGGGAAACAGCTGCACCAGGGGAGGGAGTGATCGATCAGGGCGGCCGCGCAGGTCTTAAGAGAATATTCGGTCTCGGGAGGCTCCCTGCCCTCTTCTCCCCACGCCCCACGGGCAGATCAGCAAGCAAGGAACTCCCGGGGCCGAACTTTCGAAGCGGCCGTCAAACTGGGAGAAGGAAAGAAGGTGAGAAAGAAGGGGTCGAGTGCGCGCGCGCTCCGGAAGCAGCCGGGAGGCCCCGCCCCTCGCGCGTGCATAGGGGAAGCGGTGGTCTCTGCGCTACTTACACACCCTGCCTTTTAGTTTAAGTGTGCCGCCGGCTGAAGCACCCGTCTTCCTGCTCGCAGCTGCCCAGCTTTCTTTCTGCGTTTCTCTCTTACCTCCATTGCGCTTTCTATCCCTTCCTCCCCCCCCCCTTCACTGTTACTTAAAGTGTCAAAAGGCACGGTCATAGCTTCCTCTTCCGGGTTACCAAAGAGCCGACTTTCCTGGACGTTCCTAGAGAGGTCGCTGCGTGGGTGTCCCGCTCGCGAGCGGCCGTGAGGGCGGGCGGGGGCTACCCGCACGTTCGCTGCGCCTCCTTCAGAGGCCGAGGCGCGTGATGGCTGGGCGGTCGAGTGGGCGCCGCCGCCTCTGCCTGCAGAGGCTGGCCCAGGCATCGCGACTTGCCAGTCTTGGCACCTTCTATGTGCATTGTCCTGGGGATGATGAGCGTGCTAGTTCTGAGTGTCTGTGACCTTCTCTCGGCCCCGCGTTGCCACTTGTGCTGTTTTGCACAAACCCCTTTCTCTTGGCAGCATTTCGCAGAGGATTGGATCCCGTGGCAAGACCCAACGACTGCAGGAGCCGGCACTTGATCTTTTTCCGCTCGCCGCCACCCCTTCGCAGAGCAAGGGGGAGGATGATCGAGCAAGTGGGGGGCTATAGTTGGACCAGTGGTTGCCCAGCTGGTCTGTCTTAGCCTCGTGTCCTCCACATGTGACTACAACTCCCGTCATCCCCAGCCAGCACGGTTTTTGTTGTTAGTTTCGAAGTCATGTCCGACCCATCGCGACCCCGTGCACAACATTCCTCCAGACCTTCCTGTCTTCCACCATCCCCCAGAGTCCACTCAAGCTCACACCAACTGCCTCAGTGACTCCATGTAGCCACCTCATTCTCTGCCATCCCCTTCTTCTTTTGCCATCTATTGCTCCCAGCATTAGGCTCTTCTCCAGGGAGTCCTTCCTTCTCATTAGGTGGCCAAAGTATTTGGCCTTCTAAAGAGCAGTCAGGGTTGATCTCCTCGAGGACTGACCGGTTTGATTGCCTTGCGGTCCAAGGGACTCACAGGAATCTTCACCAGCACCACAACTCAAAGGCCTCAATCATTTGGCGTTCAGCCTTCCTTGTGGTCCAGCTTTCACAGCCATACATTGCAACTGGGAAAACCATAGCCTTAACTATATACGCTCCTTCCTTCCTTCCTTGCTTCCTTGCTTCCTAACTAACTTCTATGCCACCCCATTCGCCAAAGCGGCTCACGTTCAGTTTGTTGGCAGGGTGATGTCTCCGCTCTTTAGTATGCTGTCTAGATTTGCCATAGCTTTCCTCCCCAGGAGCAAGCATCTTTTAATTTCTTGGCTGCAATCCCCGTCTGCAGTGATCTTGAAGCCCAGGAAAATAAAATTTGTCACTACCTCCATTTCTTCTCCATCTATTTGCCAGGAAGTGAGAGGACCGGATGCCATGATCTTAGTTTTCTTAATGTTGGGTTTCAAGCCAACTTATACGCTCTCCTCCTTCACCCACATTAAGAGGCTCTTTAGTTCCTCTTCACTTTCTGCCATGAGTGGTATCATCTGCATATCTGAGGTTGTTGATATTTCTCCCTGCAATCTTAATTCCAACTGGTGGTTCATCTAGCCCCGCCTTTCTCATGATGTGCTCTGCATATAAGTTAAATAGGCAGGATGATAGTATACAGCCTTGCCAAACTCCTTTCTCAATTTTGAACCAATCTGTGGTTCCGTGCCCAGTTCTCACTGTTGCTTCTTGACCCGCATACAGGTTTCTCAAGAGACAAATAAGATGGTCTGGTACTCCCATTTCTTTAAGAACTTGCCACAATTAATTAATTAAAACATTTATAGGCCGCCCCATCGCAACAAAGCCTCGGGGCAGCTTACAGCATAATTAAAATACAAAGATAATACAAATATTAAAATAATTTATCCCTCCCCCAATTTGTTGTGATCCACACAATCAAAGGCTTTAGCATAGTCAATGAAGCAGAAGTAGATGTTTTTCTGGAACTCCCTAGCCTTCTCCATGATCCAGCCTATGTTGGCAATTTGATCTCTAGTTCCTCTCCCTCTTCGAAATCCTGCCTGTACTTCTGGTAGTTCTTGGTCCACATACTGCTAGAGCCTAGCTTGTAGGATTTTGAGCATCACTTTGCTAGCATGTGAAATAAGTGCAATGGTGCAGTACTTTGAACATTCTTTGGCATTGCCTTTCTTTGAGATCGGAATGTAAACTGACCTTTTCCAATCCTGTGGCCACTGTTGAGTTTTCCAAATTTGCTGGCATATTGAGTGTAGCACTTTTACTGCATCGTCTTGTAAGATTTTGAATAGCTCAGCTGGAATGCTGTCACCTCCACTAGCTTTGTTGTTGCTCAGGCTTCCTAAGGCCCATTTGACTTCACATTCCAGGATGTCTGGCTCGAGGTCAGTGACCACCCCATCGTGGTTATCAGGGACGTTAAGCTCTTTCTTGTATAGTTCTTCTGTGTAATCTTGCCACCTCTTCTTAATCTCTTCTGCCTCTGTTAGGTCCCTGCCGTTTTGGTCCTTGATCATGCCCATCTTTTCATGAAGGGTTCCCTTCATATCTCCAATTTTCTTGAAGAGATCTCTGGTCCTCCCTATTCTATTGTTTTCTTCTATTTCTTTGCACTGTTCATTTAAGAAGGCAGTCTTATCTCTTCTAGCTATTCTCTGGAATTCTGCATTCAGTTGGGTGTATCTTTCTCTTTCTGCCTTGCCTTTCGCTTTCCTTCTTTCCTCAGTGATTTGTAAAGCTTCTTCAGACAGCTGTTTTGCTTTCTAGCATGGTTTTTAGCCCATACTAACTAGAAGGCAGCTATAACTGTAAGGAGGCAGTTCCCTACAATGATATTGTGTGGGTTCCCATGATGCAGCAAATCACACTGTACAAGCTATGCAGTGTCCCCAACAAACAGATACAAAGAGGGATTCTGAGGGCCCAAAGGATTTTATTTATTTATTTATTTATTTATTTATTTAAAAATTTATATGCCGCCCCTTGCAATAGCCTCGGGGCGGCTTACAACACCAGATGCTGCAAGAACACCACGGTTTCTCCCTTTCCCACTGCTGCTGTATGGAAGGATGTGGAATGCACATGCCTTTAGTCAAATTAGGCAAAGCAATATGTGAAGGGATGGCCATCTTTCCCTCTTGCACCCCAAAACAGCAAAAGTGGATAGTGGGGATGATCCTGGCAGAGCTTCATTCTGCTGCACCTTACTTGGGAAAGGCCCTTAAAAATCCAGTGCTTTCCCACCAACACCACAACCATCCTCTGGTGGCAGATGGAGCACATTCTGCTGCATCATCCCCAGAGACCAACAAAATGTGCCTTCCTTGCTTTCTTTGCTGGCCACTACTGGAGTTTGAGAACAAGCTTCTGCTGCCACATGCTAGCCCTTCAAATGTCACAGTTATCCACCATGCAATGCCTCTCCAAGCCTTGCTTGAGGCTTTAATGGAACACGTGGAACACAATGGAACATGTGACATTTGAAGGGCTAGCATGTGGCGGCCTGAAAGCTGAAAGGGTTCTCTGGGTACTTTGGGTGGCTGTCCTTCGAGCCATTTTGCCAGAGCTTCACACTTAAGTGCCACTCTTGTCAAACAGCTCTGCAGGCTTTGGGTTTCACATAGCCCTGTTGTGTCATCTGAAGTCATAGCTATAAAAAAGCATGTTGAGTGAACCCAGTCATGATCTGTTCTTCATTCAACACAGGAACCAAATTAACAACTAAGCTTTGCACATCTCTGTAATCCAAAATGACCATTCACGTGACCAGAACATTGCTCCCTCTCAGATACTCAGTTGCTTGTTTTTGCACAGGGCAGTCTCAAGCAGGATGTGAATGAGATGCTTATGATGTTTGTGGCCATGAAACTAAGAGAATTACATTGATCCTCCTAATCATATAAATTCTGCTTATTATCCCTTTAATCCACATGCTTTGTTTTTTCTTTTCCATTATATATTCAAATTTAGTATATTATCTCTACATCCATCTTTTTTCTTTAGTCCACCTTTGGAATCTTTAGTCCAACTTTCTAATTGAATCACATTGTCCTCACTCTTAAAAGTGAGAAAATGCTTTCCAAGTTATCTCTACCTCTTTGTATGGGCAAACCTGCCCTGGTTTTTTTCATATTTGTTAAGTAACACACTACTATGTTAAGTATTTTCTGTTTCAGTGCATTATACTTTAATAACAACAGTACATGAACCACCATTATAAAAACATATTAATATGTTATGGGCCAATGCTTATTTTAAGGTGCAAGACCCTCAGTTCCTTATTCCTATGTAGTGGTTTGGAACATTGTATATGGAAATGTCTTATACAAAACCATTGTTGTTGTTCTTAGTCGCGAAGTCGTGTCCAACCCATGGACAACATTCCTCCAGGCCTTCCTGTCCTCCACCATCCCCTGGAGTCCACTCAAGCTCACACCAACTGCCTCAATGACTCCATCCAGCCACCTCATCCTCTGTTGTCCCCTTCTTCTTTTGCCATCTATTGTTCCCAGCATTAGACTCTTCTCCAGGGAGTCCTTCCTTCTCATTAGGTGACCAAAGTATTTGAGTTTCATCTTCACTATCTGGCCTTCTAAAGAGCAGTCAGGGTTGATCTCCTCGAGGACTGACCGGTTTGATTGCCTTGCGGTCCAAGGGAGTCGCAGGAGTCTCCTCCAGCACCACAACTCAAAAGCCTCAATCCTTTGGCGCTCAGCCTTCCTTATGGTCCAGCTTTCACAGCCATACATTGCAACTGGGAAAACCATAGCCTTGACTATACGCACTTTTGTTGGCAGGGTGATGTCTCTGCTTTTTAGTATGCTATCTAGATTTGCCATAGCTTTCCTCCCCAGAAGCAAGCGTCTTTTAATTTCTTGGCTGCAAGTCTGCGGTGATCTTGGAGCCCAGGAAAATAAAATCTGTCACTACCTCCATTTCTTCCCCATCTATTTGCCAGGAAGTGAGAGGACCGGGTGCCATGATCTTAAGTTTCCTTAATGTTGAGTTTCAAGCCAACTTTTGCGCTCTCCTCCTTCACCCGCATCAAGAGGCTCTTAGTTCCTCTTCACTTTCTGCCATGAGAGTGGTATCATCTGCATATCTGAGGTTGTTGATATTTCTCCCAGCAATCTTGATTCCAACTGGTGATTCATCTAGCCCTGCCTTTCTCATGATGTGCTCTGTATATAAGTTAAATAGGCAGGGCGACAGTATACAGCCTTGCCGAACTACTTTCTCAATTTTGAACCAATCAGTGGCTCCGTGTCCAGTTCTCACTGTTGCTTCTTGACCTGCATATAGGTTTCTCAAGAGACAAATAAGATGGTCTGGTACTCCCATCTCTTTAAGAACTTGCCACGATTTGTTGTGATCCACACAATCAAAGGCTTTAGCATAGTCAATGAAGCAGAAGTAGATGTTTTTCTGGAACTTCCTAGCCTTCTCCATGATCCAGCCTATGCTGGCAATTTGATCTCTAGTTCCTCTCCCTCTTCGAAATCCTGCCTGTACTTCTGGTAGTTCTTGGTCCACATACTGCTGGAGCCTAGCTTGTAGGATTTTGAGCATCACTTTGCTAGCATGTGAAATGAGTGCAATGGTGCGGTAGTTTGAACATTCTTTGGCATTGCCCTTCTTTGAGATTGGAATGTAAACTGACCTTTTCCAATCCTGTGACCACTGTTGAGTTTTCCAAATTTGCTGGCATATTGAGTGTAGCACTTTAACTGCATCATCTTTTAAGATTTTGAATAGCTCAGCTGAAATGCTGTCACCTCCACTAGCTTTGTTGTTGCTCAGACTTTCTAAGGCCCATTTGACTTCACATTCCAGGATGTCTGGCTCGAAGTCAGTGACCACCCCATCATGGTTATCAGGGACGTTAAGCTCTTTCTTGTATAGTTCTTCTGTGTAATCTTGCCACCTCTTCTTAATCTCTTCTGCCTCTGTTAGGTCCCTGCCATTTTGGTCCTTTATCATGCCCATCTTTGCATGAAATGTTCCCTTCATATCTCCAATTTTCTTGAAGAGCTCTCTGGTCCTCCCTATTCTATTGTTTTCTTCTATTTCTTTGCACTGTTCATTTAAGAAGGCATTCTTATCTCTTCTAGCTGTTCTCTGGAATCCTGCATTCAATTGTTTGTATCTTTCTCTTTCTCCCTTGCCTTTCACTTCCCTTCTTTCCTCCGCTGTTTGTAAAGCTTCCTCAGACAGCCATTTTGCTTTCTTGCATTTCTTTTCCTTTGGGATGGTTTTAGTTGCTGCCTCTTGTACAATGTTGCGAACCTCCGTCCATAGTTCTTCAGGCACTCTGTCTATCAGATCTAATTCCTTAAATCTATTTGTCACCTCTACTGTATATTCATCAGGGATATGATTTAGGTCATACCTGAGTGGCCTAGTGCTTTTCCCTACTTTCTTCAACTTAAGCCTAAATTTTGCAACCAGAAGCTCATGATCTGAGCCACAGTCAGCTCCTGGTCTAGTTTTTACTGACTTTATATAAAACCATAGCGGGATTGCAAATCACATTGGTTCATTTCATATGTTACCATATTCCTATGGTAGGAGCAAAAGGCATGGGGTGGACCAAAGTCTTATTTTGGGATGCAAAATTTTCAGTTTTTTATTCATAGATATATTAGCAATTGACTTCAAAGGTGGGAAGTGAGTTGCACAGAAATGAAACTGAGTTAACCCAGAGAAGCAGACATCTTTTACAAGTTTCCAGCCCCTACTTGAATATGGAAATGATATTTCCATACCTTCACAATCCAAAATAACTTTTCAGGCCACCCCAAGCCATGCATCCTTACCAGTATGATTCTGTCCCCTACAAGATGCCCAAACATTGTCTTTGGCTCCAAGTTTCATTTTTGCACATGATTCAATATTTGATTCTCCAAGTCAACACTAAAGTAGACTTAGGAGAACTGTACCTCAAATTAGATTTGGGTTAGCCTAAATCAGACTGGAGGCACTGCAGGTGGCACAGTGGTTTAAACCGCTGTGCTGCTGGGCTGGTTGATCGAAAGGTTGCCGGTTCGAATCTGCACAACGGGGTGAGTTCCCGTTGTTCCATCCCAGCTCCTGCCAACCTTGCAGTTCAAAAGCATGCAAATGCAAGTAGATAAAAAGGTACCACTTCGGTGGGCAGGTAACAGTGTTCTGTGCACTTCAGTGTTTAGTCATGCCGGCCACATGTCCACGGAGATTGTTCGCAGACAAATGCTCCCTCGGCTAGGAAACGGAGATGAGCACCGTCCTCTAGAGTCAGGCATGACTGGACTTAATGTCAAGGGGAAACCTTTACCTTTACCTTTTTAAATCAGACTGGAATTGTGTTCCCTACAAGATACTTGAGTGCTGAGTCCAGCTCAAAGCTTTGCTTTTCTACAAATGATGCTCTCTTGCCAATCATTGCAATATACTTACAAATAAGAAACGGAGATTTGCAACCCAGAAATTAGCCTTAGGTCATCCCAGATCATACATTTCTGGTGCTGGAAAACCATCTGTGAGATGCTATTGCCTCATGCCTGGTTCCAAACTTCTTTTTTGTGCAATGTACTTTAAAACATTATACCACTAAGCCAATTATATGATTAAGACCTTGGCTAGTGAAGTGTCCTAGTATTTTCTAGTTCCTTCACTGCTGCCCTTCCAAACCTCAGCCTTCTAATTTCTTGGCTGCAGTCTTCCTTTGAATTTATGGTTGAGCCAAGGTATGCAATATATTTCACAATTTCAATTTTACCATTACTGAAAGTGAAGTTCCAGCCAACCCCAAACCGACACTCCTATTACTGGGACAACATCCCTTACCAGATGCTACAAGATTGCCTATAGTTCAGAATTTTCTTTTCAGCTCTTAAATATGATATTGCTGAGGTAACATATGAGAATAAGAGCCAGGGAGATTTCCACTAATACAAGGTTATACATCAGCCACTAAAAAAAAAATCCTACAGGATGTGCAAGTTTTACGTCTAATTTAAAGTTCACTTTTAGACCAAGGCTGGTGCCAAGGACTACATCCCAGTTGGGAGAACACAGATCAGACCCACTTCCCCTCTTCAGCTTGCTCTCCTAGCTTGGTGAATGGGGCTGTTGAGAAAGTGGAGCTGCCTTCAGGCTGTGGAAATGGAGGAACAAACTTCAGCCTCCTCTGCTTTTCTGGGTTGCACCCTGTCACCCTCTCAGGCATGCAGGGCATACCATGAGCTTTTCAGTAGCTACTGCTTGGTTTTCCAAGTCTTGCGTTGCACACCAATTGTAAGGAAATAGTTTGCCCCACTGCTGTTTTAGTCCTAGAGTGTATCTCCCTTCTGACTGCATGGAATGCCATGCATTATCAGAGAAGACCATGGACCATTCCATCTTTTCTACAGAGATCTCAGAGCCATGCTTTTTTGCCTCACTACAACAGTGTAAGGTAGGTTTGGCTGAGAGTCAGTGAGCTGCTCATGGCCATGCTGTTAGATTGATAGCTTAGGAGACACTGAACTTAGCTTAAGCTTGTATTCTTCATGCCTGGCACTAGCAACTGAACTACAGTGGTTCTCCACAAAGAAAGAAGGCAGCAAGACAGGTATAAGACATACAGGTGAGAAAATCCGGCCTAGCATTCTGATCCTGGCCATTTATGCAAGCAAACTTGTCTGGCACATTGGAAATATATTTTGATGATACCAGTTATGGATGGCTGATGACATCACACTTTTTCAACAGTTAGTTCATCCCATTCAAAGCATTAGGTTGATGGCCCAGCAAGTCCAGCTGCAGAACTTAATATGCTGAGCATCTACTCAGAGCTGCTTTACCTCATGCAGTGCTTTCAATAGCAGGGTCAGAATTAGAAATGAATATATTCACTGACCAACATGAGTCTCTTCTAGGGATGGTTATTAATTTATTTATTAAATTTGTATGAGAGCCGCCTGTTAGCATCATGCTTCTTGTGGGGCCATTACATTAAATGTTGTTGGCAAAAGCCACGACAAACTCAAATGTGTCTAGATGTCTAAGTATCCAAGCTGCGGGTTCCACAGCAGAATGCTTTTCCTGAGCTGTATGAATTCTGTGGAGTTGTTGATTGTGTTTTAAATTTTATGTAATTTTATATAAAGGAAACACCAATCAGAAATGCTCATTTCCCCATATTTTGGGAAATGCACATTTCACAACACCAAATTTGCATAAATGTGTATGAATGCAGTTTTGCCAATGTCCACTTGTTCCAGCAAGTGGACAGCAGAACAAAAGGTGCCTGACAATCCATGAAACATGCAGAATGGGTTTCACAGCATCTGTGCATCCCTGGTTTCATCTGAAAACTGCAGGCAGGGAACTACCTCAGGGAAACAAGCCACATCTGAGCAACAGCTTAGGTTTGGCATCTTTAGCCAAAATGCACTGTTCTGAATTTTGATTCCTTCTCCATAGTTTGTAGGTTTTTGCATTATTTTGTGCAGTTCTGTTTAACAATTCATGGCTGAAATGGGAGGAGGGGGTAAAGCAGCGCATCTCATTGGGATCTACGTTGCCATAAGCCGCTTGAGTCACACACTCCCCGACTCCTGGATCTGCGGGGTTTTACAGGATCTGCCCTTCTTGGCTGTTCTTCCATGGCCAAATTAGCTGCTATGAGATAGATCCACAACCCTGCCCCAGCTGGAAAGCAAACATGTTATGAAACTCTTTCCACAGCAGGAAAAATGAACAAGCTTTAGCTGCAGATGAGGGGAAAATCTACAGGGCACAAGGTAGCTGAGAAAAGCACTTTCAGTTCTGTTTTAATAATGAAAGCATAAACAAATTTCAGCTTAACTCTCCCATTGACTGTGGGATTTCATTGTGCTAGTCTGTTCTCAGATTGTGCCCTTCATACCCAATGTGCTTGAACCCACAAAAAAGATGGAGGGAGAAATGGGAAAATAAGTTGCATTAAAAGAAGTTGCAATGGAAGGTCCATATATTTGTATGTATGTATGTGGCTAAATAAATCAATCCAGGGGCTTTTGGCTTTACAGAATGAACACTGATGTAATTTTATAGAAAGCAGACAGGCTGGAATCTTAGAATGCAACTGATGCTCCGCTTTGTCCCCATCCTGGGTGTGCTTTGATATGCTTTTCTCCCCAGCAGGATGTATGGAAATATTCCATGCTTTCTAAAGATGCTAGATAAGACCATCTAGCAGATGTTCCAAGACTTTTTAAATGACAGCTGAGTTAATGTTGCAAAAGCCTGTTCCTTCAAAGGAAGGCTTATCAATAAATTATCAACCTTCCTCTTGGTCTATTTTGGTCACAACATGGCATTATAATAAGAAGAATCACACACTCTGGTTCTCGGTGTCTTGTCCATTATGGAAATAAGTAAATTTCAGGCTGCAGGATCTTATGCTAAAAAGAGAATATATTAGTGGCATAATGGTCCCCTTCCATCTTCTTAGCAGACGACATTGGGCATTCTTCTTGCTCCAAGGTTCCCCCCACCCTGAGATATTTATAACCATTAACAAAAGAGCTAAACCAACACAGAGAAGGCCAGGCTCAAAGGAGTCTCCAAATTAGGGGAGATGTAATCCTTCCAGGGAAGATGATTTTCTGCCATCTGAAAGGGGGTTTTGTTTTCAGAGGGAGTCTTTCCTTCCATCCATTCAGTGACAGTGCACAATGTGTCCTCAGCTTACTTTTGTTTTAACCCTAGTGCACCACCAAATATTAAGCTCCAAGTCTGCAAGCATGCAAGCTGGCACCTCTCCTCATTTCTGCTTCTGCCTCCCAGAACCTGTGCATTTCACCCAGAAAAAGAGACCAGATATGGAAGTCAGTATGTTCTGACCAGATATGGAAGTAAGGTATTGCTTTTTGTCCCCCAAGGTATTCATAGGGGCAAGCTGACCAACGAGACATTCTTTCAGTCTGCAATCTTCATTTTAAATGTAGGTCTCTCTGTACTGGGGACCTAGTGGTCACAATAGCTGGCCTCTGTCTTCTGCTTTTCTGTTATCTCTTCTTCCATATTCAGCTTTTTAAAAAACTCCTACCCTGATGAAGACTTCAACAAAAGGCAAAAACCTGCATAAACCTGGCATCTGTACAGCTCCTTTTATTTCCCTTAAGGGGATGTTTTATTTGATTTCTGCTGTTCAGTTGTCTGTCTACATCCCTGCAAAGCTTCCCCCAGCATGGCTCTAGAGCAGGGGTCCTCAAACTTCTTCAACAGGGGGCCAGTTCACTGTCCCTCAGGCTGTTGTGGGGGGGGGGGTGGACTATAGTTTGAAAAAAATTGAATGAATTCCTATTCACACTGCACATTAAAATATAATTAAATTTTAAAATTAATTAAAAGTAAAATAAATTTTAAAAATTAATTAACATTTAAAAATTAATTAAAAATTTAAAAAATGTTTGCTCACTTGCTCAGAGAAGGTGATGGTGGAGGATCCCTGCAACTTTCTCCGAGTAAGCTTTCTCCGCTGCGTCTTTCTCCAAGTAAGCCGCTCAGCCTGTCTGCTCCGGGCTTAGTGAGGTAGTGCCAGTGGCTTGCTCACTCGGAGAAGGCTGCGCGGTCTGGCCGCCCCTGGGCTCGCATAATTAAAAATAGATTTTTAAAGTTATATTGTTCTTACCTTGAATCCTTTTTTTAGTTTCTTTGTCTCTTTTCCACCTGCCTCTTTTCTGTTTCCTGCTCCATATTCCCGCTCTGTATATGAATGCAATGTGGGGGTGTGCAGGGAGAGCTGGCACACGTGCAGTTGAGCTGTTGCAATTTGGCACACGTGCCAGCTCTCTCCTCAGTTTCTGAGCATGCCTGTGCCAGCTCAGAGCTTTTGGACTCGCTTGGAGATCGTTTTCTACCTCTGAGGCAGGCCAAATAAATGAGCATGGTGAGCCGCATTCAGCCCAAGGGCCATAGTTTGAGGATCCATGCTCTACAGCTTTGTGAGGGAAAATAGCCGAGAATGCCCAGAGGCTAATCTCAGCTATAAATGACTTCCTTTTACATTTTAAAGAAATGGCAACATGGGACAGCTTATTGCCTAACTTTTGGGTTGAGGGTCATACCAGCAGAGAAGGTACTAGTTTTAAACTTTATTTATTGATTTATGCATTTACTTCGTTGTTATACTGCATAATAGCTAAGGCTCTCTGCAGAAAAAGCTGCAGAAAAGCAGGAGTCCAAAATGTTTTCTGCTGGCAGTTGGCAGTGCTGCTTGGATTCAAGGATTCCACAGATAGAAATGCCTCTGGACAGAGGGATAGAAAAGCCTGGGCCTAGGGAACTGGAAAGGGGCATCCACTAATGAAGTAGTCAGAATGCATGCATACTCATGTGTGCTGCTTTGCGAGGGAAGGGGAACCTCAAAACTTCCCACTCCATGGCTTGACATCCAAGGACCACCCTGGTTTCGTTGACACTGCTTTATTTGAGGAATTAGCTGATAGCCAGGAACTGACGCAGTTCAAAGTTAAAGGAGACGGCCTTCTGGCCTTGGCAGGAGGGCTAAACCAGCATGTCCAAGCATACGCCCTGGGTGCGGTCTAGAACAGGGAGTGTCGCCTCCCCGGGGTCCCTGTTGCGTCCTTTCCACGCCCAAATAGATGGGCAGCCTGTCCTCCTTTTTGCCCCGCTGTCTCCTTACTCACGCGGAGAACACCGGGGGATTCGCCGCTGGGCTCCGCAGCCGCTCTGGTACGTGTCTCGGCAAATGCACGGGAGAAAGAACTGCCCAGACTCCACAGTCTCCTCCTGTGAGGCCAGCGCTGGCTCTTGCCGCCCGGTGCCCTCACCTTCTTTCCGGCTTGGGGGCGCAACATCAGCCCCAGCTGCACAGCTAGTCCACACTGCTTGCGTGCCGCTCCTCCTGCTTGTGTCTGTGCTCGCGTCTCTCGTCCCGCTCCCTTCTCCTGCCTGGCCTTTCCTCCCACGCTCCCTCACGCAGGTATTGCTCATTGAGCGCAATCCGCGGCACGAGCCGGAGGATTTGTCTAGTTGCAGCCAGGGCGCCTTCCGAGGAGTCCCTCCCTGTGAGTAGGAATCGCTTTCTCTTATCTGCTCCCTGGGCGCCGAGTGGGAGACGATCTCTCACATCATGTTTAAGAGAAATGATTCCCCACATCTTCACTCCCATAGCACCCGTTACTTCGAGCTACATCTTTTGCAAGTGTACACCGCCATGCAAACAATCAGATGTTCGCTTTTGTGACATCGACAAATGTATAGGTTTGTGCTCCAATGCCATGGCTTGCTCCTCATTCTCTAACTCCTCTCTTTTCTGCCAGCCTGCTTTACTAAAGAAGCCACACCTTGTGGATGTTCCAGAAAAACATACAGTAATGCTATTTGTTTTTCGAGGCCAAGCAGAAACATTTCTGGCATCTGTAAGTTGTTTTTAAGATACAGCAGAATTAAGTTGGGAAATGTTTTCGTTTTTAATCTTACATAGGTTGGAAGGCCAGCTGTTACACAAATTGGCTGGGGAGAATGACCACATAGGCCAGATTTTCAGCTGGTGTATCTTGGCCTAACTCCACTTATTTCAGGGTACGTGTGCAGATTTGCAACATCTTAAGGCTAGTTGTATGTACAGGCAAAACGTGCCAGATTAAATTTAAGGAAGGAATAACCAACAACTCTATAAATCAGTTTGAAGCCTTAATTGTAAACTGTTGGCAGGACTTGAAATGCCTACAAAATAGATGATTAGATATACAAGCTGCTAAACTAATGTAATGTTGCAAACCATACTGGTGCTGCATATGAGTATGCTAGCTAAAGATGGCTAGACCTTTTCACTTAGATTATAATATCTTTATTCATGAGCAAAGCTGGCTGGAGCCGGGGGTCAGACTAGATGGCCCGGAAGACCCCTTCTGACTCGCTCTGTTTCTATGTTCTATTCCTATTCTTCTTTCATATTTGCTTCTATATTGCATATATATTTACTCATTTTCTGGCATGTGTCTGGTATGAGTTTTGAATGCTATTTTGTGGAAACATTAGATAACTCTGATGCTTCTTTCTTGCATGCTTGTTTTTATTTGTTTATGGCATGGGTAGGCAAACGTGCTGAACCTGTGGGCACAACCGGCAATTTGCTAAACTGCCCAGTACACCACCACAAAATGGTGACCATGGGAGGCATGGCTAGTCACAAAGGACAAGTAACTTGTAAGAAAGGCTGAGTCCAAGTAAGATGAGGGGTCTGAGTTCCAACAAACTAACCAATAGGCTTTGGAACCCATAATTTCTGCTCCAGCAGGAAGCTACTTCAGAAAGGGCAAATCTTTCTCTTTTGCCCACCACTCTTCTGCAGGCTAATGCATTCCCTCTGAACTCAGCTCAAGTATTTTCTTCAAGGGTGCATCATCTTGTGAATAGCCTGTACTGACTGAAAGTGTTTTTAGCAGAGATTGTTTTCTAGGCTTACCAGAGTACACTTCAGCATGCTGAGGCTTATTTCCTTACAAATGTACCTGGGAATGAGGAGCCAGTCAACCTGTTCAGATTAAATGGCTCAAGTTCTGATATTTCCTCTTAACCAGTTTGCTGATCAGGCTGTTAATTATCTACTTTATTTATTTATTAGATCTGGATGTGTATCCTAGGAGGTATCCTAGAGTGCTTTTTTTTTTTCCTTCAAATTCTCAGCCAGCTTGCTAAAAGATCTGTTCATGTGTGTGGATCCAGAACAGCAATTCACTGATAATCGATTAAACAGTGTGTTGGTCTTGAAAATAATGACTTGTATGAACAGAGTCAGAGCCTGGGAGAGGACCTGCTCAGGGAGTGGCCAGATGTTTTAGCTTACTTGGCATTAAACAGGGCCAAGGATGGTGTCACCCAAATAATCCCTGGAAGCTGTTTAGCAGAAAGTTACACAGCTCATACATTCTGCCTCAGAATGCTGACACAAAGCACCAGCTTTTCTGGTGAGCGTGGGGAAAGGCGTTAATCATGTAATCAGTGTGCAAGCACTGTCTTTAGCTTTTAAGATGAGGGAATAGTTCAGAGTTCTTAAAGCAGCAAACAAGATTTAATCTTCTATTACAGGCTGCCTCCAAGAAGTCATTCATTCTCCCAGGTAAGGGTATTTTAAATTCAGTGCATGCTTCTTTAATGACAGCACAGTCCAGTCCAGGTATATCCAAAATCATGAACTGCAATACTACATGCTGTAATGTTTACTTCCTAGCAGATGTATATAATAAGGCTGTGGTCCTGTGGATGCTGATTTAGTAGTAAACCCCACTGAACTGAATGGGACATATGTCAGAATAAACAAGGAGAGGGCTCAGCTGAAACTCAATGGAAACAAAGCAGAAGACTCCAATCCCAGGGATGCCTATTCAGAAGGAAGGGCCAGTGGGGCTTATTCTCCCATCAATGTGGCTGGCATTGTAGCCTAAGAACATCAGTGCCTTTGCACCCTGTCTTTTCTTTCCTACCTGCTATCTCCATTTCTGCCAAAATCTAGGCTCCTTGGGACATTGATTTTTATTTCTGTTGTGTATGACCATTTGTAACCAGCTATGCCCACTGATGGCATAATCCCATTCATGGAATCTTCTTACTGGCCTTTTGATCTGTTTTTGAGAACACCCCCAAAGCTGTTACCCAGATACCTATGCTTGTTGTTGTTAGCAGTGGCTGGAAGGCTTATAGCAGCCCTCCACAATCTGGTGTCCTTCAGAGGTGTAGGACTACAACAACATTCACCCTGGGCCAGCATACCCAAGGAAGGCCAGCTTATGCATGTTACCAGAGGACAAAAACACATCAGACTGTGGATGGCTTGTTTTTGAAAACCTGAGAAGTGGCCCTTGGTGAGAAAGTGAATACAACTTCATTGATTACTAAGAAAGATGATTAAGAAAGAGTCCTTCTTGGAAATCTGGTTCCCCTTCATTACATACATAACTGAAGTGTCTGCATCAGCACCTACTGAGTGCTTAGTCTCACTTCTGGGATGGTTTTAGAACTAGTAAAACAAACCATTGAAAACTGATCATTGTGCAGCTGTGACAGAAATAAAGACTTTATGTCAAGGAACAATGCTTCTGAACAATGAACAGAGGCCATGGACAATGGTGTAAAATGGACAGCATATGCTTCCATCTGGTGTTTTTTATATCATTCCTGTCTCTTTCTACTTCAGAAATAAAATAACAACACAGTTCAGTTTGTAAGACATTCCTCTAGTTATCATTTTAAACATATACCCCTCAGATGAATTTAGCCATCTTTCCTTGTCCCTTGATATTTTGTTCTAAAACAGTAGATTTGCATCTTTCCTTCAAACACCTATTATTTGGTGGCTTGCTGGCTTTGGTTTAGGGTTTTCCCCATTCTAAAAGACTAAAATGGTTCTTTTAAGAATTACTGGCACGAAAAGCCAGTGTGGAGTAGCCAAAAAAAAAAAAAAAAAGGTTTCAAGGCTGGCGAGAGGCCAAGTATGATTGCCTTTCATTTTTGACTGGGTGAACGTTATTTCCTTGACTGGTGTAAGAATACTCAGGATTTTAGATTGTACACAATAAGGAAATAGATCTGAGCATGAAGAAAATATTTAAAAAGTAGAAGGCCAGATACTGAAGATGAAGCTCAAATACTTTGGCCACCTAATGAGAAGGAAGGACTCACTGGAGAAGAGCCTAATGCTGGGAACTATCAACAGCAAAAGGAGAAAGGGACAGCAGAGGATGAAGTGGCTAGATGGAGTCACTGAAGCAGTCTGTGTGAGCTGAAGTGGACTCTGGAGGATGGTGGAGGACAGGAAGGCCTGGAGGAATGTTGTCCATGGAGTCAGACGTGTGTGACTAGCAACAACAACAACATAGAGATCAGAGCACTGGATTAGACCTGGGAAGAGCCACATTCAAATCCAAGCTCAGCTTTGAAGTTCTCTGGGTAATCTTGGGTCAGTCATGGATGGATAAAGGGATGGGGAATCAGCCAAGAAGCTTTGAAAAAAACCTGGGATATAAATGTATCAGTTTAAAAGGAAAAAATGGATGCCCATGGAATATAAATGCCAATTAAGTTGTGCAGCAGTCTGATTCTATTCCATTCTCTTTGAGAGTGTCAAAAGCCATGTGGAAAACCTCATTTACTTGAACTTCTAAAAGGCTTTTGACAAAGTCCCTTACCCGGACTCCAGAGGAAACAGAAGTCATGAGATAAGAAGAAAGGTCTTTGGTAACTGGTTCAACAACATGAAAACAGAGACGGAGTAATTTCCTGCAACAAATATATATGAAAACTGGGCTCCCATACAAGGGTTTGTAGTGGGACCAATATTTTTGAAAAATATTTCATAAATAATTTGGAGTTGGAATGAGCAGTGAAGAGGCCAAGTTTGCTAGTGACTCTAAGTTATTTAGGAAGTTTAGAACAAAAAGAGATAGCAAAGAACTCCAAAAAGGGTTCTCTCACCTGTGGAAATGGCCATCAAAAATGCAAATATGATTCAGTGTAAGTAAATATAAAGTGATGCACCTTGTGGCGCAAGCTTTCTATTTCACATCTAGACTGATGGGGTCTGAATGGCAGTGCCTGACCAGGAAAGGACTCTTTGAGAATTAGTTGAGATGCAGTGCTCAGCCGCTGTGAAAAAAAAGCGAATTCCATATTGGGGATTACTAGGAAATAAATAAAAAACAACATGGCCCATATAGTGATGTCTAGGGTGCAGCCACACTTGGGATACTAGTCACCGCAACTCTGAAAGGATGGAAAGGAGCAGAAAAAGACTGCCAAAATACTGAGGGATTGGAAATGCCCCGATAAGGAAAGGCACCAAGACCTGCAGCTGTTTAGGTGAGAGAGAACATGACTCAGGATGCAATCTCACGGACAGCATCTGTGATTCCTGTGTCCTGCTGGACGGAAGCCAGCAAGACAGGCAAGAGAGCATATTCTCCCCATCATCAGATCGTTTTCTTTTTTGTAGATAGATATTTTGCCTGTCCAGTGCTAATGATTCAGAGGAAGGGGGAAGGTGGCTGGAGGAGCCCTGAGAGAAATCATATCCTGACCATTCCAGTCTCTTCCCTTCTCTGCCAACCATAATGCCCCCTTTTCTGCCCCTTCAAGGTTTTCCAGCTGCAGGGGCCTGAGATTGGGGGCAGATTTCTAATCCTCCCTTCTGAGAGTGCAGCATTGTATCTGACCTTGGAGGGGAATCTGAGCCATCCCCTGGTCCCAGGGAAGCACGCCAAGGGACCCAGGATTGCTTTCCTCAGGGGAAGGTAGAGACCTCTACATGGTATGGTATGGAGCAAGTGGTATGGAGCAAGTGGTTAGTAAGATGCTTCTCCTAATACTGGAGCCTGGGGCCATGCCAGGAAACTGATGGGTGGGAGATTCAGGACAGGTAAAAGGAAGGACTTCTTCTCAAATCACATAGTTAAAGGATAGAATTCGCTTCCATGGGGTCTCAAAATGGCCACCAATTGGGATGGGCTTTTAAAGGGGATTGGACAAGGCGATCAAGCCTATGAATGGCTCCCAATCTTTATGGCTATCTACCATCCAGACACCAACCTGCTTAGCTTCAGTGAACCATGTTCTTTCAGACAACCTTCAATTGTAACATTTTTCAGAAATAAACTGCAATGGATACTTGTTGGGAAAACAGTTTCTCTTCCCCATAGCATGATCCATGCTGCTTGGCATGCATCGTGCATCATGATTGCACATGTGACATGGGGACCTTTTGAGCACTGCCTGTGGCAGCATTTGCAATGAGTTGCTCTGCCCCGCTCCACCCTACCTGCCCCACATTGTGCCATTCTGAGAACTTAAATACTTTAATACTTAACATTTTACAGCCCTTCAAAATGTGCAAACTTTTTTGCATAGATTGTCTCATGATCCTCACAATAAACCTGCAAAGCAGGTCAATATTATTACCCCTTCTTGCAGGGGGGCAGAGCTTAGACTGGGAGCATGGCTTGCCAAATGGCATCTAGGAAGTTCAGATCAGGCAAGATTTGAACTTGGGACCTCTTGATCCATAGCTCAGTTGCCTACCCTTGCTGTCTTCATTTTTCTTCTTAGAAGCTGAGTATCACAGCGATTCCAAGGCACACTTGTTTTAAAGTCACAGTCCAGCAAGTTGGGAGGTTCCCCTAGGTAGCAGCACACAGGGTGACAGCCTCTGGCCTGTTTGCTGACAATCAGTCATTTTTATTTACCACTAAATATAAGTATGCAAATGTTTCCTATGGGCCAAGAAGACTTTAGCATGGTTTCCCATGGGCAGTAGAGCAAGAATGGCAGGCTCAGCCAGGGTTCATTTCTGTCTTGAACAGGGAAGACACAGCAGAAAGACATGTCCAATCATTTCTCACAGGAGAGCTGTATACCCAGTGAGCATGAGATAGCCTTCTCTGGTCATGTGGCACGTTCTGTGTATCCTCTCAGCAGCCCTGTGAGGTAGGCTTGGCTGAAAAAAGTGGCTGGTCCAATCCTGCCTGGATTTCCCCTCACCGCATTTGGAACTTGCTGTACCATGGGGGAGGGCTATGCATTCACAGCCCTGCTGCAAATAGTGGGAAATGTATTAAGCTAATAAAAATTTGATATATACACTCATTCATCTGGGGAAGTTAGATTACAGAGCATTCTCGATAAACATGTACAGTCAAGACAGAATTAAACCAGACCCTGGACATGTGTGTTTCGTGGAAGCTAACAAGGTCATGGAGGTAGGGAGTACTGAACTGGAGACCTTAACATTGATAAGCAAGGGAAAAAGGTTTGAGGGGGAGGGGGAGGGATCCTGTGGGCAGCTGGTTGGCCATTGTGTGAGCAGAACAACGTTCTGTGAAAAAGGGGATCTGGAGGTTGGTGTTATCCTGACCCTGAAGAACAGCCCCAGTAACTAGAAGGATACAGGTGGGGGAACTGACCTAGGCGGACAGCATGTGGTCCTCCTGGTTGGAATGCTTTGTTCCCTTTGCTTCTGTAGCTTGCAGCTTTGAAGGCTGAAAGCTTGGCTCCTTGGCTTCTGTTCTCAGATGAGTGAAATGCTCTGGGAGAGTTGGAAGGGAGGAATAAAGAGGGATCCCAGCTGCAGTCCTCACCACTAGTTTGTCAGTGACAGACCTACCTTCTGTCGCTAGCTCAATTAAGAAAGCAGAAGCTGGTCAGAAGCCTGGAACAAGGAAAACCCAAATTCTCACTGCAGGGATCATGCACATTAAGTATATTTGTATATTGTTTGTACTTGTGTCTATTAAGTATATTTAAACATATAACTGTCTTGCAAATTGTGAACCCAAACTGTGAACCCTGTGCAGAATGGAATTGACAAGCAGATTCTCCAGAGCCTGCCTTAGACACATGTTAAAAGTATGTTAAAAAAAACCCAAAAAGGTCCTGCCTGGAACTAACATTAGCAGGACAGTGGAGATTATCTGAACCCAGAATTCCAGAAAAGGTGTGGTCCTGAAATCAGTACTGGGTAAACCCTGAGTACTTCTACTCTTGTTTTCCCCAGACTCCTATCAGTTGTGCTTGAGGTGTGGGGTTTTGCTTTTGTTTTCAACCACTGAACAAAATGGCTGTAAACAAGCCACTGCCTTAGCCAGCTTTGCCCAACCTAGGTCCCTCCAGATGTTTTGAACTAAAACTCCCATGCTCATTGAGTCTGCTGCTGGAGCAGATGGGAATGGTAGGCCAAAACACCTGGAGGGACCCAGGAGTCTCCAAGACTGGCCTAAGGTGCACCTTCAGAAGGAAACTTCTGTATAGTTCATTGAAAGGGAATATTTGGCAACAAACAGTGTCAAGTGTTTTCTCCAGCCTATTTCAGCAGCTTTTAAGCAAGCAGTGGGCAAAGTGGAGTTTAAAAACAACAGACTAAAAGATGCTTTTGCCTAGCCTGGTCTATTTATGCTACAAAATAATGTAAAGGCAGCTCACAATATTGCATGATTAAACAAAAACTTAATTAGAAGAATGATCCATCAGAATTGAAGTATCTAATTAGGAGCACACTGAGACATCTTCTTCAGAAATGCCTTCTGTGGCTTTGGAGAGACTGTCTAGGAACCTTCCTGCCATTCTGAGTCACTGCACAAGCAAGTGAGTGGGTTGTGGAGAATATTCCTCTTTATTGGTTGCACTGTTGTATCTACAAGTGAATACATTTAAATATTTTGGCATAATATCTTCAGTGGGTCAAAAGCAGTGCCAAGCCGCTTGTTTGTTAGCTGACAAAGAAATGTCATCAGATTACATTGCATGCTGGTATGGCAGGCAGTGTGTACCAATAAGTAGTGCAATCCCATGTATGTCTACCCAGAAGACTCTCAGGTAAGTACACTTAGGGTTGCAGCTGCAAGTTGCATTGACCTCAGTGGAGCTTATTTCTCAATGACATGTATAGGATTGCACTGCATTTGGAAAGCAGTGGTATCATTAAGGTTTGCACCTCCAAGACGTCCCATTTTAGAGCCATCCACCCCTCCTGAACTCCCTTGCCTTCCAGTACCCTCTCCCAAGAGACTTTCCCCTGCCTGGCCTTCAATTGACTGAAGTTGGCCCTCGAGAAGTCCCAATTCCTAAATACTTGACTTATCACTCATCCCCATTCTCCTGATCTCAAAGCTTAGGATGGAGTGGTCACTTGCATCCAGAGCTCTCCTAATCTGAACATCATCCAACAGATCCTCCCTTGTAGTGCTGCTAAATCTCTTTTGCTGGTTTTATTCTGAGCTTTTCTGCAAGAGGCTGTTAATCTGCTGTTGGTATGTTTCATCATAGAACTGAGATCTGAGCTCCACACAGTGTTTCCTTCCTGCTTCAAGGCTACATAACATCTGGGCAAGTATGCTGGTATAGCAGAATATTTCAAGTACACACAAGAAATTGAGCTTTCTTAATTAAATGCAGCATTTTCCTGCTTTTAAAACACACACATGTTCACCCAAAAGTGCTGGTTAGACAAGGAAACAAAATTGGAGGGTCACAATAAATTATCAAACTTTATTTTGGTCTATCTTGGTCACAGTATGGCATTATAATAAGAAGAATCAGACACTGGTTCTTTGTATCTTGCCCATTATGGAAATAAGTAAATTTCAGGCTACAGGATCTTTGGCTAAGAAATGACAGTACTTGAGGAAAATTGTTCCCCTTCCATCTTTTTAACTGAAGATATTGGGCATTTTTCTTGTCCCAAGTTTCCCCACCACCACCCCAGCCCAAGAGATTTATAACAGCTGACAAAAGAACTAAACAAACAACCCGAAGGCCAGACTCAAAGGAGTCCCAAGTTAGGGCAGATGTCAAGGCTCTGGAGAGGATGATCATCTAACAAACCTGTAAACAACCATGAGTGGAGAGTGATGAAGGCATGATGCACAATTTATGCTGAGAAGCTCTGAGGCTCCTTTTAATTTGTTTTAGGTCTTAAAATGGCTTTATTCTTTTATTTTTAAACTTTATAGGTCAGACCTCCTTTTTGTAAACTGCCCAAAATGTTTCATCATTGGATGTTATAGAACTGAGGTAAATTAAACCATGAAAGAACTAAACCCTGGTTAAAATTGATTTTTGGAGGAAAATGAAAACAACAGTGTAACCTGACTGATTTTTTTTTTAAATTATTTTTTGGCACCCCTACGTGGCTTGAAACAGACAAGCTCATCAAATTCCACATCCATCAAAGATCACTGTCCCAGTTGTGCAGGAAGAATACGGTGTTGTTTAATATGTGTGTACTAGAACCAGTACTGACTGACTTGTAGTGCTGTAAACAAAATGAAATTTAAAACATCAATTTAAAACAAATTTAAAACAACATGAGGAAGTACTTCACCTTTCCTGCTGCCCAGAAAAAAAACTTATTTTTCTGTCCAGTATATCTAAAAGAAGAATGCACTTGCAAATCCCACTGTAGAGAAAAACAGAATTCTCTGGTTTTTTCCCCCTCCTGTTTTCTCACAGATCCAGGGCTGACTTCCAGATACAAGGTCCATTTTTGGTTCTGCTGGTAAGTGTGCATCTATTTGTTCCTTCTTCCAATTACTTCTTTTGAACCATTTGTGTTGTCCTTTATATCTGTGTTCTGCTGCATGTGAATTCTCACTTTCAAGCAAACAAGCAGTTTGTTCCCTCACATGCAGGAAAATGAGGTGGGGTGGGGGTTATGTTTCCAGTCAAGCCATGTAGTCAAATATTACCTGTAAGCAGAAGGTGTGCATAGGTTGTATTACTTTAACTTGAAGTTGAGGATCACATTTTTGAATGTTCCTTTAAGATTAAAAAAAAAACCCCAAACCACACTGCAAATAGAAAACTAGCCAAGGAAACAAAGGATGGATGTATTTGCATTCTTTTCACAGGGAGATTTGTTTTTACCCAGAGGAGTATTCCAAAGTAGCTTTTCCCACCTCTGACCTGAAGTGGTGTATCCCCTTCATTGCATTCTAATCCCATTCAGCCTAAAAGGCCAAGGCAGGGACAGGCATCTTAGCGCCCTCCAGTAACCTTGCCACTGCTGTAACCTTTATTGACCATATTGGCTGAAACCAATGGGACTTATAGTCCACAACATCTGAAGGACACCAGGATGCAAGTCCCACATGCTAAAGTTTGCTGGGGTCTGTTCACAAGAGCAAAAAGGTAAGATTTCAGTTTTTGGTCCAGAATCTTGATCCCAGGAATCAATGAAGCCTGAGTTTCTTCTCCTGCCCATTTCCTCTGTCCTCTGTCTTGGCCTGCAGGAGCATATACCTGCCTGCACCTAGCGGAGAAGGGCAGATGGAAAGACCAGAGGAAGAATGGTGAAGAGAGGCTGTAGCTGCCTTGACTTCAGGTTCAGTGGTGTGTGGCAAGACGGGGGGGCAGGGATGGGGCAACGGATAGGACTTCTGCATTGCACACAGCAAAGCTGATGAAAACAGGCTTCTGAGGATAGCATAAAGGACCTAATACTCACAAATGGTTCATGTTGCCAGTTCAGAGCTGAGCTGCTGCTGGCAGGGCCCCTTCATCTCTTAACAGCAGCAGGACTGTCAGACATTAGACAGGTGACATTTTTGTCCCCCACCTTGGAGCTGCACTGATGTGAAGGGGTGGCCGGTGACACCATCCCCAAAGTGGGGTTGCCACAATAGTGTGCTGGATAGTTCCTGTAAAGCTCAAGACTGTGCTGGATGAGGGGCTCCACTGACAAGCATTCTGGGAGTGGGCACACTGGGGCCCATTGAGGCCCCCTGTGTTTGGTACCACCTGCACTTTGCTAGGCCTACTTATGAGGGGCTCAGATCTTTTTTCCCATACCACCAATAGAAAGCTTTCTGCTCAGCCTAATTGACATCCAGCAGAAATGGATGGGCATCGCATGCATAATGTCATGAGCTAGGTGTCCCCTCCCAAACAAGACAAGCACTTCAGCAATTATTAAGAGTCTTTACTGCTTACAGCAACAAAGTATTCACAAGCTTCAAAACATGCACTCCAGGTGGAAAGTTGACCTCTCACTCTGACCCTATTCACCCAAAGCTTTGCTTATGACGGGTGCGTCGACAGGCCTTTGCATCTTACATCTCCAGGGGTGTCTCCTCCCAAGAACCTCTCCCCAGCATGTTCTCCGCCAGCTTCCTTCCCACAATCAGAAGTGGGAGGGGGCTCAGTGGTTGTCCTTGAACTGCTTTGATCCAGCGCTGGCTCACAAGGAGAATTTGGGCCACTGAGGCCTCACCTAATTCTCACAACCCATGGGCTAATGAACTCACACTCTTCCCCCTCTGACCCTCCTTGTCCTACAGTGCCTCCCTGCAAAGAGAGATAATCTGATTCCCAGCAGCTGCTCAGCTTATCTTGCTCCTTAACCTTGGCATGCCAGCAATGCATTCCAGCCCTTTCTCTTCTTCATCTAGCTCACTTTTGGAGCCTCAACTTTCTAGCTGTATTTCTAAAGAAGCGAACCCATTTGCCGCACACTTCAACGCTGTCAGTCAGGTCCTGCTCTCCATACTATCTGTGGTGGGAAACATGATGCCCACAGCATTAAAGGAGCCAGTTCCCTGGGGGAGTATGAAGGGGTGGGGAGCTTGGCTCTGGCTCCAAGTTGGGCGTGCAGGTCAGTTATTTGCACGGTACATTCTCCTTAAACAGGTTTTTCCACCTCTTTGTTACTGCTCTGGCCCAGGGTCACAGCACAGCCCCTGAGAAAGGAAGCAGGCAGAGAATGCTGATTGTCTGGAAAATTTCCCATAAACTTGTCTCGCCAGTATGTTAATGGACATAGGTTTCCACTGATGCTACATCCTCTGCAGATTTCCCTTCAACTTGCTGGCTGCCTCATGTGCCTTATCCCAGGTTTGCCTGCTTAACAGCTTCCCTCCTGTGTGTCCTGTTGTTCTCAGGTTCAAATCTGCCTTGCTTGTGCCTCCATCCTGATTTTACCAGAGGACTGGCCCTGTGAAGGCTTAAATATCCAACTTACATCCTACAAACACCACTTATACCCAATAGTGGGACAGCACTATTACTTCAAGAGGATCTTGCCTTTACCTTAATCTAAGATACCTCTACATAAAGCTAAAAGATGTCTAGTTTCTGTGATACTGTTTGTGTAGTACTCTGCATTTGCCAGCCCTTCTTGGATGCACACCTTAATGTGGCGAGGGGGATTGAGAGCAAGGTTGAAGCTGAGAGCAAGGCTGCCAGTGGGGCAGACACTCTCACTAGGCTAGCTTCATAGCAGCTCACCTCAGGCAGAATGGGCAAGGCTGAGGCACCAGACTAAGATGCAGCCTCCCTCTTCAGGGAGCCACACCAACAGCCAACAGCCACACCAGCAGAAACAGGATGGATCTCCTTGGTGGTGATGGGGGAGGAGGAACTCCTGAAGGTCAGCTGCTGGGCAACAGCGGTGCTCGAAGGTGACACCGGCAGGGATCTTCCACAGACAACAGCAGTGGCAGTGGTGTTCAGGCTAACTCTGGCTAGTACAGCGCACAAGAAGACTATGGAACACCACTTCTGGGTCTCCTTACCTTAAAAACCCTGCAACGAAACAGTCCAATCTGAAATAAGAGACAGTGCTAGTAAGTGAGACCCCGAGTTGGAAGGCACTCAGCCAGTCTAGGGAAGGGCAACGGACTAGTATGAAAAATGCTGCCATTAATGAGGCAATTAGATCAAAGCGGAAAGGAAGTCTAGTGCTGACTTGCCCAAAAGTGCTGCACAGCTCATACAATTGGCACATGGAAGGTGAGAAATATTAATCAAGGCAAACAGGAAATCATAAATACACATAAACAAACATAAAATGTTTTTCTCTGGAAATGACAAACTCAGAAGTGGAGCAACCCAAATACTGAAACAAGATGTAGCACAGGCAGTAAGGGGTGATAATGCAGGTCTGGCAGAATAATAACAGAACTCATAGAAGACCTATCAACAGAGCCATCATTCAGGTCTGCACTCCAACAATAGATGCTAAAGAATAATTTGAAGCTGTTAAGCAGCTGTCTAAGAGGAAATTGATAACAGTTCAAAGCAAGACATGGTGATAATCACTGAAGCACAGAAGTAGGAAACAAAATGGAAATACATATTGTGGGAAAATTTGACCCAGAGATCAGAAGGGGAGCAGGAGCACCACTCACATAATTCAGGACATGACCAGATGGCCCATATTGAAATCAAATAGATTATGTAAATAGAAGTAGGAGATGGAGATCTTTTTTTTTGTGCCAGACAAGTCCAGGAGCAAATTGTGGTAGTGACCACGAACTCTTCATATCAAACATCAGAGTAAAGCTGAAAAGGATCACTAACAAAAGCATAGTTCCAAAATGCAACTTCAGTAACATTCCTAATAAATTTAAATGCCCCATAAGGAACAGATTTGCATTGTTGTTGTTGTTATGTGAGCCAGAAGAACTGTGGACTAAAACTGGAGGCATGATTATTCAAAACAAAACAAAACAAAAGGCAATTGCTGTAGCAAAAAAGAAAGAAAGAACTCTAGATGGATTACAGAAGAAATACCAATTATTGCTAAAGATGGGTGAGAAGCAAAAGCAAAAGATACCAACATAGGATCAGAATACTTAATGCAACTTTTCAGCAACTAGCACATAAAGACAAAAAGAAATACTATAGTGGCCAGTGGGGGGAAAACAGAGGAGAACAAAAGAGTTAAAATGAGGGACCTCTTTCAGAAGATCCAAGAAATCAAAGGGAAATTCAAACCTGGATTAGGAATGCTGAAAGACCAACAGGGGGACATACTGCCTAACCAGGAGAAGATAAAGAGAAGGTGGAAAGAATATACAGAGGGAGATGAAAGGATGATAGAAGAGGAAAATGGCAGAAAAGGAAGAGCCTGCAATATCTGAAAGCAGAGTTAGTGCTGACCTGAAAGCACTTGGAAGAAATAAAGCACCTGGAGTAGAGAGGCTACCGATAGAACTATTCCAAGCTGTAGAGACAGAATCTATTCAAATTCTAACATGAATATGCCAACAAATATGGAAAACAAAACAATGACCCACACTCTAGAATGGTTCAATAAACATTCCAACCCCCTGGAAAGGAAAGACAAAGGAGTGCAGCAACTACTGAACTATTGCACTAATTTTCCATGCAAGCAAAGTTATGCTCAAGGTGCCACAAAGAAACACTGTCACCCTATATGAACCCCAAAATGCCTGACATTCAAGCCAGATTCCAAAAAGAAGAGACACTCTAAATCAGCCTTCCTCAACCTTGTGCTTTCAAGACATGTTGGGACCACAGTTCCCAGTCAATGGCTCTGCTGGTTAGGAATTCCAGGAGTTGTGGTTCCAATTCCTCTGAAGGCCATTAGGTTAGGGAAAACTGCCCTAGATTATATTGCTTTGGCTACTGAAGCACACCAGAGAAATTCAGAAGAAGGTCAGTCTATGTTAATTTTTAATGACTCACATGGGTGGTGCTAGCATTTTGTAAGGAAACTGCAATTGCAAGGAGCGATTGTATGCATGCATCTCAAATCTTGAAGAAAAGTATTTTTCAATGATCTGTCTCCCCTGCCCAGCTAGACAAGATTCTTTTAGCTTGATGTGAAATTTTGAAAGGAAAAATGCCATCTTCAATTTCATTAGGGCAGGCAGCAGATAGATTTAGATCTACTGATAGAGCTCTGGATGATTTATGGTAGATGAGCAAGCATTCCATTTCTGTTTTCGACAGTAACAGAAAAAAGTGCACACTTCACCCCAAGCCAAACTGCAGAAAAGAAGAAAGCTTAAGGAAATCAGGATTGGAGTGGAGTGGATTTTTGCATGAATGGATGGTGAATTCTATTCAGTTGTACTCCTCAGAACAAATCCCTGACCGAGGACTCTTGAATTCTAAGTGTGTGGCTTTTTACCAAGCTTCAGTTGTTGCGTCTTGCAGTTCTCTTTCCTGGGAGACAAAGTTGAGGGGGTGGGGGTCTGCTTCAGTGGACTGTCTCCATTCTCTCAGCATTTGTAGAAGGAACACGTGTGCTTAAAGCAGCTTCGGGGCAACAACCTCTGGTGCTTTTCCTAACAAGCCAAAACCAAACAACTATCCCAACCTTTGGACAACAGAAAGTTCATGGCACTACCTGCCAAACATTATTAGCCTTCTTATCATTATTCTCGTAGTGCACATGCAATATTCCAGGGGTGCCTGTTACTTCTCTGATCGTGCACAGGTGGCCTTCTCCTTGTGCCCTTCATATGCAGTTGACAGAATGTCTGCCAGCCATTTCTGACTTCCGTGCTCTCTCTTCATGCTTCACCTAGGTACTCAGTTTTCCTTCCGCATTCGTAGAGTGCTGCTTGTTCATGTCAGAATCCCGGAATCTCAATTTGACCCGGGAAATAAAACTCGGGGTCGTAGGAAAGATCAAGCGTTGTGAACCTCCGTGTCTTTATTGTCTATCCCAGGCCCCGCGGGTGGTCTCACGATAAGGCCTTACCGGGCAAGCAGAGTTAAGCTCACTGCAAAGCTTCAACAGAATTACAGAGGTTTTATACACTCCCAGTCACATACAAGTACAGGGCAATTGATGACAGAATGTAAAGATTACAATAAGATTCTGAGGTCATCACATACCGAACAGATGAAGAAATGTCAGTCAATCATACTGCAACAATAAGATTACAATATTTCTAATTGACACTTTAGTTCAGAAGCCTAAACCCATCTCCATGACTGCTTACACATGTAAATTCAGGCCGCTGAAACTATGCATGAACTCAAACTCTTATCTAAACTCTAGACATTCTGAATTGGCCAGGGCACATGCAGCCTCTGGGGTATCAAGATACTTCCATGGGAACTGAATTACAACAGTGATTATTTACAATGTATATTTGGACTGAATGGCTCTGTCTCCTATAGCCCACAGCTAAAGGTGAGAGAAAGGGAGTGGGGGAATGCCATTTTAAACTGTGTCAGCTTGGTTTTGAGAAGCAGCACAGGATTTGATCCTACAATGCAAAGGCACACAGAAGTAATGCTTTTAAGACAAGATTTACCCAAATTTCCCAACATTCATCACACAGCTAAGCATGCATCAGTTTTCTCTTTTTTAGAAAATACGCCAGCATGTGTTTGTGCAGAGTGGGAGTGATGGCAGCAGGGAGAGATCGGTGATCTTTATAAGAGCCAACCAATGTACTTGATGAGCATGTTTGCAGACCCTGCTTTCCCTGAGCTTGTCTACCAGTTTCCTCTGAGCTTTCCTGCTTGTTTGTAGCACACAAATTGCATGGAACATCCTTTCAGAGTGACCCAAAAGCTCAAATAAAGCATTGCTTCTTTGCAGCCGGAGCCACTTGCCCTGGGGGAGAATCTTCCATCAGTGCTGATCAGAACTCTGGGACAAGGGTGGTAGGACCCCAGGAGGGAAGAGTCACACTCTCCTACCCACGTGCTTTGGGCACCTGGTACCACTCACTGCGCCCAATCACCATGGCCTGCTGTTGTTACCAGGGGAAAAATGCTAAACGCATCCATGTACATAATATCATTCTTGTTTTGACCCACAATGACTTTATTAAAAGTCAAGACTGAACTGAAGTTGTTTTAATTAGCTTTTAGGAGCTGTACAATGTACCTGCCAAAGAATGGAAGCCTCAAGTTTCACCTTCCTTGGAAAATTAGAGTTATGGTACACTGACTGGTTTATTTGTCCTTGTACCCTCCCCACTTTTTAAACTATGAACTAAGACAGCTACACATGACTCAAATATTTGATATTATACTAGGTTAATAGCTAAATATAAGTCTTCCCAAAGAGACAACATGCTGTACTCTAATTATAAAGCTCTAATTATAATAGACCTTCATCTGTATAGAAACTCAGACCTGGAAGGAAGAGGGTCAGGCTGCTGCTTTGCAAAAGAAACACTGATTTTTCTGCCTAATAGCCGTGTCACAACAGTCGTCCTTTGGAATGGGAGATAAGGCAGAGAAGCATACAGGCGAGTGTGTTCAGTGGTACTTGCTCCTGCGTAAGAGTGTGTAAGACTACAGCCTTAATCTCCTCTCCTTGGAGGAACCAGGAGAACTGCTTCTTCTCAGTGCTCTTGCCAAAATGCAGGCTTTTTGAGGAAGCTGTGCCAGTTAAAAAGGACACAAAACTGGTGTACTTTTTTGGTGCAGACTCCTTAGCAGGGCTGGGCAACTTGCAGCCCTCCAGATATTTGGCCTAAAACTCCCATCAGGCCTAGCCAGCATTGCCAGTGGTGAAGGATGATGGAAGTTGTAGGCCAAAATATCTGGAGGATCATAGGTTGCCCACCCGTTTTAGAGAAAAGAGCATGGTGGAAATTGACAAAATCTCAGTTTTCAATTTGTGAGGAGGAAACAAAAACTCAGGTTTGTGGGAGAGATGAACCTCTGTTACTTTATTGTCTGGAGCCCCAGTACCTGCAGTAACAAACAATGTGTTACTGGGCAGAGGGAAACTCAATTGCAAGATCTCAGCCCATGTGCAGACACTTTTATAAACTGCTAGTCACATACACCAATACAGAGTGTTAAATTTCCAGATAATTTTAGTATAAGAGCATCCTGATGTCTTTAGGCATGACATAATGTTCCAAAACGATCAGAAATACTGTTCACAATAGTATGGAAAACAGTACTGTTTGTTGTATTGATAGGCCAGTCTAGCAAATTCTTGACAGTTCAGGTCAGCTGGGTGAGCCTGTTTGCACATGCAAACATGTCTGATGGAGGAGGCATTTAGGAAGTCTGGTTTGAGACTTACACTCAGGCTTGCCTCTGTGGGACTTAGGATGGCCCATTCAGAAGCAAATGGGCGCCATTGTTTCAGCTCTGCACAAGTGCTAGCCTCTGGCAGTTTCCCAGTCTAGCTAATAATGCCATCTTCTTAAGGCAACAACAGTGACCTGGCTTGGAAAGCTGTGCCATGTGAGAAAGAGGTGCAGATTTAGGTTTATAATGCATAGGCACATATAACATTTTTTCTGCCAGGATTTATCTAAATTTTCCCAACAAGATGCCCCTGCAAATGACAGGAGGCATCCAAAAGCAGGCAGCCATATTCAGAGATCTCCCTGACATTGCAGACACCAGTGTCAGTAGTAGCTAAGTGAAATATCACCCACTGGGAACAGAAGGGAGAAGCAGATATTCCAAGCTGGGTTGTAACCATCAGCATCTCTAACCTTAATTTGGAAAATGGCCCCATAGCTTGCTGGCCCTATAACTTATGCACAATCTGGTCACTTGCTCTGGAACATGCTGTTCCAAGTGCAATTACATTACATCGTTTGACTTAGCAAAGAAGTTAATTGAGCTTAATGAGGTTGAGTGCCCTGTGGAAACTTTCTGGAATGAGATGTTCATGAAATCTCTCAATGCAAAAAAAGCTGTGTTTGCTTTGAAAGGTTGGCATCCTTGCATCTTCTCAGGGTCCCACAGTTGAGCTTGTGACACGCCCTTTGATTCAGGACGTAGCAGAGGAGACTTGCACTCGTGCTGTTATTTGCTTATTTATTTAATTAATTTTTATACTGCCCAACAATTGAAGCTCTCTGGGTGTTCCACAAAGTGGTAAGATAGTGCCAGCAGTAAAAGAGCAGCCATTCCTTTGCTGCTCTCCTGTCCTGCTGCGGTGGTTGGAAGAGAGTGGCGAGGTGGAAAAGCGGTGGGAACTGTGTGCTCATTCCACCCTGACAGGCTGCTCTCTTGCTCCCTTCTCAAGGCACCACTGCAGATGTGACTGGCCCTGCATGGTGCCCCATGGTAAGGGGGACACGGCAGCATAGATGGCCAGCCCTGGAAGTGGCCACCTCCCCCACCCACCCATCCACGTGGTTGCTATTGTCTCCATTGACCAAGTGGGCCACTGTTCCTAGAACCTCAGAAGAACTGCAACTGTATTGGCCACTTGGTGAAATTCGCATTTATTTTCAGGCACTTGCTGCTCAGCTGGTTTTAAAATGCTAGCTTTAGAGGTTAAAGCAGTGCTTCACCACTTGCCATTCATTCCTGCTAGGTGTCTTCAATCGCTGCTTTGCATGATTTTCATAAAGGGGGCATGAACTGGATCTCCACTTTTCAAGTCCATTTCTTCCCACTATCCCATACTGCCAAGAGACTTCAGGGGATTCCAGAGGGAGGACTCTTAGTGCTGCAAGTCCCAGAGATGTTAGGCTGCCATGCAGAAAGCCATATTCCATGTTTCCACCAATCTAGCCTATGTGGGTTATGGGATACACTGAAGGGTATCTGAAGATCTCCAAGCATGGGCAGGCTCGTATGGGGAGAGTTATGTCATTGTTATGATCACTCTTTCCTTTCAGTCAGAAGAGAAAAATATTCCAGGCATGCAGAGAGTTCTTTTTAAAACTTTATTGCAATGAAGGGAACAGAAAGGAATGGTTTCTTTCCCATTTTCCTGTTCACCTGAGCACATGTTCACACCCCGCTTTTGAACCCTGCTCCCGGCCGCTTGTTCCATCCTCCTTTCCCCTAATTGGCTAATAGGGGAAAGAGTTTACACTCTTTCCGCCCGCCTACTCTGCGCTGCCCCAACACTGGCCCTTCTTCCCAATCCAGCCCTGCCCCTGGTGGGCTACAATAGGCTCATTTTGTTCTGCCCAGCTTGTCAATAAACAATCAGGAAGTATTTGGCCCTTCTGCCTATGTGTCTGTTTCCCCATACCTTGTGCTATCTGATTTTAGCCCCTCCCCTCCTTTGGGCTAAGTCATTTTCTTTGTTACCCTTTTAAATCTCTTTACTCCCTTGTTTCAAATCATCCTTTCACACCTATCATCATGGAGAAGTCATTCTCCTCACTCTGCAACCAATGTCTCCAGAGTGCACTACTGTCTCATTGTGTGGATAAAGAAGCCTAAATTTGTCCTCATCTGGCATAGAGATAGGTGGAGGACTATCATAAGCATACCCAGAAACATGGATGCCTGGGGAAGTAAGTAAGTGTAGATGATTCTTCTAAAGCTGAGTTGCAGGTCCTCTTTCAGTTGAAGAGCCAGCTTCCATTTTGGAGGAGCTCCCTGTGCTGCATTCTAGCCTTGGGCATGGCTGGAGGCAAGAGGGTGGGGCCAGAAAACAAAGCCCGGGCATCGGAGGGAGGGAGAAGCATGGCTGAAAACATCAGCTTCACCATTCTGCTGCTTGGCAGGTGATTTAGGCAGCCATCGAATTCCTTCACCATGGCTTGCAAGGAGGGGAGAGCAAGTGCCTCCAGGGCACATCCTCTGCTGGTGCAGCCTTACTCCTTTCCTTTCCTCACAACCCACCAGAATGGCCACTGAATGCTGGTCAATCCTTGGTCAGTCTTCTGACCCTGGAGCTGCAGACAGCTTGATTCTGTCCAAGCCAACTCTGAGGGCAGGGGGAGAGCACTCCGAAGTGGGAGGCCCTGCCCCAGCCCCAAAGCAAGCTTCAAAAGCTAGAACTCTAAATTGTCCTGTGTCTATCTGAATTCTGTCTAGCAACTACAGGATTGTGCCTTAAGCCAAGGATCTCCAGTGGGTCAGTTCTGCATCTTAAGAGACATAACTGTGTTGATGGGATAGCGACATTTGAATTTCCCAGAACTCTGCTATTGCTGCCTGGCAAAGCATAGGCATCAGGTTTACAGAAAAACACCTATTTATGGATAGGATGATGTTCAATTTAATTATTTTATTGAGGCGATATTCCTTAAGACACTGGATTTAACTTAATTTTGCTTCCTGACACTTGCAATATGTTTGATGTACCTCAAAGCTCTGCTTCTTCTCTGATTTCTGTTTCAATCTTTAGACGAAAGTGTGCTGGTGCAACGGTAGACCTTTGATCAACAGTGAGTTTTCCAGCCATCCTGAAAGGTAGGAATGAATTGCTTTTTCCATTTTTCCTTTTCTATATTGTTTCATATATAGGGATTTCTTTCTGCTTTTCCACATGACATTCACCACATTCATTTCACAGAAAGAGAGCTGTGGTCAGGGTCATAGAAAGGATAACGAGGGCTTCAGGAATAAAGTGTTCCAAGGAACATCTGCCAATTTATGGGGCAGCCTTCTGCAACTGGGCAACTTCCAGATATATTGGCCTGCAATCCCCCCTGGAATCATTGGCTGGAGATGAAGGGAGTTGTAATCCAACATTCCTGGAGGTTGCTAGGTTGGGGAAGACTGTTCTTTCAAGTAGCAAGGCAAAGGCACCTTGAGGAGGCATCTAGGATGAGGTCCTGCAGCAGAGACCAAAGACACAAAGTTTCAGCTTCTTTCCCCAACAGAACCTAAATCTCTAAGACCCGCATATGAATCTGAGCTACCTCCCAGCCCTGGGCAGCACCCTCGGTGGTATCATCAGAGGACACGGCTACAATTAGCCATGCACAACCACCTTGTCAGTCCTCTGAGATGTCTTTTGTCCAAGACAAATCTTGAAGGTAAATAGTTCTTTACTGGGCAAAGTTCTTCCTGCATCCTGGACCCACATGTTTCTGCTATAAACTGCTGCAGCAAAGCACCATTCAGTGAGAGTTTGCTTTGGTAATCTCAGTCTCTCTGTTGTCTCCTCCTCCCCACCTCTCCCCTGTTCAAAAGACAGCTAGTGATGGTGACATCCACTGACCTCCTGCAGTATGAAAACGACTTCATGGAATACATTGAGAACTATGAAGAAGATGAGCCACCTGTGTCCTATCTCAGCTGGGTCCAGGTCATTTCTGTTGTGCTCCACAGTGTGGCCTTCCTCCTTGGCGTGCCTGGCAATGCCATAGTCATCTGGATCATGGGCTTCAAGTTGGATAAGACTGTGACGTCTCTCTGGTTCCTCAACCTGGCAATTGCAGACTTAATCTTTGTCTTTTTCCTGCCTCTCTACATCACATATGTGGTTCTGGGCTTCCACTGGCCCTTTGGGAAATGGCTGTGCAAAGCCAACTCCTTCATAGCTTTGCTCAACATGTTTGCCAGCATCTTCTTCCTGACAGCCATCAGCCTTGACCGCTACATCCATCTGATCCACCCAGCCTTCTCCTACAAGCACCGGACTATCAGGAACACCCATCTCCTGATTCTGACCACTTGGGTTTTGGCGACGCTCCTCGGAAGCCCAGTGCTGTATTTCAGAGACACGCTCGTGCTCCGTGAAAACATCACCATTTGCTATAACAACTTTGACCCAAGCAACATTGACCTCATTGTCCTCAGACACCACGTCTTGACCTGGGTCAGGTTCATCTGCGGCTACCTCTTTCCTCTCATAACAATGATCATCTGTTACTCTCTTCTGATCATCCATGTGAAGAGGAGCACGGCTCTGACCTCCAACAGGCTCTTCCGGACTGTTCTTGCCGTCGTGGTGGCTTTCTTTGTTTGTTGGACTCCCTACCACATATTTAGCATCCTTGAGCTGTCAGCTCACCATAATAGCTCCTTGCACGACTTGCTTCCAGATGCCATTCCTCTTGCAGTTGGCCTTGGATTCATGAACAGCTGCCTCAACCCCATCCTTTATGTCCTTCTCAGCAAGAAGCAGTGGTCCTGCTTCAGCGGGACACTTTCAGAGCTGGTGAAGCGCACCTTCTGGGAAGTCAGCCACTCTGGGACAGTCAGTGAACATGTTCTGAATTCCATGAGCCTCCAGGAGTCGGAAACCCCTGAGGGAGATATTCCTCCCAGGGAAACCTTGGCATGAGTGGCAGCCGCTTTCCAAAGTATCCACCATCCACAGATATAGTTGCATTTAAAACACTCAGTGGTGAGTGTTTAATAGGATAGCCTTCTCCTAATCTGATGCTTCCCAGATGTGTTGGACTACAACTCCCAGCAACTCCCATGCTGGAAGTTATAGTCCCACATATCTGGAGGGGACCCATTGGGAGAAGGCTGGCACAATTGACTGAACTCATGTTGCCAGGGACATTTGGACTATGTGGAATCTGCTCCACCTGCATTTTGAGGAGCACCCACTCATTGATACAATTGGATTTTGCACAAAAGCACTTATGCAATTTCACACTTGCAAAAACAGGCAAATCTACCAAAAAATAAACAGATCCTCCCCAAGTACGCATTTTCATGCTTTATGGGGAAAAATGTGCACTTCTGGTTAGTGGGTTTTTCCATATTGTTCTACAACAGAATTTATAGAGTAAAAGAGAACATTTCATGGGTCTGTGATAGTCATGTGATGTGGGAAACCAAACTTACAACAGTGTTGCCAGGTAGAGGCCAGACCAACTACAAGCTTCCAGAATATGGACAGAGTACTTTATAACCTCCTAGTCACATACAGGTACAGAGCAGTTGATGACAAGATAAAGACATTACGATGATGAGAATCTGAGGTCAGCATATACAGAACAATAATGCAAATCAAGAAAACATGTATGTTACAATCAAATGGAAAATATTTCTGATTACAGTCTATTGACATTTCAATTGAGTAAATTTCTGAAACTTAAACCAGTCTTTGTGTCTGCTTAAACATGTAAATGCGAGCTGTTTGGAAACCATCCATAAGAACATGATCTCAGCTACCACTCCACTGGTGGAAGGGCTTTGCAAATCGCACCCTTCTGATTGGCTGTGACAAATCAGCCACATGCATCTTGTCAACCCGATACTTCTTGCGAAAGCCATGAATTCCTGGGGGGATTATGGGGCAGCATTGGAACAGTGAGATATGCTGTATCACTAGAATGCAATAGAAAACCAGACCTTTCCTGTGTATGTTCACTCCTGGTTAGTCCAATCAAGCGGTGAGGGGCAGGGAAGGGATTCTAGCAGCTTCTACTTGCCTCCAAAATGGATTCCTGGATTGCTCTTTAGCAAAACACACTAGACACCATTATATTTTCAATATGATTTATTTGAAGCTCTTCTTCAACACCTCCAAAGAATGCTACAATGTCCCTGTGCTATAATTGTACATGGGAGGCTGATATAAAAATGCCCTTTCCTCTGCCACCAAAGTATGCTATATTTCAGTGCTTGGAAATAACCTGATGTGCTAGCTATTCTTTTCTACCATAATCATATGAACAAGTAAAGCACTTACCCCAGTGCCTCCACCCCTGTGCACATGCTCAGTGCTTGCTGAGGATGCATACGGTTATGTAAATTAAATGGGTAGATTTTGCTGCTTCCAGTGAGGCATGCTATTTATTTGTTTAAAACATTTCTATGCTGCCCTCATTGCAACAAAGCCTCGGGGCGGCTCACAACATCCATAAAATAAACATAAAAATACAATCAATAATTTAAAAACTGGTACCATCTCGGCTATATATATTAAAATCTATAAATACAATAATATTAAATTAACAGTTAAAATAACTTTTAAATAAAAAGGTCTTCGCCTGGCACCGAAAAGCAAATGATGACAGTGCCAGTCAAGCCTCTCTGGGGAGCGCATTCCATAGGTGGGGTGCCACCGCAGAGAAAGCCCTCCTCCGGGTACTCACCCTTCTAATATCCTTCATTGAGGGTTCCCAGCGAAGGGCATCCACTGCCGATCATAGGGGGTGGGGGGGGGGCATATATGGATGCAGACGTTCCTTTAGATAACCAGGTCCCAAGCCGTTAAGGGCTTTATAGGTCATAACCAACACCTTGAATTGGGCCCAGACTTCAATAGCGAGCCAGTGAAGTTGATGGAGAACTGGGGTTATATGAGAACAACACCCAGTCCCCGTCAGCGACCTGGCAGCTCTATTTTGCACCAATTGAACTATCCGGACCATCTTCAAGGGTAGCCCCACGTAGAACGCGTTACAGAAATCTAGTTGGGAAGTTACCAACACATGGGTCACTGTCGCCAGGCAGTCATTCTCCAGATAGGGACACAGCTGATGGATCAGCCGAAGCTGAAGGAAGGCGCTCCTCGCCACCACCGTCACCTGAGCTTCTAACGACAGCTCAGGGTTGAGGAGCACTCCCAAGCTGCAAACCCTGTCCCTCAGAGGGAGTGCAACCCTGTTTAGGACAAAGCCCAAGTCCCCCACCCCAAAGCCTGAACCGCTCACCAACAGGACCTCCGTCTTGTCTGGATTGAGCTTCAGTTTATTGGCCCTCATCCAGCCCATTACCTCAGCCAGGAACCAGTTCAGTACAGCCCCTGCCTCACCTGGATTGGTTGAAAAAGAGAGGTAGAGCTGAGTATCATTAGCATACTGATGATTCCGCATCCCACATCTCCTGATGACCTCTCCCAGCGGTTTCATGTAGATGTTAAATAGCAAGGGGGACAAAATGGACCCCTGCGGAACTTCATGGCATAACTGCCATGGCGCAGAGCCATAGTCCCCCAGCACCACCTTCTGGAATCGGCCATTGAGATAGGAGCAGAACCACCGCAAAGCAGTGCCTCCAACTCCCAATCCTGCTAGCCTATCCAGAAGGATACCATGGTCGATGGTGTCAAAAGCCACTGAGAGGTCCAGGAGAACCAACAGGGATGCACTCCCCCATCTCTCTCCCTGCACAGGTCATCGTACAGGGCGACCAAGGCAGATTCAGTACCGTACCTGGGTCTGAAGCTGGAATGAAATGGGTCCAGATAATCAGTTTCATCCAAGAGTGCCTGGAGTTGTCCCACCACCACCCGCTCTAGCACCTTGCCCAGGAATGGAATGTTGGCTACCGGTCTATAATTGGCGGCCACCTCTGGATCCAGGGATGCCTTCTCCAGGACTGGCCAGACTACCACCTCCTGTAAAGGGGCAGGTACCCGGCCGTCTCTGAAAGAGGCGTTGACCACCTCCAGGATCCAGGTCACAATCCCATCCTTGGCATTCTTGAGTAGCCAAGATGGGCAAGGGTCTAGTAAACAAGTGGTAGGACGTACTTGTCCAAGGACCTTGTCCACATCATCAGGCCGCAACAACTGAAATTCATCCATCAATTGAGGACTCAACGGCGTCATTAGCACCTCCCCAATAGAATCTGATTCAATAGTAGAGTCCAGCTCATGACGAATCTGAGTGATTTTCTCCCTAAAATGCTTGGCGAAGTCATCACAGTGGGCTTTCAAGGGGGGCACCAGATCTTTCTTTGGGCCTGGATTTACCAGCCCCTGCACCACCTGAAAGAGCTCTGCCGGACGGCATTGTGAGGAGGCAATGGAAGCGGAGAAGAATTTCTTCTTCGCCGCCCGCACTGCCACAGCATAGGCCCGATAGTGGGGTCTTAAGTGTGTGCGGTCAGATTCATCCCATGATCTCCTCCACCTACGCTCTAGACGTCTCCCAACCTGCTTCATCGCCCATAATTCAGGTGTGTACCAGGGAGATGAACGGGCTCTGCCAGGTGGGAGAGGACACTTAGGAGCGATCGTGTCAGTAGCCCAGGTCGTCTCCCCATTCTATAGTTCAACCAAGGCATTGACAGGAGCACCAGCCTTATCAACCGGAAAATCCCCCAGAGCCTTCAGGAATCCATCAGGAGCCATCCGACTCTGGGGGCGGACCAGCACAATCAGGTCCGCACCCTTACAGAGGGAAAGGCCGCTCTCGAGCTCAAACCTCACGAGGAAGTGATCTGGCCATGACAAGGGTGTCAAACATAAGTTCCTCACCCTCAGATCACCCTCCTCCTGCCCCATCAAGAAAACCAGGTCCAGAGTGTGTCCACATTCATGGGTCGGGCCACTGACATGTTGAGACAGCCCCATGGCTGTCACGGAGGCCATGAAGTCCTGAGCCGCCCCGGTCAGAACCATCTCGGCATGGAGGTTTAAGTCCCCCAGAACCAACATCCTGGGAGTCCTCAACACCAGGTCCTAGACGATCTCTGTTAGCTCAGGCAGGGAGTCTGTTGGGCAGAAGGGTGCACGGTACACCAACAGAATCCCCAGTCTGTCTCGGTTTCCCAACACCAAGTGGAGGCACTCCAGCCCCAGCCTTGAGAGAACAGGAAGCCTCGAGAGAGAAATAGAAGCTCGATAAACCAGAGCAATCCCCCCTCCCCTCCCCTCCCCTCCCCTCCAGGTGTGGACGGTGCTGGACCAGATACCTGGGCAGGCACAGCTGTGAGAGGGTGACATCTCCCCCCATGATCCAGATGACTATGGCCTGGCCACGGCTGGTGAGTTAATGCTGCAGCCCCTCCCCCGCACCCCACCCCCAATGCAGCGCAGCTGCCACTCACACCGGGGGGGGGAGGAGGCAGGAGCAGGGCCCACGGAGCACTTGCCAGCAGGATGGAGTGCATCCTGGTTTTTATTTATTTATTTATTAAAACATTTATAGGCCGCCCCATCACAACAAAGACTCGGGGCGGCTAACAACATGATTAAAATACAATAACAATGAAACAATTTTAATTTATCCCTCCCCCCATGGTGCATCTCAGCAACTAAAAATCTAGTTAAATAAACATAACAAACTAAATAAATTAAAATCAACAAAATCAACTAAACAAATATACACAATAAACCAGATAAACAACAAGCAACACAAATAAATGAAAAACAAAATCTACAACTAACAATTAAAATAACACTTAAATAAAAAGGTCTTCGCCTGGCGCCGAAAAGCAAATAACGACGGTGCCAGGCGAACTTCTCCAGGGAGCACATTCCATAGTTGGGGCGCCACCACCAAAAAAGCCCTCCTCTGGGTACTCACCCACTTAACCTCCCTCAAAGAGAGCTCCTGCAGGAGGGCAGCTGTTGCAGATCTTAGGGGGTGGGAGGGCATGTAAGGGCACAAGCGGTCCATTAGGTATCCGGGTCCCAAGCCGTTTAGGGCTTTATAGGTCGGCACCAGCACCTTGAATTGGGCCCGGACTTCAATTGGAAGCCAATGGAGCTGACGGAGGACTGGGGTTATATGAGAATAACACCCAGCCCCTTTCAGCAACCTGGCAGCTCTCTTTTGTACCTACTGAAGTATCCGGACCGTCTTCAAGGGCAGCCCCACGTAGAGGGCGTTGCAGAAATCTAGTTGAGAAGTCACCAACGCGTGTGTCACTGTTGCTAGGCAGTCGTGGTCTAGGAAGGGACGCAGCTGATGTACCAGCTGAAGCTGCAGGAAAGCACTCCTCGCCGCTGCCGTCACCTGGGCCTGTTACGACAGCTCTGGATCGAGGAGTACCCCCAAGCTGCGGACCTTGTCCTTTAGAGGGAGTGCAACCCCATCCAGGACAAGGCCCAAGTCCCCCACTCCGAGACCCGAACCGCCCACCAACAGGACCTCCATCTTGTCTGGATTGAGCTTCAGTTTATTGGCCCTCATCCAGCCCATTACCTCCGCCAGGCACTGGTTCAAAACAGCCACTGCCTCACCTGGATCAATGGAGAACAAGAGGTAGAGCTGGGTATCATCAGCATACTGATGATTCCTCAGCCCACACCTCCTGATGACCTCTCCCAGCGGTTTCATGTAGATGTTAAAAAGCAAGGGGAACAAAATGGAACCCTGTGGAACTCCATGGCATAGCTGCCGTGGTGCAGAGCCATAGTCCCCCAGCAGCACCGTCTGGAATCAGCCGTTGAGATAGGAGCGGAACCACCACAAAGCGGTGCTTCGAACTCCCAATCCCCCCAGCCTATCCAGAAGGATACCATGGTCGATAGTATCGAAAACCGCTGAGAGGTCCAGGAGAACCAACAGGGACACACTCCCCCTGTCTCTCTCCCTGCACAGGTCATCGTACAGGGCAACCAAGGCAGATTCAGTGCCGTACCCGGGTCTGAAATCGGACTGAAATGGGTCCAGATAATCCGTCTCCTCCAAGAGCGCTTGGAGTTGTCCCGCCACCACCCGCTCTAGTACCTTGCCCAAAAACGGGATGTTGGCCACTGGTCTATAATTGGCGGCCACCTCTCGATCCAGGGATGCCTTCTTTAGGACTGGCTGGACTGCCGCCTCCTTTAGGAGTGCAGGCACCTGGCCGTCTCTTAAAGAGGCGTTGACCACCTCCCGGATCCAGGGTCCAATCCCGTCCTTGGCTGTCTTTAGTAGCCAGGAAGGGCATGGGTCTAGTAAGCAAGTGGTACGGCGTACTCGTCTAAGCACCTTGTCCACATCATCAGACCGCAACAACTGAAATTCATCCATTAAGCATGGACCAGACGGCGTCGAAGGCAAGTCCACAGTAGAATCTGCTTCCAAAGCAGAGTCGAGCTCGCAGCGTATCTGAATGATTTTCTCCCGAAAATGCTTGGCAAACTTGTCACAGCGGGCTTCTGAGGGCGGCACCAGATCCTTCTTAGGGCCAGGATGTACTAGGCCCTGCACCACTCGAAAGAGCTCCGCCGGACGGCATTGTGAGGAGGCAATGGAGATAGAGTAGAATTTCTTCTTTGCCATCCTCACCGCCACAGCATAGGCGCGATAATGCGCACACAAGTGTGTTCGGTCAGATACCTGTCGTGATCTCCTCCACCTGTCCTATAGTCATCTCCCAGCCTGCTTCATCGCCCGTAAGTCGGTCATATACCACGGAGATGAACGGGCTCAGCTAGACGGGAGAGGACGCTTGGGAGCAATCGTGTCGATAGCCCTGGTCATCTCCACATTCCACAATTCTGCCAGGGCATCAACAGGATCACCAGCCCTGTCAGCCGGAAAATCCCCCAGAGCATTCAGGAATCCTTCAGGATCCATCCTGCTCCGAGGGCGGACCCACAAAATCAGGTCCGCACCCTTACAGAGGGAGAGGCCACTCTCGAGCTCAAACCTTATGAGGAAGTGATCCGACCATGACAAGGGTGACAAGCTTAAATTCCTCACCCTTAGATCACCCTCTTCCTGCCCCGTCGAGAAAACCAGGTCCAGAGTGTGTCCACGTTCATGGGTTGGGCTGATGACGTGTTGAGACAGCCCCATGGCCGTCATGGAGGCCACGAAGTCCTGAGCCGCCCCAGTAAGAGCCGCCTCGGCATGGAGATTGAAGTCCCCCAGGACCACCATCCTGGGGGTCTTCAACACCAGGTCCAAGATGACCTCCATCTGCTCAGGCAAGGAGTCTGTTGGGCAGAAGGGTGCATGGTACACCAAAAGAATCCCCAATCTGTCTCGGTCACCCAACACCAAGTGAAGACACTCCAGCCCCCATCTCGAGGGAACAGGAAGCCCCACAAGGGAAATCTGATGCCCAGAGCAACCCCCCCTCCCCTCCCCTCCCCTCTGGGCATGGACGGTGAAGAATTAGATACCCGGGCGGGCAAAGCTGTGAGAGGGAGACATTCCCCCCCCCCCTCCTGCCCAGGTTTCGGTGATACAAGCCAGGTCGGCCCCCTCATCCACGATCAAGTCATGGATGAGGACAGATTTATTGTGGACCGACCTGGCATTTAATAACAGCGCCAACAGGCCCGTGGAGCATCTGACACGGCTGCCAGGAACCCGCCGGCTGGGAGAATAACCAGAACAAGGGACAGGTGTTAACCATCTGTCCCTCCTTCTTCTAGGCGGACACGTTAATCTCCCACCGCTGTAACGCCCCCTGCCCATCACCACCCCGATGACGGTGCCCCCGCGCTCCCCAGGCAACGACATAACAATAAACAAACAACAGCCGAGATGCACCAACAGAAATTTAAAAACTATACCCCCATTTAAAATCCTCAATTAAAACAAACTAGCCAGACTGCTGCAACAGTCTATACCCCATGGGCCAGGGACCCTGGCCAGCCCAGCCCCCGCACGGCCCCCCGAATGGCACCCCAAACGGCGGTGCCCTTTGGCCACCGCCCTTTGGCCCCGGGCCCGAGGCCGCCGGCCCCTGGCATTGGCAGCGCTTTCAGGGCCCATGGGGCTCCTCCCCTCGCTCGCCCCACCCGTTGCCTGCTGCTCGCCCCACGCGGCACACCTCTCAAACGTGCCGGGGGCGGCCGGGGACGGGTCCCGGGCCGGCGGTGGTCCGGGCGGCAGGCGACGGAGTTGCTGAGCAGTCTCGGACGCGGCGGCAGAAGTGAGTGCCCACGTGCGCCGTGCAGTGTCGCGGGGGGGCCAGCAGGTGGTGAGTCCGGGCGGCGCAGGTCTCTCTCCCAGGGCCGGCATCGGCGGCGCTTTCAGGGCCCGCGGGGCTCCTCCCCTCGTTCGCCCCGCCCGTTGCCTGCTGCTCGCCCCATCTGGCACACCTTTCACACTTGCCGGGGGTGGCCGGGGACAGGTCCCGGGCCGGCGGTGTTCCGGGCGGCAGGCGATGGAGTTGCCAAGCAGTCTCGGCCGCGGCGGCAGAAGCGGGTGCCCGCGTGTGCCATGCAGCGTCACGGGGGGGCCGGCAGGTGGTGAGTCCGGGTGGCGCTGGTCTCTCTGCTCTCTGCTGCTCTCCAGGTCCAGCAGTGGCCGCCGTCCATCCCTGGGGCAGAGGCAGCGTTAGCAGGCGGTACTCGGTCTGCCGCAGCACAGTGGTGTCATTGTGCGTGTGAAGAAGCTTTGCTTCTAGGTGACATGGACTTGACACAGATTCATGGACTTGATGCAGATTCAAAGCAAAGAAGCTTTGCTTCTAGGTGAAGGTTTTTATCTCAAATTCACAACTTTCCCTTCCCTCAAAGAAAATGCACTGTAAGTTTTCTTACAGCTTTGATCCCAGAGCAGTTGCAATGTTCATAAATATTTCAGACACTGGATCTGGAAAACAAAGAGGTGGACACAGGAGTTTACCTTGTTTATAGGGTGAATTCAAGTTATGCCAGGAAACATAAACTTTTGAGGGAAGTCCATGTTAAATTTGCAAAAAGGTCTATAAGAGACAATGTTTTGAGGGCTGTACATGATAAACCTGTAAAGGCGGATGATCACCATGAGCTGACTGTTTTGAAACAAATACCATGGAGGATTAGAAAAGGATGAAAGAAATATTTATTTCCACCGCCGCACCCCCGCACCACTCCACCCCCGCGCCTTACATCGCTGCCCCGGAGACCGCGCTGGAGACCCGCCGGAGACCGGACCACCACGCCACCACGCCAGAGACCCGGGCGGCCACCGCAGCACCCACCAGCATCCTCCGGTCACCGAGGCCCCTGCTCCATGCCCACCCCGTCGAGCTGTGAGTGGCAGGCGCGCCGAGGAGGGCAGGGCAGGGCGAGGCCAAGGCCGGAGGCCGGAAGGGGACACCGCAGGGTGCTCAAAGCGCAGGCCGCGTCTGGAGGGCTGGCAGGAGCGGCTCTCCACTACCGCACCTGCGCGCCACTCCACCCCCGCGCCTTACGCCGCCGCCCCGGAGACTGTGCCGGAGACCCGCTGGAGACCGGACCGCCACGCCACCGCGCCGGACACCCGGGTGGCCGCCGCGGCACCCACCAGCACCCTCCGGTCACCGAAGCCCCTGCTCTGCGCCCCCCCCAAGCTGTGAGAGGCAGGTGCGCTGAGGAGGGCGGGGCGGGGCGGGGCCGAGGCCGGAAGGGGTAGGGCCATTGGGGCCACTCGGGGGCTGGGCTGGCTGGGGACTCTGGCCGATACTCTACGGACCAGTCTTTGGGTGTGGATGGTGGGTGGGGCTTTTAGTTGTTTTAAATTTTTAAGCTAGTTTTTAGGGGCCCATCTCAAGTTAGCATAGGAATGTTCCCTGGGGAGCATGTGGGGGCCACCATAGGGGTAATGGTCGCTACGGCAGTGGGGGTTTAACGGTTCCGCCTAGAAGAAGGCGGGACAGATGGTTAACACCTGTCTCTCCTTCTGGTTACTCCCCCAGCCGGCAGGTGCCAGGTAGCCTTGTCAGCTGACCCACAGGCCTGACGGTGCTGTTGCTCAATGCCAGGTCGGTCCAGAATAAAGCCACCCTCATCCACAATTTGATTGTGGATGAGAGGGCCGACCTGGCCTGTATTACCGAGACCTGAGTGGGGGAGGGGAGGGGGGAGATGTGGCCCTCTCGGAATTCTGCCCACCCGGGTACCTAATTCAGCACCGTCCACGTCCGGAGGGGAGGGGAGGGGGCTCGCTTAGTTTATCGAGCCTCTTTTTCCCTCACGGGGCTTCCTGTTCCCTCGAGACCGGGGCTGGAGTGTCTCCACTTGGTGTTGGGCGACCGAGACAGATTGCGGATTCTGTTGGTGTACCATGCACCCTTCTGCCCAACAGACTCCCTGCCTGAGCTGACAGAGGTCGTCTCGGACCTGGTGTTGAAGACCCCCAGGATGTTGGTCCTGGGGGACTTCAGTCTCCACGCCGAGACTGATCTTTCCGAGGCGGCTCAGGACTTCATGGCTTCCATGACGGCCATGGGGCTGTCTCACCATGTCAGCGGCCCGACCCATGAACATGGACACACTCTGGACCCGGTTTTCTCGATGGGGCAGGAAGAGGGTGATCTGAGGGTGAAGAATCTATGTTTGATGCTCTTGTCATGGTCGGATCACTCCCTCTTGAGGTTTGAGCTCGAAAGTGGCCTCTCCTTCTGTAAGGGTGCGGACCGGATTGTGATGGTCCGCCCCTGGAGTTGGATGGATCCGGATGGATTCCTGAAGGCTCTGGGGGATTTTCCGGTTGACAAGGCTGGTGCTCCTGTTGATGCCCTGGTTGATATGTGGAACGGGGAGATGACCAGGGCTATTGACACGATCGCTCCTAAGCGCCCTCTCCAACCTGGCAGAGCCCATTCATCCCCGTGGTATACACCTGAATTACAGGCTATGAAGCGGGTTGGGAGATGGCTAGAGCGTAGGTGGAGGAAATCATGGGATGAATCTGATCGAACATGTTTAAGAGCCCATTATCGGGTCTATGCTGTGGGGGTGAGGGCGGCGAAGAAGAGATTCTTCTCCACGTCCATTGCCTCCTCACAATGCCGTCCGGCAGAGCTCTTTCGGGTGATGCAGGGGCTGATAAGTCCTGGCCCCAAAAAAGATCTGGTGCCACCCTCGAAAGCCCACTGTGATGACTTTGCCACACATTTCAGGGAGAAAGTTGCTCAGATTCGTCACGAGCTGGATTCTACTGTTGATACAGACTCTCTTGGGGAGGAGCCAATTGCGCCATCTTGTCCCCCATTGATGGATGAATTTCAGTTTTTGCGGCCTGATGATGTGGACAAGGTGCTTGGGTCGGTACGCTTAACCACCTGTTTACTGGACCCGTGCCCTTCTTGGCTATTAAAGAGCGCCAAGGACGGGATTGTGCCCTGGATCTTGGAGGTAGTCAACGCCTCTTTAAGAGACGGCTGGGTGCCTGCTCCTCTAAAGGAGGCGGTAGTCCAGCCAGTCCTAAAGAAGGCAGCCCTGGATCCAGAGGTGGTCGCCAACTATAGACCGGTGGCCAACATCCCGTTTCTGGGCAAGGTGCTGGAGCAGGTGGTGGCGGGGCAACTCCAGGCACTCTTGGATAAAACTGATTTTCTAGACCCATTTCAGTCCATTTCAGACCCAGGTGCGGCACTGAATCTGCCTTGGTCGCCCTGTATGATGACCTGTGCAGGGAGAGGGACAGGGGAGTGCATCCCTGTTGGTTTTCCTGGTCCTCTCAGTGGCTTTCGATACCATCGACCATGATATCCTTCTGGATAGGCTGGTGGAATTGGGAGTTGGAGGCACTGCTCTGCAATGGTTCCGCTCCTATCTCAACGGCTGATTCCAGACGGTGGTGCTGGGGGACTATGGCTCTGCGCCACGGCAGCTATGCCATGGAGTTCCACAGGGTTCCATTTTGTCCCCCTTGCTTGTTAACATCTACATGAAACCGCTGGGAGAGGTCATCAGGAGGTGTGGGCTGAGGAATCATCAGTATGCTGATGATACCCAGCTCTACCTCTTGTTCTCCATTGATCCAGGTGAGGCAGTGGCTGTTTTGAACCAGTGCCTGGCGGAGGTAATGGGCTGGATGAGGGCCAATAAACTGAGGCTCAATCCTGACAAGACGGAGGTCCTGTTGGTGGGTGGCTCGGGCTTCGGATTGGGGGACCTGACCCTTGTCTTAAATGGGGTTGCACTCCCTCTGAAAGACAGGGTCCGCAGCCTGGGAGTGCTCCTTGACCCAGAGCTGACTTTGGTAGCTCAAGTGTCGGCGGTGGCGAGGAGCGCTTTCCTGCAGCTTCGGCTGATCCTTCAGCTGCGTCCCTTCCTGGAGTTCAACTGCCTGGCAATGGTGACCCATGCGTTGGTGACTTCCCGTTTAGATTTCTGTAACGCGCTTTACGTGGGGCTACCCTTGAAGACAGTCCGGATACTTCAATTGGTACAAAATAGAGCTGCCAGGTTGCTGATGGGGACTGGGCATGGTTCTCATATCACCCCAGTTCTCTGTCAGCTACACTGGCTCCCTATTGAAGTCCGGGCCCAATTCAAGGTGTTGGTTCTTACCTATAAAGCCCTTAACAGCTTGGGTCCTGGCTACCTAAAGGAGCGCCTGCAACCATATAAGCCCTTCCGCCCCCTACGATCTGCAGCTGATGCCCTTCTCCGGGAGCCCTCTGTGAGGGAAGTAAGGAGGGTGAGCACCCGGAGGAGGGCTTTCTCTGCGATGGCGTCCCACTTATGGAATGCGCTCCCCAGAGAGGCTTGCCTGGCGCCGTCTTTATTTGTTTTTCGGCGCCAGGTGAAGACCTTTTTATTTAAGAAGTATTTTAATTGTTAATTATTAATTTATTTGCTATATTTATTATATTTATTGTATTTTTAATGTATAATCTTGAGTTGGGCCAGTTTTTAAGTAGTGTAATTATTGCTTTTTTAATGTATTTATTTCTTGTTGTTAGCCACTCCGAGGCTTTTTTGCAAGGGGGCGGCATATAAATTTGGAAATAAATAAATAAATTTATTCCTTACTACAAAGCTGACTAAGAAAGAGATCATGTTTAGGTGGCTAATGCCAGAAGGAATATTTTTCACCTGGAACTCTACAAGATACAAGCTGGACTCATTCTTCAAGACACAAGGGTTTTATGAAAAAATCAGAAGTACATTTGAAGAGGAAGACTTGGGTGCCCCAAAAGAAGGAGGGAAAGGTGCTGAACCAATGGAACTAACAACATACCACTCTGAAGAAGGAGAAATAGTGAATACAGACTTACAACAAGAGGGACAGACACTGGAACTAAAGGAAAAAAAGTAGACGTGTAAAGGCGAAGCATAAGTAGATAAATATATACTTTTTAAATATGGCCTTTAAAGGGGAAGGAAAAATTGAACTGCTCTCTTTAAATGTAAATGGACTAAACAGACCCTCTAAGAGGAGAAGGATTCTTTCTCAACTTCAAAAATGAAAATTAGATATAATTTGCTTACAAGAAACACATATTAAGTAACAACATAGTAAGGTTTTGGAATGTTTAGAGCTTGGAAAGGTATTTATTTCTTCTGCTTCTCAAAAGAAAAGAGGTTTAGCATTATACATTAAGGAAAAATTAGACCCTAAATATAAATTAGCTGATGAGGATGGTAGGATTCTGATGATAGAAATCACAATGAAACTTAAAAAGGTGCTTTAAGTGGCGATCTATGCTCCAATCAACCATCAGGAAATGTTTTCCAAAAATTACATGCTTTACTCTTACAATTGGACTACCAGACCGTGTGTGTAATGGGAGACTTCAATGCAATTGTGGATAAGAAAATGGACCATAAAAGTGAGATTAAGGGCAAAAAGGGCAGGAGGATACTTCCAAAGTCTTGTTCTAATATGATTGAAGAATTTAGATTGATAGATGTTTGGAGACATACAAACCCAACCTCTGCTAAATATACTTTTTATTCAAATAGACATAGGTCGTGGTCTAGAATTGATATGGTTTGGATAACCCCAGACTTGCTAGAAGCTGAAATAGAGGCAAATGTCTGGGCAGATCACAACCCTGTAACTATATCACTGAAAGGGACAGTAATGACGCCCAGATGGAGGTTAAACAAAGCCTTATTAAAGGAGAAAAAATCCACGGAAGAGATAAATAAGGAAATGCAAATATTCTTTCAAATAAATAAAACTGAAGAAACCTCTTTGCAAAATGTCTGGGATACAGCCAAAACCTATGTCAGGGGGCTGATAATAACATGCTCAGCAAAAATAAACAAAAGGAAAAAACAAGAACAAGCTAAAATAGTAGAGAACTTGACAAAATGTGAACAAGAATTACAGGAAGATCCATCAAAAAAAACCTTAAGGTGCAAATGAATATTCTAAAACATAGACTGAATTTCCTGGACACAAATGAACTTACTAAGCAAATGAAATTGAACAAACAGAACTTCTTTGAAAGTGCTAATAAACCAGAGAGATGGTTAGCCTATAAAGTAAAGAAAGAAAGAGAGAAGATACTAATATGTAAATTGAAGGATGGAGAAGGACGACTGCAAGTACAAAGTATGCATATCAAGAAAATA
>JAIXND010000779.1:5466244-5487155 GCA_023646645.1 Varanus salvator macromaculatus | reverse complement strand
GCTAAAAGAATGGATAACTTTAAGAAATAAGAGAATCTTGAAGGGCATGATTTGCAAATGGGTTGGCATGCTTATATGTGGTATGAAAAGGCTAAGCTACATGGCTCTTTTTTAGGAAATCATTAATGTCGGTGTGGAAAAAGTTAAAGACAAAATTGTATAATAAATTACCAAGATGGCTTTCACCTATGGAAGCTTTTGTATATCCAATTGCACTGAACTTTGAAGGGATCATAAGATATGATGACATTCTGGATAATGATGGAGGACTGAAATTGAATCAAGAAACACAAGAACAAGGATCTAATATTTCTTGGTGGCATAAGGTGCAGATATAATCGAGATATGCTAAAGACTATAAAACGTGGGGCTTTTATAAAGATTTAACAGCATTTGACCAGGTGATGCTTAAATCAGATGAGAAAATGATTAAAAGACTATATAATTTCTTAGGAGAATGGAAGATGAACAGGTTAAGGAAACTATGATAACGTGGGCACAAAACTTTGGATATAATACTGAATTAGAAAAATGGCAAAAGCTGTGGGAGAGAAATATTAAGGTAACATTAGCAACTTTGTATAAAGAAAATGTTTTATTGATGGTATCTGTCACCAAATAAATTAGCTAGGATGTTTCCAAATATGTCAAATGGATGTTGGAAATATAAACATAAATTGAGTACTTTCAGTCATATGTGGTAGACTTGCAATAATGCGAAAAAGTATTGGATTAAAATACTTGAGGCTTGAGGAAATGTTACAAAAATCCTTAGCTTTTAAACCTGAAGTCTTCTTATTAGGCATTATATCTGTTGATATTAGTAAACAAGAAATGTACTTGATTTTACATGTAATTACTGTGGCGAGGATTGCATCTGCTCAACACTGGAAAAGTGAAGAACCACCCACCGACGAACTGATCCTAAAAAAGATCTTGGACTGTGCAGAAATGGATAGATTGACTTTGTCATTGAAGGAGAAAGAAGATGCTGATTTCTATCAAACTTGGGACTCTTTTTATTATTGGTTAGAGAAACGGGACTTCGTATAGATTTAAATCTGTTTCTAAGTTATCATAAATGAAAAAAATGTGGGGGCTGACTCATCAGGTCCTATGTTTCTGATGACTGGTGTTGTTTTTAGTTTTTCTTTGTTTTAGGGTTAGAATTTTGAATAAAACTCATTATAAAAAAACAAACAAATATTTTATAGTATCCACAGCCTGCAATACGTTGTAGTCACACGAGCTTAATAAAATCATAGTATTTGCAAAAAGGAAATATTTCTAATAAATTCTTTAGATTAACTTTGGGAGTGTTTTTGTGGGAAAGCCATATGGTATTCCTTTTGGTACTTAAAGCAGCAAAACCAGGAAAGAGTTTTGTGGAACCTTAAAGACTAACAAATTGAATTATTCTGCCATGAGTTTTTGTGGACAGTGACCATTTCATCAGATGCATGAAAAGCCATCCTTAAATTGGCTTATCTATACCCAGAGCCACATGTGAGCAACAGGGGAAGGGAGCAGAAATGTAAACAGCATTGTGAGAATTCAAATGCAAAAAGGAGAGAAGGACAGTCTGCGATAATTAGCATGACAGTTGCCACTCACAAAAAGTTGGCAGTTGGTATGGCAATCCTGGCAATGATGAGCCAATGGAAGTGTTGAAATGCATAAAAGTACAGTGATTATCATTTAGTTGTCATCCACAACAAAATGCTGCTGGGGTAAGAGAGACCTCTTTGCAATGGTAAGGTGATGAGCATAGACAGTGTGATGATGTCCTTATTCAAACTGGAGGAAATAGTTATATTGGTTAATGAATGGTCATTCAGTTATTTCAAGCTGGTATCAGTCTCAGAAATTCCTTTGTTCAAGAATGCCAGCGTTAAGGTATTCCACAGAGACTGGGTTCTCAAGCCCTCCATGGCCATGCTGATCATGCATATCCCAGGAAGTAATAAAGAGTCCATGGGGCCTGCCATACCTTTCTGTGCCATCCAGACCCAGCCAGCAGGGAGTATTCAAGGGTTAAACAATCCTCATGCAACCCAGGAATTGTCCCAGACTTCTCCAAGGGTTATTCAAGCCCTGCCACCCAGAGTCACAGAACCCAGAGAATCTGTGGGGCCTGCCTGCTGTGCCCTACATATTCAGATTGGTGGTTGAGATGTGCTGCAACCCACCGTGGCTTAAATAACCTTAGGAGACCATGGTGATTGTAGGAACTGGCCTACAGTGACCATGGAGATTGAGGTGTTCTCCCACTGCTTGCGGTGTCTGAAATACATTCATTTGTATCAAGAGTGGATAGTTTGTCCTTGCAGAGTGCTACAGCACTGCTGCACCTGAGAAGATGAGCCAGTGTGTGAAGACAACCCAACAGCATCTTGAGATGTTAAGAAGATGACCACAGTCTATATTCCTTACATTTTAATTCCATCTAACAACATTCTTCCCCAGCCTTCCCTGCACGGATAGAAAGACTGGCCTTCATGTATCTGATGAAATGAGCTGTGTCCATGAAAACTTACACAGGGATATATTAATCTTTATATAATCTTATATAATCTTTAAGGTGCCACAAGACTGTTTTCTCTTTTTGAAGGGCTGACCTCTCCAATGCATATCATAAGAAGGCAAGTCTCATTTGGAAGGGAATGAGCCACTCATGCTAGGGAAAGTCAGAGGCAGAAGAAGAAAAGGAAGACCAGCTATGAGATGGATCAATTCCCTAGAAAAAGCTACAGCCTTGAACTCAGAAGAGCTCAGCAGGGCTGTCAAGGACAGGGCATTTTTGGGGGCACTCATTCATAGGGTCTCCATAAGCTGGAGACAACTTGGTGGCCACTGGACAACCAGCCCACTTTAAAGACAAAGAACCCTAAGGAATGTTGCCCATCTGCAGTTAGCATTGAAAGCATGTGTCACCTGGTCACAGACCCATTCCTCCCCCCACCCCATCAGTATGGTGAGATCCACTGTATATCTATTTAGATTATAATAGTGATTCTAAATTTGCATCTCTACCTATAAGCCAACATATGAAAATGCTGTACCAATGACTGTCCTCTTTGCAGAGATGCCTGCATTTCCCCTCTTTTTTGCAATTCCTACATGGCCATCCTATGTGATGGGGCTCCATGCGCCCCATAATCAATGGTCAGCTGCCATTTTGTGGGGGCTGGCAGAGGCTTGGATACTCTGATCAATCAAATTTGCCTTCTTCCAATGAAGAGGAGAGGCCAGTTCGCTTAAAAAAAAAACCCCTAACCCCTTGTTTCTTATTGGTAAAATGAGTAGATTTTTGCTACAATAGCCTCTAATTCCTCAATATCTTGCATATTGATATGTAACATGCAGGTGCTCGAATTGCAGGCTTTAATTTCTAGCCCTGTGCTTGCAAATGAGTAGGAGCCTGGTTTGTATTAGGTCATTCTGTACAGGCATCTCTTTCCACTCATTCCTACCTTTTGCTAGATCAGGCTCCTTGCTCCTTGAAGGGGATTCGGCTCCCTTTACTCCCTTGGTTCACATGAAACAACAACCCAGAGCAGGGAATGAAAATGAGTTGTTCTTGAATCATGGGTTGTCTCTAAATATGAAGCTAGCACTATGGTTTGACTATGTGCTGTTAAGCACAAACAACCCAGGAAGAGAAGCCTGAGTTGTTGTTGGGTCAGGAACTCACCCACTGGTCTGGGTGTCCTTACATACAAGTGAGGTAGTTCCTTCCATCCAAGTGGGACAATTCTGAGTTTAAACACATGTGATTCAGTTGGCTTACACCTCCATTTTCCTGTTTTCATTATTATTTTTAATTGTGAGATTCAACAATTAAACCAAAACCAAAATAAAAAGCAGAGAAAGTATTATAGGCTTTTTACATGAAATTTGACTGTTACGTACTCCTCCATATTTTATGCGCAGCAAAATATACTACTGTCCTTAGGGACAGTTGTGCATGGACTTCAAAAATTAGGCAAGACAGCCCTGTATTTGCCCATTTGTAAATTGCACCTCGTCATTAGGAGAGAAATAAACCAGCAAAATATGGATACTAGAAAAGTTGAGATATACACATAATTCTCTTCAAGTTTTTGTAACTGTGGGTGGGCTGGAAATGGCCCTTGAGCAGCTGGAATTCATGAGTGAGAAACACACACACTCCAAGTTTACTGCAGAGAGCTGGTGAAGGGGATTCGGCTCCCTTGACTCATGTGGCAGTGTTTCACAATCAGAAACACACTGCAATAGTTGTTCTCTGGCATGGTTTTAGAAAGCCAGGAGAAACTGCAGTTTAGCTGGCCTTTTCTTTGAGCTATTATTATTGCCATTATTGTTATTATTATTATTGCTCAACATCTGCAGTCAGCTGTAATAGAGAAGGAGCGGGAAAGGAATCTGTTCTCATAGATCAGTTCCAGATGTATGGAAAAATGATCTTAGAAACATAGAAACAGAGCGAGTCAGAAGGGTCCTCCCAGGCCATCTAGTCTGACCCCTGGCTCCGCTCATGACATGTACATCCTATCCTTGAACACCCTCACCAATGGGGCTTCAGTGAAGGGACCCACTGAAGGGGGTCCCTGACCCACCCAATGGGGACCCTTGGGGTCCTAACCCGTGGAAGCCCATTCCATACCCTTGGGGTCCTAACCATCAGAAAGTACTTCCTGGCATCCAAATTAAGTGGTCCCGCCACCTGTCTCCCCCTCCTCTGGCTACTTACTGTATACACCCATGAAGTTGCAGTTCAGCATTTGCAGTCTCAGTCTTTCATGGAATTTTCTGTGCAGTGGCTTGCTCAGAAGATCATTTTCTCCAAGTGAGTCCAAGCTGAACTCCTTGTGAGTAAGCTGGTGCCGCGCCATGCGGTGGCTTACTCACAAGGAGATTTTTTTCTCCAAGCGAGTCCAAAGATCAGTTTGGATTTGCTCTGAGAAAATGATCTTTGCATGCCCCTGCCCCTGCCCTGCCATGTGTGCGAGCCCACCCCACTGGCCTGGCCCGTGCCTCCCACCCACACCACCTTGGGGGCCGGCACCCATCGCCAGCACCAAATTCATGGTTTTTCACAATTCATGGGTGCTGTAGGAATGTAACCCCTGTGAATTTCAGGGGACTACTGTACATGTTGATAGAAGCCCCTTTTGTTGCTCCTGATGTTCTTTGCAAGTCTCAGCTCATAATTAGCCTTAGTCTTGTGAAGAATCCTTCTGCAACGGGCCTCCTCCTCACAATATATCTTTTTGTCTACTTACCCCAGTGTCCATTTCCTACAGAGTTTCCTCTTAGGTATAATCCCTCTTACCACCTCCTTTTGCATCCACTGTGGTGCTGTCCTTTGCCTCCCCACCTTACTAACTAGTGGTATCATCAAGGCTTGCGCCTCCAAGACATCCCTTTGGAGTGCTATCCACCCCTCCTGAACTCCCTTGTCTTCCAGTACCCCCTCCCAGGAGACTTTCCCCAGTCTGGCCTTCAGTTGACAAAAGTGGGCCCTTGTGAAGTCCCAGCTTCTAGTTCTCAACCTGCTGCACATCCCCATTCCCCTGATGACTTGCCTGCAGAGCTTCCCTAATCAGCACCCCATCTATCAGCTTCTCCCTATTGGTCAAGAACAAGTCAAGGATATTTTCCCCTCTTATCGCCTCCCAGACCCTCTGCATGAAAATCCCTCCCTCTGTAGTGTCCAGGAAGTGTCCAGTGGCCTGGCTGTCGCTGCTGAATGAGTCTCCCAACTAATACCTGGGAGAGTGAAATCTCCCATAATTATTGGGTCCCTCCCCTGAGATATCCTTCAAATCCGGTCTGTCAGGACATTGTCCAGGGTCTCAAGCTGACCTGGAGGGCGATTAACATACCCCTACTGTCAGGTCCCTTCCCCTGTCAAAACTCCTTCACCCAGACTGTCTCTACCAGATCCCCAGGTGCACCACATTCTAGTTCATTGCATCCTACTCCTTCCCTGACATATAGAGCTACACCCCCTCCCCTCTTTCCCTTCCTGTCCTTTCTAAACAGGTAATACCCCTCGATGTTTACATTCCAGTCTTGCCTTTCATCTTACCAAATTTCCATGATCCCCACCAGGTCATACCCTCCTATTCCCAGGAGAGCCTCAAGCTCTTCCTGCTTCTTACCCATGTTCCTAGCATTGGTGTACATGCACCTCATGCTCCTTCCCACAGATCCCTCCTCCTTCCTCCCATGTTCCATAACACTGGCCCCCTCCTCATAGGAGTCCTTCCAGCAGTACCTTTAACACCCTGGTTCCAAAACCATGATCCTCTCCCCTGAGGCTGAACCCCCCCCCCCCACCAGCTCAGTTTAAAGTCTTCCGAATGAAGCTTGCTAGAGCATCTCCAAAGGACCTTTTCCCCATGCTCGTGAGGTGCAACCCATCCCTCACCAGAAAGTCCATTCTCAAGAAACTGGGTGCTGACGACAAGGAACCCAAAGCGTTCCTTCTGGCACCACACCCTTAGCCTGTCGTTCACCTCAGCAACCCTCCTTTCCCTGGCTGGCCCAAATTCCTGGACTGGCAAGAATCTTGCACCCTGCTTATATGTCTGCTACTCAGGCTTATGTCAGTGACCCTTTCCAGGATGGTGTATGGTCCACTGTGTTTTTATGATACATACAAATAAAAGAAAAAGTTGGCATAATACTCTAAAGCACCATTCCCAACCATGTGTCCTCCAGGTGATTTGCACCCCAGTTTCTGTCAGCCTGGTCTATACGCCCAATTGCTGACAGTCCCTGGGTGGTTTACAGCAATTGGCAAGCTGGGAGAGGGGGTTGTATATTTATTTATTAGCTTTATCTCACCTTTTTTTTGCTGAAAAACTCAAAGCAGCTTACATGATTTTCTTCCAGCTCTCAATCATATCCCTACAACAACAACCCTGTGAGGTAGGTTGGGCTGAGAGTCTGCATCTGGACCAAAGTCACCCAGTTGGCTTAATGGCTGAGCAGGGACTAGAACCCAGGTCTCCTGAGTCCCAGTCCTACACTCTTAACTGCTACATCCCACTGGGTGTCTTGTTGTGCCATGAGAACTAGGCACTGGTTTGCCAGGGTTAATTTTTTAGGGCTCATAAGCCACCCTGAAAATTCATGGCCTGTAGTTGGGGCTATGACCCCTGATGGGTGATCATGTCATCTGAACTCAAATGGGAGTTAACCCCAGCCATATGAGAGCTGCTTGGCGGTCACAGCAGACTCCCCTTGCTGCCCTTGCTAGTGGCATGCAAGACTGCTGCTGATCACCATCCCCAAAGTGCCCAACCAGCAGGCAGGGATGGCTGTCAGAGGCTGTCCCCTCCTGCTGCACTACCACACTGTGCTGAGCTCCCTCTGTCATTCAGCACAGTGGGGGGGGGGGGAGGGCACAGGGATCTCTGCTGCCCCCTGCAGCAGCAGTCATGATGGTGGCTTGCCTCTGCTGTTGGGAGCAGAAAGCAGGGCTTTAGAAGAGGCCACTCAGGGTAGCAGCCGGATCACCTCTTCCCCTGCTCCAGGGTTGCTGCCATGCAGTTCTGGCAAATCTCTGCCAGTTGACCCTAAGTGGCATTTAGGAATCGTGTGGGTTGCAGTTAGTGGTGCACCATTGCAGCAGGGAAGAAAATCTTGGTGCTCTGGCAGAGTCCCTGGAATAGCTGCAAGAGGACGGTGTGAAAACCAAGGGGTTTGGGGGCTGCTGCCTCTGACATGCCCCACTACCAGTGTTGGCACATGATGGGGCCTCAGTTGATGCCACGGTATGAATTAAAGCATCATGTGAACTGTGCCATGGATTGTAGCTGGGGTCGCTGTACCCGCAATGTGGTTTGCATGTTGTCCAACCCTGTTTCAAGCTGCTCAGCAAGAACAGCAAAGAGCTGCTTTAGAGCCACCCCCAGCAGCAGCTGCTCCACCAGTGTCCAAGTGGTTCTTTGGCACCACCGCCACAAGTTCATCACCCTTTCTAAAAGCAATTGGGGTGGGGTGGCACTAACCTGTGTAAATTTGTTCATCGTTTCTGTTCCAGTCCTTTGCAGGGACACATGAGTGGAGGACCAAAGGTGGACCTTTGCCTGGCTAGAGTCCTTGCATCTGCTGTCAAAGTACAGCAGGCAACAGTCATGGACATTGACCAAACAAGGCTACATGCAGGTTGTTTTGTGCAGACTTAACAGGTGTCACTTGAAAACCAAGCCGAAGAGGGTTTTTCCTTGAAAGGGGGTGGCAGGCATATCCCTCCCTTTTCACACTTCCCCAAGACACTAGATACCCTGGAAAGGGACTCCAGGTAGTCCCCCTGCCCTGCCACTTCTCCTAATTACTTTCTTTTGACAACTGTCAAAGTGGTGGGGGTGGCCTTTCATTTCAACCTATCTAGCAAATCTAGTGGAGGGGGTGGGTTGGACAGGGAAATATATGCAGTTTTTATGGTTCTTCATTTCCTTGTCCCCAAAACATTTGCTAGATAGGTTGAAATGAAAGGCCACCCCCACCACTAGATTTGCTAGATAGGTTGATGGAAAAGAACCCCTTCTTTTGACATTTGTGGATCACTATGTTGTATGAACTTGCCCATATTTCCCCCCCCCCTTTGGGTGGGGTGGGGGGTCATTTGGTAGCACCAGCACCCTTAAAGAGGATCTAAGAAAAAAAGATAACTGCTGGTTCTTTCTATTTTTCTAAGTTACTCAGAAGTCATTGATGTCTGGTGAAGGGTCCCACCCCTCCAATCTTTGGGATGGAAATTATTTCATTAAAGCCATTTGTTTATTGTTTTTCTCTTAGAACAATCCATGAAGTTTATGCAACAGGGCACTTTAACTGATTGCTGGAATAGGTCTTTTTATTTTTCCCAAGTTGGTACTCAAGAAAGTGTTTACTAGTAGAAAAAAACACACACACTACCAAAACCTGCTGAAGCATATGCCTTGCACCTGCTCTTTCCTGTGTCTAAACTCAGCATGTTTTTGAGTTTAGAGATTTTGCAAATACTCAGAGATTTTGCAGCAAAATGCAGAAAAATAAAACAAAAGTCAAAGCAAGCAGGTCAAATTTTCTTTGCACAGAAACTTGGAGAGTGCTTCAGCCCTGCAGGGTATTATTAGGCTGATGACAAGCAAATTTCTTCCAAATAAGACAATCAAAGGTCACAATGCAACCACATCTATCTTAAGGAACAGGAGAGCACAATATTTCTTGCACTATTTAAACTGAGGGCTTTTAGTCAGGTTTTCAAATTTCTGGCCATTGATGTATTATATGATGCGTTTCTTCATAATAGCCCTAAAAGGCTTGCATAATATGGGATTCCTTGGCTCTTTCCTGTTATCTGTTGAGCTTAAGCAATGGACCATGTGCACTGCCCAAGTGATCATTCTCTAAGGCAGGGGTCAGCCACCTTTAACACTCAAAGAGCCATTTGGATTCGTTTCCCACAGAAAAGAAAACACCAGGAGCCACAAAATCCTTTTGACATCTAAAATGAAAATAACACTGCATATATCATTTTTTACCTTTATGCTATGTATAAAAAATCGATAGTGTGTTGCATTTATGAAGTCAATGAACTGCTACAGAGAAAACTGCTACAGAATTTTTATTTCTGCATGCAACAAAAACATTTTGAACTTCAAAAAAAAGACACTGGGTTGAAGGTTACTTTCAAATAAAATACTCAATGTCTATTTGAGTCCTCTTCGTATTTATGAAATAAAAAGCCAAACCTGCAGCAAACCAAAAATGTCTTCTGCTTCTGTGTGCCCTCATCCTTTTACCACGTGTACTGGAGGGTGCAGTCAGCTGTCAACCTGAATAAAAAAAGGACTAATTGATACTTTCATACAGTAAGTAGAGTTTCTGCAATACAACAAATATAAATAATAGTCTGGTGAAATACTGAACAAACATCCCTCTCCCAATGTAATAATGTTGCTGGAATTTTTATAAGAATCTTCTTAAAACAAGGAAGTAGATCTATACCTTCATTATGATTTAGCTGCAGCTCTTGTTCAGTCACTAGAAACTGTTATTTTTAATCTTACATTATAAACTGGTAGGATTCCTTTCATATATTTTGAATAGGAAAACAGCTTCCTGCAGAGTCAAAGTCAGTGCTAAAGGGCTGCATGCATTAAACAGCAAACCCCATAAGTTCATCAGCAGTAAAAGCAAATGAATCTACCCACGTACCATTAAAATGTTCGATTTTCTTCAGAAGCATTTCTTTTCTTCAATGTATCCATGGTTGGCCTTCCAGGGGAAAAAGCTCAGTAAATCGTGAAAAGCTCAGTAAATCGGCATGGGTCGCAGATTGGCGGCTGTGCCAGTGCGTGTTTTGAGTGACAGAGCCGCAGCAGAGGAATTCAAGAGCCATGTGCGGCTCCAGAGCCATGGGTTGCCTGCCGTCTCCTGCTCTAGACTTTTACATCAAGGCTGACAAGCTATAGGAGTCTTCTGCAACCTGGTGCCTTTGGGGCATGTTAAACTACAACTCCTATTGTCCTCAACCAGCATGATCAAAACACATTGGGAGGCCACCAGCTTGGGGAAACTCGTGTTATAGAATGATCCCTGACGTGAAACAAGAGGCCATTCTGTCCGCCTTTTATGCCTTTCCTAGAACAAGGGTAGGAAGAAGGTGCCTCTCCAGATGGTCTAGACCTCAACTGCCTGCATTCCTGAGCATTGGCCATGATGGCAGGGGCTTCTGGGAGCTGATGACCAAAGCACCCACAGCTCTACTTTCTGCCCATCCTTGATCTAGAACACAAAGGATCAGCAGGTCTACAGATTAAAAGCTGTAATAAATACATGTGTAGCAAGGCCATCTCACTGCCTGAAGGAATACAAAAACAGGCAGTAATGAGAACCTGGGAGGGGAGATGCCCCAGGGGCAGAAAAGGATAGAATGTGTGAAAAAATGTGGAGTGACTGGTGGAAAGATGGAGACTTGCATGAGGGAATGGGCTACTTGTAGCCCTCCAGATGTTGTTGGGCTATGATTCCTGTCAGTCCTCACCAGTAGTCAGTGAGAGAGGGATGGGAGTTGCAGTCCAGCAACAACTGGACAGCTGTAATTGCTCACTTTGCTTACATTTCATGTAGTTTTCAGTAGCAAATATGGCTATGCAGCAATTGGAAATTATGGGTTTCATTTAAAGGAACCGAAGGGTAGAAAGTTGGATTCTGATAAGCAAGTAACAGAAAAGAAGTGGCCTCTTTCCAGCTTCCTTACCCTCCTCTTTCTCCTCTCCCAGTGAGATGGAGCACTGATTCACCACCTGCATGTAAAAGCAATGAATCCTGTGCACCATTCTGGTCACTGCACCTAAAAAGGGATATTGTAGAGTTGGAAAAACAAGGATGACTAAAATTGTGAAGGGCTTGGAGCAATTCCCTCTGGAGAAATGTTGCAACAGCTGGGGTTGTTCAGCTTAGCAAAGAGAGGAGTAAGGGGAGAGGCATCTAGAAGTGTGCATGTTGTGGAGAAAATAGATCAGGTGACAGTTTTCCTCTTGTAATACTAGAACCCAGGGCATTGCATGAAACTGATTTATTATAAGATTTATGACTGATACATGGAAAGATTTCTTCCCATGGATCCTAATTAAACTATGGGATCCTCTTCCACAGGGTGTAGTAATGATGACCATCACTCTGGTTGGCTTTAAAAGAGGATGCAACAAATTCAGGGGAAGAGAAGGTTACCAATGGCTAGTCCTGATGGTTATATGCACCCCCTAGAAGCAGAGACAGAATGTTCATGCACACCGGTTGCAGGGGAATATTTGCTGGAGCACGCTAGTGCACATGTGTCCTGCTTGTAGGTTTCCCATGCACGGACAGAATGCTAGACCAGATGGACCCTTGGTCTGATGCAATGTGGCTCTTCTTATGTTCTTGGATCCTTGAACCAAGTATGTTATTTTGTTCCCATTATCTCTCCAGGCATTTGAATCCAGGCCAGTTTTCTTCACTGAAACTCAGGGATGGGGTATGAGGCGAGACTGAGGGAACTGGGTCTCCTCAGCCTGGAGAAGAGAAGACTCAGAGGGGATATGTTGGCGACATACAGGTATGTGAGGGGATGTCACATGGAGGTGGGCAGAGACCTGTTCTCCCCTGCAGAGGAAGGCAGAATGCACTCCAACGGAGCAAAGCTCAGGGAGCCAAGGTTCAATTTGGATGCCAGGAAGCACTTCCTGACAGTTAGGAACCCCGAGGGCGTGGAATGGGCTTCCACGGGAGGTCGTTGAGGCGCCATCAGTGCGGGTGTTCAAGGATAGGCTGGACATGCACATGGTAGGCATGTCATGAGCGGAGCTGGCTGGTGCCGGAGGTCAGACTAGATGGCCCGGGAGGCCCCTTCTGACTCGCTCTGTTTCTGTTTCCCAATCGGATGCTCTCCAGATGTTTTGGATGACAACTCCCAGCATTTCCAGCCACTGGACATGCTGGTTGGAGTGAATGAGAAGTATTGTCTGAAACCACGGCTGAAGGGCACCAGATGTTGGGGTCAGGGTGTGGGCTGCATTACCCAGTCTTTACTTTTGCAATGTTTTGATGGAAGGAAGAACTACTACTGTGCAGAACTTGCTGCTGCAGAGCAAAATCTATGCACTCTGCATAGGGCATATGAACACCGATGAGCCAAGACCAAGCACTTATTGCTTTTAAACAGCTGAAGGCTGAAAGCAAAAGATTACACAGGTGCCCAGTTTTACTAATTTATACTGACTGCAGAATAACAGGCTCATTAATCAATCCAAACGTTTTAACTTTGGCAGATTATGCTGCATTTTCCCTTTCAAGCAAGGCCATCTCTGATATGCAGGTGAAGAGACCGATTACAACCCCAAACAGGCCACCTGAGGCTGTGAATGCAAGATGTCAGGGTGGCCAGATTGAGTAACTCTGGCCCAATTCAGAAGGCTGGCATTCAATTAATCCCATTGTTTTCTGTCTCAGGATGACAAAAGGGTGCAAGTTATCTTCACAGCACAGAAAGACTAACAGTTTTGCCCAGCAAAAGGTTACCTTACAGAGTTAGAGTTTTGATCATATGGACACAGAGATTTATGCCATTACTGCAAAATGACTGCTACAGATGTATTCACACCCAGTTTTTAACTCAGTTTGATAACTAATATACAGATAAGAACTGATTCCTAGTAGAGGAACCTCAATTTGCATGCAGTGTAGAATCTGGAATTTTCAGAGGCCTATTCAATATTTGCACCTTCCTGGGGATGCTCCGAATCATAGCAATGAGTGTTTTCCCAAGCAATTCACTTCCCCACAAGTTACCCTAGCAGCCAAACCAGACACAATATTAATCATGCAGCAGCAGTAGCATAATTCATTACAATGAAACCATTGTAAGAGTGGTTTCAGTTGCAGCCATATTGGCGGACTTATTGGATTGGGACTTTGGTATGGAGGAGCAAATGTTAGCCTTTTGAACCCACTATGATCCCAGTACAAATCCCCTTCTTGTATCCTATTTTCTTCAGAAGAAAAGCCTCTATAGGTGTGGGAGGGCCTCAGTTCAAATCAGGATTGTGTTTTGGAGCAATGCCTCCCCCCACCCACTGGCCCATTCCCAAATGTTTAAAAAACTCAAATTGCAGAATAACTAACCCAGATGACAATGATGCATCCTGTTTGTTCCTCTTGCTCAAGATGACCTACATTAAAATTCTAGAAGGCATTTCATTGCTTATGGTTTAGGTATCCTATATCTGCCCCTCTTCCAACCTTGCCTGGCATGCTGTGCTCTAAATGTTGTCTGAGAAGACTGGGAGTTGCACCTCAGGACAGCAAGATGGGCAGCAAGGTGCACATCTATCACTACTTGCCTTCCCTCTTTCCACAGTTGTTCCTCCTTATCATGTTATTCAATTCCTTGCAAAAGAAAAGAACCTATGCTGCATAAAACTAAGCCAATTCAAGGTGTGACGGAGCCCCACCTGACTCAAGGCATCATCTCCACTGCATTTGTGAAAGCAGTGGACTAAATTTCCTTCCTTGACAGTTTAACTTTCCAGGAACATTCTAAGAGGAGCAATTTACAATACAGCTGAATAGACTACTGGTGGGAAAAACTGGACAGATTTAGTCATCTTGTTGCTGTATTACTTTTCATTGCAAACCAGGTTGCAGTCTTATGTGTTGTTCTACCCAGATTCCCAGCCACACCCTGTTGTCTTTGGCCCTGCTCCGCTGAATGTCCCAGGAAAATGGGTGAGCCCCTCTACCTCCTCACATAAGCCCCCTCCAAGAGGGGTTCACCATCTCCATGCAAGGGCCAGGGACCCTGTTGGGAAAAGAAATCAGCATTAGCATGTTGGGCATCATGTCTATGTTTGACTGTAAAGGTGTACGGCTGTAACACTAAATGTCAACGAGTAAGGTGAGGATTGTCTTCCTTCATCCTATTCAGCCATTGTAGCAGAGCCTGGACGGTGACCCATGTGAATGGGATACCCCAGTGATAATGTCTCAATCATGGAATATTGGCGCACTTGTGGCTCCAGTTTATGGCTCAACTGGATGCTCAGCTGGCCCTTCTCCCTGGGTCAGAACTGTCCCCAGATGTCAGTTTGTAGGATAAATGGCCAGGAGAAATCTGGCAACCATAAAACAGGCTGATTGAGGAGGCAGGTTCTCAAGTCTTCAAAAGCTTGCTCCATTTCCCTGGACTACACTAGGGTATGGCTCTGCCTTTTTTTAAGTGCATCAGTCAAGAGGGCCGCTTTGGAAGAGAAATGAGAAATGAATTGTCAATATTAACTGGCAACCCCCAGAAATTGTTGCACTTCCTTTTTTGTGCGAGGTCGTGGCCACTGGCTTAACTTATCTGCCATAGGCTGTATCTGACCATGCCCTACAATATATCCCAAATACTGTACCTCCTGTCGAGCTATTTTACATTTGCTTGTATTAGCCATCAAGCCAGCCTGTCTTAAAGCTGCTAATACTTGCTGGAGGTGGTCTAGATGTTCCTCCCAAGTGTGACTGAATATCACAATATTGTCGATATAGGCTGCTGCACAATGAGACAAAAGCCCCTAGACATTGTCCATAAGCTGCTGAAAGGTTGCTGCAACCCCATGCAACCCAAAAGGCATATATTTAAATTGAAAAAGCCCTATGGGGTGGCAAAGGCCGTCTTTTCTTTCGACTCTTCAGTTAATGGAATTTACCAATATCCCTTGGTGAGATCTAAGGTGGAAAGGAAATGGGCCTGCCCCAAAGGATCCAGCAACCCATCTATGCGGGGCATGGGGTAGGCATCAAACTTTGATACTGCATTGACCTTTCTGAAATTGATCCAGAAGCAGACACTCAGATCAAGCTTGGGTACTAAGACCAGCTGACTTCTCCAAGTGCTCACTGATTCCTCGATGACCCCTAATTGAAGCATCTGTCTTACCTCCTCTATTATCACTTACTTCAGTTGAGGTGGGTAGGTTCATATTGGTACTCTGACAATGGCCCCAGGGACTGTTTGAATATGATGGGCTACGACTCTTGTGCACCCTGATTGATCAGAGAATACCTCAGCAAATTCCACCTCCAAGGCCCAGACTTGTGTTACCTGACCAGGTGTCATGCAAGCTGACTCAGAAGAGTCTTTGGTGCACATAGAGGAGAGGGAGACTTCCCGTGGGAACCAGACTTCGTTGCAGGAAGATGTATATTTGGTGACAGTAGTTCAAACGCCCCCTCCCCCCACTCCCTGGTGACACTCTTCAAAGGGAAGAAGGCGCAGAGAGGGGTAAGATTCAGGGGAAAACCAAAAGTGTACAGCAACTGGAGGCCAGTCGAGAGGTTGCCGAGGAAATGGCTGAGACACCTGCTAACAGTCTTGGGAACACAGGAGTTAACTTTGACCAAGGGGAGTTAGCAGATGTGTACTTTCACAGATGCACATGCAGATTGGGGCAGTTGGAGATAAGACAGTTGGAATGACGGAGGGAGAGAAGTTTGTCAGACCCACCCATCGAGGGATGGCCCAGGTGAGTTAAAAGTATTCTGTGAACTAATCCCATTCAGAAAGAGAGGACTACTTCATCATCATCACTACCATCATCATTATCATCATCTCTCATGGTTTTAATTGCTGACTCTATGTAGAATAAAGACTTTAGTGGTGACAACCAGGTTCATTGCTTTCATTGGGAAGGAGCACCAGCCACATGACAGCGAGTGTTAGTTGGGGATCAAGGGATAACTTTCCAGGGTAGATAGACGGAATCTCAGGTCCCTCGGCTGTGCAATCTGCCCGGTGGCTGGAACTCTCTCTGTCTTTCCAGGCTTTGAATAGATTTACATGGTAAATCTGGATTGAGTGCTTCTTATCAGTGAGACTTATCTCATAGTCTACTGGCCCCACCCTTCTAATGACCTCAAAGGGACCCTGCCACTGTGCAAACAACTTGCCTCCTCATGTGGGTAGGAGCAGGAGAACACGCTTGCCCATTGGAAAATCTGGGGTTGGACCCGCTGATCATAATAACACTGCTGCTCCCCTTGGGCCTGCCTTAAATTACTTTCAGCCTGCTGAGCTAGGTCAGTGAGGTGCTTTCTCATATCCAGCACATACTAGAGGGTGGAGGTGGGTTCCGGGGTTGAGGTTTCCCAATGTTCCTTGACAAGATCCAGAATTCCCCGGGGGTGCCACCCGTGTAGCAAGTCGAAAGGTGAGAACCCTAAAGAGACTTGAGGCACCTCCCTTATCGCAAACATCAAGGGCCCCAACAGAACATGCCATTGATGTGGATAGGCTGACACCAACTTTTAAAGCATCTGCTTAAGTTAAACTGTTCCATTAGACCATTGGTCTGTGGGTGATATACTGTTGTGCATAAAGGCCTTATCTTCAACGGGGCCCACATCTGCCTCATCACCTGGCTCATGAAATTAGTGGCTTGATCAGTCAAAATCTTGGGTAAGCCCACCCTGGCAAAACCCCCCATCAATTCCTGGGCAATAACCTGAGCTGAGGTACTTCTTAGAACCACGGCTTCAGGGTATTGGGTAGCATAGTAAATCACCACCAGTATATATTGGTGTCCCTGGGCTGACCTCTCCAAGGGCCCTATCACGTCTACCCCAATCCTTTTGAAAGGCTCCCCTATGACTGGCATTGGTACCAAGGGCCCCACAGGGGCTCCATTCCCCTGAGTCTTCTGGCATTCAGGACAGGACAAGCTGTACTGCTTGACCCGGGTCTACTGTATACCCCTGGCCAGTAGAACCTCTGGACTAGCCTGTCGGTGGTTTTCTCCACAGGTAGGTGGCCAGTGGTAGGCAGGTTGTGGGCCAGTCGTAAGACTGCTAACCTAAGGGGTTCAGGTATCACCAACTGTCTCAGTTCTTCATGGCCTTCCCATGCAGGTACGACCCTATAAAACAACCCCCTCCCCTGCAATGTCAAAGTGGGGACTAAGCCTTGCACACTCTCTTGCTTCTGAGGGGTCCTGGGCTTGCCTCAGGGCATGGACAAGGGAGGCATCATTTTGCTGGAGGAAGACCAGCCACTTATGAGAGGTATGCAGAACTGCAAGGCCTATGTCTTCCTTCTCTCCTGCCAAGACAACCTCTGAGCTCACCTCCCTCACCAGTTCTTCAAAATGGGGCCAATCATGTCCAATTATCAAGCCATAAGCTAAACTAGGGACAACTTACATAGTTGTACCTTCCCCCTTACAGCTTGTCCCACCGGGTTGAGTAAGGCTTAATGTCCCCTTGTATACACTTAACCTATAGTATCTTGGCCAAGGTGCTGCCCCAGGCTTGCCTAACCAGGATGCGACCAAGGCCTCAACCTCCTCCCCATCCACCCTGGCCTGAACCTGCCAAGCTTGCTGAGGGGCAGCACTCACTGGAGCAGACCACCAGGCTTCCACGAAGTTACACGCCATAAAAGGACAGTCCCGCTGGAAATGCCCCTCCTTGCCACAAGTAAAACACACTGGCTTCAGGTGGGACCCTCTTCCTTTCCCATTTGTAAGGCGTGGAGATGCTGGGGTGGGGGCAGGTGTACACGCTTCTGGCGGGGTGACATTCTTGCACCTCATGCCCCTTCCAGTGAATGTTGGTTCAGCTGCTCTTGACCTCTCTGGGCCTCTGCTGCCACAGCCCACAGGTGCTCTCCGTCTCTGGCCCTCCTGCCAGGGTGGCCCTGCCTGTCCCCTTCATCTGGCTCCTCAGCAGCCATAAAGGTCTCCATAAGCATGATGGCATCTTCTAGGGTTTCAGGTCTCTAGCATCAAACCCAGTTTCTGGCTGGGCCAGGCAAGATGGTTACAAACTGTTCCAGCATGACCAGCTCAGCCACCTGTTCAGCGCTGCAGACTGCTGGTTTCAACCATCTCAGTCCATTAGCGTGAATCTTCTGTTCCAAGGCCCTGGGAGACATGCCAGTTGTATAGACAACCCCTTTCATCCCCCGCCTATAGGTCTCTTTGGAGACATTCAAGATCCCTAGAATGGCCAACTTCATTAAATCATATTGGCCTGCAGCTTCTGGGGTGTGTCCCCTGCTTCTTGGGCAGGACCGATGAGGCAAGGAGTCAGGATGAGGGCCCACTGGTCTTTGGGCCACTTGGCAGTCAAGGTAACCCTTTCAAATGTATTTCGAAAGGCTTCAGGGTAATCTTCTGTGGTCATCTTAGAGATATGGATATGACCTGGGCCTTTTCCTCCTGTCTGCCCGACTATGGTTTCAGCCTGAGGACCTTGTAGTCCTCCGAGCACTTGCTGAAGCAAGGAACTTTGGTCCTGGAGATGGGCATTGAAAACTTGCTCCATGGGTCATGCCTATTGTGCTGCTAATTGCTGCAACAGGTGCTGCTGCTCCTGGGCCTGGAGCCTTTGCTGCTCAACCCATCAAGCCATCCAGGAATCAGCTGCATTCAACCCTGCTGCCCTGCCCCCACTCTCCACCATTGTGACTGTATTACAATGGTGCACACTAAATGGAGCACACTAAAGACACATTGTTCTTGTATTTCCATGAGAGACACAAGGAAGTCAGTGCACTCACCAGGCCTTTTTATTGCTGGTTACACATTCCACCACTTTGCTTCCCGAAGCGCCAAAGCCCTTACTTGCTCCAGTCCTCTTACCTCCTGTCTCTATGGCAACAAATGGCATCGCCCCCACAGTAATGGGGAGCTGTGTCTCTTCACCACCAGGTTTCCCCTCGCTGCTTGCGTCTGCCTACCTGAGAGCAGCAGCCAAACCAGCCCTTCACAAACAAGACTCACATCTCTTCTTTTGCTCCTCTCTTCTGTGACTCTCTGCCTGTCTCCCTCTCTCTCCTCCTCCCCTTTCCCTTCCTCTGCTTCCTCTTTATACCCTTCTCTCACACACCACTCCACCCACCCCAGCTGTTCCTTCCCCAGCTGGCAATCTTACACAGCTGCACTCTTGCCCACGTCTCCCAGCCATTGCAGTCTAGTGTGTTGTTCTGCCCAAGCAGAATCCCAGCCATGCTCTGTTGTCTTCAACCCTGCTCCATTGAATATACCCTCCCAGGGGGGCAAAGGTGTGATGACGGGTAAAACCAGTTGCGTCCAGACTCTTTCAGTAAGTAGGATGTTGACGGATTGCGTTCTGGCCAAGTGAGGTGTTGAACTGGCAGGTCCCAGTGCCAGGAATGAAAGCCAAATCAAACTCACTAAAAGAGATGCGTTTTCATCAGTGTTAAGATGTGCGGCATTAACTGAGGGAGCTGCAAAGCTCTTATGCGGAGTAGACCCATGAAGAACATTTTTGATTGGAATGTCAGTGTGCCATCAATTCAATTGAACTCCCTTAATTCCAGGAACTCCTTCATGGATCACTGCCTTGTCGTGGCGAAGGGGCTTGCGTAACTCAATGAAGCTATGAGCTATGCCGTGCAGGGTCACCCAAGACGGACAGGTCATAGCAGAGAGCTCTGACAAAATGTGATCCACTGGAGAAGGAAATGGCAACCCACTCCAGTATCTTTGCCATGAAAACCCCATGGACAGTACCAAAAGGCAAAATGATATGACACCGGAAGATGAGCCCCTCAGGTCGGAAGGTGTCCAATATGCTACTGGGGAAGAGCGGAGGGCTAGTACTAGTAGCGCCAGAAAGAATGAAGCGACTGGGTCAAAGCCGAAAGGACACTCAGTTGCCGATGTATCTGGAGGTGAAAGGAAAGTCCGATGCTGCAAAGATCTTTACTCCATAGGAACCTGGAATGTCAGATCCATGAATCAAGGCAAGCTGGATGTGGTCAAACAAGAGATGACAAGACTGAACATCGACATCTTAGGAATCAGTGAACTAAAATGGACAGGAAAGGGTGAATTTAATTCAGATGACCATCAGGTATACTACTGCGGGCAAGAATCCCTCAGAAGAAATGGAGTAGCCTTCATAGTCAATAAAAGAGTAGGAAAAGCAGTACTGGGATACAATCTCCAAAATGACAGAATGATCTCAGTTCGAATCCAAGGCAAACCATTCTGCATCACAGTAGTCCAAGTCTATGCCCCAACCACTGGTGCTGAAGAGGCTGAAGTTGACCAGTTCTATGAAGGCCTACAACACCTTCTAGAATTAACTCCAAAAAATGATGTCCTTATCATCATGGGGGATTGGAATGCTAAAGTAGGAAGCCAAAAGATAACTGGAATAACAGGCAAGTTTGGCCTTGAAGTACAAAATGAAGCAGGGCACAGGCTGGTAGAATTTTGTCAAGAGAATACGATGGTCATAGCAAACACTCTTTTCCAACAACCCAAGAGACGACTCTACACATGGACATCACCAGCCGGTCAACACAGAAATCAGATTGACTATGTGCTCTGCAGCCAAAGATGGAGAAGTTCTATACAGTCAGTAAAAACTAGACCAG
>JAIXND010000779.1:5389623-5461244 GCA_023646645.1 Varanus salvator macromaculatus | reverse complement strand
GAAGGAAGGACTCCCTGGAGAAGAGCCTAATGCTGGGAACAATAGATGGCAAAAGAAGAAGGGGACGGCAGAGGATGAGGTGGCTGGATGGAGTCACAGAGGCGGTTGGTGTGAGCGTGAGTGGACTTCGGGGGATGGTGGAGGACAGGAGGGCCTGGAGGAATGTTGTCCATGGGGTCGTGATGGGTCGGACACAACTTCGCGACTAACAACAACAACAATTCCAGGAAGGAACACAATAGGAAAAGCATTGTCTTGATCATTACGTTGTTCTGAGCTCTTGTAATCATGGATGGGGTAAAGTGCTCATCAGAGCAGTGCAACTAACACTGACGTTTAATGGAAAATGCAAGTGTTCCCCTCCGTTCAAACGAGCACGCCTGTGTTGTTTCATTGTTCAATTGTAGGGTCATACTGATGCTTCAGGGTACGGGGGACAGAGGTGTGATGACTGGTAAACCCAGTTGCATCCAGACTCTTTCAGTAAAGATGATGTCGATGAATTGTGTTCTGGCCAAGTGAAGTGTTGAACTGGCAGGTCCCAGTGATAGGAATTAAAGCCAAATCAAACTCACTAAAAGAGATGTGTTCTCTTCCTCATTAAGATGAGCACCCTGAACTGAGGGAGCTGCAGAGCTCTTACACAGAGTAGACCCATGAAGAAAGTGTTTGAATGGAATGTCTGTTTGCACCATCAATTCAGTTGAACTCCCTGAATTCATATATTTTAGCCTTTGGATACTGTCCATGGGGTTTTCATGGCAAGGGTATTGGAATGGGTTGCCATTTCTTTCTCCACTGTATCACCATTTGTCAGAGCTCTATGCTGTGACCTTTCCATCTTGGTCAGAGCTCTATGCTGTGACCTTCCCCTGCACAGCATAGCTCATAGCTTCATTGTGCTATGCAAAACCCTTTCACCATGGCAAGGCAGTGATCCATGAAGAGGGCTCTATGAAGGGGGATCCATGAAGGGTACCATACAAGAGAAGGCAAAAAACACCAGTGCTTCTTTGAGAAGTCCTAATGACAGCAAGATTGTCTAATAACTGAGGTTTTTAATTCTAGATCTTAATTTCAGTTCTCATAGAACTGGATGGTTAGCAATCTTCATATATGCAATATATGCAATAACCAAGAGGAGTATGAAAAACAGCACAGGTATTCACTGGGTAACATCTGCCTGTGGGTTAAGCCTTCCTACTGTCTGGAAGGTAGTCAACATGATTTTTCTCCACCATCCTCTGCTTCTCACTTCTGTTTCATTGTCTTGCTTGTAGCAGATGAATTATGCTACAGGAGAAGGCAGTATCTAGAACTGCAGGAAGTAAACCAAAAAGTGGGGCATATTCTTTGTTTAGGGTGTACTGATACTATGCAGCTATTGTGAGGGTGCAACACTGATACAAAAATGTACTATTATGATGAATACCAATGTTCTATTCTCCTGTTGATACAGGTATGAGGCATCCAACCATAAGATGTGTCATTGTTAAGCAACACCCTTGGAAGTGGCTGCCCTTAAAAAATGCGAGAATGTACATACATACATGTCCAGAGGCCATCTAAACCAAGGTGAAATTGTCTATTTTGTAGTATCCTGTGAAAGTGCTTCCTGAGGACTTTGTGATGGACTTTGAATATGGATGACCTGATGTTACATATGTGATGGTTGCTTTAGCAGAGATGAAACTAGGTGTTGTGATTTATAGGTAAGACAAAAAGATATCAAAGTGGAATTGAGCTCTTTTCCACTATGGATGTGATATGGAAGGACTCAAATAGGGTATTTATCATCTGAATGATTGAAGAAATCTCTTCTGACACCAAGGCTTATGCCATGAAAACAGAATCAGAGCCTTGCAAAAGAAAAAAAAAATCAGATCCTTGAATCTATTAAAAAATAGAGTTGATCTTCAGAATGAATGTAGGGTTTGTTGTGAAGATTCTTCTGTCTTTATAGAAAATGCTGATGGGCAAAACAAAAACAATAGGTACAAAATGAAAAATAGGAATAAATGCTAAAGAGTACATTTTACGCAACTATGGAACTCATACTCTAATCTTTTAACCTCATACAGTTTTTATTACCAAGCATTCAGATTACTGAATTAAGATTTATTTTTTATGGTAAATTTCGTAGCCACATTACTTGAGTTTTTGCAATCATTGTCTGTGAACTGCTGAAGCCCTAACACAAGGACAAAATCTTAGAATAGCAGAGTTGGGAAGGGCTAGAAGGCCATCAGGTTCGACCCCCTGCTCAGTGCAGAACTCAAAGTTAAACCATTCCTCTCATATATTTTCAGGGTCTGTGTGTGTTAGTGAGTTTGAAGGAAGTGAAACTGTCAGCCCTCCCTTGATCCATTGCTTCCATCAGTGGGACCTCAGTCAAAAGATGTTTGAATTGATTTTATTGAAGTAATTCACCAAAAGTCCATTTAAATGTCTTCCCCCCTCCAAAAAAAAAGTGGTTGTGGGGAGGATTAATGCTCTGTAAGTAATAGTATGTTTGACTGTATATCACAGAACTGGTGTTGTGCTCTCCAAGAAACTGTTGTCTCCAGGAACTCCTGAATGAATAGCCTGTAGCAAGCCCAGGACCACTTCCCTCAACAGTCCTTCCTGTTGTCTTGTGTCTACCATGCAATCCTGCTCAATCCCCTGGTTTCCCCTATTCCCAAAACACAGCTATTAAGTTGTTTGTTCAGTCCAACTCAGGGGGTGTCAATAAAGGGAGCAAGCAAAGGCTTTTTTCTCCCAAGGAGACAGACTTTCTGTACTGTGGAGGCTTAACCAGCCCATACTCTGATTCCTTGCCCCAGCCAAGAACAGTGCATGTAACTGTTCCTGGTCTCAAGTCACATCCTTCTTTGCTCCCCCTTAAAAAAAAAAACCCTTTTAAAATTTATTTTCAGAAACTACAATAAAAAAAGAAAATTGGGGAAATGGATGTAGGTGAAATAAAAGAATTGGAGGAATACTTGGAACTGAAGAGTATATAAGAATGTTGGTTAGAATTATAAAACATGGATAGAAAGTTATATGGAGATGGTACTTAGCCCTTAACATCTTTCCAATTATGCCCAATTTCCAATCTCGCTGCTCCCATAAGGATCTCATCCGTTCTTTATTATTTACATTCTCGTTCCCATCCACAAAGAGGGAGAATAATAGGAGTTTCATTACAAATCTTTTTTTTTTTTTTTTGGATGCATTAACTTTTCTAACCATTTAATTGCCTCTTTCCAGAATAATTTCACTTTTGGACAAGATATCCACATATGTTCAAGCAAGCCTTTTATCCCACAGTTTTGCGAACACATGTCTGATATTTCCTTATTTATTTTATGAAGTTTTGTGGGGAATAAGTGCCATCCATGAATTCTCTTCAATACCATTTCTTCAGATTTTACCCATGCTGATTCGTATAATTGAGAGTTTCATATTCCTGTCCACACTTTTTCTGATATTTTAATATTTAAATTTCTTTCCCATACTGTTTTTGTTCCTATGTAACTGGTGCACTCATCTTTTACAATATGTTATACAAAATTGAGATTAAAGCTTTTTGTTAACTATTAGTGTCCCCCATACAATAATTTTCTAACACTGTCCATGTTCTAATAGGTCCTGAAGTTATCTATACTTGATTTGCAAAATCTCTCATTTGAGTCAGTTGCAACTCATTACTTTTTCTTTGATTAGTCTTTTCTTCTAAGCACCTAATTGAAATTGGTTTTGCATGCACAAATCCATCTCTAATTCTATAGATGACTATTTCTTTCCAGTCTCTAAATCGTGCATATTCTTCTTGAGATTTCAATTTAGGGTGCTCTAGAAAGGGACGGAATGGAGATATAGGTGGTGCCAGAGTTTTCATAAATTTATGCCATATTTGTATAGTTTCCTTGATAAAGGGGTTTGAATTGTTCTTTATGCTCCAACAATTTGACTTTGTATAAATAAGAATCAATCATACGGTCTCCCTGTACTATCTCTATTTGAATTCAGTCGGGGATCTTGTTCACTTGTATGAGCTTTACAGTTCAGGACATTTGGAAGGCTTCCTAAGATTCTATTATATGTGGAATTGCCAATCCTCCTTCCACAGCAGTAGCAGCTCTCTATTTTGCACTGTTTCGAAATCTTAGATTATTCTGATTTGCTGAGATAATTTTTTCCTTTTTTTTTTTTTTTTGCCCCAACTTATTCATTTCCAGTTTGCAATGGTAGGTTTTGGAACAAAAATTAAAATCTTTGCAGAATATGAGCTCTTACCACCACAATTCTCCCTAGTCATGAAAATTTTAATGTATTGCATTTCCTAACTTTCTCTCTTATTTCATTATACATTTGCACATAATTTCTATACATCAATCGATTTATACTTTTTGTTAGCCAAATTCCCAAACATTTAAAACTAGCACAAGTTTAAATAAGACATTGCTTTAATCTCCCTTTGTTCTGATATAGGGATATTGATGCATAATAATTTAAATATTTGATCATTAATTTTTAATCCCATGTAACTGTTAACATTTTCTAGCAATTGTTTTAATGTTTTAATTAATTAAAAATATTTTGATTAACTTCTATTTAATTTTAATAATATTTTAATGTTTTAATTATTATACGTCCTATGCTTTTTACTAAGTCCTTCAAAAACAAAAACCTACCAACTCCATAAAGGTTAATTTTGTGCTGCTTATTCCTAATTGTTGCATCTATAATATTATCCTTATTCCTTATGCTAGAAGCTAATGGTTCCATGAGCATAGCAAATATTAAAGGAAACAAGGGTTTCCCTGCTCAGTCCCTTGGTGTAATGCCAATATTTCTGATTCTAATTCATTAATCAATACTTTAGCAAATGCTCCTTCATATAGGTCATGGGTCCTCAAACTACGGCCCACGGGCTGAATGCGGCCCACCATGCTCATTTATCCAGCCTGCCTCAGAGCTTTTGGACTTGCTCAGAGAAAATCATCTCTGAGCGAGTCCAAAAGCTCTGAGATGGCACAGGCATTCTTTGAAACTGAGCAAAGAGGTGGCACACACACCAAATTGTAACAGCTCAACTGCATGTGCACTGGCTCTTCTCCCCACCCCCCACCACAATCGCAAGCATATCCAGAGTGGGAATACAGAGCGGGAAACAGAAAAGAGGAGAGCAGAAGAGAGAGAGAGAGAGAGATGAAGATGCTAAAAAAGGATTGAAGGTAAGCAAAATATAACTTTTAAAATCCATTTTTAAGTATGTGAGCCACATCTCTGGGCTGCAGGCCAAGCCGCTGCCGCCTCATCGAGCCCAGGGGCAGCTGGGCCATGGCAGAGGTGAGAGCCGCAGCCTGCTATGGGCAAGCTGCCGCCGCTGTCCCACCCCTCCCCTCACCTTGGAAAGAAGCCCTTACCTCCCTCCTCGCAGCCCTCTCCCAGCCGGGGGAGCCGCCCCGCACTCGCCTTTCCAGCATCCCACTGCCGCTCCTGTTCCTTTGGAACTGGGACGGTGGCGAGGAGTATAATTTCCATCATGCCCAACCAGCATGGCCAATGGAAGTTGTAGTCCAACTCATCTGGATAGTACCAGTTTTGGCAAGGTTGCACTTAAAATATGGTAGTCATTAGTTCTGCATCCAAATACAGCCATTGTGTATTGTGGGAATTGTTCTGGGCTGACTTGCTTCAAATACTAAGAGTGGCGTTAACAGTATTTATCCTTAGTATTTTTGCTTCATTCTTTGTAAATGCCAATTGCAGTCATCAGCTGCACTATGCAAAATACTATATTTAGTGCCTTGGTTGTGTTATGTCCCTTGAATATGGACGTGCTCTTCCCCACCTCATCTTGGGCTTCTGCTGCAGCCCGAGGGAGTAGAGCAAACATTTTTTCATTTTTTAACATTTTAATTAATTTTAAAATTAATTTTAATTAATTTTTAATGTGCAGTGTACATAGGAATTGTTCATATTTTTTTCAGACTATAGTCCAGACCCCCAACAGTCTGAGGGCTCCCTGTTTAAAAAGTCTGAGGACCCCTATGCTAAAAGATCCCCTCAGAGTCTCCTCTTCTCCAGACTGGAAAGACCCAGTTCCCTCAATTTCTCCTATGTCATCCCTCCCAACCCAGCTACCATTTTTGTGACCCTGTGCTGAACTAATTCTTACCTAGCAATGTCTCTCCTATAATGCGGAGCCCAGAACTGGACACAGTACTCCAGTTGTGGGTACACAAGAGTCATATAGAGTGTTATCAACACCTCTCTAGACATGGAAGCCATGCTTCTGGCTATATCCAAGGGTGGCATTTGCCTTCTTAACTGCCACGTCACACAGCTGGCTCATGTTCATAATACTGTCCACAAGCACTTTAGATCCCTTTCACAAGTACTGCTCCCCAGACTCTTGTCCCCCATCCTGTACCTGTGACACCTATTCCTGTGTCCCAAGTGCAAGACCTTGCATTTACCCACATTGAATGTTATCCTGTTGTTCCCCATCCACTTCCGCAGCCTGTCCTGATCCTTCTGGATCTGGACCACCTGCTCCTCAGTTGTGGCCAGCACCCCCACTTTGGTATTATCCATGAATTTAGTCAGTGGATTGATCAGCTTGTCCTCCAACTCACTGATAAAAAGGTTGAACACAATCGATTCCATAACTGAGCCCTGGGGGACTCCACTTGTCACCAGCCGCCATCCTGATGATTCCCCACTGATAGTCACCCTCTGCTTCTGGACTGTCAACCATGCCCTAATCTACTGGACAGTGCATTGATCTATCCTGAAATGCAACAATTTCTCGAACAGGATATCATGTGACAGTTTGTCAAAGGCCTTACTGAAATTCAGGTGAAAGAATTCCACTGTGTCCGCTCTATCTAACCATTTTTATTTATTTATTTTTATTTATGTTTGGATTTATATCCTGCCTTTTTCCTGCAAAGGGCTCAAGGCAGTTTACATCTCCTCCATCTTATCCCCACAACAACAACCCTGTGAGATAGGCTGGGCTGAGAGTCTGTGACTGGCCCACCCAGTTGGCTCCATGGCCGAGCAGGGACTAGAACCCAGATCCTCTGAGTCCCAGTCCCATGCTCTTAACCACTACGCCACACTAACCATCTTGAGACCTTATCATAGAATTCTACAAGGTTTGTCTAGCAGGATCTGTTTTTACAGAATCCATGCTGTGTGGCTGTCAACCTCCCTTCCCAATCTAAAGTTTCTAGAGCTTTCTTCATTATGAACCTTTCTGTTGTCTCATAAGGAATGGAATAAGGCTAACTGGCCTGTAATTCCCCGTATCCCTCCCATTACCTATTTTGAACCACTGGTGCCACCCTCCAATCCTATGGAATTCTTTGTACTTTCTATAAGGCCTCAAAAATGAAGCCCAGTGGATGTGAGAGTCCCCCTGCCAATTCCCAAAGTACCATCAGGTGTAGCCCATCAAGTCCCAGCACTTTTGTAATGCTGGGGCCCTGAGGAGCTCCTCGACTTCTAGGTAGGTGAGTCCAATCTGTGCATCCCTAAACTGAACCTCATACATACATGCCTTTTAGGTTGCACCCTTGCCTTCTTGGTTACACTCATCTTCTAGGTTAGCTCAGTTGTGTATGCATGTATGTATGTGCATGTATTTCAGAGTCATAGAATCATAGAAGACAACAGTTGGAAGGGTCCCACCCCTTGCTGTTGCAGATAACCAGTTTACACCATCCCACTCAGATGACTGTCCAGTTCCTTTTTGAATGTCTTTAGTTTGGGAGAGCCCACAACCTCTTTAGGCAACCTCATCTAGCCCCCCAGGTAGATCTCCTCCAACCTACTTTGGGGAGAACCCAGAAGCAAAATAATCATTTAACTTCTGTGCCTGTTCCCTTACATCAGTTACGAGATTCCCCCTTCATTTTTAAGTGGTTCCACCACCTCTCTCCCCCTCCTCTTCCTATTTTCATGAAGGCAGAAACCCTTTTTGTTGCTCTTGATACTCTTGGCAAGTCTCAGCTCATAATCAGCCTTAGCCTTGCAAAGAATCCTTCTGCATCTTGCTGCCTCATCCTGGTAAATCCTTTTGTCCACTTGTCCCCATGTCCATTTCCTGTGGGGGTCCTTCTTCTTTCTAATACCTCTTACCACCTGTCTCCACTTTGCCAATCAGCAGTATCTTTAAGGCTTGTGCCTCCAAGACCTCCCTTTTTAGAACCATCCACCCCTCCTGAACTTCCTTGCATTCAAGTACCCTCTCCAAGGAGACTTCCCCCAGCCTGGCCTTCAATTGACTGAAGTTGGCCCTTGAGAAGTCCCAGCTCCTAGTACTTGACCCTCCCCCCCATTTATCCACACTCCCCTGATCTCAAAGCATAGGATGGAGTGATCACTTGTGTCCAGAGCATCCCTAATCTGCACATCATCCACCAGATCCTCCCTGTTGGTCAGAACCAAGTCTAGGATTTTTCCTGTCCTTGTTGCCTCTCAGACCCTCTGGATGAACAATCCTCCCTCCATAGCTTCTAGGAATCAATGGAATCTAGCCACTGTGACTGAGTGCATCTACCAACCAATATCTCCCAAGCAAATAATATTGTATTTGCAGCCAGAGTGGGTCGTTAATTTATTTATGTTGTTAGCCATCCAGAGATGCTGGTAATTGGATGGCATATAAATTTCATAAATAAATAAATCAGGGAAGTTGAAGTCTCCCATTATGGATGTGTCCCTCCCCTGGGATACCCTTTCAATCTGCTATGGAGATCATGTTACAGAGAGAGGACACTGGTATCATTCACTTTCACTGCTTTCAGAGTTACACAGTCCAGGGAGACTATGGAGTACAGAAATTCTTCAGTTCTGGGACTCAGTTTTTTAAACATCTCTAATCAAATATAATAGGAGACCTCAGCATGTGTTTTAAGACTGCAAATGGCTGCTTTAAAGTGTAGCTTTCACCCAGTTCACTTTAATAATGTGAATGACAAGCATATGGGGTGGAGTAAGTCAGATGTCAACCCTTCCCTTGCAGGTGACAAGAAAATCAGAGAGAGTAGGCATGCTGAGGGTGTACAAAGAACAGTTAGTTTATTAAGACAATCATGAAATTATTTTTTGTATACATTGTATGCCTTGTAATCACATTGCACATTACATTACAATATACTGTAGACCATCCAATACATTGGATAGTATAGAAATGAAATGATGAATGACATTACATGCATGTAGCACAGCCAGCAAAAAAGTCCTACTACAAGAAATGTGGGGTACAAAGTGATTTTTATAATATTGCAGGCACATACAGTTTTGGAGAAAGGTTGGGAAGGTCATGTACACCTGGAAAACTTTGCATATTGAAATGATAAAAATAATAAAGATGATTTAGGTAAAGAATGCATTGGGAATTTGTACAATAAGGGTTACCAAGGAAAGGTGATCTCCACCCAAACAAATTTCTGTAGGCTCAGTAACACAGAGAAAACTGGTTTGGTGACATAGTTTGTTTCTTACAATGAAGTGCCAGGCAGAGGAAACGTAGAAGTCATGTTCCAAATCTGTTTGCACCACTTCCCTTCATTGGAGATTAAGAAAAATCATGCATGTGTATGTTTATTCTTGGGTGGAATAAAAGGAAGGACCCCCGCTCCCCTGGAGAACTGTGTTCTATGAACTAGTGTGGAGGATCACAGCAAAAAGTATTGTATACCAAAATAAAATTCATGTGAAGGGATGCTGAGGAATAAAATCTGGCAATGTTTTTCAGAAAAATGGATAGGTCTGACTGACAAATTTTCTTCCAATTTATGTTTGAACTTTCCAAAATAACATATTTCTAAATATGAGTTAGCAAACACTTGGCTGGAAACTTTTCATAGAATCAGGAAGAGTCCCACTAAATTAGTTATTTATTTCTTGCTTTAGCTTCTCTCTTTGATCATCAAGGAAAAACCAGGTCAATGCCTATCCATGGAGATGTTTTGTTTAGATTGTAGGCAAAACACAACATGCTACTAAGTTACCTGGGTTTAAAAGAATTTTTCAGAGAAGAATGTTTGCAACAAGCAGGGCTTGCTTATGAAATGGGAAAGACAGCAAAAAAAAAAAAGTGTTCTTCAAGCAGAGCAATATCTTAGTAACCATACTTAGTGTACAGTACAAGAGGCACAGTAAAAAGGACTGAGTGTGAAATTTTCCTATATTTTCAGTGAGAATCTATCAGTGAGGGCGGATTTATGGAAAATGTTGATAAAGATGCTGGAGAAAGAAAAAGGGAAAACGTATTAAAAAAATCTATCCCACTATTTAATCAGTCTGTTGTTCTGGAATTTTCTGACAATTATGGACTCTGATGTGGCTGATCACTTAACCCGAATGAAAATCAAACTCCTTGAGAAGGTAAGATTATTCTTCAAAGGGTATATATGGGTGTTAATCCCCAATGCTGTTGATTTTTAAATATTGGTAGTGGAATATTTTATAAAATATACTAAATAAAATAGTTTTATGCCTCATATACTCTTTCACCCTACTCTCTTTCCCTTTCGGATGCTGTGGGGAAAGCAGCAAGAATGGCAAAGTCGGCAAACTTGCTAACAGTGTTATGTTCAGATTTTATGCAAACCACTTTTTATCACCGGACTACTTATGCAGGAAGCTTATATGTCTGAAAGTTAGTAGCTGGCTAAAGAAATATACACATCTTAGACTTTCCAGTAACATGCCTTATGTTAACTATTGTCCTATTGTTCCTTCATTATCAAAGCCCCTTTTCCTTTTTAAAAACATATTTAAATCTGATTCCCTGAATATCCACTCATCCCTTCTACAATAACTTCCTGGTTTCTGGCCTAATTTAAGTCCACATAAATGTCTCAAGATGCTCTCTAGGTATTGTGTGTTTATGTTTAAGCTGCTTTTATACCTCATGATATCCCAAGAATTCCAAGAGTTCAAACACATACATAATGTATGAACACATACATTAGATTATGAAAAACAATTAAATAACCAACAAGTGCCTTTAATATGTTACAAAAAAGCAGTAAAATGGAAAAGTGCTATGATCATTTACAGTTCAAAGAAAGCCTAAGAAAACAAATGCATTTTCAAGAAACAATTGAAGCATGCCACAGTTTCTGCCTCCTGAACCAATTTGAGAGTTTTTCCAGATGGTTCATGCCACTGTAAACAAAGCCTGTTTCTGTGCCTCATGGCACACTGTCGGTCATTGAACAATCTCAGGATCTAGGCTGGTGTATATAGCGAAAGGTAGTCAGCAAGGTATCTCACTGTTTCTGGCTCAATAGAAAACATGGCTCACTAGCTAAAAGGCAGCTAGTACAGTTATTTCAACTACACTGTATTCCTAGGCACGCTATTGAATATCCTATTCAGCACTTGAACCATGTTTAAACTATGTCTCACATCAAACACTAACACTAATAATAATAATAGTGAGTTTACAAGTGCATGAATCACAGTGGCTAGGCTATTCCTATCTAGGAATAGGCACAGGTGACATACCAGCCAAAGCTGGTAATGAGCAGTCTACTGTTGCTCCAGTGATAAGGAAGGATTGAGAAGCACCCCTAAACTGTGTACTTCGGATTCAGAGGGACTGCAAAACCATCCACAACAGACAAACAACCTATTTTCTGAAAGTAGGAACCACATACCCACATCCTGTCTAATCCTGTCTTACCAGGATTCAGCTTCAGTGAAATACTGAATACCCAGTGATATCTGTATCAAGGCATCAGTTTAGAGTATGAATGACTTCTCTTGATTCAGATGTCACAGAAAAACAGAGCTGGATAATAGGAGATTAGGAACAAAATCATGAGTTGTGGCAACCCACAGTTCAATACTTGGGTGTCAAGGTATAGCCACCCAGTGTTATTCTTTGGAAGCAGACCTGTAAGAAAGTCCTGGACCACTGTAAGCTAGTGCCCCCAATTCACCAAAGAAATCCAGAAAGATACCATGGTGAACAGTATCTAAAGCTAATGAGAGATCCAGAATTATTAGCAGGGTTGCACTGCCCCTGTCCTCCTTCCAAAGGCCATTCAACGGGGTAAACAGGACTAATCCCATCGCAAAACTTGGCCTGAACGCAGACAGAAATGTTTCAAATAATCAATTCATTTCAAAGTGCTGGGTCACTAGCATTCTCTTAAGCACCAAACCTAAAAAGGAGGTATTTGTGACTGGATGGTAGTTGGTAGGAATCTCTGAACAGGTCGACAGCCTCAGACAAGATTCACATGTCAGGCAGGGAAAACTATGCGATTTCCAGAACACACCAATTCTGAGCCAAACCGGCCAGTCAAACAATCATGTGGTCCAGACCACAACCCTCTTTCCATGCTGCCTTCACCATTCTCCTGGCCTCACCATGCATCCCAGCAGCCCCATTAGTGAAATCCCTACCCTTTTGTATGGACCACAGCCGTCTTCTTCTGACTGCTCCATTGAGGTTGTGAGGTTGTGAGGCAGGTTCCCCTTTCCCCCTCCTGAGTGTACCTCCCAGCCACTTCAGCACCCACAGAGATTTTTATTAAATGAAAAGAAACAGTTTTATTGAGATTTCAGGTGTTGAAATCTTTATTGATGGGTGTTGCTGTCTGCTGCGACAGCTGCGACATGTTCGCTCTTCTCCCGCAGGAGAGGCAGGATTACACTTGCCCTCGGTGTAAGCTGGTGACCCTGCTAGAGGAGGAGGTGAGGTGCCTGAGGGCCGAGAGATCTTTCCAGGCCCCCTGGGAGCAGCCCCCCTCTGGACAGAGGGTTGAGGGAGAGGCCATGGGAGGAGCATCCACAAAGACATTGAGGTATGTCACCCACAGGAGGAGGAGGCCAGCACTGCCTCCTCCTTCTCCTGGCACCAATCTGGAGCTGGGAAACAGGTTCTCTCCACTTGGGGAGGCTGGGGCTGATGAGGCCTCGGGGGACCAGCAGGACCCCCAGCCTGGGATGACAAGCGGCAAGGGGGCCGCTGCAGGAGAGGCGAGGGCCAGGGCACGGCCGCCCACCACCACCAGGAAGACACAGTGATGGGTGATTGTTGTTGGAGACTCCCTGCTGAGGGGCAATGAGGCGGCGGTGTGCAGCCCCAACCTGGAGACAAGGGAGGTTTGCTGCCTGCTGGGCGCACGCATCCAGCATGTGAAGGACAGAGTGGAGCATCTTGTTCGCTCTGGGGGTCACCAGCCGCTCCTGGTGATCCATGTGGGCACAAACAACGTAGCCAGGCAGGGCGTGGTTGGGATTACCAGGGACTTTTTGGCCTTGGGGAAGAAACTCAGGGAGCTAAAGGCCCAAGTGGCTTTCTCATCGATCTTACCAGTTCGGGGATTTGGGCCAGGTAGGGACAGGAGGGTCGCCGAGGTGAACGACTGGCTTAGGGTGTGGTGCCAGAAGGAATGCTTTGGGTTCCTCGACCATGGCACTCGGTTTCTTGCCAATGGACTTCTGGCAAGGGACAGGTTACACCTCATGAGGATGGGGAAAAGTCCTTTGGAGATGCTCTAGCGAGCTTCGTCCAGAAGACTAAACTAAGCCGGGGGGTGGTTCAGGCCCCCCAGAATCGTGTCTGCACTGGACAAGTGTGGGGAGAGGATCAGGGTCTGGGAGCAGGGTTCTAGAGGTACTGCAGGAACTGACAGGACTCCTATAGAGAGGGGCCAGGTATCAGGGAGGATGGGAGGAAGGAGGATGCTGGGCACTCCAAAGAAAGGAAGCGGTGGGAAGGAGTTGAGGTGCATGTACACCAATGCTAGGAGCATGGGTAATAAGCAGGAAGAGCTTGAAGCTCTCCTGGGAATAGGAGGATATGATCTGGTGGGAATCACAGAAACTTGGTGGGATGAAAGGCAAGTCTGGAATGTGAACATAGAAGGGTATCACCTTTTTAGAAAGCACAGGAAGGGAAAGAGAGGTGGGGGTGTGGCTTTATACGTCAAGGAAGGGATAGGATACAGTGAGATAGAATGCAGCACAGATGGGGATTCGGTAGAGGCAGTCTGGGTGAAACTTAGGGGTTTTGACAGGGAAAGAGACCTGACAGTGGGGGTATGTTATCGCCCTCCAGGTCAACTTGAGACCCTGGACGATGTCCTGACAGGCCAGATTCTAAGGATATCTCGGGGGAGAGACACAGTAATTATGGGAGATTTCAATCTCCTGGATATTAGTTGGAAGACTCACTCGACGGTGACAGCCAGGTCACATTGCTTCCTAGAAGCTATAGAGGGAAGGTTTTTCACGTGCCCATTTCCTACAGAGGTTCCTCTTTCGTCTAATCCCTCTAACCACCTCCTTTCACATCCATGGCGGCACTCTCCTCCGCCTCCCCACCTTACTGACTAGAGGTATCGTCAAGGCTTGCGCCTCCAAATACCTCCCTTTTGAGTGCCATCCACCCCTCCTCAACTCCCTTACCTTCCAGTAACCTATCCCAGGAGACTTTCCCCAGTTTGGCCTTCAGTTGGCCAAAGTTGGCCCTCTTGAAGTCCCAGCTTCTAGTGCTCGCCCTGCTGCACGTCCCCAGTCCCCTGATCTCAAAGCAAAGGATGTAGTGATCACTCACATCCAGAGCTCCCCTAATCTGTACTTCATCTATCAGCTCCTCCCTATTGGTCGAGACCAAGTCAAGGATGTTTCCCCCCCTCGTTGCTTCTCGGACCCTCTGTGTGAAAAACCCACCCTCTAGAGCTTCTAGGAAGCAACGTGACCTGGCTGTCACCGCCAAGTGAGTATCCCAAGTAATATCCGGGAGATTGAAATCCCCCATAATTACTGTGTCTCTCCCCCAAGATATCCTTAGAATCTGGCCTGTCAGGACATCATCCAGGGTCTCAAGTTGACCTGGAGGGCGATAACATACCCCCACTGTCAGGTCTCTTTCCCTGTCAAAACCCCTAAGTTTCACCCAGACTGCTTCTACCGAATCCCCATCTGTGCTGCATTCTATCTCAAAATTCTATCTGTTCTTGGTTTACCATTAATCTTTATGTTGCTTTGATTCACAGAAACTAGAAAATGAATGTGAAAACTTGGATGACTTTGAATCTCCCTTCCCTGTAGCAAGTAAGCAATTAAGGCTGCTTCATACATCTTACAGAGTGATTAGTGATTCTGAAAGGACTGACTGTGATAATGACTACCACCCACAACGAGGACAACAACAACAACAAACAAGCTACCAAATTCACCCCATTTAGATCCTACTTTATTTGAATTTCCTGAAAGCTTTTACAAATTTACTTACCAAAGATTTCTGGGCATACTCAGCAGTCATTGAACAAGCAGATCCTGATTTATCCTCTTATAACTGGTAACTTATAATAGGTAACTGGTTAAAGAACAAAAAGCAGAGAAGTAAATCCACTCTTGCAATGGAGGGATGTAAATACTGTAGTCCTACTGGGATGTGTATTGAGACATCCTTTATAACTATTTCATAAATGATCTGGAATTAGGAGAGAACAGAGAAGTCACCAGATTTGCTGCAGATACCAAGGATATCATTGGGAGGGTTATAATACAAAACACAAAAGGGATTGTGGAAGAGCTCTAAAAGTGTTTCTTCAAAGTGGAAGAATGGGCATTGAAATGGCAAATGTGGTACTCTGTGAGAAAGTGTAAAGTAATGCAAAAAATCATGTCTGTTGGGATCTGAGCTGGCACTATATGACCTATTTTGGGATTGCCATAAACAGCTAGATGAAAATATTGAACTAGTGAGTAACTGCTGTGGAAATGGCAAATTCTATGTGAACTATTATGTTTTATTGCATAACTGTTCTGAGATCTTCATGTCAATGAACAGGATATAAAAGCCTAAATAAATATGAGAAAAAGAATGGAAAAGAAAACTGATAATTTCATACTGCCCTTTTAGAAATCTAAGGTGGAACCACTCTGGGAATATTCTGTACAATTCTATCTATCACAACTCAAAAAAAAAATTGTATAATTGGAAATGATGCACAAAAGGGAAACTTCAATGATCAATTGCATAACATAACTTCCCTATGAGGATAAGTTACAGTATTGCAAAATTATCAAAACACATAAAGGAAGAAAGAAATTATGGTGATTGCAATGTTTTCTAATTCTTTTTCAGGGAATTATAGCAGCCATGACTATGCATTACAAAGTGCACTGAGACGAAGGAAAGATCTTCTACAGCAGCTCAGGGTATGACCAAGGCAGAACTCCCCCCCCCCAAAAAAAAAGTATATGTTAGGTTCAGTTCTATGTATTTTTAGCTAGACAATGTACAAATCCCAGCATTTGGTAGCTAGTGGGACTCTTTCTGGATTCTAGAGCCCTTTTCTGTGAATAAGACTGCAACATTAGGCTCCAATATTGTACATACTTACCTAGAACAAAATCTCATTGAATACAGTGGGGTTTGCTTCTGAGTAGATATTTACAGAATCCCACTGTAAAAACTTAAAACTGGTAAGTCTGTGTCAGAACCTTTGAAGATTATCAAGTTAACTCTGAATATGAACATGTATATAAGGATTCACACAAACAAACAAAGATGCCAACTGAAATTGAAAAACCCAGATAAAATGGCTGTGTCAATCATTCTTCGATGCACACCTTAATGTGGCGAGGAACTCTGAGAGTGTCAGAGAAGCTAAGAGCAATGCCACCAGGAGGTCTCCTAGCAGAATCAGCCCAGGTGGAATGGTCAAAGTGGGGGCATCAGGCTAACATGTTGTGACTGTATTAGGAGGGAGGGGTACGCTAAAGACACCTTGTTCTCTTATTTCCATGAGGAAAGTCACAAGGAACCCGTGCACTCACCAGGCCTCTTCATTGCCGTTTGCACCTTCCACGGCTGTGCTTCCCGAAGCACCTAGCCCTTGCCTGCTCTGGCCCTCTTCTCTCCTGTTTCTACGGCAACGAACGACGTCACCCCTGCAGCAACAGGGAGCTGTGTTTCTTCGTCAACGGGTTTCCCCTAGCTGCTCGCTTCTGCCTGCCTGCCTGCCTGCCTGCGAGCGGCAGCCAAGCCAGCCCGTCATAAATTCCACACGCCTCTCTTCCTTCCCGCCTCATTCTCCCTTCCCTTCCTCTGCTTCCTCTTTTTACCCTCCTCTCGCGCACCACCCAACCTAGCTGTTCCTTCCCCTGGCCGGCAATCTCGCACAGCTGCGCACTCGCCCACGTCTCCCGGCCTTTGCAGTCTCGTGTGTTGTTCTGGCCAAGCAGACTCCCAGCCACACCCTGTTGTTTTCGGCCCTGCTCCATTCATTGAATGTGTACCTCCTCACACATGCATTCACCCACTTCAGGAGGAACTGCTACATCAGCAAAAGGGAATGGATCTCTTCATCGGTAAAGGAGGTAGAGAAAACACTGAAGGGCTCCTACTCAGCATCGAGTATAGCTGGAGACAACACTGGTGGAGGGTCTTTCACTGACAATGGCAGTGATGTCCAAACTAGCTCTGGTTAGTGCTGCAAAGAAGAATGCAGTGGACAACTACTTCTACCTATTCTTACCTTAAAAAATTATATGATGCAAAATTCCAAAAAGAAACAAGAGTAATGCTAGGAGATGAGACCCTCAGGTTAGAAGGCACTGAATGAGCTACTGGGGAAGAGCAAGGGACAACTATGAACAGCACCACCACTAATGACCCAACTAGGTTTATGGAGCCAGCAAAAATTTTAATTCAAATGTGGAAGTTCTGCAGCCCATTTTCACTGCTCAGACTCCCCTCTGCCATGGGCTGCACTTCCTTTACCCAGAGCATGCCCAAACATAAGCTATTTTTTGTAATGGTGCCTGTAGTGGCTGCAGAGGATCAAAGAGTCAAACCAAGCTTGTTTGCAAGCAAATGTTGACCTTTTTGGTGCACCATAGCCACTATGGTATTCATTTTACCCTGTATTTTTTAATGGAATATGTGGAGAAATGGAGGTTGCATGTAGTTCATGGATCATGAAGGCACAATATGAATAGCAGTAATTCAACCTATTACAGAACAAGCAGCATCTTTGGAGTGGGGAGATTTGGCCTGGAAAAACAAAAGCAGCCCTATCTGCCCTGTGCATATCAAAATCTTTCACAGCAACTTTAAAGTTTAATTAAAATAGGTGATGCTTTGAACCTAATGTTTTAAATGTCTTTAATAACTTAAGTTGCCAGTTTTTCTTTAATGTCTTTGTCAGGGAAAGGGTTGTACATGGGGAAATTTCCAATTTCAGAATTACTTTTAGCAAATGTATCCACTTGGGAACATGTTTGGTATTGCAGGAGCAAAAACTTCTGGAAGAATTTTCTCTACCGCATGGATCATTAAAAATCCCAAAAAAGCACTTCAGACCAGAACATGTCTACCAAACTACTCTTCCTCCTCCTATACTTGAACAACCCAGGATTATCCAGCAGACTGTAAGTGCCTCATATTATATACCTGAAGGGGGAAATCCTTATTATGTAATTCTTAAAAGCAACACAATCTCTAGAAAGCACAAATTATTCATCTGGCAACTCTTATGCAATAAAATCAATTCTGGTAAGGATGGAGTTTTGAGGATAGTGCTGGATTTAGGATTGTCTTTTCTTTTTTACTGGTCTCAGGTTGTGGTCCTTTTAACAGCTTGATCTGTAAACATTAATGTGCATATCTCTGTGCCATAAAAATATTAACGTGCTTATGCTGATTTCTGAAATCAAGCTGCTGGTTAAAAACACAGGAACAGACTAATCAGATGGCCATTCTAAGTAGAATGGAATTAAAGAGGTATCAGAACAGTGTCATATTATCCTGGTTGAACAATGAATTATATAATTTAGAACTTCAAGTAAAAGATGATAAAATGTATTTTATATGCATTGAAATCTAGATAAAGGGGGATAATGTGGTCTAAGGGTTAGGGTACATGACCTGTTCCCTGAGGTCCACCTGCTGCCAGTCTTTTCAGCACCAGATTAAGATGGCTCTTTATGCCAAAGTTTTTTTTTCACTGTTTTTGAATAAGTTTTGAGAAATTATAATCCTAAAAAAAAACCCCAAAAAGAAAACTACAAACAGCATCCATCATCAAAAACATCAAGCCCTCTGGGTCAGCCCCCACACCCTTCTTTTTCCATTTATGATAACTTAAAAACGTATTTAAATCTATGCTAAATCCTGTTTCTCTAGCCAATAATAAAAAGATTCCCAAGTTTGATAGAAGTCAGTATCTTCCTTCTCCTTCAATGATAAAATCAATCTATCCATTTCTGCACATCTTTTAATCAGTTCATCAGTGGGTAGTTCTTCACTTTTCCAGTGTTGAATGAATGCAATCCTCACTGCAGTGATTACATGTAAAATCAAATACATTTCTTAATTACTAATGTCCTCCAGTATAATGCCTAATAAAAAAGAAACTTCAGGTTTAAAAGCTAAGGATTTTGTAACATTTCCTCCACCACATATAATAAAAAATACCCAATTTATGTTTACATATCCAACATCCATTTGACATATTTGGAAACACTTTAGCTAATCTATTTGGCGACAGATACCATCTATAACACATTTTATACAAGTTTTCTTTATGCTAAGTTGCTAATGTTACCTTGATATTTCTCTCTCACAGCTTTTGCCATTTTTTAAAGTCAATATTACATCTAAGATTTTGTGCCCATGTTACCATGGTTTCTTTAACCTGTTCATCTTCCATTTTCCTATCAAGTAAGAAGTCATATAATCTTTTAATCATTTTCTCATCTGATTTAAGCATCACTTGGTCAAACGCTGTTAAGTCCTTATAAAAACCCCACACTTTACAATCTTTAGCCTATCTCGATTGTATCTGCACCTTACGCCACCAAGAGATACCAGCTCCCTGTTCTTGTATTTCTTAATTCAATTTCAGTTCTCCATCTTTATCCAAAATGTCATCATATCTTATAATCCCTTCAAAATTCAATGCATTTGGATACACAAAAGCTTCCATGGGTGAAAACCATCTTGGTAATTTATCATACAATTTTATCTTTAACTTTTCCCACACCAACATTAATGATTTTCTAATATAGTGACTAAAAAAAGGACCATGTGACTTAGCCTTCTCATACCACATATAAGCGTGCCAGCCCATTTGCAAATCATTCCCTTTAAAATACAAAATTCTCTTATTTCTTCTTTACACCTCTACCTCTTCTCTCTTCCTTTGTTTTCAATATCTGTACTTCTTGTTGTAAATCAGTATCCACTTCCAGTGTCTGTACTTCTTGTTGTAAGTCAGTATTCACTATTTCTCCTTCCTCAGAATGATATGTTGTTGGTTGCATTGGTTCAACATCTATCCCTACTTCTTTTGAGGCACCTAGTTCTTCCTCTTCAAGCATACTTCTAAATTTTTCATAAAACTCTGGTGCCTTAAAAATCGAGTCCAATTTGTATCTTGTAAAGTTCCAGGTGAAAAATATTCCTTCTGTCATTAGCCACCTAAACATAATCTCTCTCAAATAGTTAGGTACCTTCTCCATCTTTAGTATAACAAGCGAATCCCATAGTGACTTGTTTGTTTGCTTCATTAATTGTGTTTCTTTATCTACTGTTTCAAGTTTTTCATGCTCTTGTATTTTTTGTGTATTCTGTTCAGTTTTAAGTCGAACCTCCACCAATTGGGTTGATACCTCCTGGATAGAATTATCCAGTTTGTCAAGACGTTCTCTTTGTTCAGTTGAAATCCTTTCCTGTCATGTTGACATTGCCTCTTGGGATGTTTGCAAAGCTGTTAAGGATGTCTGTATCGCCAGAAGCGTCATTTGTAGCTCTTTTTGATATTTTCCAACATCTGCCACTTTAGACTGATGAGTAGGACTCTGAGCAGCTGGTGTAGGAGCCGAAGAGGAGGAAGAATGTACTTTTTTCATGATTTTTTTTTTTTTTTGCCAAAAATTACAAGACAACAGAGAAATGGAGAAGAGAAAGAAAAAAGAAAAAAAAAGGTATCTGCTATAAATCCAATAACCACAGGGTGGCAGTAAAGGGCTATTTTTGTCTTTATTATGCCTGGCACGGAAAATGTTTACAATAAAATGTTTACAATTTTTTTTTCCAAAAAAAAAAAAAAAAATGGCTGTTAGCAAATAAGCTTTGTTCGTCTATCACTTATTCCACAGTAATTATTTATTCCGATTCTTCGCCCTTGGGGAGATTCTCTCCAGCCTCAAACTTTCCAAAAAAGTCTCAATTCCTCTCCCCCAGATCAGTCGCCGCTTAAAACTCCGTGGGGGGAGGAGGAATTCCTCCCTCCATCAAAGGGGCTTTCCTTTCTTCTTTATGCCAATTAGTAACTGCTGTAGCTCTTTCATGGGTAATATTGAAGAAAGAAATGCTCACCCAGCAGATCCGATGAACTTCTAACTATTCTTCTATGCTATTATCTGGTCGTCTATGGCTTGTAGGGAGCTGATCTCTCCCCTGTGTTGTTCAATTGAGAAAAGCCTGAATTTCTCCCAGTAAATGCAGAGCCGCCGCCCCACACCAACTAGAAGAATGCTCGAACAATCTAATCTTTGCCCCTCCCACGGCTCTCTGTCAAACAAATACTGGCGTGATAACGGGAGCCCCTGCTCTTCACAACCATCTTGCCACGATGCCAACAGGAAGTCCTTTATGCCAAAGTTTTTAAAGATATAATTGGATATTCAAGGGCTTGAGGGGAATATCCATTCCAGGTGTCTTTACAGGGCTACTCTTTACTGCATATTTCAGCCGTTTTTAATGCTGTGTTTTAATATGTTTGCAATTTGCTAAAATTTTATGGTATTTTATTGTATCTTTTGTAATGTTTTAAAGAATTGTTGTAACCCACCCAGGGAGCTTCAGCTATTGTGGGGCATGGAAATAAAATAATTAATATAATAACATTTCTGTGGGGCCTACCAAATACAACTGGCAGTAGTTAAAAATAAAAGTCAGGGTTCAAATAAGATGAACAACACAGAGGAAAAGAGCTTAAATTGCACTTGTAGATAATATCCTTTCTTTTGTTTTTGTGTACACCTCCCAACTGACCCAGTCAACATGACCGAAATTATCAGAATTGATGAGAGTTTGCAGCTAAAACTTCTGGAGGGACCCAAGTTGGGGAATGCATTTCCATGATCCCAAGAAAAGAACCATTTAGGGTCATGTACCCCAAAGAATGGAAGCAGTGGTTTTCTAGTGCTACTTGAGAAATACTGACAGCTGCATAAATGCCCAATTTAGAATGAACATTTATGACATAGAACAGTCACTTTTGTTCTGTTACCTAGGTTAGTGTCTTATAAAGATGTACTTCCCAAATATCCTTTTCTCAGTTTACATGTCACAAGCACCCTCCTATAACTTGTTTAGATATGGTGTGCCTTTAACTTTCTTGATATGTCCCTCTCTTTCTCTCAGGTTGTAATGTTGCCACAAGGGATTTAATCCCAAACTAGTTAGTTAACCTCGCACAGTATTGTGCCTAAACTAGAAGGCTCCTTTGTTGGACTATGTGGTTCTGAGGATGAGACACTTAGAACCAACCAGCCTATGACTCTGAGTTAATAAATAAAATAAAACTCAATTTGTAAAAGAAGCACAAGAGGTTTCAAGATGTTCTGTAACTTTTTCTTAGTAAATAAAACAAAGTGTGATGATAACATTGCACTGAGATAGTTTACTTTGTCTTCACAATCACTCCTCACACACAGATCCTCCTTTCTCTCACACCCTTATAATGCTTTACAATATTAGATTTTGACTTTACCTGGTCACTAATACGTCCTCCAAGTATTCTACTCTCTTTCCTTTCCTTTTGAATCCTAAATACCTTCCACAGTTGTATCTGGGATCCTAAAGTGAAGGTTGCCTCTTCAGATTCTGCAGACTGCTGACGGACCACAATGGACTGTTGACTGCTGACTGACTGAAAAGTATCAATTTTTCCTCTCCTCAGACAGTTGCAAGCTATGCCCGCACACTCTGTCATAGAACAATCACCTCATTGTTCTGTGTTTTAGGCATTTGCTAGTTTGTCTTTTGATCAAGTTATGACATTGGGATTGGGTGTGTGCATTTGTAATCCTTTTCTAGAAGCAGACACATTTCTCTGCATAGTTGAATGGTTTTAATTCAAGACTCTTATGGGCTAAATATTTTCAGAAAGGCTTGCAAATTGAATACAACTGTGTATGAATAAAAACAAAATCCTTCACTAGTCTAATGCTTAACTTGAACACCATATTTATGATAGTTTAAAAGTTTAACTGCTTTGAATTTTGAACACTGATAGTGTTTAATTCAGCATTAAGCATCTGAAGTCTAGGTCTGTGGTTACAGTTTGGTCTCCAAGTATGCTGTTTTTGCCTCTTTCTTTTCCAAGTTGCCTCAGCAACCAGCAACTATTATTCAACAGATACCTCAGTATCCTCCACTCATTACCCAGATTCCACCTCCACAAGCTTCTGTAGTTTCCCGCTCTGGAAGTATTAAGGAAGGTGAGTATTCATGTTCTAAGACTGCAATCCTATGTAAATTTCTAGGAAGCTTCATTGAACACTGGGGCTGACTACCAAGTAAACACACACAAGTGTTGCGCCACTGCAGTCCTATGCACCTCAGCAATAATGTTCCACCTCTTAGTTTCCTCCAGGGAGCGGTCTCAATTCTAGTACTTCTGCATCTAGTCAAAAGAAAACCAAACCATGAAAACCAAACAGAGAGAGAAGGAAGAATTAGAATAATCAAGGTTCTATAATCTTCTGTGCTGGGAAGATAACCAACAGTTCTTCCCTCAAAACAAGAGGGTAAATAATTCCGCAAATTGCAATAAACAGCTACTAAGATGAAAATACATTGTCTTCTTCAGGAGCACCTTTAAGTATCCTCTGATATGGCTTCTGTAAAAACATTCTAAGGGAAACTCCCAGGAATCTAAAAAAACTATTCCTTATAATCCATTAAGACCAGGGCTGTCACAAATAATTTACCTAATTGGAGGTAAATATTATTTGAGCTTCTGGAGAGAAACACCACAAAACTTGCCCAGGACTAGAGTTGATAGCTTGAGATTCCCATAAACATTTCAGTTCTTTGTCTGCTTCTGAGGTCGGTGATTTTTCTTAAGTTTGTTTAGTCTTATGCTTTAAGTGATTATCATGGAGGAGATGGTGTTCCAGAGAGTTTGTTTTGAATGACTTGTAGTATCTCCTTTCAAATTCTGCTGAATATTACAAAATCTAGTCACTTTGAATACTTTCTTATTCTTGAAGGACAGCTTCAAACCAAGTCAAAAACCCAATTAAGATAGGCTAAAAAAGCATTGCTTAAAATCTGAAGTTAAAAGAACAACTTTGAAAACAAAAACTCCAGTGTGAGTCTGGCCATTCAGTAATTGATTCCTTATTCAGTGCTGGTGATGAAACCATATCTTCTTTCACCTACACATTAATTTTAAAGAGAATTCCTTACGAACGACTGGAATGGGTTTTGCTGGTTGCTTCAGATAGATCAGGTCCAATATTCTTCCAGAACTAGTGTCCCAAAATCAAATACTCCTGCAAAGGGCAGCTGCCTACTCAATCCTGTTATGTCTTCTGTTAAGAACACTCTTTCCTTTCCTTTGGAAGAGAAAAATACTCCAATAATGCAGAGAGTTCTTTTTAAAACTTTATTGCAACAAAGAGAACGAAAAATGGTTTCCTTCCCATTTTCCAGCTTATCTGAGTACATGTTCACATCCCATTTTATACCCTGCTCCTGGCCACTTCTCCCTCCTCCTTTCCCCTCATTGGCTAGGGTACCAGGAGTTTACAATCTTTCCACCCGCCTACTCCACGCTGGTCCAATACCGGCACTTCTTCCCAATCCAGCCCTGCCCCTGGTGGGCTGCAATAGGCTCATTTTGTTCTGTCAAGCTTGTCAATAAACAATCAGGAAGTCATTGAGTCAGTATTTGGCCATCCTGCCTATGTGCCTGCTTTCTCATACCTTGTGCTATCTGATCTTAGCCTCTCCTCTCCTTTGGGCTAAGTAATTTTCTTTGTTACCTTCTTAAATCTTTCTACTGCCTTGTTTCAAATCATCCTTTCACACACATCACCTCTATTTTGAGGGAATATGAGTATCACTCCAACCCTTTCCTATGAAGGTAGGCTGGGATGAATTCCCACAGCTCCCCTGCCCAGAACTCAACCTATGCCTTTCTCCCAGTCTGGGCACTGGATTTAGAACTGAGTTCACCCCAAACTGCCACATCAGAAAGGTATGTTTGTTTGAGTATTTTATGCTAAATTGGTCTGTGGCTCCTCTAAGTGGATAACAATAGGAGGAGGAGTTGGAGGAAGAGTTTATATAAAAAGAAAGGGAGCAAAGGCCTACAATTTAAACAGGAAGAGGAAAGAGTAAAATACTATTTATAACTGGAAGTAAACCGAAAAGAGAAACGAAGTTCGTAATTCACAAGATAACAAAATTAAGTATGTTCTACATTACCTAGTGTCAGGAAGCCTCAATGGCATCTGCAACACAGGATAACCAGGTTCAGTCAGGAAAGACCCCTTTTGCATTGAACTTCAGGAATTTTATTGAAAAATCACCCAAGACCCCTGCAGTTACTTATGACAGCATGCTGCTGGGTAGTGGGTCTCACCACCAACTACAAAACCATAGCCCATGCACAGACACTTTTATAACCTGCTAGTCACATGCACCAATACAGAGTGTTAAGTTTCCAAATAATGTTAGTACAATAGCATCCTGATGTCTTTAGGCATGACATAATGTTCTAAACTGATCAGAAATACTGGTAACATAGTGTGGAAAACATTACTGATTGCTTTATTGATCTGTCAATTGAGTAGACCTCTTTGCAGTTTGGATCCTGCTTAAACATGCAAATGTGTCTAATGGAGAAATCTGGTTTGACAACTACATTGTGAAGGCACTTGCCTCTGTGGGATTAGATGCTTCAGGTGGATCCATTCAGAAACGAATGAACACCTTTGTTTCAATTTTTCTGCAGCTGATGAGAACACAGGCAATTTCCTCACTAATAATGTTAGTCTCCAGCAGTTTCTCAGTCTAGTGGCCATCTTCTTAAGGCAACAGCAGCACTAAACAGTGACCTGGCTTGGAAAGCTGGTGCCTTCTGAGGAAGGGGTGTGGGTTTGATTTTACAACACAAAGGCACATATAAGCAACCCTTTTCTGCCACGATTTATCTGAATTTTCCCAACACTAGCAATGTCTTGTCTAGAAGGAGGGAGATAAAAGATCCACTGTAGGCATCTGCATTTTATTCCTCATTAGATAATAAGGTGATCTCTGGCAATCAAAAAGGAAATTGCTATTTTGGGTTGCATTAGTAGAAGTATCACTTTCAAATCACATGAAGTGCTAGTTCCTCTTTATTCAGCACTGGTTAGGCCTCATCTAGACAAGCTGGAAAGGATTCAGGGAAGGGAAAGGATGATCTGGGATTTGGAAATAAAGCCCTATGAGGGGAGAATGAAAGATTGGGCATGTTTAGACTTGGACATGTTTAGACTTGAGTAGATAAGAAACAGAGATGAGCACCACACCCAAGAGACAGATACTACTGGACTTAATGTCAAGAGGAAACCTTTACCTTTACCTAGAGAAGACTGGGGGGAGAAATGACAGCCTTCCCCCTCTCTCATAAATATAAATAATTGTTTTCTTAAAATAAATAAGAAACTGAAAGAAAAAGGGTATAAGAAAAAAGTGAAATAAAATTGCCCAAGAATTTTAAACCAATATAACCAATACATGCAAAACTGGAAAATTTCCAAAGCAACCATTTTTTTTTTATATTTCTGTCAATCGATACTCTGTTGAAGCTTGAAAAAGTAATCGGGCCATTCCCCTTCAGTCCCAGCTCTCAGGAACACATGGTGAGTGCACAGCCACTAAGAAGAGACAATCCCTGGACTTACTCCAGGTGGCTCACTTTTTTGCCTTTGCCTTCAGTTACAATTCTGCTGCCAAATGCTGGTTGGCAATCCTTGCTCACTTGCTCTAACTGCTTGCTCTAATTTCCTTGCATATATCTTACACTAGCTGGGGCAGCTTGCTCTGCTTGGAGTCAGGAAAACACTGGTATCTTTCCCATTTTTCCTACAGCTATTCAGAAGAATAGGTGATTAGTAAAGGGAGATTTGGGGGAGGTAAGAGCTTTGCAGAAGCAAGTTAGGATTATTCCTATTCTTACAAGTGTCTACCTGCTCTGCCCACCTCCCCCAACATCCCTGGAGCATTTCTGTTAGCTCAATATGTTGGACTACTGTTATCCAACATAACTTTTTTTTCCTGTTTGGAGATGATACCTAAAAACAGTTATGTTAGAGGGTATAGTGCCTGTCCCCTAAAACCACTGTTTTGAAGTATTTGTGTATAAAAATATAAATCAGTATGTTTTGCAAGTATTGTTATTTGAGAATGATCACTAACTTCTTCCAGTGACTTCCTGTGGCCATTTGGAATGCTTTTCAACCACTATCCCCTGGCCTTCCTTTTAGTATGCCCCCTCCAAATGCTAGTTGTCAGAAGGCATAGTGCAGCTCTTCCATTTTTCCCCCTTAACAGTTTTAAGGATACACTCCAGACTTAAGGATAAGGTCTAAAGAAGGGATAAAGGAAAAAAAAAGGGGGGGGGTTGTAAGTAGAAGATGTCAATGTCTGAACCCCCATAAAAATCCAGAAATGAGGCAGGGTGATTGTGCCACAAAAGCTGAACCTGGAAGCACCCATAAACAGAATGAGCTTGGCGATTTTCTCCTCTGCTAATAACTGGTGTCCCATTTCACCAAACAACCTTAGGGCCAAACTAAATGTACTGTGACATAGGACATATGTGAAGGATTTCCTGACTTTTAAGAAACCCCACTGCAGTTAGGGAAAGGGATGTGAATCTGACTGGAGCTGCTACCCCTACCTCTAGTTTTCAAAATCAACTTCCTTTTTACCGGAAGGTACGGGAATATATCCCATGTGACATCTAATTTGGCCCTTAGAAAACAATTAAATCTCCTCACATCCCTCTTCCCATATAGTGAAAGGCCATGTGTTTACTTATAACCAGGTCCCCACCTCTGGAGGGCCTGCATTATGAACTAATCCAAAGCACACAAGGAAGTATAGGAAGCATTCTTCTTCGTCGTGGCCTCTGTGCATCACACACATGGGTTCTGTGCCTGCGCAGTGCCTTTGGCTGGAAGATTAATAGCTAACGGTTTCTTTGGCAGCAAACTCCACTCCCCCTCCCCCCCGGGACTATATAGTCTGCCATTTTCCAGTCTTTGCGACCGCCGTTCGTTGTGCCTCGTGCCGCTTCGCTCTCGCTTAGATCGTTACTTGCCTCTCTTCCTTGCTCGAAAACCTCCCTGTTTTTCTCCAAGTTATTCATCCTTGTTAGTATTCCTGTTAAGTATATTCACTTCGTTCGTTTTTTCGTGCACTTCTCTTCTTGTTCCTAAAAAAAAAAAAATTATAAAAATATTACTTTCCCGCTTCACTATCTTCTTTCTTCCTTTTTCTGTGATGGCGCAACGGGCGGCGTTCCGCAAGTGCGGGGAGTGCAGCTCCAAAATGCCTGCGGCAGACCCGCACGATCTGTGTCTCCTGTGCCTAGGGGAGGGGCACAGGACCGATAAATGCCGCCATTGTTTGGCCTTCTCAAAACAAGCGAGGAAGAATCGGGAGAACCGCCTCCGCAAGCTATTGTGGGACCAGGCGCTCCTCCAATCGGACCAGCTTGTGGCTAAGACCACAGCTTTGGCTCCGCCCGAAGGCCGCCCAGCCTCGGCCGATTTGCCACAGCGTCCGGCTTCCTCTTCCACAACTCCACCCTCAAGCCCTTCAGCTGAAGGTGCTCTGAGTATGGCCGACCAATCTGCTCCGAGGAAGCAGAAGGAAAAAAGAAAACACAGTGATCCAGAGAAACACACTGTGCATAAGAAGGCCAAGAAAGATAAGGCTAGTAAGCCTTCTAAGAAACCAAGGGATCCGGAATGCCCCAAACATCGGCACTCGGGTTCGACGGCCTCCTCGGTACTGATGCCGGTCTCGGATCCGATGCACTCGACTCCGGCCATCCAGGCGGCGATGAGGGTCACTCCGCCAGCCTCACCACACCCTCTAGAGTCTAGGGTGCAAGAGGACCCGCATCACAGCTCTATATCTGATGGCGAGTTAAGGGATTCCCCCCTTAGGGCTCGATCCCCGACGCCAATGCCGGCCGCTCCTCTTGAGGCTGAACCCGTTGTCTCTCCACCCAGAAGCCGCGGGAGCCGCTCCTCAGAGATATGATCTGACGACTGGTACCAGTCACGGTATTCCTCCGTACCGAGGCAGGAGGAACGCCACTCTATGGCCTACTACCCAGCTCCCAGAGGTCGGTCCTCGCCACCAGCTCCTAGGGATCGCTTCCAGCCGACACCTAGAAATGCTCCAATACCTCCATCCAGGCCGAGTAGCAGATCAGAGTCACCAGCGGAGTCCTCCTCCAGTGCTCCTCCTCCATACTAGATGGAATCTAACGAATCGGACATTGACTCGACCTCACCAGACGCAGCGGTTACCTCACAAGGCCCTGGGTCACCCGAGGAACCATACATCTCCTTCTCGGAGCTCATAGCTAGGCTGGTAAAATCCCTCGAAATCGAAGCCCACCAACAACTGGGACCGTGTACCGACCACTTTTATGATGTGGTCAGGGGAGAACAATCCACATCTATCGCCCTACCGCTGATCACAACATTGCAGCAAGCCATGATTCAACCATGGGACCTCTCGGCCCATCCACAACCGACCTCGCACAAATACGAATCCATGTATTGGGTTCGAGAGGAAGACATCCCATTCCTCCTCCGGCACCCCAAACCAAATTCGGTTGTTGTTGAATCCTCTCAGGGCTGGGAGGCACGCGGACATACATCACCCCGCGATAAGGAGGTCAGGAAGGTGGACTCCCTAGCGCGCCGGGTCTATGCAGCATCCAGCCTCAGATTGCGGATATCCAGTTACGAAGCGACCCTGGCGCGCTATCAATATTTCTTGATGCAGCGCCTCGACAGCATCATTTCCACCTTCCCAGGCAACCAAGCTGACCTAGCAAAGACCTTTGTGAGGGAGGCGATGCAGGTGGCGGTACAACAATTATCAATGGCCCGTCACCACGTCGATACTGATTCGAGGTCCCTCGTAGGCACCATCTCTCTCCGTAGGCATGCCTGGCTGAGGAATTGTAACTTCCCAGAAGAGATGAAGCGCCGAATAGAGGAAATGCCTTTCGACGGGTCGGGCTTGTTCAACCTCAAGATGGACAGCAAATTAAAAAAGATACATGAATCCAGGATGACGGCCCGTCGGATGGAGCTGCAATCCCAGGCGTAAGTGGTCATGGCCCCGCCCTCAGTTCCGCCAACAGTAGCAGTCTTGGCAACAACAACAGCCTCATCAACATCAGCAGCGCCGCAGGCAACCATCTCAGCGCTTTCAACAAACCCGTTGCCGTTTCGACATCGACCGGCGCCAGCGTTGACGGGGCGAGCGAACCCTTCTCCTCCCACTCACACCCTTCCCCCTCTCTTTTGGGGACCGATTGAAAAGTCGGCTCCCCATTTGGGAGACCATTACATCTGATGGTTGGTGTTATCCATCATTCAGCACGGATATAGAATTGAATTCGATGTTCCATCACCGAGTCCTATCCGCTTTACTGCAGCCTCGTTGGTACTACTAGACGAAGTCAGCCAGCTGCTTGCTAAAGGAGCGATCACTCAGCTACCACTCTCGGATGGACTCCATGGATTCTATTCCAGATATTTTACCGTCCCGAAATGGGATGGAGGTCTCCGACCAATTTTGGACTTGAGAGCTCTAAATGTGTTCATTATACCTAAAAAATTTCGGATGACCACGCTGCAAAATATCCTTCCACTGCTAGGGAGAGGAGATTGGTTCGCCTCGCTTGACTTGAAGGACGCCTACTTCCACATCGCTATCCATCCACGGCATAGGCGCTTCCTTCGCTTTGCGGTAGATTCTAATATCTACGAATTCAAGGTGTTACTGTTTGGACTGGCCACTGCACCATGCATTTTTACGAAGTGTATGGCCCCCATCTGTGCGCACCTTCGACTGCGTGGAATCCGAATATACCCATACCTTGATGACTGGTTGTTGGTTTCTGAGACTAGAGAAGGACTTTCCTCAGCGGTTCAGTCTTCTTGTACTCTTTTGCAAGACTTGGGACTTTGTATTAATCGACAGAAGTCTTCCCTTCTTCCTACACAGGTGATCAACTTTATCGGAGCCAGACTGGATTTGGCAGTGGCAAAAGCCTTCCTTCCACAAGACAGACAAGATGCCATTGCACGTCACATCGCTCGAATCCGACGACAAAGGACCGTCCCTGCGCGATCCATTCAGAGATTATTGGGACACATGTCAGCTGCAATCGCTGTAGTTCCGCACGCCAAGCTTCGCCTGCGACCACTACAACTATTCTTCAACGGGGTCTTCCAACCGCAAAGGGACCTGCCTACCAGACGGTTACGAATTCCGTCCTCTGTCCTGCAGTCACTTTCATGGTGGATAGATCCAGTCAATCTAAACGTCGGTGTCCCGTTTCGACCTCGGTACCCTACGATAACTGTCGGAACCGACGCATCTCTTTCGGGATGGGGGCCATATGCTCCAACCTCCGCGCTCAAGGGACTTGGAATCCTACAGACGCCAACAATCACATCAATTTCCTGGAACTGCTTGCTGTTTTCAAAGCCCTGCAGTTGTTCAAGGACGTACTTCGACACCAAGTAGTCCAGATCTCGTCAGACAACATGACTGCGGTGTTTTGCTTGAACAAGCAAGGGGGCACTCGATCCCGAAAGCTGGCCCACTTGGCGATGCAGATCTGGGACTGGTGCATCCCAAGGAACATCACTCTACTAGCAGTCCATCTAGCAGGCGCGGACAATACAGAGGCAGATCTCCTAAGCAGACACATGTCGCGCTCACATGAATGGGAGCTGGATCCTCTAATCCGAGACGAGCTATTTCGCCTTTGGGGCGTACCAGACATAGACCTCTTTGCCACTTGTCACAACAGGGTGTGCGAGACTTACTGCTCCAGAGCGGGGATAGGACGGGGGTCGTCCGGGGATGCCTTTATGATTCCCTGGAACGGCAGGACTTTTTATGCCTTCCCACCTATTCCTCTCATCATGCAGGTGCTGGCAAAAATTGTCCGCGAAAGGGTTACGGGGTTCCTAATAACCCCCTGGTGGCCCCGTCAACCGTGGTTCTCGACTCTCCTTCACATATTGCGAGACGAATTCATCCAACTACCACATCTCCCTTACCTGATCACCCAGAAAGAGGGCACGATCCGGCACCCGGATCTCCTGTCGCTGAAGCTCACTGCCTGGCGAATCCGATGACCGGGTCCGCTGTATCGATGTCGACACACCCTCCGTCCGTCAATACTGTGCCTTCACTCTCCATATCTCCACAGCTGCAGTATATTCTCGATTCTGCGTTGAGACCATCCATGAGGAAGTCATACGCTGTGAAATGGCGCAGATTCTCTGTTTTCGCTGACTCTCACTCGTTCCCGGCCACATCGGCTTCGATACCGCAGATTCTCCAATTTCTTTTCGAATTGCACCGGTCTGGACTGAAACCTTCCTCTATTAAAGTATATACAGCGGCGATCTCTCATTATCGTGGGGCTATTCAAGGTTTCTCCATTTTCTCCCAACCCTTGATTAAGAGATTTTTGAGAGGACTCTGTAATCTACACCCAACATTCAGACCATTTATGCCCACCTGGAGCCTCTCGGTGGTTTTACAGGCACTGACCAGACCACCCTTCGAACCCATGGCGACAATTGATATGCGCCTTGCTTCCTGGAAGACTGCTTTCTTAGTAGCAGTTACGTCAGCCCATAGATCTTCAGAACTTTGTGCCCTTAGGGTAGATCCTCCATTTATGAACTTCCATAAAGAGAAAGTAGTTTTACACTTAGACCCTACTTTCCTTCCTAAGGTCGCTACCTCCTTCCATATGCAGCAGGAAATAGTTCTACCAGCATTTTTTCCTGTTCCCTCGAATCCGATAGAGAGGTCCTTGCATATGCTGGATATCCAATGCTGTCTAGCATTTTACAGATCCAGAACAGAGTCTGTTCGGCAATCTAATAGACTATTTGTTAAATATTCTGAAAATGGCAAGGGCTGCCCAGTCACCCCCCAACGGCTTGCGAAATGGATAGTTAATACTATTGTCCTGTCCTATCAACTAGCGAAATTGGACTTACCGTCTACTCCAACGGGCCATTCTACCAGGGCTGTTGCTGCCTCGTCAGCCTTTGCGTCCGGGGTCCCGATGGAAGGTGTCTGCAGAGCTGCCACCTGGGCCACACCATGTACTTTCGCTAAACACTACAGGCTGGATGTTCGTGCCAGGCAGGATTGCTCCTTTGGCAGAGCTGTCCTTTCTTCTGTTCTCCGTTGATGACACCTCCCTCCTCCTATTCGGGTAAGCTTGTTATTCTACCCATGTGTGTGATGCACAGAGGCCACGACGAAGAAGAGCAGGTTGCTTACCTGTAACTGATGTTCTTCGAGTGGCCATCTGTGCAGTCACACAATCCACCCACTGACCCCACGCGGTGTCATGGGTGGCTCTGACCTGATTCTCTCCAGTTCGATACCACCCCTTTTTTCTTCCTATAGTTCCAGGCTATACAAAAAAAAAAAAGGGGGGGGTGAACTTGAAAATTTATCACCTAATATAAAACGAACACCCGGTCTTCAAGACTGGAAAATGGCGGACACTCCACTCCTTTATATAGTCCCGGGGGGGAGGGGGAGCGGAGTTTGCCGCCAAAGAAACCGTTAGCTATTAATCTTCCGGCCAAAGGCACTGTGCAGGTGCAGAACCCATATGTGTGACTGCACAGATGGCCACTCGAAGAACATCAGTTACAGGTAAGCAACCTGCTCTTCCTTCCATCTACTGTGGTCGTATAGCTGGAATATCACTAGGCCACTTTCCTTGCTTATCTTTTCATGGTTTCAGTGCAAAAGACATAACCAGAATCCAGTCATCTAGTCATGGCTTTTATTCAGACTGTACGCCTCAGCCTGATTTCATGTGACTGTCAATCTATTTCAAAAGCCCTCTGCATGCAATTGCTTCAGACCTATGGCAAGGGCAATCTGTCACCTCTTAGTAGCCTGCTGTATGGGAAGAAAGGCAGGGAGAGAAAAGGAAGTGGCAGCAAAAGAAAGAGAGAAGGGCTCACATCTGGCTGTGGCCACTGAATTCAGACCCAATTATTGCATATATATAGGCTGCAATGGATTACCCATGAAGGCATGTGGCCCTTGACAAAAAAAAGTTGCTTTAGAAGCTGCTTCGCCTCTTGCATTATATTGTGATCTCTGCAGTAAGCAGAGAGTGGCCTTTTGATATTGTCTTCCATACTTGCCTAGATATGGTGGAAATGATGCTAATGCAAAATGCGCAGATGCACCAGATCATTATGCAGAACATGATGCTGAAATCTCTACCACCACCTGTTCATTCTTCAGCTAGTGGACATGGGATTTCTATGCTTCAGCATGGACAACAGGTAAATGTCTTTTTAAAGGATGTTTAATATTTCTGACCAATGAAAGACCAGAAATTCAAGTCTAGACATATCTTTGGCAACAGAGTTAAATCTGTTAAACAACATATGTCATATCATAATACAATCTAAGTCCTACAAACCATCCAATATAACTGCTTTACTTTACTGGCTTGTCAGCTGCATTATTATAAAGATGCCTAAATGCTGGGTTGTAGTCTAGCAGTGTCCTGGCACTTTGGCAAGTCCCCTGGCTGATAGCATTGTGCAGTCTTGTATGTCCTTCCAGCAGTTAGAGTGAATGGTACAGGCTGGTGTGAGTGGTTCTGTCAAGAACCTGTGGTGAACCAACCCCATGCTCGCCCTGGGTTGTTCCCTCCCTCCCCTTCAATCCTCCCATGGCTATCCCAGGAGATTCTGCAAGCAGGAACAAGTTGTCTCCTATTCCCTGTTGTAATTGCATAAACATGTATGCCCCTGTTTAAAAAAAAAAGAACTCCGTGTCTGTCTGTTTTAAAAACCCCTTTCAAAGGGGCTTAAAAAGTGCCCAGACTGACAACTCCCCTAAAAAGGGAGTGGTTCACATTGTACATGTTCCCACATACCTTAAGTTTGGAGAGCAAATGAAAAGTGAGGGCACTCTTAGGACAGCTGAATGTCCACCTCAAGAAAGATGATGATCTTCTGTGAAGGGATTGTAAATCCCACCACTCCATTTTTGCAAGCACAGATCACTGTCACCTTTGGTTTGATTTTGACGCTCTTCTTTTGACAGCTGTCAAGCCAAACTAAAGGGGAAAATGGCTGTTTGGAACCTCTCTAGGCCAATGAGCAGAGTCAGTCCTTTGTGTACTTTGCCAGCATATGCCTACCTGGGAGATTGCCCAGGCAAGGTTGCCTAAGTTCTGACAATCATAAGTGCATAGGTAAAAAAATGCAGAAGATTTTTTAAAGTGCCAAAATATTTGCTCATTCTAGTGGGTACATTTTTTAATGGTTTGCACCCATGGGCAGCTCTTCCAAGATGCCACTTAAGAAATTTGAAGGGGCTGTCAGACTTTGCAACAAGGAAGAATCCCCTCCTATCCCCACCCTGGCATTTCTGGAAGTAGGAACTAAGATTATTAGTAATTTGTGGAAACTGTTTGTGGAGCTGAAATATAGGGGAGAAGAAGGATCTTAAGTGATAAAGCTGCCAGTATCAGACCTTCATCCTTGTCTGCTGAAATAGTTAGGAATTTAACAAGGTCATATACTTTTTTCTAACTATCTGCAGTTTACCACCCCTATTCTGTTAAGAGCAGAGAAGCCTCGACCATCAACAGTACATCATCACCACTATGCATCTTCAGGGCTACTAGGCATTCCATCCCCATCTGGCTTTTCCATATGGCCTTCAATCATGCAGGCTAGCTCTGGCACACAACTGGGAGGATTCTCATCAGATCTATGTACTCTGCCCATCCCAACTACTGGAACGCAAACGTAAGTCAGCAGGTTCTGACAGTAAGAGCAGTTCTGTGGCTCTTCAGGTCTGTTTGCTACTTTTTGCTATATTTCAGTTTTGTTTCCATATTGGCCATAGGCCATATCAGAGGGAAAAAGACAGAGTACAAAATAAATTATAAAACACATATTTATAATAGAGTGAAAGTAATTGCAGTCTCCATTACTTAGTTGAGCTCTCGGTCTGTGAAAAGGTCACTGTATCCCCCAACAGCTCATATATAGGATGCTGTGATTATTAAGAAAGTCAGTTTAGTGTGGTAGTTAGAATCTTGGGCTAAGGACCTGGAAGATCCAGGATCCATGAAGTTCACTGGGTGACTTTGGGCCAGTCACTTGCTCTTAGCCTAACCTACCTCAAAGGGTTGTTGTTGGGAGGATAAAATGGAGTTGTGTAAGTTGGAGCTCAGGTTCCTCACCAGAGGAAAAAGGGTGGGGTATAAATGCAATATAATAACAACAATAACAATATGCATCTAAGTGCCTAGAGGACTGCTGAAAGACAGAGAAAGAATACATTCCAAGCATAAAACAAATGCCTTGTTATTTCTTCCAAGTGTTCCAGCCAACAGAGTTCTTGGATTGCCCCCGGGTTTGTAGACTTCTGCAGTGCCCGACTAGCAAAGGTAAGCAGAGCAGAGCAGAGGCCTTCTGTGTTCATATCAGTTCTATTTCGGTATGTCAAATTGACCCTTGTTATGCAATCAGCAGGTTATGGAATTGTCACATAGCAGCAGCACAGTGCAGACTACCCTTCTGCAGGGTAAAGTAAGTGGCCTTTCCTCCTACCCTCCCATGGACTTTTTTAGTCCCTTGAGTCTATGAAAGCATGAGCTGAGAGAACCCCAAACCTAAATATTTTCAAAACTCATACCTGTTGAAGAGGAGCAGCAGCAAACAACTTCCAATCCTAAGTTCTAAATTGCTTGACTGATGATACCTTTCTCCTTGTTTCCTTCTAGGAGAGATCTATTATAGAAAATTCCTACTTAGCTACCCCTTGGATTATACAGTTTAAGTTTATAAATACTAATGTTTACCTCCTTTGCAAAACCACAAGTTTTCAAGAGGTGCTGAGGTGATTATACTTGGATTGGAGTGAATTGTATTTCTTACTGCTCACTCTTCCCTGAATTAACAGTCTCTTTGCTTGTAGAACAGGTAATAAGTGGCATACAATTAATTTTTGTACTTTTTGTGTTACTATAGATTCAGAATTTGTTTTCTAAAAAAAAATTGCAAATGAGCAAAAAGCAAAACAAAAAAGGGGAAGACAGATTTCATTTCAAATTTATACATCAAGGCTGAAACAGATAACATTTCAAATTTATAAACATTCCATGTATCTAAATAAGCATGCATATGAAATTGGTGGCTACAGGACATACATTCAAATGTATTAAGAGTAGGAAGATCTTCAGCCTACAAGAAGATAGGTGGTGGACATTCATCCTTCCAAGCTTTATGTAACTGTCAGGACTTAGTGCCCTAGCTCTAGCCCTAGGTCACAGGTGCATGCTTGCTGATCACTAACCAAACCACCAGCCATGGACACCTGCTTGCCACCCACCAGCCTCCTCACACAACCTGCAGCACCGCCCACATGAGCCCACTTGCCACCCACAACCACCAGCCTGCAGGTGGTAAGTGGCCTGCTTGCCACCCACAACCACCAGCCTGCAGGTGGTAAGTGGCCTGCTTGCCACTTGACATGCACATGGTGGGCATGTCATGAGCAGAGCCGGCTGGTGCCAAAGGTCAGACTAGATGGCCCAGGAGGCCCCTTCTGACTCGCTCTGTTTCTATGTTTCTACCACCTGCAGCCCACAGCCTCTGCTCATGGGTGTCTGCTTGCTGCTCACTGTCTGTGAGTGCCCCCTTGCTCCCTTCCACCCATGGCACCTGCTTGCAGCTCTCAAGCATCTGACATGTTTACCATATGTGGCTCTTCCGTTGAGCAAGTCTGGCCACCCTGGTACAGAGCATTCTAAGTCCCTGTTCCATTCCTCTCTGACAATATAACCTTTTCTTTATTGCATTGATAATTGTGAGCTTATGCTTTTGTACTGCCAAGTAGTACTAGCTTGTTCCCAATCCAAACAATGAGAAGACATAGTCTAGTGTTTTTTATGATACATTTGGCCATATTTCACTTGTAAACTTATATGCACTTGACCACGTGTGCTATCAAAGGGAATGATGATGCTTGCCATTAATTCCTGTTGGTAGACACGTGGAGTGGGGGAAGATCCCATAATAGGTGCAGTGCATCTGAGGAGTCCTTGTAATAGATAGACCTTCTCTCTAACCCATCAAAATAAGCATATTAATATTGAAAATGTTGTTACTTGCTTCTAACCCAGGAGCTTATGAGTGAGGACGATGTCTCAATTCAGACATAGTTTAGTTTGCTTTAACCATAGTAAAATGCAAATCACAGGACAAATAATAGAATCTGGAAGGGAGCAGAGGCCATGGGGTCCAAGCCCCTGCTTGACTGCAAGTTAAACTATCTCACTCAGATGGCTGTCCAGTTGCATCTTGAATGCAATTAGTGTGAGCGAGCCCTCAACCTCCCTAGGTCACTGGTTTTATTGTACTGCTCTAACAGTCAGGAGGTTTCCCTGATATCTAGCCAGGATCTGGCTTACTGTAACCTGAGCCTGTTGTTTTGTGTCCTGCACTCTGGGATGATCAAGAAAAGATCCTGGCCTTTCAAGTACTTTTCTCTCCTCACTCTTTCCTTCTCAACATTAAACATAGAAACAGAGCGAGTCAGAAGGGGCCTTCTGGTCCATCTAGTCTGACCTCCGGCACCAGCCGGCTCCACTCATGACATGCCCACCATGTGCATGGCCAACCTATCTTTGAACACCCTCACCAAAGGGGCCTCAGTGACCTCTCGTGGAAGCCCATTCCACACCCTTGGGGTCCTAACTGTCAGGAAATGCTTCCTGGCATCCAAATGGAACCTTGGCTCCCTGAGCTTTGCTCTGTTGGAGTGCATCCTGCCTTCCTCTGCAGGGGAGAACAGGTCTCTGCCCACCTCCATGTGACATCCCCTCACATACCTATATGTCGCCAACATATCCCCTCTGAGTCTCCTCTTCTCCAGGCTGAAGAGACCCACTTCCGTCAGTGTCGCCTCATACCCCGTCCCCTGCAAACCGGCCACCATCCTTGTGGCCCTACGTTGCACTGACTCTGACCTGGCTATATCCTTTCTGTAATGAGGGGCCCAAAACTGAGTACAATACTCCAGTTATGGGCGCACCAGAGTCCTATAGAGTGGTAGTAATATCTCTCTCGATCTAGAAGCCACACTTCTGGCTATGCAACCAAGGGTGGCGTTCGCCCTCTTGACACTGCTGACTCATGTTTAGCCTGCAGTCAACCAGCACACCGAGGTCCCTTTCACAAGTGCTGCTCTCCAGCCACTTGTCACCTAACCTGTACTTATGATACCTATTCCTATGCCCCAAGTGCAAGACCTTGCACTTATCCACATTGAATGCCATCCTGTTGTCTCCTGCCCACTTCCATAGTCTGGATCTGGAGTACCTGCTCCTCAGTTGTGGCCACTGCTCCAGTTTTAGTGTTGTCTGTGAATTTGATCAGCAGACTGTTCACCCCTTCTTCCATGTTGGTAATGAAAAGATTAAACAGGATCGGCCCCAGGACAGAGCCCTAGGTGACCCCACTTGTCACTGGCCACCATCCCAACAATTCGCCACTAATGGTTACCCTCTGCTTTTGGTCAGTCAACTGTGCCCTAATCCACCGGACAGTGCTTTGGTGTATCCCAAAACTCCTCAGTTTCTCCACCAGGATATCATGGGGCACTTTGTCAAAGGCCTTGCTGAAATCCAGGTAAACCACATCCACTGCATCCCCTCCATCTAGCCATCTCGAAACCTTGTCATAGAATTCCACAAGGTTTGTCTGGCAGGACCTGTTTTTGCGGAAGCCATGTTGTGTGGCAGCCAGCCTCCCTTCCGTACCTAGCATTGCTAGATCTCTCTCTATTATGAGCCTTTCCATTGTTTTTCCTACAATGGACATAAGGCCAACTGGTCTGTAATTCCCCATGTCCCTTCTACTACCCTTTTTGAAAATTGGGACCACTGATGCCACCCTCCAGTCCTCTGGAACTTCACCCATTCTCCACGATGCCTCAAAAATGGAGGCCCGCGGGTGTGAGAGAACCCCTGCCAACTCTCTAAGTACTCTCAGGTGTAACCTGTCAGGGCCTGGTGCCTTTGTAATGTCCAGTGCCCTGAGGAGCCCCTCGACTTCAAGGGGGGTGACTCTAATCTGTGCCCCTAAGTCCCCGGCCTCATCTAATCTCCTATGCGGATCTCCCCCATCCTGCTTTGGGGAGAACACAGAGGCAAAATAGTCATTTAGCTTCTGTGCCTGTTCCCTCATATCAGTCACTGGATCTCCTTCCCCCTTATTTAGCGGCCCCACTACTTGTCTCCCCTTCCTCTTCCTATTTACATGCTGAAAGAAGCCCTTTTTGTTGCTCTTGATATTCTTGGCAAGTCTCAGCTCATAATCAACCTTAGCCTTGTGAAGAATCCTTCTGCAATGGGCCTCCTCCTCCCAGTATACCCTTTTGTCTGTTTGCCCCAGTACCCATTTCCTGCAGAGGTTCCTCTTTCATCTAATCCTTCTAAACACCTCCTTTTGCATCAATGGCGGCGCTCTCCTCCACCTCCCTACCTTACTAACTAGAGGTATCGTCAAGGCTTGCACCTCCTTTTGAGTGTCATCCACCCCTCCTCAACTTGCTTACCTTCCAGTAACCTATACCTGAAGACTTTCCCCAGTCTGGCCTTCAGTTGGCCAAAGTTGGCCCTCTTGAAGTCCCAGCTTCTAGTGCTCGACCTGCTGCACATCCCCAGTCCCCTGATCTCAAAGCAAAGGATGGGGTGATCACTCATATCCAGAGCTCCCCTAATCTGTACTTCATCTATCACCTCCTCTCTATTTGTCAAGACCAAGTCAAGGATGTTTCCCCCCTCGTTGCCTCTCGGATCCTCTGTGTGAAAAATCCTCCCTGTGTAGCCTCTAGGAAGCAATGTGACCTGGCTGTCACCGCCAAACATCCCCAGTTCTTTCAATTTCCCCTCATAGGGTATTGTTACCAGTCCATAGATCTTCCTTATTGCCTTCTTCTGAACCCTTTCCAGCTTGTCTGCATCCATCTTAAACTGTGGTGCCCAGACACAGTACTCCAAGTGAGGCTTAACCAGTGCTGAGCAAAGCAAAACTAGTACTTCACATGATTTGGAAGTGAACCTCCTACTAATACAGCCTAAAATAGTGTTAGGCTCTTTTGCATTGTTGATTCATATTCAGCTTGTGATCTACAACAATTTCAAAATCCTTTTCACTTGCAGTATTGTTGAGCCATGTATTCTCCATCTTGTAATAGAGCTTTTGCTTTCTTCTTCCTAGGTGAAAAACTTGGCATTTGTCCCTGCTGAATTTCATCCTGATGTTTTCAGCCCAGCACTCCAACCTGTCAAGATCACCTTAAATCTTATTTAGGTCTTCCAGCTATTAGCCATCCCACCTGGTTTTCTGAAAAATTGATAATCATTTCCTGCATTTCCTCATCCAATGGGCTCAGGACTAAACCTTGCAATCCCCTACTTGTTCTCTCTCCCAGTTTGAGAAGTCTGATTCTGTGGCCAACTATGGATCCCCCTGATCATTGTTCCATCAAGCCCACTTTTAGCTAGATTGCTAATCAGGATATCATGGGGCACTATCAGAAACTTTACTGAAGTCAAGGTATGCTATGTCCACAGCATTTGCATATTCCATCTCATAATGTTGTGCGCTAGTATTCCTCCCTTCACACATTCAGTGCCACAGATGTTACTTGCAAAACGTTCTTACTAGACAAAAGCATTTTCCAGATGTATAAACACTCAAAATGAATCTCTGAGCATGCACAGAGCTGTTCGGTGAACCCAATCTAGTATTCACCTCCAGGAACTCTCTTATGAGCATGCCTGGGTCCCATCCTTTTGGGAGTGGCCTTCTGAAAATGAACACGCCTCCCCTCTGCACCCCAATCCTCTAATTAGGTCACCAATTGATGTTAGATGATATGGTGTCCTCTTGGTTATTTCCAGAGACTGGCTACCCACTTGGGGAGTCTGGCCTTGAGATAAGTGTCTTGACTTCTCTCATCTCAGTGTCTGGAAATGGGTGACATTCCAGGTTTACCCTGTCACTTGCCAGAAGTCCATCAGTGAGGAACCAGTTGCTGTGGTCACAGAACCTGAAGTGTTCCCTCCAACACCAGGCCCTCAGTTGGTCATTTGTCTTTGCAACCCTCCTCCCCTTGGTTGGCCCATGTCGACGGACAGGCAAGAGCGAAGAAAAGACTGCCTAAATCTTCAGGTCCTTGAGTCTCTTGCCCAGAGCCTTAAAGTCCTGAGGGATCCCATCCATCCCCTGCCTGGCTGTGTCGTTTGTTCCCACATGGATCACCAGAAGTGACTGATGGCCTCTCAAGGTGAAAAGATTCTCCAGTCTGTCTATCACATGCCAGATGCATGCGTCCAGCAGAGAGCAGACCTCCCTTACCCCTAGATCCAGCCGGCACACTACCAGCTCAGTACCCCTTCGTAAGGAGTCCCTAATGACAATGACCCATCTTTCTCTTGCCTGTCTGGTGGAGATCAGGGGCTGTATCTCCGTTTCTACATCTCTGACAGCAGCATCCTGCTTTTGTCTGACCTCAGGATGGGCTTCCTAAGCAGGCTAGTCTCCTGGGGGACACATGGCCCCAGTCTGCCCCAGCAGAGAAAACCTATTTCTCAGCTTCAAGCTACCATAATGTGTATGCAATGGGATCAGGAGGGAGGGGTACATGGAAAGCACCTTGTTCTCTATCCTCTATGCAAGATTCACAAAGAAAGCCAGCATGACATCACGGAGCACTGTTACCTTCCCACCAATTTATCTACTCTCATTAAATGCTTTCAAACTGCTGTTGTGCCACCGCTTCCCCTCAGAGACTTGCATGTTAAATAAAGATGTTTGACAAAGAAGCACTGGAGAGATTTTTACTGCTGGCAGCGGAGAAGCATGGCTCATGACACAATTATACAAATTGGCAAGAAAATATTTTTGCCAAATATTTTTGGTGAATTTGAACATCAGTTGATTTTTTTGTTAGTTAATGTTTTTGTCATTCTTGGCTCTGCATACAAAATACAATTTGCTGAGTGGAAATAACTGCTATTTTAACATTTGTTAGAATTGAAGTTTGGCGATGCTTCTTTTACAGTTCCATAGTCTCCCTTGCTACTAGGAACTTCTATTGAAGCTGATCAGTTGATCCATGTTTCTATACATAACCCATGTTTCTAAATAGTTATGAGTTAACAAATAAGATAAACAGAGGCGGAAGCAGGAATGGAATTGGAAACTGAACTGTCCCACTTTGTCTAATCAATGCTTTAGCGGGGCCTCAAGCCACTACAGATCTCAGGTTATGTCTTACTCAGCAAGCAATGTTTATTGGATGCTACACTGTCTCTTTAATATGTATTTGTCTAAGTCAGCTAATTGTTGAAGGTGTAACACATCTAGTGCTTCTTTTAATCATATGTTTTGAAAATAGTTGCCTTTTAGGAACAAAGTTTTTACATGGATAACCTTTGTATTGGAAGATTCTTTGCTGATGTTTTAAAGATGTTTACTGATGTATAAGGGACTGCAGGTGGCACAGTGGTTTAAACCACTGTGCTGCTGGGCTAGTTGATCGAAAGGTCACCAGTTTGAATCTGCACAACGGAGTGAGTTCCCGTTGCTCCATCCCAGCTCCTGCCAACCTTACAGTTCAAAAGCATGCTAATGCAAGTAGATAAAAAGGTACCACTTCGGTGGGCAGGTAACAGCGTTCCGTGCACTTTGGTGTTTAGTCATGCCGGCCACATGACCACAGAGACTGTCTGTGGACAAACGCTGGCTCCCTCGGCTAGGAAATGGAGATGAGCACCGCCCCCTAGAGTCAGGCATGACTGGACTTAATGTCAAGGGGAAACCTTTACCTTTTTACCTTTTACTGATGTATATGTGCTCTTATTTAATAACCACTGCAAATGGATTTCTTGTGCCCTTTTGATGCTAAAAGACTGTTCTTATAACATTGAAAGGATTAACAATCACCTCTGCTAATAACAATGAATTGATGACCTGATGAAACTTTCAACATTTGAACATGTGGTATATAGATGCCTTTGCTAATGGTATATTAATAGATAGTTGGCCTGCCTTTCTTGAAGTTCATGAAGTTCTATTTTCATATATACATGTATATGTATACATATATGATTGAAATCTATGTAGCTGCAGCTTTTCTTTATGATTTTGTTTTGTTGGAATTTTATAGTAAAACATTTTTTTAAAAAAATAGTCAACCATTTCATAGTGAATATAAATGTAAACTCTAAATTAGTCATAATTATGCTTATTTATACACTGAATAAAATGCTACAAAATGTCTTCACAAAATTATTTTTACATTTATAAAGTTAATAGAAAGAACGCTGGTGATTTTAACATGGTAGCAAATCCAGAAATAGATCAATCAGACAGGAGGGACACAACAATTGCCTCCTTATACATCACCAGGTTGATCCACTCTAGAGGCTATTTCAGCCAACTGCTTGTAAGCAGGAGAGGAGCGAGCCAGGCAATCTTGTGTCATCACTTTCCTTATTCGCTGCTTCATGAAAGGTGGGATGGGTTACTTCTCCCATTGTCAGTGAGACAAACTGCCATAATTGCCTTCTTCAGTGGAATGGGCTTCCAAGGCAGGTGGTTGAGGCCCCATCAGTGAGAGAGTTCAAGGAAAGATTGGACAACCACATGTTGGGGATTGCATGAGTGGTGCCGGGGTTCAGACTAGATGGCCCAGGAGTTCCTTTCAGACTTGCTTTGTTTCTAAGTTTCTAAATGCTTTACAAAACCATGCTCCTAATCCATCTATCCCTGCTTTTAAGCTTTTAATATTTATTTATTATTATTTATTAGAAAAATTTCTATGCCGCCCCTTGCCAGCTAGCCTCGGGGCAGCTTACAGCAGGTCCATATAATACAAAATACAACATAAAATTGAAACACAAAAACGACCTACCGCATTCAAACTAAAACTAAAATTGGCCCATCTCATAGTCCCAATTAAAACTAACAAAAACTAAAATTTAAAACTAATAAATAATAAAATTAATAAATCAATAAATTAATAATTAAATTAACAATTAAAATATTTCTTAAATAAAAAGGTCTTCGCCTGGCGCCGAAAAGCAAATAATGACGGCGCCAGGCGAGCCTCTCTGGGGAGCAGATTCCATAAGTGGGGTGCCACCGCAGAGAAAGCCCTCCTCCGGGTACTCACTCTCTTCACCTCCTTCACAGAGGGCTCCCGGAGGAGAGCATCTGCTGCAGATCGTAAGGGGCGGGAGGGCATATACGGTCGCAAGCGCTCCTTTAGGTAACCAGGACCCAAGCCGTTAAGGGCTTTATAGGTAAGAACCAACACCTTGAATTGGGCCTGGACTTCAATGGGAAGCCAGTGTAGCTGACGGAGAAATGGGGTGATATGAAAACCACACCCAGTCCCCGTCAGCATCCTGGCAGCTCTATTCTGCACCAATTGAAGTATCCGGACCGTCTTCAAGGGTAACCCCACGTAGAGCGCGTTACAGAAGTCTAACCGGGAAGTCACCAATGCGTGTGTCATCGTTGTTAGGCAGTCGAACTCCAGGAAGGGACGCAGCTGATGAATCAGCCGAAGCTGATGGAAAGCGCTCCTCGCCACTGCTGACACTTGGGCTACCAAGGTCAGCTCTGGGCCGAGGAGCACTCCCAAGCTGCAGACCCTGTCTTTCAGAGGGAGTGCTACCCCATTCAAGACAAGGGTCAGGTCCCCCACTCCGTAGCCCAAACCACCCACTAACAGGACCTCCGTTTTGTCAGGATTGAGCCTCAGTTTATTGGCCCTCATCCAGCCCATTACCTTGGCCAGGCACCGGTTCAGTACAGCCACTGCCTCACCTGGATCGGTGGAAAACAAGAGGTAGAGCTGGGTATCATCAGCGTACTGATGATTCCGCAGCCCACACCTCCTGATGACCTCTCCCAGCGGTTTCATGTAGATGTTAAATAACAAGGGGGACAAAATGGAACCCTGCGGTACTCCATGGCATAGCTGCCATGGCGCAGAGCCATAGTCCCCCAAGACCACCTTCTGGAATCGACCTGTGAGGTAGGAGCGGAACCACTGTAAAACAGTGCCTCCAACCCCCAACCCCGTCAGTCTATCCAGAAGGATACCATGGTCGATGGTATCGAAAGCCGCCAAGAGGTCCAGGAGAACCAACAGGGACGCACTCCCCCTGTCTCTCTCCCTGCACAGGTCATCATACAGGGCGACCAAGGCAGATTCAGTACCAAAGCCGGGTCTGAAACCGGACTGAAATGGGTCCAGATAATCAGTTTCATCCAAGAGTGCTTGGAGTTGTCCCGCCACCACCCGCTCCAGCACCTTGCCCAAAAAGGGAATGTTGGCCACCGGTCTATAGTTGGCGACCAGCTCTGGATCCAGGGAAGCCTTCTTAAGGACTGGCTGGACTACCGCCTCCTTTAAAGGGGCCGGCATCCGGCCGTCTCTCAAAGAGGCGTTGACCACCTCCAAGATCCAGGGCACAATCCCATCCTTGGTGCTCTTTAATAGCCAAGATGGGCACGGGTCCAGTAAACAGGTGGTTGAGCGTACCGATCCAAGCACCTTGTCCACATCATCAGGCCGCAAAAACTGAAATTCATCCATCAATGAGGGACAAGCCGGCACGGTTGGCCCCTCCCCACAAGAATCTGTAGTAACAGTGGAGTCCAGCTCGTGACGAATCTGAGCAACTTTCTCCTTAAAATGCGTCGCAAAGTCGTCACAGCGGGCTTTCGAGGGTGGAACAAGATCTTTTGTGGGGCCAGGTTTAATTAGCCCCTGGACCACCCGAAAGATCTCTGCTGGATGGCATTGTGGGTAGGCAATGGACGCGGAGAAGAATCGCTTCTTTGCCGCCCTCACCACCACAGCATAGGCCCGATACTGGGCTCTAAGTTGTGCTCGATCGGATTCGTCCCGTGATTTTCTCCACCTACGCTCTAGCCGTCTGCCAACCCGCTTCATCGCCCATAATTCAGGTGTATCCCAGGGAGCTGGACGGGCTCTGCCCGGTTGGAGAGGGCGCTTAGGAGCGATCGTGTCGATAGCCCTGGTCATCTCCCCATTCCATACCTCAACCAGGGCCTCAACAGGAGCACCAGCCCTATCAACTGGAAATTCCCCCAGAGCCCTCAGGAATCCATCCGGATCCATCCGACTCCGGGGGCGGACCATCACAATCCGGTCCGCACCCTTACAGAGGGAGAGGTCACTCTCGAGTTCAAACCTCACGAGGAAGTGATCTGACCATGACAGGGGCGTCAAACATAAATTCTTCACCCTCAGATCACCCTCTTCCTGACCCGTCGAGAAAACCAGGTCCAAAGTGTGTCCACGTTCATGGGTCGGGCCGCTGACATGTTGAGACAGCCCCATGGCCGTCATGGCAGCCATTAAGTCCTGAGCCGCCCCAGAAAGGTCAGTCTCAGCATGGAGATTGAAGTCCCCCAGGACCAACATCCTGGGGGGTCTTCAACACCAAGTCCGAGACGACTTCGGTCAGCTCAGGCAGGGAGTCTGTTGGGCAGAAGGGTGCACGGTACACCAACAGAATCCCCAATCTGTCTCGGTCACCCAACACCAAGTGGAGACACTCCAGCCCTGGTGTCGAGCAGACAGGAAGCCCCGTGAGGGAAAAAGAAACTTGATAAACTACAGTGACCCCCCCTCCCCTCCCCTCCGGGCGTGGACAGTGCTGAACTGCATACCCGGGCGGGCACAATTCAGAGAGGGCAACGTCTCCCCCCTCGCCCGCCCAGGTCTCAGTGATACAAGCCAGGTCGGCCCTCTCATCCACCATCAAGTCATGGATAACGTTGGCTTTATTATGGACCGACCTGGCATTAAGCAGCAGCACTGTGAGTCCCGTGGGGCAGCTGATAAGACTACCTGGCACCCGCCAGTTGGGGGAGTAACCAGAAGGAGGGACAGGTGTTAACCATCTGTCCCGCCTTCTCCTAGGCGGGAACGTCAAACCCCCCACTGCGACCGTAACGACCATTGCCCGTCACCACCCCAATGGTGGCCCCCACGTGCTCCCCAGGCAACATTCCTATTGGACTAGAGATGGGCCCCTAAAACACTTAAAATCTTAAAAACCCTTAAAAACAACACCCACCTTTAGCCCTCGCCGAACACAGTCAGACCGCACCCGGGCAGGGTCCATGGCCAGCCCAGCCCCCCAGCGGCCCCAACGGCCCTAACGGCAGCGACCGCCCTTAGGCCACCGGCCCCAGGCGCTGCCAGCCTTTTGGGGCCTCCCAGCTGCCATCCCCTTCCGGCCTCCTCCTCCTCCGGCCTCGGCCTCGCCACGCCCCGCCCCCTCGGCGCGTCTGCCACTCACGACACGAGAGGGGGTACGGAGCAGGGGCCGCGGTGCCGGCGGGTGCCGGTGGGCGGGCACGGCGGCGACAGGTCGGCCTCCGACGCAGCTGGTCGGCGTCCCCGGTGTCCCGGTCCCCGGCGCGATGGCTGGCGGCGGTTCCCGGCGCAGGCAGGCCTGGCACGGCGACGGTGCAGCACGGCGGTGGTACGGCGTGGCGGTGGTACGGCATGGGGGTGGCATGCGGCGATCAAAGAGCCGCTCCTCGCGATGAAAGAGCCGCTTAATAACATCTATCTCCAGCTGCTGCTTCTTTGATAGGCTCTGGATGATTGTGTATATTTGTCATATCCATAGAGCTATTGTTCTTTTAGCTTGGAATGATGCTTAAACGTGTATGGGAGGGATGAAAACCAGAGTAGCGGACTTCTATTAGAATCTCCCCACCCCCACCCCATACACACACACACACACACACACACACATCCTCACTCCAAACAACAATCACTAGATTAAATTGAAACACTTGCAGCCAAAAGCAAGTTTGAAGGAGGAAAATTTAAAAAGGTTCTGGGGAACTGTTTGTACTATGAACTGGTTAATAGCTCTGAGGTGCAGGAAAGGAATAATTGACACAAGGGGCAAAATGCTGAAAAATCCAGGTGCCAGCCTTGAGAGAAGCTGGCATGTAAGGTTGTGGGAAGTGAGGCAAGTCGAGGTCCTTGTTATGCGTAGGGAAGAGATACTGTAAATTACATCCTAAGATCACAGAAGATAGCTGCAATGAGGGACAAATGGTCTATACCTGAAGTCCATCATAGACCATCACCTCATGATCAGCTGACCTGGGTTGGGGAAGAATAAAGCCCAAAAGGGGCAGGGAAAGGCTCAGTGTTCCTCTTCAAGGAAAGGGTCTGCTTTTGCTTCCATTACTTTGTGCTGAAGAATGCTGCGTTGGCTGTGCCTGATGCTGATGTAGTATTTGAATGTATAGCTGAGATCAGGATGAACTTTGTTATTTTGTCATATTTTATGTCTAAGCAGGCCAACAAGGACTGGGAGTTGGAGTTTCTTAGTGGGCTGTAAACTTGTTCTTGCTGTTCTCCAAATTCCCCTTTCTCTTTTTATCCTTTTAGTTGTTTTAGTACCCTCCACCCCTATATTTTATCCTTCTAATAAAGTATAGAAGTCCCCCTGACCCCATGCTTGGGTTTGTCATGTGCTGAATCCAGTGTCTGGTCCAGGGTTCTGGGACCAGGGAATTACTGTGCAGCATTTTTAGCCCACTTGGCTGTGGGAGTGTGGAATCCTGGTCAGCTTTCTGCTACACTGTTTGCAACTTTTTATGCTTAGGCCAATAGCATTCAGTCCAGGTTTTTTGTAGGAATGCAGATTAGTAAGAGCTCCTTGTCTGGTATATAAGCATTTTGGTATTTTCGGTGTGAAGTGAGGCATCTTTGAGTGAGAACCAGTTAAGGATTAGACCTAGACCAGGGGTTGGCAACCCGTGGCTCCGGAGCCGCACGTGGCTCTTGAATCCCTCTGCTGCGGCTTCGTCGCTCAAAACACACACTGGCAGAGCCGCCGATCTGCCACCAAGGCTCCGAGATACAAAATACCAATGGGTGATGATGAGGCATCCACTCAGGAAGGCTTCGCTAGCTGGTTAAGTAAATTGCTACATTCCTCTGCTATTGTGTGGGGAAAGAGTGGAAGGAGCTTCATGCAGGCTCTCATGTTGCTCAAACCCTGCTGAAAAGATTCTCTTTGTCCAAATGTAATCTCCTTCATCTGAATGTTAAAAGCTGCGCTTGGGACCTGTCACAATCCACATCACTTGACTGTTTATCTGCTAATCAGTCACTAAACACACCTATATCTGTGACCCACACCGATTTACTGAGCTTCCCCCCCCACCCCGCCCCACACTCAACCATGGATAAATCGAAGAAAAGAAAAGTTTCTGAAGGAAACCGAAAGTTTAATGGTATGTGGGTAGATTCATTTGCTTTTACTGCTGACAAACTTATGGGGTTTACTGTTTAATGCATGCAGCCCTTTAGCTCTGACTTTGACTCTGCAGGAAGCTGTTCTCCTATTCAAAATATATGAAAGGAGTCCTACTAGTTTATAATGTAAGATTAAAAATAACAGTTTTTAGTGACTGAACAAGAGCTGCAGCTAAATCATAATGAAGATATAAATCTACTTCCTTGTTTTAAGAAGATTCTTATAAAAATTTCAGCAACATTATTACATTGGGAGAGGGATGTTGGTTCAATATTTCACCACGTGATAAAAGGATGAGGGCACACAGAAGCAGATGGCATGTTTGGTTTGCTGCTAGTGGATAATATAAGTTTGGCTTTTTATTTCATAAATACAAGAAGAACTCAAATAGACATTGAGTATTTTATTTGAAAGTAACTTTCAACCCAGCTTTTTTTTTTTTTTGAGTTCAAAATGTTTTTGTTGCATGCAGAAATAAAAAAAGTTCATTGATTTCATAAATGCAACACACTATAGTTTTTTTATACATAGCATAAAGGTAAAAAATTATATATGCAGTGTTATCTTCATTTTAGATGTCGAAAGGGTTTTGCGGCTCCTGGTGTTTTCTTTTCTGTGGGAGATGGGTCCAAATGGCTCTTTGAGTGTTAAAGGTTGCTGGCCCCTGACCTAGACCTTCCTGTGTGAGAGGTGGGGATGGTTGTTTCTATTGTCTGGGATGGAGAGAGGTTGAAGTGGGTTGCTAAACTGCAGATGTTTTTAAGCCTGGAGATGGGATGCTATAGTATCTTTGCCATGAAAACCCCATGGACCGTACCAAAAGGCAAAAAGATATAACGCTGGAAGATGAGGCCCTCAGGTTGGAAGGTGTCCAGTGTGCTACTGGGGAAGAACAGAGGACTAGTACTAGCAGCGCCAGAAAGAATTAAGCAACTGGGTCAAAGCCAACAGGACACAGTTGCAGATGTATCTGGTAGTGAAAGGAAAGTCCGATGCTGCAAAGAACAATACAGCATAGGAACCTTCTGAACTCAGAAGGTTCAGTTTCTGAACTCAGTTTTTTAGATATTTTATTGTATAATCCTTTACGTAGACAATTTCAAACGTTTGAGTGAACAGAATAAAAATTAGTATAAATTTCACAATTATTTAAAAACAGGTGTGTGTTCATTATATCTACAACGGAGGGCACAATAATATATATATAATAATATATATATATGACATTCATAGTCAGTCAACCAACTGGAACTTTCCATGTGAATGTGAGGTCTGTTTTGGGGAGGATCACTGTTTCTTGCATAACTAATAACATTGAACTAGGTGGTACTGAATGTGTAGCCTGATTGCCCTCTTCTTTGCCTCACTTTTTCATTTATTTTTCTGCTAATCACATTCTCGTTTGTACCCAGATTCAATAGAGAGTACACTTCCTTCCTGTGTTTGGCCATTTCTTATCTAGCAGCCTTGAGTAAAGAATATTGAGAGAAGATATGACAGCATTCTACAAGTACTTGGAAGATTGTCCAAAGGAAGAAGGCCAGGATCTCTTCACTCCCAGAGTGCAGAATATGAAATAATGGGTTCAGGTTACAGGAAGCCAGGTTCTGGCTGGTCATCAGGAAGAACTTGTTGACTGTTAGAGCAATAAAACAACGGAACCAATTACCTAGGCAGGTTGTGGGCTCTCCAACACTAGAGGCATCAGGATGGACAGCCATCTGAGAGGGATGGTTTAATTTGTCCTCCTGCACTGAGCAGGGGGTTGGACCTGATGGCCCCCTTCCCCCCTTCTAGTGTTAGTTTTCTATGATTCTAATCTGATCTCATTTTTTGAACTTCCTGACTCTTAAAGAAGTGAGGTAATGGAATCAATTATGTAGGGAGGTGGTCAGTGCTCCCACATTTGAGGCATTCAAGAGATGGTTGGACTAGGCAGCACCCCATTAAGTGCCCAACATTCTCCAGACCCTCTGAGTTGCTCAATCCAACTACAGTGGTACCTCAGCTCACGAATGCCTTGGTTCATGACCAAATCGGATCATGAACAAAAATTTCATGAAAATTTTGACATGAGTCGCAAACTCCACATTGGGTGGCGACCAAGATCGCAGCCATCTCCCCCGCTCCCCCAAGTGGGGAGATCACCACGATCGCAGTTGCGTTTGTGCAGGGAAGACGTGCATGATCACGGGTACGCTCCTACAGGAAAGACAGATGCAATCTCAGCCATCCCCTCCCTCCCAACCAGCATGATTGTGGCCATCTCCTCACCACCACCCCCAAGTGGGGAGATGGCCACGATCATGCTGGGGGCAAGGGGGGGGGAGATGACTGAGATCACGCCTGTCTCTCTTTTCCCAAGCGCGGCCACGATCGTGCCCATCTCTCCCCCCTCCCCCCGCCAGCACGCCGGGATGACGGGCGCATGCAGGGATGACAGGCACGATCTTGGTTGTGCTGAGGGGAGGGAGGTGGGGAGATGGCTGTGCTTGTGCTCGGGGTGGGGAGGGGGAGATGGCTGCGATCTTTTTTGTTCTTTGTCACTTTGCTTCACATTTTTTTGATTAAAAAAATTGGTTACAGAACGGATTAACCTTATTTACGTTGAACCTTATGGACAAATTTAACTTGGCTCACGACCAATTAGGGTCACGACCAGAGTCCTGGAACAGATTAAGTTTGTGAGCCAAGGTACCACTGTATATGTACTTTCCTTGGGGCCAAGTTTCTTCCAGTCTGTTGTGCCTTACGGCTCGACAGAGGCATTGGCACAGAGAGAGGGCTAGAAGCTCACAGTGAGAGTCAGGCATTGGAACAAGGGGATTTATACTTGGTGCCCAGGGCCCAAACGGCCCCTCTGCAGCCCGACTCTGAGGCTTCCGAGCGAGTAGCCTCCCCACATCGTAGCTCTGAGTTGTTTGAGCAGGGTGCAGCTTCCCTTCCTCTGGACTCTGAGGTGTTTGAACGAGTTACCCCCCCCCCCACCTCCTGACTCTGAAGCTGCTGGACAGAGTCCTGGAGAACAGGAATACGTAACAGGAAATTTATGGAATGCCCAGCTCCGGAGGAGATTGCGGTGGTTAGACCAACTGGGATGGCAGGAGAGAAGTTTGTCCCACTCACAGACAGAAAGACGTGAGAGGAGATTGAGGTCCACGTCCCCACAGAGTTCAGAAAGGAGGGGGCAACTGAGCTGCAAGGAGCTCATCGCCAGAGCTTATCTGTTGCATCATAAATCTTGTAGCAAATAGCAATAAAAGTATTTAGTTTTATTGCCGACTGCTGTGTGAGTTAATTGGAGATGTGAGTTACAGCCTCATGACACAGTCATAGACTCATATCTTAGAATTGGAAGGGGCCCATATGACCATCAAATCCAACCCCGGTTCAACCCCTAACTCATTGCAAGATTCAAGCATTCCTGACAGATGACTGTCCAACCACATCTTGGATTACCTTGGTTGTTTTAAATCCATCATTTGCCTTGCTAAAGATCTGTAGAAGATGAAATGATCAGTTAGATACAGCAGGGGATGGGGGAAGAGAGCATGTAACCCAAGTAATGGAAGACAAAGTAGTTGAGGAGGGTAGGAGAAAGAAGAGTCATGACAGAGAAGGAAGCTAAATAATTTTTTTAGGAGATAGTGAAAGAATTCAGGAATAAACACCTGAGGTAAAAGAAGACCAAGAGTAAAAGATTTAGACATGCACATGGTGGGCATGTCATGAGCAGAGCCGGTTGGAGCCAGGGGTCAGACTAGATGGCCCGGGAGGCCCCTTCTGACTCGCTCTGTTTCTATGTTTCTATTTGACTGAGAAAGAAGCAGTAACTATCTGTAGAATAACTAAAGTTTTAGTTTAGTTGTGTGTTTTAGTTTAGTTTAAAGTGTTGTGTGCCAGGCCTGATAGAAGCTGAAGGAATGACCAAGGCAAAGTCTTATTGCTTCTATAGTATATGCTTGTAAGCCTCTGAATTCAGTCTTATCAAAAACAAATGCAAAGTCCAGCAGCCTCCCCCTATTTTATCTAGATGGCCAAAACGAGACATCTGGATTTCACTTCAGGGAAACAGAGGGATTGGAAAGGAGGCTGCCACTGACTGGAATCAGTGCAACCAGCCTCCTTCTCTTCTCCCGACACACCCCTTTTTCCTTCTCCAAGGTGCAGGTGTGACCTCCAGTTATTGGGGAATGGAGGATGAGCCTTCAGAGTCTAAGCAGATTCCAAAAAATCCTTTGGTTTCCTATGAAGAAGCCATAGGATTACACCCTAAGGGGTTTGTGTTTTCCAAAGAGAAACCTGAAGAGGTGTGGAGAAGAGACAAAACTGTGACAGATAAAAGATAAATAACTTGCCTAAGAACCTAAATTCAAGGCAGAGATGGAGTCTGACCTGCAAAGTTCCAAACCACTCTTTTGAACCTTTTTTCCCCTATTAGAAACTGAACTGATAAGGCTCAAAGATTCATTGATGGTCCTGATGGTCTTACTGGTACTTTTCACCTCTACTATTTCATGAAAGACTGCCATGTGGGGACCAGAAGCATGCTGGGAAATAAATACAGCTCCAGAGGATGAAGCTTCACTTTGCAGCATGGTAGCCATCCAGATTATTTTTAAAAGCTGAAAAATAAAACTAACATAAAAAGGGAGCAGGTGGCAAGGGAGATTCCTGTGGATACTGCATTGGAGACACTAGTTCTATAGCTTCATCTCTTCTCACCACTACTTACTTCAATTAATTAGATTCCCTTCATGAAAATAAGTTCAGGCACATGTGTCAACCCTACATTTTCTGCAGTGAAGACAGATGGAAATAACTTAGTCTTCTCTTCATTTAGTAACCCTTTATCATCCAACTGCTTCCCTAACTAGTTCTTAGTTCTCTTGTATTTAGACAACTCATTATTGTCAGTCCTAATGTTATTAATGACATGCTCCCCTTACTATATGGTTGCATTTCCTTTATGCAAGTTGCTGTTCCTTTTTGTTATTTGAGCAAGGCTTTCAGTTTCTAAAGGAAGCCTTTTCTCTATTAGCTTTGTTAATATGGCTCAGCAACCATTCTGGTGATCTGTTGTACCTTATGCAACCTTTCCTGAACTGGGGTACACGTTCTACCTGACCTCCTATTATTGTAATGTTGTATAACTTGCAAGCATTTCAGAGAGATTTGACTCTTGACTTTCTATCCTTTTAAAGAATTTACTCATTTTAGATATATTTTCTCTTTTGAACTCTAATGTAACTGTGTTAGACTTCCTTGGCAATTTCCCACTTAAATATTAATTAAATTTGATAGTAGTGTGATTACTATTGATTAAACAGCAATCACCTCTCACATGAAGTCCTGGATTAAATTAAGATGAAGTCTAGAGACACTTTCATTTTCTCTAGGTTTGTTAATTTTTTCTCTCTGTGTGCATATGTGCATGCATGTGTCATAATTCATCAGCTTTCTCAATTCATGGAATTTTCTACTCATAAGCTATAAAATGCAAACAGTATAAAATTGGATAAGCTTGTAAGATGTGTTTACTTTGTCTGCATGAGTTGGCAGCTTTGAGTTTAGAATGCATCTAAGTAAACATTTTGAGTGCATCTAGTGCATTCATTACATTTTAACTTCTATCTTGCAATTATACTAGCAAATGAATAACCTAATATGCAGTAAGGTAAGTGGAAACAAAAAAATTATGAGTTAGATCCAGACTTAATCAGTCTTAGAGCAGACCCATTGAATCATAGCTAAAGTCTCATTGATTTCAGTGGCTCAATTTTAAGCATAACTAACTTTAGAGACAACTCAATTATTCAAGTGTTCAGATGTATTCTATTGTTGCCAACCAATGACCATAGAACCTGAGTGGACCACCTATTCCTCCTGCTGCTGCAAACATTTCCGATTGAGCAAGAAAAACATGCATACCTTCTTTGCCTGGTGTAAGAAGAGACACTGAAGTCATGGATCCTTCTGATACACAGAGGAAAAAAGTAGCTATTATTGGGGGAGGCTTGGTAAGAAAAATAAATTTCATTCTCTTATTATTGATAGGCAATCCATTGGTCGGTTTTTCATACATTTATCATAGCTTGAAAATGGGCAGTAAAACAGAAGGAGCTGTAACTATGTCTTCAGACCTGGGTGCTTAACATTTTAGCACTCAACTGTGTCTCAGCTAGAAATGTAAAAACTCTGTATAAATGATAACTATACTTTCTCTGATTTCAAGGAATCACACTCATGCTTGAATTCAGATTTTTCCCTTCTTGTAGCTGAATCTTTATATGCAAGTATCTTATTTATTGCTCCATTGATCCATTGCATTTATGAACTACAAAGCTACACTAGTATTTCTTAAGCTGTTTTTATAGGAATTTTCCTTTGAAATTTGCAGTTCTTGAGAAGTACTTAATGCATTTTAGGATGAACTCCTGGGTGGAGCACTGCAGTTTTGCAGCTTCCTCAAGGACAGGAAGTTTTGAAAATGACTAGAATAAAATGAACTTTTTATTGATGCAATTTCTTTGCATGTAAAATGACTTGGGAAGAAACTTAGCTGTATGAAGAACTGGAATTTTGTAGGTACTGAAAGGACTTTGCTCCATGAACCTTTCTGAATGAATTTGCTATTAAATGTAAACAATGCAGTGTAGTTGTTTGTGTAACTTTTAGAAGATGTCGATACATGCTTAACGTCTAGCGATAGATAGAAAAAGTAATGTGAGAATTAAAATAAATGCATGTAACTCTGAGAAACAACTGGGGTATGTAATGTTTCCCTGCACTTTAGTACTCACTGTGCATTGTTGCCACATGGTAGGTCTCAAAATTGCACAAGTACCGGATCAGTTAAAATACAGAAAGAAAATAGCATTGCAGAATTAAGTAGCTAATTGCAGTTAGTGGGGGGACAGAACAAAGCTCAATCCAAGAGTGAAGGAATCCATTAGGACATTCTTGAAAGCCAGGAAAGGAGAGGCAGAAGTCAACGCTTTTGAATCCTTTTTTATAAAGAAAGAATTTATAAGGGAAGAAACCAAAAGCTCTTTTGAGAAGTTGCCCTGCAGCTCATGAAGTGATTCTGCAACTGGAAAAGAAGGTCATGATACAGAGGAACAAGCCTCTCTGATCATAGTCTATCTATTTCACTCTTTCCCTACTTAACAGCTCTTCTGTATTAAAAGAAAGGGGGGAAGCTAGGGCAAAGCAAGGGAGGATTACATGAGCAGGATGATATCATGTGGACTCATAAAGTTCCATGAATGAGACAAGGTTGCCTTGTATATCAACAACAACAGTGTGTCATTCAGAATTTTTTGGAAATTGACACAAGGACTGTATTTCAATTTATTACATTTTGCAAAGTCTACACTGTTCAGCTCTCTGATTTATTCTGTATTGTGCAACAACTTGATATGTAGCCTGCACTCATACTGATGTAAGAGTTCTGTTGGCCAGTACTACATCCATTACATTATGCATTATTTGTTTCTCCTCCCCGCACTGAAAATGCTTCAGGTGTGTTGTTCATTTTAGAAATATGCATTCTTTCCAAATCTCTTATAAACAACTTTTCAACTCTAAAATCCCTCTAATGCTTTTATTACAGGTGGGGTCTTTAAATGCTTGTTTCTTTGCAAGAAGGGGTTTCTTGGTGGAAATATATGAAAGCAGACCTGGTATGTTGATTTTTGTTAAATTGAATTCCTATCCTGCATGTTTTCATACAACTCTCATTGATTGCATGCATGGATATGTGGATACAACATATGGTTTATATAATTTTACAATTATAGCATAGAATCATAGAATAGTAGAGTTGGAAGGGGTCATAAAGGCCATCAGTCCAACCCCTTGCTGCTGCAGGACACCAATTTATACCATCCCACTCAGAAGACTGTCCAGTTTCCTCTTGAATATCTCTAGTGTGGGAGAGCCCACCACCTCTCTTGAAAACTGGCCCCACTGTAATATTGGTCTGACAGTGAGGAAACTTTTCCTGATATCTAGCCTGAATCTGGGTTGTCATAACTTGAATTAATTATTCCATGTCCTACACTCTGGTATCAGCGAGAAGAGAGCTCAATCTTCCTCTTTGTGACAGCCTTTGAGGTACTTATTGAGTGATACCATGTCCCCCCTCAGTCTTCTCTTCTCAAGACTGAACATACCCAGTTCTCTCAGTCTCTCCTCATAGGGCAGTGTTTCCAAACCATGGATCATTTTTGTTGCCCTCCTCTTGACCTTTCTAATTTTTCTGCATCTTTCTTAAATCTTGGTGCCCAGAACTGGACACAATATTCCAGATGTGGTCTGATGAATGAGGTGTATAGGGGAACTACTTCTTATCATTTGAAAGTAATACTTCTGTTAATGCATTCCAAAATAGCATTTGCCCTTTTTACAGATGAATCACATTGTTGACTCATATTTAGCCTATTGTCCAGAATTATTCTGAGATTTTTTTTTCTTTTTCAGTTGTGTTGAGCCATGTATTTCCCTTGCATTTGGTTTCTTTTTCCTAGGTGGAGGAGCAGCCTATTCTGTGTGTGTAGTTATATATGCAGTAAGAGTACATATTGTTTCCAAGCTACAAGTTGCCTCTGTGACAAGCATCCAGCAACAGAGAATAAGTCTTCAATATTTCAAGCCCATTTTATTAATTAACAGCCATGTGTCTATGTTATTATAGAGGTATTATCATTCTAGGCTTCACTAGATATGCTGGTTATAACCACATTTTTGTTTACTCATCTGGCTCATGCATGTATAAAGCAAGGTAGTGTATAATTTTAATGTCAAAAGAAGCGCACGGATAAGAACAGATGATTCCTCTCCCACTTTACCCATCAAAGGTTTTCACCTCAAACTCTTTTTTTCTTAGTCCAGCTTCGATACCAAAAGTGAACTGGCCTCAGAGGAAAGTGTGAGGTGGTGGTATGTGTAGATGAAAGGAGGGAGAGTGTATGTAGCAAAAGTCTTCCATTTTCCTGGAAGGCTTCTATCACCCCTCCCTACAAAGGAAAGAGAAGGGGTCTATGTGGGATACCTGCGTGCCAGTGGCTTCCATCTCTAACCTTCTGTTACTAAGAGATGGTCCTAGCTGAGTATGTGTTTACTTCTAGTTCTTCCTAGAACCATTCAAATGCTGTGAAGGAGAGATGATAGCAGTGGTTGCTCAGCTGTTCATAATCATATGACCTACCCTGGAAAATATGTTGCCTGTCTGCAGCCTCACACAAATCAGTGCTGTGACAGATTTAAGAGCAGTAAAGGATGTTAAACATTTTCTAAATTTCTGTAGTCATTCATGACAACATCTTAATGCACAAAATGGTACATCATTTCATTTCAGATATCCGTGGTTCCAACACAACTTGTGGCAGGAGCATTAATCTGGCCCTGTCACATAGGGGACGACAGGCTCTCAAAGCTGTTGGAATGGAAGACCAGGTGCTGGACTTTTATAATACATTTAAATGAGTTTTTATGTTCAGTGTGTATTACTGGATTTCTAGGTAATCCAAATACTTTAAGAAGTAATTCAGCAAGCTTATAAAGAGCTACTTAATGTCCTTTCTCATCTGTTTTCAAGCAAAAGCTAAAGGCTGGAAAATGCATTTGACAGGGATGTTTTAATTATCAGGCCAGCAAGTACTAAATATTAGTGATAGGGAAGTAACAATATGTGTAACCTATGGAACACCTACTCACTCCAAACCAGAAGCTTAAAACGTGCACAAGGGCCATTGATTGCAGGTAGGGTAAATGCTTTGCATACAAAAAGGGGTTAATTCCTTGGTTAGGAATGACTTTTGTTCTAAGGCATCAAAAACTAATATAGATAATAGAGTAGATGATTTGGTTTAACAGGACTTAAGATGAGTTCATATGGTCACTCCTACACTCCAAAATTAAGAATGTTATATAAACCACCCCCAGAATAATACTTACAGAATAATATTGAAGTTGTGTAATGTGAAAAGTGAAAAGTATAAATTCCACTTTACCAAGAAACTCAGCATGGCATGCATGGAAATGAAATGGAAACTGACAATTGCACTGGAAGTTGTATTGGCCAGAGTGTTATGCCTACTCTGATTTCTGCTATACAGAGCTTATATTTCTTGCTGGTTTCTTGCTGTAATTAATGAGTGACTTCCCTCTGCCCCCTTTTCTCCTCTACTGGATAGACTAGAGTGGAAAGGGGATAACTGGGTTACTGGTCCATCTTAGTGTTATCTGATTGTGTTATCTAAAAACAGCAACACTTTAACACTTTCATTGGATTTCAGATTCTGTCTAAAGGCATCCCTATGAAAGCAAGGAGGATTCACATGCTCTCGGGAAAGCAATATTCAATTCCCTATGGGACAAAAGATCAGGTATCATTAAATATCCGTTGATACCCTAACCTTTATTCCATTTCTTCTTTAATGGTATATTTTGTGTACAATATCCAACTCTTATTATGCACATTGTAATTTTAGAGTTCATTATGATTATTAGCAGAAATTGCATGGGGAGAGTTTTACATTTCACAGGCACTAGAAGGGGATGTATATGTTCATATGTTTGACTGAAACAGCCATTCATCAGGAGAGAGTAAAGGGATGTAAAGAGAGCAAACAGTGTCCTCCACTATCCTTTGAATAGAAGCTCCCATAATCCCAGACAATCAACCATGCTGGCTAGTGATTATAGAAAATATAATCCAAAATATCCAAAGGGCACTTACAGTGCAATATAACAGAATGTTGAGTATCCTATGGACTTGATTTGGACTAGAGCTGCATGTCTGAGGAAATTATCTTGCCCAAGAGTCTTAAATTTGCTCATAATTACTGGACCTCAAAACCCTGCAATTTCTCCTTTGCTTCATTGCATCTGACTACAATTACATGATTGATTTTGGCTTCAACTATGTGATTGATGCTATCAGTTATAGCATTGGCTACTCTGGCAGGGCTGTTTCATTGGTGGTGGCAACAAGAGAAAGAGAACTCTCTCACTTTGTGTCCCTGTTTAAACATTCACTGCTACTGTTTTAAAATTCAGTCTTATTTTTTGTTTGGCTCAGTTATGGCATACCTGTGGCTTTTGATGAGGTAAGAGATAAGTATATCAAAGAATACTTTACTGTGGCAGTGAACTATGGGACCTCCTTAGATTGGGATGTCTGAAAATGTAAAGAAAGAGGGTATTTTATTTTATCAAGACCATTTATATAAAATTAAGCAGATTTATCATGTGCCTTATACTGACTTTTTCATGCAGTATATTATCTCTGTGGATAGAGCAAATTTAAACAAGGAGCTGCTAACTGGTAGGTGTGCTTTTTCATTTCTTTCTCCTTTTTCACTTTGCAATGTCTAAAATAAGCTAATATTTGAGAAAGTTACATTAGCAGTTACTCTAACAGAGGTGAGGCATAAGAAAGACCAATAGGAGTGCTCTTTGCCATTTACAGTTAGGGGGAAGAGAAAGAGATGGTTGGTGGTAGTGGAGGGGGGGGGGAAAGATGAATATGTGGTGGAATGAGACTTCTTATGTCTTCTTCCTTAGCAGTACAATACATCACAGTAAGATTCTATACCTGCTATAGAAAGATTGAGCACAAATGCTAAATGCTTTTGTGCTGAAATGTACTAAAACTTTGAGCTTAGAGTGTGACATGAAATAAACATACAAGGTAATGACATAAGCTAAGAATATATTTTCAGTGAATAGGAATGCAGATGTATGTCATCTAGGCTCTTTGGTAGCCAAAACATGCCTTATCACATGTTATGTCAGTGCTGATTCATGAGGCCAAATACTTGACAACAAAGAATGGAGCTGTAGCAGATGGACTGCATGAAACAAGTTAAAACTGTAATGATAAAAGATGGGGTCTGTTTGTTACTATAGCACAAAGAAACCTAAACACCTGAAACTTGGTATGCATTCTAAGGAAATGGTAGGGCTATGCACCTGTCTTGTTATATTTATAAAATATATCAGTTTTAATAAATTTTAAGGTGCCCATGTGATTGATTCCTGCCTTCAGCCACTAGTGAAAGATTTCTCTAGCCAGCTTTGAAGTCAATACAATGTGAAGCCAGTGAAGATCAGTAGGCCAAGCAACAGAATTACAGATATGCCCCTTCCCCTGTGCTTTTGGGCAGATCTCACAGGGAAACAGAGTGAAGAGATCCCCTTGCTCAGGGAGCTATTGAGGTGCACCAAGTTTGCAGCACTGTCTCAAGGAGACACAGCTGTGCTAGTTTACTTGAAGGCTTTGCCCTTCCAACCCATGTGAAGCAGTGTCAGTTCACTGGAGGTTAATGCCATGTATTGTAATTTAGACAAATAGATATTGTAGAAACATGAGTTTTGAAATTAACTTACTTAAATAATCTTAAAGAATTCAGAACTCTATTGTAAAGAAAAATATAGCTTGATCAACAAGCTCCTAGTTTTTTGCGTTTGATATTGCTTTCTTCTTCCCTTTCTACAGCTGCAGAGAAATACCCCAATACTAAAATATATTTTGAGCACAAACTGCTTTGCTGCAATGTGGAATCAGGGGCCTTAACTGTTTCAAGGTAATCAGTAGCTGCAAGCTTCCCGAGTCCTTTAATAATTAATCAGAACTCAGTTGGATAAATCTCCTCCTCCCTACTACTGTGAAGTGGCAGTTTCCTCAAGTAAGCTTGCTTAGAAGAACAGGGCACTTGAAGAAATGATCCACACAATTTTTGGCATATTTCCTTGGAAGTAAGTCTCACTGTGTTCAATAGTGCTTTATTCCCAAGTAATTGCATTTAGGTTTGCATTCTTCAAACATGTTAGATGTTCAAATCTATCATAATCAATGGCAGCTGAATCGCTTACTCTGCAGGCAACATATATATATATGCAACTGGTAGCAGGCTGAGTAGCCCCTGGTTTAGCATTAAGCAATGGCATATACTTTTAGAAGATAGCAGGTCTTCCTCAGCTTTTTGTAAGCCATCCCAGAGACTTTTAGCATTTTTAAAGCATTAAAAACTTTAAATAAATAAATAACTTCAAAATCAAGGGCAAAATGTTGACTCAGAGTTCATGCATCTAGTCTGAGGGGGTGTGTGTCTGGGAAAGGTATGAAAAATCAAGGTATTCAGGTCTCTTTGTCTGGACATTTGGAGAAGGGCTTACTAATACAGTGAAGAATATTTCAGATTAGTGCATTGAGAAACTAATATTATTGTCCATGAAGGCTGACCTTACATTATGATAACTATTTCAGGGGTCAAAAGCTCATTTTAGATTTGTTTAGGAGTATTTCTGATTTTCAAAAATTTAATCTCAGTTTGAATGTTATTTCCACTCTTTTCCCTAAATCCACATGAGGAGAGTTCAATGTCCTCTCTGAACACTTAACTGGTTAACTGGTTCTTCATAACAAAATGAAGTGAGGGTGGGAAACAACTCTTGGGTCCTTAAAATATAATAAAAGAAAGCAATAAAAGCAATAAAATGAAGTCCAAGCAAATAAAAGTCAGGTTCATCACCACTCAAAATACTATAATATTCCAGGCTGGCAGAATGAGCTAGTTGCCAGAGGTGGGGGATGGGGAGTAGTGGCAAAGTGCTGAAGGGCAGGAAGGTATCTGCAATGCAGCCTATACTGTGTCTTCAAGGTAACTAGCTGTCCTCAGATGCAGTAGAGGACACTGCCCCACAGCCAATCATAAGAGAAGCATAGAATAATGGAGTTGGAAAGAATCAATAACACCATCTGGTCAAACCCCCTAATTCCAAGCTCAAGCATCTCTGACAGATAGTTGTCCAGCTTCCTCTTAAATGCCTCCTGTGTGGGAGAGTCCATAACCTTCCTACCAACCAACCCAGGAATGAACCCTGCAGAATCATTACCTCTCCCCAGTTTGAGGGAGGTTACCTGATCAAAAAATGAGATCAGATTAGTCTAGAAAGACATATTCTTGATAAATCCATGCTGGCTTCTAATAATTACTATCTTTATTAATGAGGAAGTACAAGGAAAGATAATCAAATTTGCAGATGATACAAAAATGGGTGGAATAGCAAACACCCTAAAAAACTCAATGAAGATCCAGGGCAGTCTTGATAAACTTGAACACTGGGCTCAAAGCAACAGAATGAGATTCAATAAGGACAAGTGCAAAGTCCTCCACCTAGGAAAAAAGAAACCAAATGCATCAATACAAGATGGGGAATATGTGGAACTGAAAAAGAAAAAGATCTCAGAATAATTGTAGACAATAGGCTTAAGTATGAGCCAACAATGTGATTCTATGATTCTGTGAATTACACCATTATCTTCAAGGTGCTTACAGACTGATTTCTTTATTATCTGCTCTAGAATTTTCCCAGGGATTGCTATCAGACCAAATGGTTTGTAGTTTCCCTTTCTGAAGACAGAGATAGCAATGGTCATCCTCCAATCATCTGGCACTTCCCACTGTTCTCCATGATTTCTCACAGATAATAGGCAGTGGTTCTGAGATTTCTTCCAGGAGTTCCTTTCTTACTCTAGGATGCAGATCATCAAGCCCTAGAAATTTGAAATCATTCAAATAAATTACACAAACCTTGAACATTAAAGAAATCATAAAAGAATATTGAAGTGTTAGTCTAACAACTTTATGTAAATGATATGGAGAGCACTGTTTGCCTCAGGTAGTAGAATGATTTGGGTCAGTTCTGAGAATTTTAACTAAAGGCATACAATATGGGTTTCATTATTAATTTGGTAGGGGCTGAGTAGAAATCTATAGAAATAAACCAATATTCTTTGTTGTTGTGTTTAGATCAGACCAAACTGTAAACGAGGTAATTTGTGACCTAATTGTGGGTTGTGATGGAGCCTTTTCTACGGTTAGGAAGCAGTTTATGAGACAAACACGTTTCAGTTACAGCCAAGAGTATATTCCTCATGGATACATGGAGCTGAACATTCCCCCAAAGGATGGAGATGTAAGTAGTGGCAATTCCCATAGACTTCTCTCCCCTTCCAGCTGATTGCTGTAATGGCATTGAGAAATACATATATACATTTCTGTGGGAATGTCTTTTTTCAGTTTGCAATGAAGCCAAACTATCTTCACATTTGGCCCAGGAACACATTCATGATGATTGCACTGCCAAATCTGGTATGAGAAGTAATATATATTTATATCTGTCTTTTTCTGAAATGCATAATTTGAAATTTGGAGATACTTTCAAGGTGGTTTAGATCAAGATTTCTGCAAAGCAGAATAATAACGCAACACAAAACTTGAAGTGCTGTAATGACCATGAAGACAGAATGCACCATGACTATATTGCATGCAGCAGTCCTTGCTACTTATTGCCAGGCAGTCCACCTAACTGGGGTAAAGTATATGTTTATTGTCTTCCTGAAAGGTTGAACAATCTGGGCAGATACCGCAAATAAAATGTGATGGCCTTCTTGGCCCCTTCCAACTCTACTATTCCATGTGTCTATCAGTTTGCCTCCATCCCAAGTAATTAAGATTAGGACTCCCCTCTCAAAAAACTTACATTGGTACCAATTGGTACCAAACCTTACATAGGTACCCACTAATAACCACAAGATAATTGCCATGCAGCTACAAAACACAGTAAGGGTTAATTCTTTCCGTCCCAACTGTAATTCGTTCCGTCCCAACTGAACCCAACTGGGTTCCGGCCTCCCAGTAACGTGCCTGCACTGGACAAGTGTGGGGGGAGGATTAGGGCTCTGGGAGCAGGGTTTTAGAGATACTGCAGGGACTTACAGGACTCCTACAGAGAGGGGCCAGGTACCAGGGAGTATGGGAGGAAGGAGGATGCTGAGAACTCCAAGGAAAGGAAGTGGTGGGAAGGAGTTGAGGTGCATGTACACCAATGCTAGGAGCATGGGTAATAAGCAGGAAGAGCTTGAAGCTCTCCTGGGAATAGGAGGGTATGACCTGGTGGGAATCACAGAAACTTGGTGGGATGAAAGGCAAGTCTGGAATGTGAACATAGAAGGGTATCACCTTTTTAGAAAGGACAGGAAGGGAAAGAGGGGTGGGTGCGTGGCTTTATACATCAGGGAAGGGATAGGATGCAGTGAGAGAGAATGCAGCACAGATGGGGATTCAGTAGAGGCAGTCTGGGTGAAACTTAGGGGTTTTGACAGGGAAAGAGACCTGACAGTGGGGGTATGTTATCGCCCTCCAGGTCAACTTGAGACCCTGGATGATGTCCTGACAGGCCAGATTCTAAGGATATCTTGGGGGAAAGAAACAGTAATTATGGGAGATTTCAGTCTCCTGGATATTACTTGGGAGACTCACTCGGCGGTGACAGCCAGGTGACGTCGCTTCCTAGAAGCTATAGAGGGAGAGTTTTTCACACAGAGGGTCCGAGAGGCGACGAGGGGGGGAACATCCTTGACTTGGTCTCGACCAATAGGGAGGAGCTGATAGATGAAGTACAGATGAGGGGAGCTCTGGATGTGAGTGATCACTCCATCCTTTGCTTTGAGATCAGGGGACTGGGGACGTGCAGCAGGGCGAGCACTAGAAGCTGGGACTTCACGAGGGCCAACTTTGGCCAACTGAAGGCCAGACTGGGGAAAGTCTCCTGGGATAGGTTACTGGAAGGTAAGCGAGTTGAGGAGGGGTGGATGGCACTCAAAAGGGAGGTTTTGGAGGCACAAAGGAGGTGGGTAGAGGGATTAGACGAAAGAGGAACCTCTGTAGGAAATGGGTACTGGGGCAAATAGACAAAAGGGTATACCGGGAGGAGGAGGCCCATTGCAGAAGGATTCTTCACAAGGCTAAGGCTGATTACGAGCTGCAAAAAGGGTTTCTTTCAGCATGTAAATAGGAAGAGGAAGGGGAGACAAGTAGTGGGACCGCTAAATAAGGGGGAAGGAGATCCAGTGACTGATATGAGGGAACAGGCACAGATGCTAAATGACTATTTTGCCTCTGTGTTCTCCCCAAAGCAGGATGGGGGATATCCGCATAGGAGATTAGATGAGGCTGGGGACTTAGGGGCACAGATTACAGTCACCCCCCCTTGAAGTCGAGGGGCTCCTCAGGGCATTGGACATTACAAAGGCGCCAGGCCCTGACGGGTTACACCCGAGAGTACTTAGAGAGTTGGCAGGGGTTCTCTCACGCCCGCGGGCCTCCATTTTTGAGGCCTTGTGGAGAATGGGTGAAGTTCCCGAGGACTGGAGGGTGGCATCAGTGGTCCCAATTTTCAAAAAGCGTAGTAGGAAGGACATGGGGAATTATAGACCGGTTAGCCTTATGTCCATTGTAGGAAGAACAATGGAAAGGCTCATAAAAGAGAGAGATCTAGTGATGCTAGATAGGGAAGGGAGGCTGACAGCCACACAACACGGCTTCTGCAAAAACAGGTCCTGTCAGACAAACCTTGTGGAATTCTATGACAAGGTTTGGAGATGGCTAGATAGAGGGGATGCAGTGGATGTGGTATACCTGGATTTCAGCAAGGCCTTTGACAAAGTGCCCCATGATATCCTGGTGGAGAAACTGAGGAGTTTTGGGATACACCAAAGCACTGTCTGGTGGATTAGGGCATGGTTGACTGACTGAAAGCAGAAGGTAACCATTAGCGGGAAATCATCGGGATGGCAGCCAGTGACAAGCAGGGTCCCCCAGGGCTCTGTCCTGGGGCTGATCCTGTTTAATCTTTTCATCAATGACATGGAAGAAGGGGTGAACAGTCTGCTGATCAAATTCGCAGACGACACTAAAACTGGAGCAGTGGCCACAACTGAGGAGCAGGTACTCCAGATCCAAAAGGATCTGGACAGACTATGGAAGTGGGCAGGAGACAACAGGATGATGTTCAATGTGGATAAGTGCAAGGTCTTGCACTTGGAGCATAGGAATAGGTGTCATAAGTACAGGTTAGGTGACAAGTGGCTGGACAGCAGCACTTGTGAAAGGGACCTCGGGGTACTGGTTGACTGTAGGCTAAACATGAATCAGCAGTGTGATGCGGTGGTCAAGATTTAAAATTTAAAATTTAAAATTTTTTAAATAAGAGGGTGAACGCCACCCTTGGTTGCATAGCCAGAAGTGTGGCTTCTAGATCAAGAGAGGCATTACTACCACTCTACACGACTCTGGTGCGCCCGCAACTGGAGTATTGTGTTCAGTTTTGGGCCCCTCATTACAGAAAGGATATAGCCAGGTTGGAGTCAGTGCAGCGTAGGGCCACAAGGATGGTGGCCAGTTTGCAGGGGATGGGGTATGAGGCAAGACTGAGGGAACTGGGTTTCTTTAGCCTGGAGAAGAGGAGACTCAGAGGGGATATGTTGGCGACATACAGGTATGTGAGGGATGTCACACAGAGATGGGGAGAGGCCTGTTCTCCCCTGCAGAGGAAGGCAGGATGCGCTCCAACAGAGCAAAGCTCAGGAAGCCAAGGTTCCATTTGGATGCCAGGAAGCACTTCCTGACAGTGAGGACCCCGGGGGTGTGGATTGGGCTTCCACGAGAGGTCATTGAGGCCCCATTGGTGCGGGTTGAAGGATAGGCTGGACGTCCACATGATGGGCATGTCGTGAGCGGAGCCGGCTGGTGCCGGAGGTCAGACTAGATGGCCCGGGAGACCCCTTCTGACTCACTCTATGTTTCTATGTTTCTATGTTCTATGTAATACACTTGGAAATCCCCAAATGACAACTAAGGCATGGGTCCTCAAATTATGGACCGCAGGCCTGATCTGGCGTGCCAGGCCTATTAAACTGGCCTGCCCAACAGGTTTTGCATGCGTGCGTGCACACAGGTGCAAGCACACAGCTTGCCCACATGCAGATTGTTTTGCACTCGCTCAGAGAAAATGATCTCTGCACGAGCAAGCCCCCGCCTTGGTGCGTGTGCCCCCCGCCCCCTCACCATCCTGTGCCCCCCTGCCGGCACCACCTTGGCGGCCCGCGCCCACTGCCAGCACCTTTCAGCTGGCCCCCCGTTGAAAAAGTTTGAAGACCCCTGAAGTAAGGGGTGAATGGAAACATTTTCCCCCTGCCTAGTTTTCATCCTGGGCATTTTTGTAGTGGCATGTTGCTGTATGAGATGTGGGGAGGGCAAATCCATATCCTTTGCCAAAGTGGTTTCATGCATGGCAATAAATCTGAGGATTTAAAAAACAAAACAAAACCTTCCACAGGGACTAGTGGATATTCTGGGAAATAGATGCAGAGATTCAGGGATCCAGATTTACCAATTCCCAATATTACATCATGAATTGTTTGCTGCTATTCTTTAAGATGATGACCATCTTTCTACCAAAAAATAGTGCTCAACGTGGTTTCCAAATGCAAATATAATTTAGTGTCTATTGAAAATATGGAGTCTATATTCTCTCTGTCTTATCCTACCTTATATTATATTATATTTACCTAATCTATTTTGTATTATTGCATACGGAAGGGAACTGAAAATTGTCAGTTTAAAAAGATGCTTGTAAGGAGAGCATATCATCATAGCTCTTGGAAAAACTGCTTCCCAAATGTTTATTAAATTGAATGACTGAATTCATTGCTTATAAGAAACAACCATTTCTTGTCTACTTAACTTTCAGAAAACTATTTTGAGGATCAAAATTAGCAAATGATGCATTTTCTTCCAACTTTTCACGTTATTTTTAATCCATAGGATAAGTCATTCACATGCACTCTTTTCATGCCTTTCGAAAAATTTGAAGAACTCAAAACAAGGGAGCAAGTGCTAGATTTCTTCAAAATGCATTTTCCAGACTCAGTTGCTCTAATAGGAAAGTAAGTTTTATTTTGTTAATTGTTACCTGAATGAACATATGACATTCAAGAATCAATTGAATGTGGCAGCTTTCTGGTCTTCTTTGCTGTATTGAACATAATCAGCTCTTACAAAGATTGAACCTGTACTATGGAACTAAGATTCTGTGCTCATGGAAGGAGTTTCTTTCTGAAGACTGAGGGGCTGGAAGAGTCCTTGGGCAGCATCCAACAGGGTGCTAATGTACTTGCTGATTCTTTCCCACCCCACTGATTCCACTGCATCTGCAGTGGACTCTGCTGAAAGCACTATTCAGTGATACCTTGGCTCACGAATGCCTCAGTTCATGACCAAATTAGGTCACGAACAAAAATTTCATAAAAATTTTGACTCAGGTCACGAACTCCCCATCTCCGAGTGGGGAGATGGCCCCGATCGCAGTCGTGCTCGTGCGGGGAAGACAGGCACGATCGTAGTTGTGTGCGGGGGTGGGGGGTGAGGAGAGAGCCGCAATCATTTTGGGGGGGAGGTGACCAAGATTGCACCTGTCTTTTCTGCACAAGCACAACCGTGATCTCAGCCATCTCCCCCCCAGCACAATTGTGCCCGTCTCTCCCCGCCAGCACACTTATGATCGCACCTGTCTCCCCCAAGCGCGCCCGCAATCATGATCATGCTGGGGGTGGGGGGGAGATGGCTGCGCTTGTGCTCAGGGTGGTGGGGAGATGGCTGAGATCTTTGTTGTTCTTTGTTACTGTGTTGTTCTTTGTCACGCTGTTCTGTAAAAAAATAGTTACAGAACAGATTAACCTTATTTACATTGACCCTTATGGGGAAATTTGACTTGGCTCACGACCAATTTGGGTTACGACCAGAGTTGTGGAAAGGATTAAGCTCATGAGCCAAGGTACCAATGTACAAGTGACTCCACTGTTTGTGCAAGTGAAATTTAAAAGACGCCTTGAAAGGAGTTGGAAATACTTATTGCTAGAAGGAGGCTTGGTTGGCAGAGCTCCCTTAAGTGAGCATCTATGACCTGCTTCTTCCCAGAAAAGAGTATTTCTGCTCTGTTCAGGTTGCTAAAACCGCACTA
>JAIXND010000779.1:5367851-5380519 GCA_023646645.1 Varanus salvator macromaculatus | reverse complement strand
TAGTGGAAACACCTTTAAAATGCAGATTGGTCCAATTAAAGCAGGCATAGGTAATCAAAAGGGTGGGTGGGTGGATGGCTCCCCATACTCAGCTTTCTTTGAATTATATAGAATGAATGGTATGGGGCCATGTTTTCTGATATTAGGGTGGGCTTATGCACCTTGACTTTTGGTTCTGGTGTGTCTGATATGAATCAACTTTGTTGTGCTTAAGGGCTGCTCCTGTCAGAGATGACTTTCATGCCATAAAGCCATTTTTCCTTCCCTATGCCTCCTTCTACTGGGAAAAGGACATAGAGGAGATGAATCTGCTCAATCTGAAATCATTTATTTCCCTATTCCCCTGCCTCTCAAGAAACAGAAGACTTCTGCCATTTCCAGTGTCACATATTTTGCTGTTCTTAATGAGGAACTTAGGGGCAAGACAGGAGATAGGCAGAAGTAGAGCAAATACAATGTAATGTTATATTTAGTGAAAACAAATATTACATGAAGAAGATGAAATTAGGTGTGCTTATTGAATGTTCTAGTTTACAGAAGAGCACTAAAACAGGAATAAACACATTACATTTTAAGTACATCCATTAGAAGTTTTAATGTATACCTAAATCTATAAAGGGACTGCAGGTGGCGCAGTGGTTTAAATTGCTGAGCTGCTGGGCTGGTTGATCGAAAGGTTGCCGGTTCGAATCTGCACAATGGGGTGAGTTCCCATTGCTCTGTCCCAGCTCCTGCCAACCTTGCAGTTTGAAAGCATGCAAATGCAAGTAGATAAAAAGGTACCACTTTGGTGGGCAGGTAACAGCGTTCTGTGCACTTCGGTGTTTAGTCATGCCGGCCACATGACCACGGAGACTGTCTGTGGACAAACACTGGCTCCCTTGGCTAGGAAATGGAGATGAACACCGCCCCCTAGAGTCAGGTATGACTGGACATAACGTCAAGGGGAAACCTTTACCTTTAAATCTATAAAGTGTAAGCATGAGAAACAAGCAATTATTATTTGTCATATTGGCTATAGCTTCTTTTTGAGTGTATAAATGTATAAAACAACCTGCTTCTTCCTCAGGTGTTTGCCTTCCAGAGTTTTCACATCTGAGAGTACCTGATGACCATGCAATTTCAGATTTAGCCATGTATAATTATATAGAGGTAAGCTAGATGGTTGTTTGTTTGCCAACTAAATGGCAACAGATTTTACCAAATATGAAAGCTTCTCTTGATGGTTTCAGATGAGGATGCATGTAAATTCAAGGTGGTTCATTTTCCGAAAGCATTTAGACAACATTCTTCATGCTCTCTTGCCCTCCACCTTCATCCCTCTATACACTATGGTAAGACCTGAAACAGCTCATATTTCATGTATTCCTTCCCAGTTGTTTCTTTTTTCCTTCTGTGATTATTCTGTCTGCTTTTATAATCCAATTAGGTCACATTCTCCAGAATCCGATACCATGAAGCAGTGCAAAGATGGAAATGGCAGAATAAGGTCAGTGGAATCAGAAAGATTTTTGTTGTAGTAGATGAACAGTAAGGTTGTTTATTTTAGTTGCCTTCTTTTAGAAAAGAGGAGATGTACGCTGGAAAGGATGTCTAATAAATGTAAGGCAAGAAAATTGATTGTGTTATAATTTTGCATAACAACTCAATAGTTAACTTCTAATAAGTCACAATCCTACTTTATCTAAAGAATGCAGGAAAGCTGTGTATCTTAACTGTGTATGGTCCAGCTTCTGTACTCTTAATAAAACAAACAAACAAACAAACATTCTCCTACTTTTCTCTAGGAGCAACTATTTTTCCAATCCCTATTCCTTCCCTAGCACATTCATTGTTCCACAACAGCATTTTTCAGAAACATTCCTACAGTAAATATCTTGTGCCTGGCTCCTAGCTAAGCAAATCAGAGGAAGCTGTCCAGCTGATCTAGAGAATCTTGGATACTAACACTTTCCTGTTTATTGGTAGGACTGTGCTGTTAACCTTAAGGGGAGGCAGGAGAAAGAACTGGTTGTTACAACAGGCCCAGCAAGCTAGAATCAAAAAGGTAGTAGAAAGAATGGACCAAGAAGGTTCACCACTGCACTGGTGGTGACCTGCAACACCAGTGCAATTTTTTTTCTTGCCTGAGGTCAACTGCAAACATATAGCTTTGTTAGAAGAAATAGTGAGAGGACTAAAGCAGTGATTGTCCACCCCAAGGGAATAAAATAAGATGAAGAGTTTTCAGACAGAGCAGTGGAACTGCAACAGCTAAGAGTAGTACGGAAGCTAGAAGTTCAACAGCAAGCTGAAGCAGAAGAGGAGAATCCTGAGGGAAGGGGAAATGAGGAAACTACCTTGAAAAAGGTGGAAGGTACAGAAGAACTGGAAGAACTAGAAGATATGCTGTACCAGTGGAAGCAGTTACTCAAGGATGGGAGTGGAGGGCAGCCTGCAGTAGAAGAATTACAAGTCAATCCTATGCAACATTGAAAAGAGGTTAAAGCTCAAGTAGTCACCAAGGAGTAGGGGTAGGAGTAAAGGTCAACCAAGGTTCCTGAAGTGGAGGTGCTTGTTTCTTGAATAAAGATATCCACATTGCAATACCATGCTGGCATTCAGATGACCTGATCTTTAGCTTTAGAAGAGAGTTTAAATGATTGCAAGAGGGAGGTTTCTTTTTCTTGGACATGGGTAAGATGGAGTGAATATGGTCTTGCTGAATGGGCCATTCCATGCCAAACACAACCGGCTGAATGTAATGAAAGACATCCTGCAATATTATGAAAAACTCTGTAACCTGAATGTCTGAAGGGTAACAGGCTGATGAAGCCAGTACATACATATGAAAAGATTAAATGTTTCATTGAGAAACAAAACATTACAAATTCATCCAGAAGTCAAAATCATGAAGAGAAGTTGGAAAGATTTATAATGCAATTGATAATATAGTTTCTGGAATTGATTGGCATACTTTACAACACTTTTAAGGAGTAATTAGTTCCTAGACTTTGCTTCCATCCAGAATGCTGGTTCATGAGCGTTTTCAGAATAGGGGCTTTCTAACCTCTGCTGACTTTCTGAAAATCCACTCCTGGCAGTTGAGATGTATTGCAGCAAAAGAGATGCTGCAGCAGAAAGAGAGATCATAAAACATGGTGGTCCTTTTCCCTCTTCCACAACAGAAGTAACTTCTGGTTACATAGCAGCTTTTGTTTCCCAGTCATCTTTTTCATAATTAACAATATTTCAAAGAATCCCAAGATCACAGTTAAAGGTTAGCATTTTTCAGAGTTTCTGGCATTTTTCAGCTTCATAAGTAACCTGTTTCCTTATTGACCTCTGATCTTGTAAGCTGGTGATCCAAAGGCTGAGCCTTGCCACACCCCCGCCTGCTGCCCATTGAAAGGACCATTCCTACTGCCCCCTCAATGTCACAACTGGGCCTTGAAAGGAGAAAAAAGGAGTATGCTGGGGATGGATAGAATGCTGAAGCTATGCCAATTCCATCCTTGCTACTACCCAGCCCTAAATCCAGATGGCAGAAAACAGCTATCTAAATAAAGTACCCAGTGTAAGGTATGGTGGCAGAAATTTCCAGCATTCCTCACATCCAGGCATAGGATGCACATCCCACAAAACAGGGAGGACATGCCACAAATGGGTACCGCCAGTGCTTTTTTTTGTAAGAAAAAAGGTGCCAGAACTCATGAAATTATTTAGCTTTCGCATGTAGTCAATCACTGTACACACACCCACACACATCAGTTGTGTAACGAAACATAATGGTTGCCACTCACAGTAAGCACTAAGCGTGCGACCACACAACCAATCACAAGCTGAGCAGCGCCATCACAACCAGTGTGGACAAAGTACGCATGCATCGGATTTGACACACATGCAGCCCACATGCACCATTTTAATGATTTTGCTGTAGCCCTGCTACGCTCAACAGGGCGATTCAAATCCACATGGACCAAACATCAAATTTTCAAAAGTTACTTTTAAAACTTGGAATATCTGTTGAAAAAAAGTGCCGGATCTCCGTTCTGGTGCATTCTTTGACAAAAAAAGCAGTGGGTACTGCCATGGAGAAAATCATATTTAGGGGACCACCATTTGCAATTACCAGCAAGGAATATAGTAAAAATATTTTTGGATCCTCCAGAAACCATGGGAGATATTTTTGAATTTATCCCACAGAACGTGTTGCTCCATGGATTAAAAGAAGACTTGGGCAACTGGTAGTTTGTCAGATGTTTTGGACTTCCACTTCCAGCATTCCTAATGGTTGGCTATGTTGGCAAGGGCTTGAAGTAGAAAACATCTGGAGATAAACAACCCATGCTACTCATGCCTGGTTTAGGAAGGTGTATAAAGATAATCACGAATAATCTGTTAGCAGAAGCAAGAATGAATATTTTTAAAAAGTGGGGATGTGATAACATTGTAGAAAAAAATAAAATGCAGTGTTAATACAATGAATAACAACATTTAAACCAACATGATTAAAACTATAAAACCCAATACAGCATAAATTAATACAGAATACAAAAATGGGAACAAATGCACAAAACAACAAAAGCAAGTAGCAGTAATAACATAGTGAAACTAAAACTATTACTAAAAGCAAGTATTAAATAAAAATGTCTTTACCTGGTAATTGAAACTGTGCCAGTTGCACCTCCTTGTGGAAGAGGATTCCATAAATGAGGTGTAATAATGGGAAAAGTCCCTTTGCTCACCATTTCCTCCCTTCCTTCATGGTGGAGCGGGGATCACAGAGGAGGGCCTACACTGAAGATCTTAGTGGTCTGGCAGAGATATACAGAGAGCTGTTTCTTCAGATATTCTGGCTCCAACCCATTTAGAGCTTTGTTTGTCAGTGCGAGCACTTTAAATTGGGCCCAGGTGACAACAGGCAGCCAGTGTAGCTGGTGGAAGACCAGAGCATGCGCTCCCTAGGACCGGTCCTTATTAACAGTCATCCTGCTCTGTTTTGAATTAGCTGAAGTATCTGGACTGTCTTCCAAGGCAGCCCCACATAGAGTCCGTTACAGTTACCCAGATGAGAGGTTACCAGAATGTGGATAACTGTGACAAGATTCCACTCATCCAAGTAGGAACATAGCTGAAAAATCAGGCTAAGCTGATAGAAGGTGCTCCGTGCCACAGAGGTCACCTGTAAGATAACAACTTGGGGTCAAGGAGCACTCCCACGCTATGAACCTTGTCTTTTAGGGGGAGCACAACCCCATCCAGGATAGTTTGAAAATGGCCCAGTTCAACAAATGGACTGCCCACCTGCAGAACCACCATTTTGTCTGGATTGAGCTTCAGTTTATTGGTTAGGGTTAAGAACAATCACTGGCTCACTTAGGTAAGATGAAAATGAGAGGTGGAGCTGAGTGTTATCTACACATTGGTGACACTTCAGCCCAAACCTCCAGATGACCTCTCTCAGCACTTTCAAGTAAGTCCCAGTGCTTTCATTAAAAAGTGCCATGGTGCAGAGCAACAGTCCCCCAGCTCCACCAACTAGAGCCAGTCAACCAGGTAGGAGCAGGGCCACCACAAAGTGGTGCCATCAACTCCCTGCCCAGCCAACCTCTCTGGAAGGATGCCATTGTCAATGGCATTGAAAGTTGCTGAGAGGATCAGTGGGCAGCTGACTAACCAACACAGGCACCAGTAGCCAGGTAAATAGACTGGAGCCAAAGTCCAATCCCAAACAAATCCAAATCTTTATCAATCAGTCCAAGGTCACTGCCAGGAGTTAAAAAGCAAGGTAAATTCAGTCCAAGAGGAGAAAACATAATCAACATGCCAGGAGACAAGAAACTGAAGGAGCAATACAAACAGCAGCAGGTACCTGTGGGCTGGAGCCAGAGCCTCAAGGTCCAAGGCTACAATGAGGAAGGAGCACTGCAGCAATTCTAGAGACCTTCATTGCCAAAGCAGTTTCTGGAGGGATGAGCCAGTTCTTATATAGCTTTTCCCCAGGGCTCCCAGGTGGTGCTCAGGAGGGCCTTGGTAGCTGTAGTATATTGAAGCCAGTAGATGGAGCCTTGGATGTGCTTCGGATCCTGACATCCAGGAGAATCAACAGGCGCAGAGCAACGGTGCTCCGCGTTCCCCATGTCTCTCTTCTAGCAAAGGTCATCCCACTGGGTTCTGTTCTGAAATCAGGTCTGAAGCCCAGTTGTGTCAGGAGCAGGGCCTGAGTAACCATGCAAGTGGAACATCTTTGTGGGCACTTGCAAGGAACACCTGAGGAGCAATTACACAGTGCTGCTGGAGACCCTGGAGACCAGCATAAAAGGCTTCCTTGCACTGCTGCTCTTTGCCACAGCAATGCAAGTAAGCACTAAGACTCTTGTGTGCTCTGGCCCTCTGCATTGCCATGCCTTGAACCCTGCTCCAGTCCAATCTTGCATGCCCCAGACTGTCCTTGCCTCACTCCTGCATGCTCTTCCTTGCTCCAGTACTTCTTGCCCTGCTCCAGCCCTCTCTTGTTCAGACCACGTTTATGCAACTGTTTCCCTGGCATCAGACCACTAGACTGTTTCTGGACTGTGCACACTTTCTCTTGCCTGTATAATATTGGACTGACTACTACCTAGACTCTGACCCTGGACTAACCACACCACCAACCTCCAGCCTTACTAAGCTCCAGGACCTAGCTTCACACTGGCACTCTGTTCTGCCTGTTCCAGCCCACCTGCCCATGTTCCAATCCTTATAAGCTGGAATGAATCCAGATGATCTGTTTCTTCCAAGAGTGCTTGGTACTATCCAACCACGACCTGTATCTTGCCCAGTAAAGTGATATTGGCTATAGATCAATAGTTTTTTTACATTCTCTGGATCTAGGTGTGGCTTTTTAAGAAGTGGTGCTAGCACTCCCTATCTCAAGGAGGCAATCACCACCTCCTGGTTCCAAAGATGGATCCCCTCCTTTGATCTCTGAATTAGCCAAGATGGGCATGAGTCAAATGAGCAGACCATGGGATGGACTTGACCAAGTGCCCTTTCCACCTCCTAGCACTGTAATAGCTAAAACTCATCCAGTAAGATGGTGCACTGGATGCCTCTGCCAATGAAACTGAGATAATGTGGTGGCCTACCTGGTACCAAATTTGTCATTTTTTTGACACCAGGTCAAGACTGCCCTCCATGCGGAGGCCTTTAAAGAACCCCTTGGTTATCCAGGGGCCTGAGGGGAATGATTCCTTACTGGTTCTTTTTACTGTATTTTAAACTATTTCAAATTAATTTTATATTAATTTTAGTATTGTTTTTATGATAAACTGCCCAGAGAACAGGTGTGCAGCAGTATAGAAATTGATGATGATGATGATATCTGAGGTGCAATTTGATGCACATCTACTCAGATGTCCCTCTGAATTCAGTGAGGCTTACTAATAGGTAATATAGTTTTGCAGCCTGAAGTAGCCAGTTGAGGAGTCAGACTGAAGTCCTGACTTCTCAAATAGTAATAAGATAGCATACTTAATATTTTCCTATTGCAATGTTTTAAAATGTATTATTTAAATATGATTTTTCCCTTAAAGGTCATCAACACTGGCCTCTTCCTGACTGCCACAGCAGCAGCACTAAGCGGCATCTATCAGCTTAGAAATGGCATAAAACAAAAAACTGATTTTTCGGTAGGGAACCTGTGGGAAAAGATGGTTGGCCTCAACATTTTTTGAAATGTTACTTGTGCATTAAACCATAAAATGTAGAATGGTATGTTCAAACTCTTAATTAAGCACCTGTTTTGAAGATCTGTGTTTCAAAGTGTTCAAAGTAGGTGTGCCACTGAGCTGAATGATGAATCCAAAAGTTAAAATTCCATATTGAACCCAAACTTGAACCCAAGTTTGCTATAAGCATCAGCAGAATTTTATTATCTTCCTACATTCCTATCTTCCAAGGAATGGTAAAACATCCTATATAAGCTTGCTACAAGCCCCATATTTTTCCAACAGTTAAAGAATGCAATATAATATCATCCTGTATATTTGAATATTTTAAAGTTGCAGAACAGCCCATATACAGAATCAGCAATAAACATTGTATCTGCCAAGGTTCCCAGACAAACAATCCAGCAATGTAATAAAGATTATACAATATACCAGATTAAAATAATTAAAAGAAAAACAAAGCCTTAACTGCTGACAAACTCTTGTTAGCCTTTGCCCTGCTTCATTTGCCAACTTGCCTGTTATTCCTGTTATCTGTTGACTTCCTACTTTAGCATTCCAATAACCCAGGATGACAAGGACATCATTTTTGGTGATAGTTCTAGAAGGTGTTGTAGGTCTTCATAGAACTGGTCAGTTTCACCCTATTCAGCATCAGTGGCTGGGGCATAGACTTGGACTATTGTGATGTCGAATGGTTAGCCTTGGATTCAAACTGAGATCATTCTCTCATTTTGGAGATTCTATCCCAGTACTGCTTTCCCCGCTCTTTTATTGACAATGAGGGCTACTCCATTTCTTCTAAAGGATTCTTGCTCACAACAGTATATATGATGGTCATCTGAATTAAATTCACCCATTCCTGTCCATTTAGTTCACTGATTCCTAAGATGTCGATATTCAGTCTTGTCATCTCTTGTTTGACTGCATCCAGCTTGCCCTGATTCATGGATCTTACATTCCAGGTTCCTATGTAGTATAGATCTTTGCAACATCGGACTCTCCTTTCACTACCAGATACATCTGGAACTGAGTGTCCTTTTGCCTTTGACCCAGTCGCTTCATTCTTTCTGGAGCTACTTGTATTTGCCCTCCACTCTTCCCCAGTAGCACACTGGACTCCTTCTGACCTGAGGGCCTCATAGAAACATAGAAACAGAGCGAGTCAGAAGGGGCCTTCCAGGCCATCTAGTCTGACCTCTGGCACCAGCTGGCTCTGCTCACATGCCCACCATGTGGACGTCCAGCCTATCCTTGAACACCCACACTGATGGGGCCTCAACGACCTCTCGTGGAAGCCCATTCCACACCCTCGGGGTCCTGACTGTCAGGAAGTGCTTCCTGGCATCCAAATGGAGCCTTGGCTCATCTTCCAGCATCACATTTTTTAGCCTTTTGGTACTGTCCATGGAGTTTTCATGGCAAGGATACTGAAGTGGGTTGCCATTTCCTTCTCCAGGCAGGAACAGGATCCTTCAAACATAATGATTTTAGGGTTACATAGAAGACATAAAAATATAGCAAGCCAGAAGAGGCCTCCTGGGTCATGTAGTCTGACTCTCAGCTGCAGCTGGCTCCACTCATGACATGTCTACCATGTGCCTGTCCAGCCTATCCTGGAACAGCCTCACTGATGGGACTTCAACCACCTCGTTGTTGTAACTGTGATGTGAGCTGTCCAGAAAGCCTTCTGGTTATGGGGTGGCATACAAAAGCAGTCAATCTCTCCCTCCCTCAGTCTTTTCTCAAGGCTAAACATACCTCATAGGGCTTTTTCAGTTCCTGTATCATCCTTTTTGCCCTGCTTTTCCAGTATGCCTGTCTCTTTCTTGAAGTGTGGTGACCACAACTGGATGTGGTACTCAAGATGGGGCCTCACTAGCTCTGAACAGACTGAATGATCTCACATGATTTGGAAGCCATTTTATTAATGCAGCCCAATATAGTATTAGAAATTCTTGCAGCCGCATTCCATTGTTGACTCATATTCAAGTCATATGACTATTCCAAGATCTTTCTCTCTTGTAGTAGTGTCTACCATCTTGCAATTGTGCATTTGGTTCCTTTTCCCTAGGCAAATTTGGCATTTGTTCTTACTGAATTTCATGTTGTTGCTTTCAGTCTATCAAAATCACTTTGAATTTTGTTTCCGTCTTCCAGGGTATTGTTGTTGTTGTTGTTGTTGTTAGTTGCAAAGTCATGTCCGACCCATCGCGACTCCATGGACAGCATTCCTCCAGGCCTTCCTGTCCTCCACCATCCCCCAGAGTCCACTTCAGCTCATGCTGACTGCTTCAATGACTCCATCTAGCCACCTCATTCTCTGCCGGTCTCTTCTTCTTTGGCTGTCAACTGTTCCCAGCATTAGGCTCTCCAGTGAGTCCTTCCTTCTCATTAGGTGCCCAAAGTATTTGAGTTTCATCTTCAGTATCTGGCTTTCTACAGAGCAGTCAGGGTTGATCTCCTCTAGGACTGACTGGTTTGATCGCCTTGCAGTCCAAGGGACTTGCAGGAGTCTCCTCCAGCACCACAATTCAAAGGCCTCAATCCTTCAGCGCTCAGCCTTCCTTATGGTTCAGCTTTCAGCCATACATTGCAACTGGGAAAACCATAGCCTTGACTATACGCACTTTTGTTGGCAGGGTGATGTCTCTGCTTTTTAGTATGCTGTCCAGATTTGCTTTCCATAGCTTTCCTCCCAAGGAGCATCTTTTAATTTCTTGGCTGCAGTCCCCGTCTGCGCTGATCTTGGAGCCCAGGAAGATAAAATCTGTCACTACCCTCCATTTCTTCCCCATCTATTTGCCAGGAAGTGATAGGACCGGATGCCATGATCTTAGTTTTCTTAATGTTGAGTTTCAAGCCAACTTTTGCACTCTCCTTTCACCTGCATCAAGAGGCTCTTTAGTTCCTCTTCACTTTCTGCCATTAGGGTGGTATCATCTGCATATCTGAGGCTGTTGATATTTCTCCCGGCAATCTTAATTCCAGCTTGTGATTCATCTAGGGTATCAGTTATCTGCAAATCTGATCAGCTTTCCCTGCACCTCTTCATCCAACTCATTAATAAAATTTTTTGAAATGGACAGTCCTGCGGTACCCCACTTGTTACCTCTCTCCCAGTCTGAGGGGGGGGGCATTAAGAACTCTCTGAGTGTGCAGCCAGCTATGCATCCACCTGATAGTTATTCCATCTAGCCCACTTTTAGCTAGTTTGCTGATCAGAATGTCATGGGGCAAGGCTACCAGAAACTCTCCTTTCTTGTATCCTGCAACTGCTCCTGATGGTGAAGGCTGGCAGTTGTGCATTCAGACTCCATCTTGGCTCGTTTTGCTTTGCAAGACTGGACTGAGCACAAGAAGATGCCCACGGAGTGCTAGAGGGATGCATTGCGAAAGTGTTTGTCCCAACCCTAAAATGTCTCCAGTTTCAGTCCATACATCTTCTGATTCATGGCGAATTGAGTTCAATAAAGCAAATCTGTTCTTTATATGGAAATACATTCCTAAAGAATTTTGTTTAAGTTGCATTTTGGCAGTACATTTATGTTAAAAAACTTTTTCAGATTTACTCCAAGTTTTGCTATTAATAGTTCATGATCACCACTGTATTCTGCTCCTGGTCTTGTTTTGGCAGTGAGAATACAGCTTCTTCGGCACACAATTACATTGTTGTTGTTGTTGTTGTTGTTTAGTCGCGAAGTCGTGTCCGACCCATCGCGACCCCATGGACAACATTCCTCCAGGCCCTCCTGTCCTCCACCATCCCCCGGAGTCCACTCAAGCTCACACCAACCGCCTCTGTGACTCCATCCAGCCACCTCATCCTCTGCCGTCCCCTTCTTCTTTTGCCATCTATTGTTCCCAGCATTAGGCTCTTCTCCAGGGAGTCCTTCCTTCTCATTAGGTGGCCAAAGTATTTGAGTTTCATCTTCACTATCTGGCCTTCTAAAGAGCAGTCAGGGTTGATCTCCTCTAGGACTGACCGATTTGATCGCCTTGCGGTCCAAGGGACTCGCAGGAGTCTCCTCCAGCACCACAACTCAAAGGCCTCAATCCTTTTGCGCTCGGCCTTCCTTATGGTCCAGCTTTCACAGCCATACATTGCAACTGGGAAAACCATAGCCTTGACTATACGCACTTTTGTTGGCAGGGTGATGTCTCTGCTTTTCCGTATGCTATCTAGATTTGCCATAGCTTTCCTCCCCAGGAGCAAGCGTCTTTTAATTTCTTCGCTGCAGTCCCCATCTGCGGTGATCTTGGAGCCCAGGAAAATAAAATCTCTCACTACCTCCATTTCTTCCCCATCTATTTGCCAGGAAGTGAGAGGACCGGATGCCATGATCTTAGTTTTCTTAATGTTGAGTTTCAAGCCAACTTTTGCGCTCTCCTCCTTCACCCGCATCAAGAGGCTCTTAAGTTCCTCTTCACTTTCTGCCATGAGAGTGGTATCATCTGCATATCTGAGGTTAGAAACATAGAAACATAGAAACAGAGCGAGTCAGAAGGGGCCTCCTGGGCCATCTAGTCTGACCTCCGGCACCAGCCGGCTCCGCTCATGACATGCCCACCATGTGCATGTCCAGCCTATCTTTGAACACCCTCACCGATGGGGCCTCAACGACCTCCCGTGGAAGCCCATTCCACGCCCTCAGGGTCCTAACTGTTGTTGATATTTCTCCCAGCAATCTTGATTCCAACTGGCGATTCATCTAGCCCTGCCTTTCTCATGATGTGCTCTGCATATAAGTTAAATAGGCAGGGTGACAGTATACAGCCTTGCCGAACTCCTTTCTCAATTTTGAACCAATCAGTGGTTCCGTGTCCAGTTCTCACTGTTGCTTCTTGACCTGCATATAGGTTTCTCAAGAGACAAATAAGATGGTCTGGTACTCCCATCTCTTTAAGAACTTGCCACAATTTGTTGTGATCCACACAATCAAAGGCTTTAGCGTAGTCAATGAAGCAGAAGTAGAT
>JAIXND010000779.1:5198820-5366574 GCA_023646645.1 Varanus salvator macromaculatus | reverse complement strand
TCTGCTTTTTAGTATGCTGTCTAGATTTGCCATAGCTCTTCTCCCCAAGGAGCAAACGTCTTTTAATTTCTTGGCTGCAGTCCCTGCCTGCGGTGATCTTGGAGTCCAGGAAAATAAAATCTGTCACTACCTCCATTTCTTTCCCATCTATTTGCCAGGAAGTGAGAGGACCGGATGCCATGATCTTAGTTTTCTTAATGTTGAGTTTCAAGCCAACTTTTGCGCTCTCCTCCTTCACCCGCATCAAGAGGCTCTTAAGTTCCTCTTCACTTTCTGCCATGAGAGTGGTATCATCTGCATATCTGAGGTTGTTGATATTTCTCCCAGCAATCTTGATTCCAACTGGTGATTCATCTAGCCCTGCCTTTCTCATGATGTGCTCTGCATATAAGTTAAATAGGCAGGGTGACAGTATACAGCCTTGCCGAACTCCTTTCTCAATTTTGAACCAATCAGTGGTTCCGTGTCCAGTTCTCACTGTTGCTTCTTGACCTGCATATAGGTTTCTCAAGAGACAAAGAAGATGGTCTGGTACTCCCATCTCTTTAAGAACTTGCCACAATTTGTTGTGATCCACACAATCAAAGGCTTTAGCGTAGTCAATGAAGCAGAAGTAGATGTTTTTCTGGAACTCCCTAGCTTTCTCCATGATCCAGCGTATGTTGGCAATTTGATCTCTAGTTCCTCTCCCTCTTCGAAATCCTGCCTGTACTTCTGGTAGTTCTTGGTCCACATACTGCTGGAGCCTAGCTTGTAGGATTTTGAGCATCACTTTGCTAGCATGTGAAATGAGTGCAATGGTGCAGTAGTTTGAACATTCTTTGGCATTGCCCTTCTTGGGGATCGGAATGTAAACTGACCTTTTCCAATCCTGTGGCCACTCTTGAGTTTTCCAAATTTGCTGGCATATTGAGTGTAGCACTTTAACTGCATCATCTTTCAGGATTTTGAATAGCTCAGCTGGAATGCTGTCACCTCCACTAGCTTTGTTGTTGCTCAGACTTCCTAAGGCCCATTTGACTTCACATTCCAGGATGTCTGGCTCGAGGTCAGTGACCACCCCATCGTGCTTATCAGGGATGTTAAGCTCTTTCTTGTATAGTTCTTCTGTGTAATCTTGCCACCTCTTCTTAATGTCTTCTGCCTCTGTTAGGTCCCTGCCATTTTGGTCCTTTATCATGCCCATCTTTGCATGAAATGTTCCCTTCATATCTCCAATTTTCTTGAAGAGATCTCTGGTCCTCCCTATTCTATTGTTTTCTTCTATTTCTTTGCACTGTTCATTTAGGAAGGCATTCTTATCTCTTCTAGCTGTTCTCTGGAATTCTGCATTCAATTGTTTGTATCTTTCTCTTTCTCCCTTGCCTTTTGCTTCCCTTCTTTCCTCAGCTATTTGTAAAGCTTCCTCAGTCAGCCATTTTGCTTTCTTGTAATTCTTTTTCTTTGGGATGGTTTTAGTTGCTACCTCTTGTACAGTGTTGCGAACCTCCGTCCATAGTTCTTCAGGCACTCTGTCTATCAGATCTAATTCCTTAAATCTATTTGTCACCTCTACTGTGTATTCATCTGGGATATGATTTATGTCATACCTGAGTGGCCTAGTGCTTTTCCCTACTTTCTTCAACTTAAGCCTAAATTTTGCCACCAGAAGCTCATGATCTGAGCCACAGTCAGCTCCTGGTCTAGTTTTTACTGACTGTATAGAACTTCTCCATCTTTGGCTGCAGAGCACATAGTCAATCTGATTTCTGTGTTGACCGGCTGGTGATGTCCATGTGTAGAGTTGTCTCTTGGGTTGTTGGAAAAGAGTGTTTGCTATGACCATTGTATTCTCTTGACAAAATTCCACCAGCTTGTGCCCTGCTTCATTTTGTACTCCAAGGCCAAACTTGCCTGTTATTCCAGTTATCTTTTGGCTTCCTACTTTAGCATTCCAATCCCCTATGATGATAAGGACATCATTTTTTGGAGTTAATTCTAGAAGGTGTTGTAGGCCTTCATAGAACTGGTCAACCTCAGCCTCTTCAGCACCAGTGGTTGGGGCATAGACTTGGACTATTGTGATGTTGAATGGTTTGCCTTGGATTCGAACTGAGATCATTCTGTCATTTTGGAGATTGTATCCCAGTACTGCTTTTCCTACTCTTTGACTATGAAGGCTACTCCATTTCTTCTGAGGGATTCTTGCCCGCAGTAGTATACCTGATGGTCATCTGAACTAAATTCACCCATGCCTGTCCTTTTGAGTTCACTGATTCCTAAGATGTCGATGTTCAGTCTTGTCATCTCTTGTTTGACCACATCCAACTTGCCTTGATTCATGGATCTTACATTCCAAGTTCCTATGGAGAATAGATCTTTGCAGCATCGGACTTTCCTTTCACCTCCAGATACATCAGCAACTGAGTGTCCTTTCGGCTTTGACCCAGTCGCTTCATACTTTCTGGCGCTACTAGTACTAGCCCTCCGCTCTTCCCCAGTAGCATATTGGACACCTTCTGACCTGAGGGGCTCATCTTCCGGTGTCATATCGTTTTGCCTTTTGGTACTGTCCATGGGGTTTTCATGGCAAAGATACTGGAGTGGGTTGCCATTTCCTTCTCCAGTGGATCATGTTTTGTCAGAGCTCTCTGCTATGACCTGTCCGTCTTGGGTGACCCTGCACGGCATAGCTCATAGCTTCATTGAGCTACGCAAGCCCCTTCGCCACAACAAGGCAGTGATCCATGAAGGAGCACAATTACATAGTCAAACTGATTTCATCAGGCACAGTCATCTAATTTGTAGCCTGAAGTTTGTGAGAAACACATGGTTGGCTTCACAGAGTTCTATGAGCCATTCTCCTGTTTTTTTGACTGGAAAACAGATTGAACAAAGTGCCCCAGGAGTGCCCCTCCTCTTTGCAAGCTGGGACAAAAGACACAGACAGCCTATGTCTTTTGCAGGGTGGGAGAAGCACAGAGGCACCTCCTAACTCTGCACTCCTCCCATGATTGGATGCCTGCAATCCTCCACATTCACATGGTTATGGTTATCTTAGATATTGCACCATAATCTTAGATAGATATCTTAGATAGATTATAATAATAACATTTTCAGAACAAAAGTTAGAACCGTGAATAAGTTGCACCTAGCAGGAAAAGAAAACCATATTGAGAAATGGACTGAGCAAAGAGATTATTTTTTTCTAGCACTAAGCTAAGGCAGGTTGCTTACCTGTAACTGTCATTCTTCAAGTGGTCACCTGTGCATTCACACATGTGGGCTTTGCTGTATAGTATATTGCCTAGATCAGAGAGAAACCTCTATAGCTCAGTGTCATAAAGTGGGCAGGAGCCCCTCTGCGCACTTTCTCAGTTGTCTTGGAGACTGCACATTTCCATAAGCAGGTGTGAGGTTGTGCTCCAGCCCACGGCCCATGTACTCTGGTGTGGGGAGGGGGACAGGGTTGCAGGTGTCTGACACCAGCCAGCGGGGCAGAGGATGACTTGTGTGAATGCACACTTGACCAAAGAACTAGAGTTACAGCTAAGTAACTTGCCCCTTTTAGTTGTGGTTTCTGTGTGCATTGCACATGTGGGCAACTGACAAGTTCATCCTGTGTGGATGGTGGAACTGGCATCACTGGAGAACAGCTGAGAGGACTGCCAAGCATTGGGTGCGTGCACGTGTTGGCATGGAGTGTCGGGGCCGGGCAGGGGAGCGACGTTGAAGACTGGGGTCTGCCTGTGTGTCGGGTGAGATAAGTCTGCTAAGTACACAGCAGCAGGTGGCGCAGTGATGGTGATGCAAGCATGCGTTCTGGAGCAGCTGGGTCCTGGAAGGAGGTCATTGGCACAGGTGGGAAGACACAGGCAGGCCAGGGACATTGTCCAAGGGCTTGGAAAACTCCTTGGGGTGGGTGGAAGCACAGACTTTGGCACAGTGTGGGACCATTCCTGGGAGGAAGCCCTGTTGCCCCCAGCATGCCACATCTCTAGCTGCTGGTGATGTGAGTGGACTGGGCAGTGAGGTGCCATATGCGGATGTCACAGGAATAGCAGACAACGGTGGTGGCAAGGTGTGCAGAAGGGGAGACTCTGACCTGGGTAGGTGAGTGGGGTCATGGTAAATCCATCCCCGTAGTGGCAGGAGGGCTAGCCAGCAGGGCCTTGGTGTCCTGGCTAGTGTGTGAAGAGCCAGTGGCAGGCAAGGATAGAGAGCCGGTTGGGTGGCGCTTTCTTCTTCTTGGAGGCAGAGGTTGGTTTTGACTTCCAGGTGTTTTGCAGGCTGTGTCTTCTTCTGCCAGTGGGTCAGCAAGTCTAGGAGTTGGCCAAGTGGAGGACCCTTTGCCATGTGGCAAATTTCAAACTGTATGTCCACTACCAGTGCGTCTGTCTGAACACCTGGCAGTGCAGGCAGGTCTCCACATGCCCCTCGTCCAGGCAAAGGAAGCAGAGGGATTGACCATCAGTGCCTTGGAGGTATCCTACACACAAAGTGCAGCTTCAAAAAGCCGGGTCTACAGCAATAGTGAGCACAAGGCAACAAAGAAAAGAGAAGCAAAGTGTGGCCCTCAAGAGAAAGGGAAGGAGGAGATGTGGGGAAGCGAGAGCAGGCTTCCCACAGGAGTATGCCAGAATGAAGACGAATCAGGGAAAAAAGTAGAGCAGGGAAGAGAACAAGGGGTTTTGGAAATGATTTAAAAAAAAAAAAAGAAAAAAGGGTGAGGAAAAGAGCAAGGAAAAAGGGCAAGTTACAAATTGGAAAAATGCAAGTGACGTTGACCCGATCTGGCAAAGCAGTGGGGTGCACGGTCAGAAAGAAACTGAGGATCACAGTGTTCAGAAGTGCAATGTTATGAAAGTTCAGTGACATTTTCACAATGCCTATACATACATGTGTGTGTGTTGTGGGGGGGACCACACACATTTTAATTAACATTTTTAAAGTGTTTTATTATTCCCTAAAAGTGTGACATCTACTGGCATAGAGAATAATATTTCTATATTGAACGTTAGGCAACTGTCAGTTTGCCTGTACACACAGTAAGAATAAGATAGTTGCAGTTTTCTAGCCAAAGTCTCAAACTTGTATAATTGCTGAAGCACTAACATAAATAATCTCTAGCACAACACAGTTACTGTAAACCAACACCATCTTATGCTAACTGGTTTATTAGGTAGAATTTTCATTTCAGCTTTTGATTTGCATGAAACCAAAGTATTTAGAACCAAAAGCTATGAATGTTATATTTCTTTATATTTCTTTATCTGGTTCTTGATATTGCTATAAAAATGCACACTTATCATTTTGTACTTAAACTTCTAGCTTTTTGAATAATTCAGCAGGCTTATAGATTACAAACACTCCTCTATGTATATGTTTTAATAAAGATAACAAAACATGTTAATGAGGTACTGAAGTTTTTATTTCAGTAGTATACTCAATCAGACAGTTAGTTGCACTTAAGTGTGGATCCAGCACAATGAGTTTGCACCTTTACTTTACTATAGAGCTCAGTCTTGCACATATTATGTTTGTGAATGGGGTTCTAAAACATAATATAAAAGTGACACTTCTTAACACTAGTGGATTCTAACTAATCCTACTTTAAACTTCAAACATCTTTGTTTTAGATAGTACTTCCACTAGAGCACTAGGAAGAAACGACTTAAAAATCAACTTAATGATTAAATGCCTAATGTTACATGGCAGCATAGAATAGCACACAATAGTCCAACTTGAACAAATTAGTTGTTGTGTAAGTTAAATTGTGGGTTCCAAAGACTATCAACAAAGCACACAGTGCACATAACAGCATCTGAATGGAAGTTCACTTTTGCTCAGTAGTTGAAGCATCACCTCCATCATTCAGTTTCTGGTTTTGTATTCTGGTTCGAGTAGAAGCTAAAGAAACAAACATGACATTTCTTTTTTAAACAGATGTTAGTCTGATTTATGGCGAACAGAGCATTTAACAAAAAAGTAAGAGAAACAGACAGCTAATCTTGCAAAAGTTCCAAGAAACCGGTGTTCCTTTTTCATAAAAGAAGAATATGGGGAAAATATCGTAGAATGGAAAAACGCAGCATGAAGAATATTGGCCAGAAACACTTAGGATATCATCCATTATCAGGGGGTACTTATGAGCCATTAAGTTTTTGATACTTAAATATAATGTTACAATTTTAAACTCTTATACTAGAAAGCAATAAATCAAGCAACGAAGTAAATTATTCTTGTATACAAACATATAAATTTTCATACCATGTTTCTAGCAGATCAGAGCAAGCTGCCCCAACAGGTCTAGGGCCTCTGGAATACAAGCAGGCAAGTTCCAGGGAACGAGTGACCAGGGAGAGCAAACACGAGTTTGGCAGAGGAGTTTGGTGGGGGAGGTCCCTAACAGTTTTCTCCCTTTATTTCTTTTTATTTCACTTTAATCCCCTCTCCCCAGCACGTGCGCGCGCACGCGCGCGCGCACACACACACACACACACACACACACTCCCCCCCCCCTTGTAACACACTCCCATTTACTAGCAGGACTGTGTTGCTAACCTTTAGTGAAGACATTGGAAAGCACCAGTTGTCACAGCAGCCCTACCCCCAAGACAGAATCACTGAGGGTGCACAAACAATGGACCAAGGAGACTCCTACAACAACTACAACAGCTGCACACTAGTAGCCCTGTTACAAGAAAAGGTGAGAGCACTGGAGCAGTGAGTGCCCATCCTCCAGATAATAAAAGAAAATGAAGAGTTTTTAGACAGAGTGGAGGAGCTGCAACAGCTAAGTGTAGTCCAGAAGCAAGAAGAATGTCAGCAAGCTGAGGCAGCAGAAGAGAATCCTGAGGGAAGGGAAAAAGAGGAAACTCGCTGGAACAGGGTGACAGTCAGACAGAGAAGGCCTAGAAAAACTTCTGCCCCAGTGGAAGCAGTGAAATTCTCGAACTGCTTTAAGTTACTTAAGGGAGGGATATGAGAGAAACCCACTGTGAAAGAACTACATGACACACTGTGTAATTCTGAAAAAGAGACAAAAAGGCCAATCAAGAAAGGATACCAAAGTTTGCAACAACAAAAGGAGAAGAGTGAGAATTGAAGGAGATTCCCTGTTGAGCAAGATGGAAAAATATTTATGTCACAATGACCCAGAGAATCTCCAAGAATGGTGTCTCCCTGGCGCCAAGATTAAAGATGTAACCAACAAGTTCACACAATGTTGGGAGACGACTAGAGCACAGGTGGAGATAATCACGGGATGAATCTGACCAAACACGCTTACGAGCTCTCTATTGAGCCTATGCTGTGGTGGTGTGGGCGACGAAGAAGCAATTCTTCTCCACTTCCATTGCCTCCTCGCAGTGCCATCCAGTGGGACTTTTCCAAGTGGTACATGGGCTAATACATCCAGCCCCCCAAAACGATCCTGTGCCACCATCAGTTGCCCACTGTGATGACTTCGCCTGGCACTTCGAGAAGAAAATAGCTTAGATTTGTCACAAGCTGGACTCCACAGTTGATACAGTTCCTTTAGAGGAGGCACCAAGAACTCTGTCTGGTCCAGCATTATTGGATGAATTTCAGTTAATGAAGCCTGATGATGTGGACAAGGTGCTTGGACAAGTACGTCCTACAACCTGCTTACTTGATCCTTACCCTTTATGGCTACTTACCAAAGCCAAATACAGGATTGGTTCCTGGATCCAAGAGGTTATTAACGCCTCACTGAGGGAGTGCCGGGTGCCTGCTTCTTTAGAGGTGGTGGTGATCAGGCCTGTCCTAAAGAAGGTGTCCCTGGATCCAGAGATGGCTGCCAATTACAGACCAGTGGCCAACATTCCATTTCTGGGCAAGGTGTTGAAGCAGGTGGTGGCGGGACAACTCCAGGTACTCTTGGATGAAACTGATTGTCTGGACTCATTTCAGTCCGATTTTAGACCCGGTTATGGTACAGAATCTGCCTTGTTGCCCAGTACAATGACCTGTGCAGGGAAAGGGACAAGGGGAGTGTGTCCCTGTTGGTCCTCCTGGACCTCTCAGCGGCTTTCAATACCATCGACCATGGTATCCTTCTGGATAGGCTGGTGGGATTGGGAGTAGGAGGCACTGCTTGGCAGTGGTTCCACTCCTACCTTGTCGGCCCATTCCTGAAGGTGGTGCTGGGGGACTTTGGCTCTGCGCCATGGCAACTCTGCCATGGAGTACCGCAGGGCTCCATTTTGTCCCCCTTGCTATTCAACATCTACATGAAACCGCTGGAAGAAGTCATCAGGAGGTTTGGGCTGTGGAGTCATCAGTATGCTAATAACACCCAGCTCTACTTCTCATTTACATCTGCTCCAGGTGAGGCAGTGGCTGTCTTGAACCGGTGCCTGGCTGAGGTAATGGGCTGGATGAGGGCCAATAAACTGAAGCTCAACTGGATGGGGTTGCACTCCCTCTAAAGGACAGGGTCCACAGCTTAGGAGTGCTCCTCAACCCGGAACTGTCCCTGGAAGCCCAGGTGAAGGCGGTGGTGAGGAGTGCTTTTCTTTAGCTTTGGCTGATCCATCAGCTGCCTCCTTACCTGGAGGAAAACTGCCTAGCAACAGTGACACACACACTGGTTACTGGAGTGCTAGAATGACAGTGCTTTACATGTCCAGGGTATGTGTAAATACCTGGAAGCACAATGTCCTGACTTAAATAAAATGAGGAGATGACTTTGGGAAGGAATCATTTGGACACACCACCACCTTGTCATAATGGAAGATGAGGCCTCTTAGGAAGGGGTGTGTGAAAACTGACTGGACTGTGTCATGGAAATAGAAGATCACCCTAGGTAGACATCGATTGATGAGTCTGTGTTGAAGCAAGGTAATGGAGTAGAGGAGAACTTCTTCCATCATGCAATGGCATGGATTAAAGTCCTGAGAAGTAGCAAAGGAATGGAACACTCTCCATTTTATAGACTTCCTAATAATAGGTCTCAAAGCTGCATCTGAGATGATTCTTAATTTTGCTAAACTTGCAACTGTATGCCTTGGGAGAAATTCTCCAAACAGAGGGTGTTGATGGAAGTAGGAATCTTGATCCCAAGAGATTTGGTCTGGTTTCAATGGGAGCTGAATGTAAGTTTGGCCTGACATTCTCAATAGGTTGGCAAACTAAGACTATCTAGGCCATTATGGAGTAATCAAGATGCAGTTTGTTGTGTCCCATTCAAATTTTCATCAGTGCCCTCATTTTCAGAAGGAAGGATGGAAAAAAGATAGAATGAAGTAAATGCCACTCACCAAGACACATGAGGCAAAGGGAGTGCCCATCCGTGGAGGGCAACTTGGATCTGCATCTTACACATTTGCAAATGGGAAAAGACTAGGAAGGAAAAGTATAGCAATATAGGAATAGAAAAAGACGAATAAATCAAGGGTAATGAGGGCAGCGGGGGGAGGGGGTTGAAATAGAACTGAAAGGCAAGGAAAAGAATGGGTTTATAGAAAAGACACAACATTTTATAAGAGAAATGGCAGGAAAATGCTCAAGTAGCTCACTAGAGGAGAGAGATGGACTTCCTGAGGCACTGAAAGAGGCTGAAGAAGTGAGGGAAAGGGTGGAAACTTATAATGGATATCAAGTTAGGGGTTCCTGCCAAAAGCAATTTAGCTGTAAATCTTCCCAGTAACTGGCTCCATGCATGCACAGAGCCTACATGTGTGATGTGCAGAAATCACAAGGAAGGGAACTGGATTATATACAACAGTGTCATTTCACTAATACAGAACCAAGTTCTGAAGTACACACAAGGGGAGAATTCAACTCAACTTCTACTTGTGCAACTAATTGCAGATCTGAGGTGTACACAAGGATCCACCAGTGTCTGCATGATTGCTTGCACAACAGGAAAAGGAAGAGAAGCTCCACTAGCACAATAGTTTCTTCTGCTAATGCTACTGTGTTAAGTGCAATATTAGAACTAAAAAAGATAGGCAACACAATGGGATTTCTTTTGAAAGACATATTTCTCATACAAACAACAGCACCCATTTCCTCATTACAAGCTGCTTTTTAAATTCCCTTCAAAAATGGTTTTACTGTCAAGAATCACTAGCTACAAAGCTCCAGTGGGTATCTGAAACTGGCTGTATGGATTTTGAATCCTGGCCATTTTTTAAAGAAAACAACACTCCTTTCTCTATTCATGGCAGTAATTTCTAATAAATCTTCTTGTGTAACAAGTACTTACTCATTTCTGCAAGCTTCTGTTGGAACTTGGACTCTCCAGAGAGGTGCTCCCTGTAAGGGGGTGGAGGGAGAGAGAACAATCTAATTACAGAGTTATACAAAACTTTGATCCTGAGTGACCATGTGAATGTGGCCCCAAAAAAAGCAGTAAAGGAACTTTTCTTCCTGAAAAAGGATGTCCAAACCAGTTGGAAACATAGTACAGTATAAATGGAAATCACAATGAAAGACTCTCCTCTGGATGCACATTTACATGTGAACTATGAAGGATTTCTGGATGAAAGAATTTTGTTATGAAAGACCACTTACCCAATACAGATGCCCTCTTAAGAATCAGAACGATGTGCTTTACATTTATATCCTTTCAAGCTGACATTTAACTTTTTTAAAAATGCAAATTATACAAAATAACTTATAACCTCTTAAAGATGCACAATCCCTCAAACTAGGGTAATTTCAAACACTGTCCCTATATCCACTGTTGTTGACTAGACAGAAATTGATTTACCATATTTCATCTAACTAAGAAAGCATTAACAAGAAGTCCTGTATATGTCTCTCTGTCTGTGCATCTCAATATAGCTTAGGCAAACTAGAGTTTGAAGTAGAAGTAACTGAAATTATAACTGATTAACTTATCCAATAATACTTTATTAATGTTTTAACTCAGACTGAAACACCCTCAAGTTTTCATTTCACAATGGTAGATGTGTGTAAATCCATAGGTATGTGATTTCTCCTTAAACATTTTTTTCAATTGTATAATCAGTAATAATGTTGTACAATGTCAAAAAGTGTGCTTCCTGACATTATAAAGCTATATTTATGCTGAAAATATGAAGTCATATTTTTCTTGGGTCAGCAAATATGCCCTATGCCTTGTATTGCTTTATGAAACTATACAACCCAGCTAAAAGAAGGCTCCCTTTCACTGTTCAACCTCTCTGTTCAACCTTACAGCTACTGATGTAAGTACGGGCCAATTCATAAGAACATTTCTCTAGAAATATAGTAAATTACATAGTAATTAGTAAAGCTTAGATGCTTCATAAGACAATCAAACATGGAATATCTTTGCTGGTCCAAGATAGTCCATCTGAATTTGGGGCCTAAAAAACAAGGAACTGTGTGTTAAAGCTGCAACAACATAAGCCAGTGTGGTGCAGTGGTTACAAGTGCAGGTCTGGACTCAGGCGATCTGGGTTCTAGCCCCTGCTCAAACATGGAGCCAACTGGGTGACTTTGGGCTAGTCCAGCCTACACAGTCACAGACTTTTGATTTGGGGGTAAGACTGAGAGCAGGAGGAGGAGAATGAGGAACTCAATACACTTTGAGTTCTTTGTAAGAAAAAAGGCAGGATATAAATCTAATAAATAATGATTGACAGGAGGAGGAGAAGAATGACATAAGTCAGCTTGAGTTCCTTGAAAGGAAAAAAGGTAGGACATAAATACAGTAAATACATAAATAAGCCTGGACAAATGTAAGATAACCTTAACTCTGGTCTTAAGCTGGCAGGGTTTCACTGAATTTCCCTCTGGTTTAAAATGAAAATTAGAATTACATCGTTTGCAACCCTACCCTCTCCTAATCTGAACCTTTTTTCTTCTAAATTTACATTCATTCATTCATTCATTCATTCATTTATTAAAACACTTATATGCTGCCCCATCACAACAAAGCCTCCGGCCGGCTTACAACATATAAAAAATACAAACAATGCATTAAAAACCTAACTGTCTATCCCACCCCACCCCCCCGCCATATGATGGTTGGGATTATAATTACTTAAGTAATTGCAATTATTTAAATAATTAAGGTTCTAAAATCTTGGAGAAAATGTCCCACCATATATGGAAATGTACCCACTTCCTGCTTGTATCTCCAACATACACTGGAATATTTGTTATTCATGTAATTCAATTTAACCAGAATTAGATTCTATTTCCAAACAAATTTAGAGAGTTTTTTTTAATTCTTATCAGGAAACATTTTAAAATTCGCTTATCCCACATATTATTCCATTCCTCATTATCAGTATTTCATCTTAAATCTATTTCCCAAGATTCTTTAAAAAACTCACACTGGTTCTAGTGAAGTGTTATAAATTTAATGTGTCATTCCTCTCATCCACATACTATCTTGTTTTTCTTTCTGCAGAATTATATCCTCAAATTTAGTATATTCTCTATATTTACCATTATCTTCAACCAATCTTTAGTCCATTTATCTAACTGAAGTATATTATTCCAAGTAACACTGCTCTCTTAATAGTGCCTGTATCTTTTCTTTGCTCTTTTTCTTTATTTAAATTTTAAACAAATACAAATGCACAAATTATGTAATAAAGAAAAAAACTCACAATACACAAAATCAAGGGGGTTTGTTAAAAAAAAAAAACAAATCACCTTTAGTGTACCCCTCCACCATGACCATGGCTAATTTTTTTCCCCCCATTTTTCTGCTCTCTCCAAGATTCCCTCTTCCAACCAAAATTGCAATACATCCTTTGAGAGTTTATTACTCTCTCTTTTTGTTTATACATATTCAATAAACATACCCCATATATTATTAAAATCAGTGTTCTTTACCAATCCTTTTTTCACCCTTCTCTCATACATCAACTTGTCATTAACTGCTATATTCCAAATTTCTTTATACCATTCAATTCATTGGAGATCCCTATCTCCTTCCAATTCTTTGCTATTAACAATTTTGCTGTGGATGCCAAATTTATTATTAATTCTTTGATATTCCATTTCCATTTCTTTTCACTAAATATTTGCAACAATGCTATTTCAGGATCCACTTCAACTTTTAGATTCAGTATAGGTAGATTGCATACCTATAACTGTTGTTCTTTAAGTGGTCATCTGTGCATTCACACATATGGGTGCTGTGCCTGCACAGTGCCATGTTCAAAGATTCCTTTAGCTAAGTCAAGAATATTTGGTGGGAGCCCTTTCAACTGTTTAAATTCCTGAAATATTCTTTCATTATCTTTTTTCAATTCTTTCAGACTTGAGTCCAAAATCTTTCAAAAAGCTCTCATCATCTTTTCTTCAGCCATCTTTTCTTGAGCCCTGAAGCTTCCACCAATTTCTTTTCACTCTCTGTATGTGTCAACCTAAGTAGCTCTAGTTAGGCTCAGATCTAATAGTCTTGTTTCACATGTCCAGACAGAATAAGTTTTCTGTTGTGGCTGTCTTCATGGCTTCAATAATTTGAAACCAACAAATCAGTATTCAAATTCCAAATTATGTCACTTATACTTTAAGCTTTATTCCACCAAATTAAAAAAAAAGCTATACATTATTCATCCAGCAGAGGGAGCTCTACAACCATACTGGATCAATGGCTTTTTCATTATTGTTTTCCTTTTCTCTACACATAACTATCTACGTCAGTAGGTCAGATATTTACTTTGTTCTTTTGTCTTATCACAATCTCCATTATTTATTGCTTTTTAAATGTTCATATAAATCCATATAGGTCTTTATATTATACTTATTTTAGGCTTCAAGTTCACTGAACAATTTAAAGAATTAAAAATGAAGCTTTTACTTACTTTCACAAGCCACTCCTGTCTACATTAGAGCTGTGCCCAGTCCAATTAAATTTAACTGCTGAAACTATTACAATCTGTGAGTCAAAATACTGTTAATTAGCTTTAAGTTTTGAAGTTCTTTCTCACAAGTGCTTTCAAACACAGTCACCGTCCCAGTCCAACACAGTGGGGTCACTCCCTCACTGAAACTACATCTGTTGCACTGGGATTTTAAAAACTGAATTTATTTATTATTTATGAATCAGGACCTCCTTATTAAAATCTTCTCAGGCAACAGGATCTTCTCCTTCAAATCACATCAAAAACCATCTATTATCTCTGGGTTACTCCTGTTAATCTTAACAAGACATTAGGAACTTTCTTTTCACCATCCATTCACAGCCATTGACAGGCCCACCCCCACCCCTGGCTTCATACTGTATCAATTGCAACACTACTTGCTAGTTATGGAAATGTGCCAATTGGATTTATATCCAAGTGGTGAACACACAGATATGTAACCTTCGAATATACAGATAAAGGTAAAGGTTTCCCCTTGACATTAAGTCCAATCATGCCTGACTCTAGGGGGCGGTGCTCATCTCTGTTTCCTAGCTGAGGGAGCCAGCGTTTGTCAACAGACAGTCTCCGTGGTCATGTGGCCGGTATGACTAAACACTGAAGTGCACAGAACGCTGTTACTTGCCCACTGAAGTGGTACCTTTTTATCTACTTACATTTGCATGCTTTCAAACTGCAAGGTTGGCAGGAGCTGGGACAGAGCAACGGGAACTCACCCCATTGTGCAGATTCGAACCAGCGACCTTTTGATTAACCAGCCCAGCAGCACAGTGGTTTAAACCACTGCGCCACCTGAATATAGATATAATTATATTAATTACAATCAAATGATGCATTTTAAAGACGAACGAACCGAGCATTTCCCTAGCCTGTATGCCAAGTTTCAGGGGTCAAGGCTATGTTGGTGGCATTACAGCTCTAATAGACAGACATCTTTTATTATAGATATATGGTCGTTACCTACAATAAATGCAATCCCATCTTAAGCAACCTGAAGCCTGCAAAGTACAACAAACAGTCCTGGAAGGTGAGAATGCTGGCTTTACTCTCCTGCCAGATCTCTTTCTACCTCTCCTACCAGTTCCCCTAAACCAGGGGTGTCATGCATGAAGCCACGACAGGGGCTGCAACTCGCGAGGAAGACCTGATCTTGACAGCCGGAGTTCAAGAGGCCTCGCCACAACTCAACATAAAACGCAGCCCAGCCTGTTGCTGAGAGCCCCTCTGAGCTACAACCTACTGAACAGATGCCTAGCCCTTTAAGTCAGCCAGAAGACCATGAGAAGGAGGGGGCTGCGAGTTCTACCAAGAAAGAGAGAGAGCAGGATACCTCCTCCTCTTCTGAAGCAGAGCTGACAGGACCAGAAGCTGAAGGCATCATGGGATGTGTAGACTTTAAGGCCGCCAGAAACAGGAGGATTTTAAAGGCTTTTGAGGTCAAGACAAAAAGGGAAAAGAGGGAGGAGCGAACTATGGGGGAAGATACGACGTAGGGGGAGAGACCATCGCCATTCAGAGGCAAACATCTGTTCATCAAAGACTTTCATTAAGGAGCTCATTCATAGAATCGTAAATCTTGTAGATAACTAGCAATAAATAGATTTAGTTTTATTGTTTTATTAGTTTATTAGTTTAATTTAGTTTTATTAGTTTAGTTTTAACAGCTTGGGTCCTGGCTACCTAAAGGAGCGCCTACGACCATATATGCCCTCCTGCCCCCTACGATCGGCAGCTGATGCTCTCCTCCGGGAACCCTCTGTGAGAGAAGTAAGGAGGGTGAGTACCCAGAGGAGGGCTTTCTCTGCGGTGGCGCCCCACCTATGGAATGCGCTCCCCAGAGAGGCTCGCCTGGCACTGTCATTATTTGTTTTTCGGCGCCAGGAGAAGACCTTTTTATTTAAGAAATATTTTAACTGTTAAATTATTATATTGTTAATTATTTATTATTTATTATGTTAATATATTTTTACTTTTAGACTATGAGATGGGCCAGTTTTAGAGTTTTAGATTGTGTATTGTTTTATATTGTATTTTTTTTTACATGTTGTTAGCTGCCCCAAGGCTTGTTTGCAAGGGGGCGGCATATAAATTTGTAAAATAAATAAATAAATATTGCTCTTGCAAGTGTGGTTAATTATGACCAGAGCAACCGGCCCCCTGGCCCCGTGACAACCTTTAACACTCAAAAAGTCATTTAGACCCGTTTCCCACACAAAAGAAAACACTGGGAGCCACAAAACCCTTTTGACATCTAAAATGAAGATAACACTGCATATATCGGTTTTTTACCTTTGTTGTTGTTAGTCGCGAAGTTGTGTCTGACCCATCACGACCCCATGGACAACATTCCTCCAGGCCCTCCTGTCCTCCATCATCCCCTGGAGTCCACTCAAGGTCACACCAACCGCCTCAGTGACTCCATCTATCTACCTCATTCTCTGCCGTCCCCTTCTTCTTTTGCCATCTATTGTTCTCAGCATTTTTTACCTTAATACTATGTATATCTTCATTATGATTTAGCTGTAGCTCTTGTTCAGTCACTAAAAACTGTTATTTTTAATCTTACATTATAAACTAGTAGGACTCCTTTCATATATTTTGAATAGGAGAACAGCTTCCTGCAGAGTCAAAGTCAGAGCTAAAGGGCTGCATGCATTAAACAGCAAACCCCATAAGTTTGTCAGCAGTAAAAGCAAATGAATCTACCCACATACCATTAAACTTTCGGTTTCCTTCAGAAACCTTTTCTTTTCTTCGATTTATCCATGGTTGGGGCGATTGGGGGGGGGGAAGCTCAGTCACAGATATAGGTGTGTTTAGTGACTGATTAGCAGATAAACAGTCAAGTGATGTGGATTGTGACAGGTTCCAAGCACAGCTTTTAACATTCAGATGAAGAAGATTACATTTGGACAAAGAGAATCTTTTCAGCAGAGTTTGAGTAACATGAGAGCCTGCATGAAGCTCCTTCCACTCTTTCCCCACACAATAGCAGAGGAATGTAGCAATTTACTTAACCAGCTAGCGAAGCTTTCCTGAGTGGATGCCTCATCATCACCCATTGGTATTTTGTATCTCGGAGCCTCGGTGGCAGATCGGCGGCTCTGCCAGTGTGTGTTTTGAGCGACGAAGCCGCAGCAGAGGGATTCAAGAGCCACGTGCGGCTCCGGAGCTGCGGGTTGCCAACCCCTGCCCTAACCATTGTGTCAGGCTTTTCCCCAAACCTGTTGCTGGTTGGATTGAGGCTCTGAGGAGAGCAGTTCCAGGACCTCCTGTGCTGTGAAATGGAGAGAAGCTCTCAGAGGCCTGCTGGCAAACATCTCTCACCTGGGTGGATGCTCAGCAGGCCTATACCTACTGGCCTGATATGGGGCAGTGATGACCCCAAAGGAGGATCCCACCAATGGGCTATCACTTTGAGGGAGGCTTTGCAGACAATTCTGTGTCTTGGGAAGGAGGGACTTCCTCTTCCTTCACAGGTGAAGGAAGATGTGGTAGGGTAAAGGGCTAGCAAGACAAAGGGAATGTGACCCAGGCACTTTACAACTGTGCCATGTTCCAGCTCTGCTTACAACTGCACATTTGATGGATGACCCCACCAGCTTGCCCTTGCACCTCCAAATGCTGCTTTTAAATGGACCTCCCTCATCCATTAACAGTGGATGTAGCTGATTTGATATTTATAAATGAAACCTGGTTTGGTGAACAGTGAGGAGTTAACTTCTCCCACTTCTGTTCATCAGAGTACTTGCAACAGCATCAGGAAAGGCTGCAGGGCCCAGAGAAGGGGGAGGGTTGCCAAGGAACATAGGAATTTGTCTCTCTGGCCAGATTTCCTGTCCTATCTGATTCCTAGAGTGTTTGCACCTGCAGGATATTGAGAATTCTGTTGGTGTACCATCCACCCCATGACCCAACATTCACCCTTCCTGAGCTGACAAAACAGATTGTCTTGATTGTGTTGCTGAGGTCCCCTTGACTACTGCTCTATGGGTGTATGAAAATCCATGCTGAGGGCAGCATATTTGGCCAAGTTTAAGGATTTTAAGGACTCGTGTGAAACTTTGCCAATATGTCATTGCTCCAATGCATGTAAGAAGGGCACACTCTGTCCCCCCACCCCCACCCCCGAACTAAGATGCTTTTTTCATCCTAGGATAGGGGTCTACAAATTGGACCTTTTGTCGTAGTCAGATCACTGCCTGCTGAGATTTAGACTAGTAGCATATTTTCCTCTTTGCAGGTATAAGGAAAACTGTTAAAATGGTCTGCACCGAGAGGCTGAATGATCTGGATGGTTTCCAAAAAGCTCTTAGAGGGTTTGCAACTGATATGGCTGGTGTTCCTCTCAACACAGAGATGACCTGGGTGGTTGACATGAATCCTCCTGTGCGCCCTCTGTGTAGTACAGCTTGTACGGTTCTGAGAGCAATGAAACAATACATGAGATGGAGAAAAATTCCTGGGGGATGCAACAGAGCCCTGATATGGGCTTACAGGCAGTGAGAGCAGCAGGGAAACTATCTCACTGCCTCTTTTCAGCTCTATATTCTTTGCTGCCCAGTGGTGTCCTCTTGAGTCATCCGGGCCTACTAAGCACTGCACCATGGAATCTGCCTCAGTTCCTCTACTATATATTTGCTAGGCAGTTCAGGAATAAAATAGCTTTCATCTAGAGGAATTGAGACTCCAATGTTATGACAGTGGAATGAAGTCTGATATCTAGACCACAGTCTGCTCAATTTTTCCTGGGCAGGATTCTTGAGCAGCTGGTTCCAGGCACTCTTGGATGAGACTAATTATATGGATCCATTTTGGTCAGGTGCTGGCCTGGTTTGGCATGGAAACAGCTTTGTTCACCCTGTATGATGATCTATGCCAGAAGAGATAGCAGGAGTGTAACCCCCTTGGTACATCTCGATCTCTCAGTGGCTTTAGATACCATCAACCATCGTATCCTTCTGAGGCAGCTGGCTGAGCTGGGAGTAAAGATATTGTATTGCAGTGGTTCCAATCCTATCTGGATGGCTGGATCCAGAAGGTGGTGCTTCAGGAACCCTGCTTGGTTCTTGGATTCTCTTGCATGGGGTTCCTCAGGGATTGGTCTTGTCCTCCATAGTCATCCAGAGTTTTGGAGTGTGGTATTATCAGTATGCTGATGACACACTTTTTTATTTCTCTTGTTCTTCTTCAGTACGTAAGGCTGTGGATCTGCTAAACTAGTGCCTGGCTGCAAAAAATAGACTGGACGAGGATTAACAAACTCAAATTCAACGCAGACAGGACTGAGATGGTGTTAGTAGGCAATTCCTCTGACCAAATGGAAGGAATTCAACCTGTTCCAGATGGGATCACATTTTCCCTGAAGGAGCCTGTATGCTAGGCATGTTCCTTGGACCATCTTTGTTGCTTGGCCCAAGTGCTTCTACTGGCTTTGGCTGGTGCTCAGCTACACTATTTGGACAGGGATGGCCTGGTTTCTATAATCTATTCTGGTAATCTGTAAAATAATGTACTCTGTGAGACGGTACCCTCGAAGACTGTTCAGAATCTACAGCTTGTGCAAAATGTGGCAAACAGATTAATGAAAGGGATCAGAAGGTCCAAATAAATAAAACCAATTCTGATTCTGCCAGTTATTTTGCCATAAAATTTACCATAAAAATTATATGGAAATTTAAGGATATTATTGTGGCTGTATTTTACATTGTATTTTTAATTGTAAATTATGTGCTGTGGCAAACCACCCAGAGCAGTCTATTGCATGGTACAGAAATAAAATTCTTCATTGTTGTTGTCATCTTCATTATCATGTTCCTGGGCCTTAATATATTTTAGATCTTTACTATTATTAATCACTCAAAAAGTACAGAGTTATATAAAACAAATGTTTCTGGAGAAATTATACTTACAGATTAGAACCTGGCTATTGTTTTGAAATGAAAATTTGAGTGTGTTCCCATATTTCCATTTTGACAGATTTTGTACATGTTAATCACTTTCCACTACTGAGTGGAATATTTTCAAATGCTTCTGTTACAATTTTGCTCATGTTCCTTGCTTCCTCCTTCCCCAATCTTTTCTAGACTACAAACTAATGTATAAGCTGTAAGAATCTCACAGAAAAACAACTCACCAGTGATTGCTTTCCCTGACTATGCTCCACATTTTGAGAAAGTCTCAGGGACTGCTTCCTGAGTGCAAGAAAACAGTTGGCTAAGAGAGCCCAGGCTTGGTTTGGCAGGTGAAATAGAAATTTAACAATAAATTACTAGCTATAGAAAATACAATTTTGTATTTATCAGTCTTCAGCTTCCATTTCATTTGTGTGACAGAAACACATAGCGAGTCAGAAGGCGCCTCTTAGGCCATCTAGTCTGAGCATGTGCATGTTTAACCTAACCTTGAACACCCTCACTGATGGAGATTCAACCACCTCACATTTCATACTGATTACAAATTATTACTATGATAATTGCTACATTGATTCATATCCTGCATTCTTTCATCTTGTGAGGAACCCAAAGTAGTTTTCACAACTTCACTGGTTTCGATGAGAAAGGGTAAACTGGAATCAGGATGAACCAGGATCATGCTAAGGTAAATGTGGTTTTCTGCTGAGCAAGTGCTCCTTGGAATGTAGGTATCCAGGGAAGTTTTATCCTTTTATTTAGCAGGACCATGAGGGGAGTGATGAGGCATGAAAAGCCTTGAATGAACTGCCAAGAAAATAAGTGAACACCAAGGACTATCTTTGGAAGTGGAGGAAATCCATTCCAGGATGACCTGGGCCTTCTGAGGGGCCATACAGACACCTACGGGGAAGACAAAGTACCCTAAAAATTGTGTCTTCTTATGGAATGTATATTTTTCTAATCTGCCATACAAGTAGTGCTTCTGAAGCTCTAGGAGTATGAACAGACATGTTGGACATGCTCCTCAAGCGTTTCCAGAACCATTGGGATATCATCTAGGTGACGTTTGCCATCAGTTTAAATAGGATGGAGACACACGGACCATAAAGCAGATTAATAGAAAAAAATGGAAATCAATCTTAGCACATTCTAATTTTCCATCAGGAAGAAGTGAACTAACAGAGATGATAGCCTACAAGGCTGCTGTGTGGCAATCAAAAGAGGACTAAGGCAACTGTCAAGATACCAGACCCCCACCAGAGGATACCAGACCCCCACCAGAGGAACCAGAGGATACCACCAGAGGAACCCTCTTCAAAAATGATCTGGAACCTCCAGAGTTGGATGTCTCCAGGTCATTTCAGGTCAGGAAACAACAGTTACAGGTAAGAAACCTGTCTTTATCAGAAACCTCACTCAGGCCTCAACTGCATCATGTTGGAAACTTGTCTCAGATGTCCTCTTTATGAGTAGAGCTTGGCTCATGAGTAGTCCTTTGATCATAATAGGCCTCTTTGATAAATAAGTATTCCTTTGCCTGGCCACCATCGTGTCATGAATCTCAGCATATTAGTCTATCTTAGAAGCTAAGATTTCCACCCTTCAAGGGAGAACTTTCCAACTTTTGAGGAGGGACATTCCACCCTTTGAGGAGGAAGATCCAACTTTCTTTCCCAAAGATCCAGCACCCTCCAGATCAGCCCCTGAAATGGCCTGTTCTTCGAGTAGTCACCTGTGCATTCACACACATATGGGCTTAAGTGCAACTAAGGCCTAGGTTGGAAGAAATTTCTGCAGCTCAGCATCACAAAGTGGGTGGGGCTGCCCATCCCCTCTGGAGTCCTGCTATAGGGGGAGGGGGTCCTGCCCAGACCCTCAGTACTTTGGAGACTGCACCATCCCCAAGCAGTTGAATGGACAGAGACATAAGTGCAGGGGCATGCTAGCTGATGACAGGATGGAGGGTGGGTTGTGTGAATGCACAGATGACCACTTGAAGAATGACAGTTACAGGTAAGCAAGTTGTCTTTCTTCATTGTGGTCTCTGTGCATCATATGTGCACATATGGGTGACTGGCAAGCTTACCCCTCTTAGGATGGAGGGGCTGTCGTTACTGCAGGACTGATGAGAGGAACACACAGCCAAGAGAGTTTGCCTTGTGTGGTGGCAGCCAGTGGTCAAGGGCATAGACCACATGGGAGCTCTTGAGATGCTGTGCATCTAGGTGCCAGCAATGGGTGGTTGAGGCAGCCCAGGAATGTGTGGAGTATGTGCTCAGGTGTACAACAAGGTCAAGGACTGCCATCTAGCAGGCTGGGCAAATAGTGTAGGGATCTCATGTGCATCTCATGTGCAGAGTCCTTGGGGAAGAGGGACTCTCTCTTTCTGCAGCCATCAGGGCACGAGGGGTGGCATGAGCAGCGGTTGCCCTGTGAGTGATGTGCTGGAGGAAAAGGGCCTGCTGGCATAGGCACGAGCCGTGCTGCCTGTGCAGGCACTTCAGGGAAGAAGACAGGGTGACAACATCCCGGTGGGTGGGGGCTGTAGAATTGCCAGGAGGCTCAGTGGGTGTGCCAAGGGACCGGTTGGGTGAAGTTTGAGGCCCTTGGGGGGACCTGGGGGACCCCAAGATTGGTGGATAGAGATACAAGATAACTGCTAGGCATACTTGAGGAAGCATTGTGAGAGGGGGAGAGGGAGGGGAGAGAGACTAGTGCTAAGTGGGTTCTCAGGTGGGTTGGCATTTGTTCTGTGGGGGCATCAGCGGGCTGAGACCCCTCTGGATTGATGAAGGGCATAAAGGGCTTTCAATGAGGAGGGTTGAAGGGTGGCCTGCATGACGGAGAAAATGCTGGGCTGTAAAAAGGGGGTTGTAACCACACAGATTGTCTGTTCCCTTGGGACTTGGCGATCCCCTTAGGTGAACTGGGGAGAGGTGGCAGGGAGACATTTCTCAGGCTTGACCACTTGTGACAGGAGATCTGGAGGACTGTGCAGCTGGGCTTGTGCTCATGTGGTGCTCAGGGAGAGAGGCTTGAAGTGGTGGGCAGGTTGGTGGGTTGTCCTGCTGCGTGGCGGCTGTGATGCAGATCTCCCTGTCTGTGTCCCACTCCAGAGTGGTGGAGTGAAGGGTCAGGCCAGACACACACCACCCAGCTTGTGTGGGCAACATGTCACCGTAGTATTGGGCATAGCAATTCGTCCCTGGTGTCCCTCACAGGGTCTCAGAGGAGGGGGTGAAGAATTTTCTCACAGCTAGAGTCTCCAAGAGGTGGATGTGCAGCTGTGCCTCACTACGGACCACAGGCTGTTTCTGTAGGCTTCCACAGAGGGCACCCCAGACCATGACTGAGGCATCTGTTGTAAGGGGCCCCAAGGGTCTGCACACGGAAGCAGGAGTTGCGCATAGCTTACTGAGGGTCAGCTCTCAACAGGTAGCAGGAAAGCCACCAGGCTAGATATGGGGAGACTTGAATGTCCCACAACGCAAGGTGTGTGGGGACCACTGTCATGGTCTTGGAGATGCACACGGAGCAGCAGTGGTATAAAGACAGGCTCCTGCTCAGGTCCAGGGGGACCTTGCATTGCTCCCTTGATTAGTGCTACTTCTACCTCTGCCTGCAATGCCATGAATATCAGCAGTCATAAGCGAGGTTGGGAGGGTCAGCAAACTCGAACCTGTGAGCCTGATCAGCTATGATAGCATCAGGAAAAGTGGAGATCTGTTGGGACTCCACTGAATCTGAGTTGGTTTCATAGGGAGGGCTTGAGGAAAAGCCACCTGGAGACGTTGGTGGAGCGTCCCTAGACACCGACTGAGAGGTGGAATGGTGGCGACGTGTTGGTGGTGGTGGGAAGAAGCCCTATGGGGGATAGAAATCCCATGAATAAGGTTGGTTGAAGTGCTCGGGGTCAAGGTCTCCATACGGCAAAGGCACCCAGTACCGCAATGGTTGCAGTGCAGGAGGTTGTGGAGGTAAGAGGGAGGACGGGCAATAAGGGGCCCTTGGAGATCCCCCCAGAGATGAATGCCTGGCAAGTGTAGGTGTCAGCGACCTTGCAGGTGGGTGTTCAGGTCCCAACTGAGGCGGATATTCACGGATTTCTCTGTCTGAGATGGATGCTCAAGCGAATGGAGCTGAGCAGTCGGGACTGGAGTGCAGAGAGATGGTGATCCGTAGGGGCAACACTGGAGGTGTCACCTGCATAACTGACTGGAGGCTGGGAGGTTTGGTAGGTACCAAGACAGGCTAATCACTCAGCTCAGAGCGAGGCACTTTAGCATATTTTTTGTGCCGACGCTCAGTCTTATTGGGTCTATCCTTGGTGTGTTTGGGTTTTGAAGCTTCCTCGGAACTGACATGCTTCCTCTTCTCCTTATGTTTCTTCAGAGGAGAATAAGAGGAGTGCTTTCCATCGGGACCAGCTGAGTCCCCTTTGGATGAGCAACGGGGGGCTTTTGGAAGACCCTGGAGCCGCAGAGGAGCCAGTATCAGCCAAGACCTGCTTCATGGCAATCAAGGATTGGTCCCACAACATTTTGCGCAGCCAATTTTCTTGTTTTTTCTGAGCCTGCCGCATGAACGATTGCCAGTGGATGCACTTGTCGGTTCTATGTCCTAGGCAAAGGAAATATAGGGCATGTAGGTCGGCTGGAGACATTTTAGCTCCACACTGAGAGCACTTGTGGAAAGCCGCCTGCTGTGCCATCAAGAGAAAAGGAGGAAAGTACAGTGGTAAGAAGAAAGGTATAGCTCAAGGTTAAGATGATAGAAGTTGTTGTTGTTGTTTTTGAAAGGAGGTTGTGGGGAGGGGAAAAGATAAAAAGCAGGGGTTTGGTAAGGGTAGTGAACAACTGGGAAAAGGAGTTTTAGATCAAGAAGGGGTAAGACGAAAGTTAGAAATCGAAGAGAGTAAAGTAAGTACTATGAAATTTTAGACAAGGAGACAAGCAAAAAGGCCTGAGGCACGGCAAACGGTGGTTGCAAGCAGACTGGCAAAGGGGTGGGCACTCTACCCATTTATACTTTGCGGGGGAGCGCATGGAGTTCCCACCAAAACTGTTAAAAGCGCTTAAATCTTCCCAACAACAGGCACTGTGCAGGCGCAGAACCCATATATGTGTCATGCATGGAGACCACGATGAAGAAAATGAACTTATTGGGGTAAGTACAATAGTTATTTTCCTAGAGTAGAAGAGGGTATCCTTGAATAAGATGTTCAGAAGCACTACCCATCCCAGGGAAGGACTCTTAATGGCTAAGGTGGAGTTGAGCTTTATCTACAGCTTTCAAATCTGAATGCCATGGACCAGTGTAGAAATGGCCCCATCCACAAGGGGAAGACTGAAACGTCAGAGAAAAAGATTCTGGAAACACGTCATTTCCTCACCAGATAACCTGCTGCTCCTTTCTTTTGTGAGAGGAAGGAGTCCAGTACTCTTCATGGAAACAAAGTACTGGAACTCTGAATTTTACTCCAAAGAGTATGACAATCCTTCTCTGCCTGAGCTGAGGTGTAGGTCCAGTAGTTAACTATTCCAAGGTATAATCTCATTGTATCGTACTAATATCCTGGGCTGATTCACAAGTTCTGAGAGAATTTTCTTGCAACTCCCCAACTTTATGGAAACTCAAAGGTATGAAGGGTTAGATTAGGGAGATGCTTGGGCAGGCGTTTTCTCACCTTTTCTCTGGCTGAAGCCAAATCCTTCCCTCATTGCACAGAGAATAATGGAGATGCAGCTTTTTGCCATTTCCTTGGCTATGCATTTAGCTCTTGCTCCAGCTCTTGGTCAAAAATTGGCATATTGAATAATAAACTTTTCTAAATGCAAGGGGAGGGCAGAGGGGATCGCATCACAGTCATCTCTGGTAGACTCCCATCACCAATGTAGACTGGTGCCTGGTTGTGATGATGCTAGGCTAGGGTTCAATGGCATGTAGGGAACTGGCCAAGTAACAGGGAGACAGATGCACTACTACAAATGGACTTATCTTCTTGGGCACTGGGATGTGGGAGGCCATAGCTAAATTTGCCAACTGACCTTGCCCCTCTCAAAGAATATTTTCCAAAGAATATGGCAGTAGTATCGGGCTGGCCTTTTCTGCTCAGTTGGGAAATATGGCTACTACAATGTTAACGGTCCACTCTGAAACTTCACAACCTTTTAAAAGATATATTCAATTAATGTTCTTTTTCCACAGTTCTTTTGGAGCAAGGAAGGAGTAGAAGCAGAAGGAAATTACACAGAACTCAGATTTGCATTACATCCTACTTGTTGAAGTAAGAGAAGCAGCCGATGCAAGGATACTGTTCTTCATTGAAGGAATTCTTTCATTTCCTTATTCTTGGAAAGAAGGGGAAGTTTTTGTTTTGTTTTATTGTAACATCACAGTGCTTACCCGCTAAATCTTAAATCCATCCCTTCAAATTAATTATCTCTAACTGTTAGGTACTTGGCAAGTTTTCAAAAAAATCCCCAGAGATAATGTGATTCTGGGTAGGAAAGAGAAGGAACTGGACACTTAAGTGATATTGGCAGCAGTCCTTCCTGTCAACATTCAGGAGATTGGTAGGGACAAAAGGATACTGAAAGTGAACAGTTGACTGTGCAGATGGCATCATCAGGAAAGGTGTGGCTTCATGGACCATGATACCAATCTGAAAGACCCTTTGTGGTTGATAGGGGAACAATATTTTTAGCAGAAACTTCACAAAACCGATCAACAGAGCTTTAAATTAACTCTAGGGAGGCAAGACAAATGTTAGGAGTTAAATGCTGAACTAAGGATTGCAAAGAAGAACACAAAGGGCAAACATGAAGAAAAGACAGTGGGGCTGGGGAGAACTCACTAATTTGCAACATACCCTCAATGTCTGTATAATAATACTGAACATGGGAAACAATGCTAAACTTGAAACTCTAATAAAAGGCAACAAGAACTGTTTTATAGGTATCACTGAGAGTTAGTGATAGGAGTCATTACTGGAATACATCCATTAAAGGGTACATGCTATTCAAAAGGAAAAGATTCAACAATAAGGGGGAGTAGTTTTGTGAGGAGGAATATATAAAAAGTCAGGTTGCTCAGTTCTTTGAGTCATCATCTGTATACTAGCACAGATGGGATCCATGCCTGTACGAACCATTGCTTTGAGAAAATTCCGTAGTTGAAAACTTTAGGTGGGAACCCATCCCCCTGCTTGTACATTGCTAATGGATTCCCACCTATTCTCTCAGTTCACTGAGACCTCAACTTGTGGCCTTCGAACTGCAAGACAGTTGACACTGCAGTCAGTATGGGAGGCCTTCACGCCAACTGGTAAGCTACCATGGCACCAAAGTGGGGCAGTGGGCAGATTGCATGCTTGCAAAAGATGACCACTTGAAGAACTACAGTTACAGTAAACAATCTGTCTTGTTTCTTTGTAGTAACTATTTGAGGATATGGAATTGGGCTTCCACTGATGACCCTGGATCATCCGGGTTTTACAATAGGACCCCCAGTCCAGAGGCATTTGTTCTAACAGCTCTGGTTGGTGCCTTTTGGCAGAAGGGGATTCCTACTTCAAGAGTGATGTTCCATGGTCACCAGTCTAACAATTCGATGACAACCACCAAGGGACATAATTGATCCCCACTGAGGTCTGGAGGCAGTGCCTTCAGGAACAAAGTTTGAAACATTCTCATTCCTAGGTGAGCAAAGAGGACCACCACAACCAGAATAGCCATGAGACCCAAGAGGTACTGAACAGTAAAAACCAGAACTTGAATACTGGTCTGCACACAATGCTGGGGTTGGAATCTCAGACCCAAAATGGAATATAGAGGGCCCCTCATGAAGTGGATGATTTGAATGAGATTCAAACAGGACTTCTCCACATTGATGTAGAGGCAGAGGGCTTGTAAAAGTCTCACTGTGAACACAAAGAACACAAAGGTGCCAAGCAGTTCGCTTCTCAATTGTACCACCAAGGACCAGTTGTCCAAGTATGGGCAGACTAGTATGCGGCTGGTGCAGAGAAAGGCAAAGACACCTGCAACACACTTGAAAACTCTTGGGGAGGTTGTGAGACCAAGTTGGAATTGATACATTTTGGTGCCAAAAATGCAAGTTTTGCCATTGTGAAGTGAAAATACATGCCCTTGAGTTTTACAGAGATAATAATCTTGTATGTAAGAGAAGGATTGTAGAGAGCGTGGACATTCTAAATTTCTTGGTATTAATACAGGCACTGATGACACACAAGTCCAGATTGGTTAGAGTCTCCATCCTTTTTCTGTACTCTATAGAGTAGAATCCACTATACCAACGCTGGGCAGATATATGGCAAATGCTGTCCTTGGACAGCAAAGAGTTAACTCCTGTGTATAGAAGAAGATGCTGCCAAGACAGTATCTGAAAAGGGAGGAAGGATATAAAATTCAAATCAATAACCACTCTGAAAGAGACAGTACCCATAAATCCATTATAACTGAAGCACAGGATGGAAGGAAAGAAGATAGTTTAGTCCTGAAAACAGTTAAAAATTAATGTTAAAAGGACAAAAGAGATGTATTTTATGATGTGGATGATACTTTGGCAGGAAGCATTGTCTCCTGATCATCAACAGCTGAGATGGTAAAGAATGATTATTTTGGGATCAAGGGTGGGAGAAAACAGGAAGTATCATCCATACTGAGGCTGAGACCCATCTTTTTTTCAGTGTTTTTTGCCTTTTGCATCAAATCCAAGGTCTCTTCATTTCCTGGCACTGAAGAAGCTCTTGCCCTCAATCCACAGTCTAGCCTTCTAAAACAATATTGCCAAGCACAAACACACATGGCACTGTAGTGTATGACTCCCATTATTTCTTTAGCACCAATCAGTTTGCTCCTTTGAGATGTTAGATGCAGAGGGCTTCTGACTCCTGTTTTTCATCTGGGAGGTAGTCACACAAGGATCTAGTCTTTTCCCAAAGGATCAACTGATATCTGCACATAGTGGCTTGAGAGTTTGCAACTCTAAGACCAAGTGATAAAAATGAATACAAGCACCTTCCCACTATATCCAGGCATCTGCTCTTCCTCTCTACTTGGACAGGATGGTACTAGTTCTGCAATGATTTCATGATCCTACAATCTGGAGTTGGATAGCATCCTTCTCTTAAACTTTGTATGTATTCTCCAGCCTCTTTCATGTTGAGTCATTGAGGTTGGTGTCCTCCAAGAGTGTTATATAGCTTGGAGCAGTGGCAGAAGAAAAAGAAATGTTACTGATTTTGCTGATTCTGATAGGATCATGTCAGATACTGGTTCCTCCACCCTTGGGATGGTCAGGATGCTGGCTGTACCAAGCCAAAAAACTGGGCCACACATAGCACCTCGTTTTTAAAATGACCCATGTCCTCCAAAGGAGAAATAGCCTTCCTAGTTCTCACAATGCTATCTGGTGAATGCACTGATGGAATTGTCAAAGAATAGGATGCTGTGTCCAACTGACAGTTGGTGTCAGAAGAATGTGGAGAGTCATCTAGTCTTTCCCTTCAGACCCTTAAGTCTTGAGGGTGAAGAGGCATGGTGGCTCTAACAGAGGCCCTTTCTATGGACAGTGGGGAGGGGAGGGGAGGGGAGGGGAGGGGAGGGGAGGATTCTTCTTGTTAATTGAAGCTCCAATGTGGTAAAGGTGGTCAGGAAATGCCCATTTCATTCTGATGTGCAGCAGCACCATGTGCCATGTCTTGGCAATAGGTCAAACATGTTGCTGTAAGAAGAGAGGCTCTTGAACCACTGCATAATCATTTCCATAATAAGGATGGTAGAGAGGGGTTGACCAATCTGAAAAACAGTCTCATTCTGAAAGAGGTAAGCATGACCTTTCTCAGTATCAACAATTATGTTCAAACTAATTGTTCTCTGGGAATAGGAGGGTATGACCTGGTGGGAATCACAGAAACTTGGTGGGATGAAAGGCAAATCTGGAATGTGAACATAGAAGGGTATCACCTTTTTAGAAAGGACAGGAAGGGAAAGAGGGGTGGGTGCGTGGCTTTATACATCAGGGAAGGGATAGGATGCAGTGAGATAGAATGCAGCACAGATGGGGATTCGGTAGAGGCAGTCTGGGTGAAACTTAGGGGTTTTGAGAGGGAAAGAGACCTGACAGTGGGGGTATGTTATCGCCCTCCAGGTCAACTTGAGACCCTGGATGATGTCCTGACAGGCCAGATTCTAAGGATATCTCAGGGGAGAGACACAGTAATTATGGGAGATTTCAATCTCCCGGATATTACTTGGGAGACTCACTCGGTGGTGACAGCCAGGTCACGTCGCTTCCTAGAAGCTATAGAGGGAGGTTTTTCACACAGGGTCTGAGAGGCAACGAGGGGGGGGGAAACTTCCTTGACTTGGTCTTGACCAATAGGGAGGAGCTGATAGATGAAGCACTAGAAGCTGGGACTTCAAGAGGGCCAACTTTGGCCAACTGAAGGCCAGACTGGGGAAAGTCTCCTGGGATAGGTAACTGGAAGGCAAGCGAGTTGAGGAGAGGTGGATAGCACTCAAAAGGGAGGTTTTGGAGGCGCAAGCCTTGATGATACCTCTAGTCAGTAAGGTGGGGAGGCGGAGGAGAGTGCTGCCATGGATGCGAAAGGAGGCAGTTAGAGGGATTAGACGAAAGAGGAACCTCCGTAGGAAATGGGTACTGGGGCAAATAGACAAAAGGGTATACCGGGAGGAGGCCCGTTGCAGAAGGATTCTTCGCAAGGCTAAGGCTAATTACGAGCTGCGACTTGCCAAGAATATCAAGAGCAACAAAAAGGGCTTCTTTCAGAATGTAAATAGGAAGAGGAAGGGGAGTCAAGTGGTGGGACCACTAAATAAGGAGGAAGGAGATCCAGTGACTGATATGAGGAAACAGGCACAGATGCTAAATGACTATTTTGCCTCTGTGTTCTCCCCAAAGCAGGACGGGGGAGATCTGCATAGGAGATTAGATGAGGCTGGGGACTTAGGGGCACAGATTAGAGTCACCCCCCTTGAAGTCGAGGGGCTCCTCAGGGCATTGGACATTACAAAGGCGCCAGGCCCTGACGGGTTACACCCGAGAGTACTTAGAGAGTTGGCAGGGGTTCTCTCACACCCGCTGGCCTCCATTTTTGAGGCCTCGTGGAGAACGGGTGAAGTTCCAGAGGACTGGAGGGTGGCATCGGTGGTCCCAATTTTCAGAAAGGGTAGTAGGAAGGACATGGGGAATTATAGACCGGTTAGTCTTACGTCCATTGTAGGAAAAACAATGGAAAGGCTCATAATAGAGAGAGATCTAGTGATGCTAGATAGGGAAGGGAGGCTGACAGCCACACAACACGGCTTCCGCAAAAACAGGTCCTGCCAGACAAACCTTGTGGAATTCTATGACAAGGTTTCGAGATGGCTAGATGGAGGGGATGCAGTGGATGTGGTATACCTGGATTTCAGCAAGGCCTTTGACAAAGTGCCCCATGATATGCTGGTGGAGAAACTGAGGAGTTTTGGGATACACCAAAGCACTGTCTGGTGGATTAGGGCATGGTTGACTGACCGAAAGCAGAAGGTAACCATTAGCGAGAAATCATCGGGATGGCAGCCAGTGACAAGCGGGGTCCCCCAGGGCTCTGTCCTAGGGCTGATCCTGTTTAATCTTTTCATTAACAACATGGAAGAAGGGGTGAACAGTCTGCTGATCAAATTCGCAGACAACACTAAAACTGGAGCAGTGGTCACAACTGAGGAGCAGGTACTCCAGATCCAAAAGGATCCGGACAGACTATGGAAGTGGGCAGGAGACAATAGGATGGCATTCAATGTGGATAAGTGCAAGGTCTTGCACTTGGGGCATAGGAATAGGTGTCATAAATACAGGTTAAGGTGACAAGTGGCTGGAGAGCAGCACTTGTGAAAGGGACCTCAGGGTACTGGTTGACTGCAGGGCAAACATGAGTCAGCAGTGTGATGCAGTGGTCAAGAGGGTGAACGCCACCCTTGGTTGCATAGCCAGAAGTGTGGCTTCTAGATCTATTACTACCACTCTACACGACTCTGGTGCGCCCGCAACTGGAGTATTGTGTTCATCCTTGGGCCCCTCATTACAGAAAGGATATAGCCAGGTTGGAGTCAGTGCAGCGTAGGGCCACAAGGATGGTGGCTGGTTTGCAGGGGATGGGGTATGAGGCGAGACTGAGGGAACTGGGTCTCTTCAGCTTGGAGAAGAGGAGGCTCAGAGGGGATATGTTGCTGACATACAGGTATGTGAGGGGAAGTCACATGGAGGTGGGTAGAGACCTGTTCTCCCCTGCAAAGGAAGGCAGGACGCGCTCCAATGGAGCAAAGCTCAGGGAGCCAAGGTTCCATTTAGATGCCAGGAAGCATGTCCTGACAGTCAGGACCCCGAGGGTGTGGAACGGGCTTCCACTAGAGGTCATTGAGGCCCCATCGGTGCGGGTGTTCAAGGACAGGCTGGATGTCCACATGGTGGGCATGTCATGAGCGGAGCCGGCTGGTGCCTGTGGTCAGACTAGATGGCCCAGGAGACCCCTTCTGACTCGCTCTGTTTCTATGTTAAACTATCAGTACAAGTTCAGAAGGCTTGAACAGTGGTGGATAGTAATAGGGGTACAGGGGAGCTCCTTCACACTTGGAATATGAGGACACAGATCTCTTTAGAGGTTGACACAACTGGAGCTGTCTCTCTTACCAAGTAAGGAGGCACTGCCTGTACAGGAGAATCAGGAAGTGACAGTAGCTGAGGTGGAGACTACTGTCCCTGGGGAAAAGTTTTCTTCTTCCTCTTCTTGTCTGTTCCAAAAAGGTTGCCAAATGGGCCCTTTTTGACAGCACAGTGATAGAAGATAAAGCTTACTTTGATTTGGCCATTTTTTGGACCCTTCTTCAAAACAATTCTCATGCCAAGAATAACAGACTTTCGTTTTCTTTGTGATGCCATTTTTGCCATTTAAAGACAAAATAGCCCTTCGCTGCCACCCTGTGGCTGTTGGATTTATAGCAAGTTTCTTCTTTTTAATTCTTATTCTCTTCTCTATTTCTCAGTTGCTGTCTTGTAATTTTTGGTAAAAATTATTGTCATTATGGAAAAAAACACATTCTTCCTCCTCTTTGGCACCTACATCAGCTCCTCAGAATCCAACTCATCAGCCTAAAGCGGCAGATGTTGAAAAATATCAAAAAGAGCTACAAATGACGCTTCTGGCGATACAGACATCCTTAACAGCCTTGCAAGCATCTCAAAAGGTGATGTCAACACAACAGGAAAGCATTTCAATTGAACAAAGAGAACGTCTTGACAAACTGGATAATTCTATTAAGGAGGTTATCAACCCAATTGGTGGACGTTCGACTTAAAACTGAACAGAATACACAAAAAAATACAACAAGAGCATGAAAAACTTGAAATGGTAAAGAAACACAATTAATAAAGCAAACAAACAAGTTACTATGGGATTCGTTTGTTATACTAAAGATGGAGAAGGTATCTAAATATTTGAGAGAGATTATGTTTAGGTGACTAACAACAGAAGGATTTTTTTTTTTAACCTGGAACAAGATACAAATTGGACTTGATTTTTAAGGCACAAGAGTTTCATGAAAAATTTAGAAGTATGCTTGAAGAGGAAGAACTGGGTACCTCAAAAGAAGGAAGGATAGGTGCCGAACCAACAACATATCATTCTAAGGAAGGAGAAATAGTGAATACTGACTTACAACAAGAAGTACAGACACTGGAAGTGGATACTGATTTACAACAAGTAGTACAGATACTGAAAACAGAGGAAGAGAGAAGAGGTAGAGGTGTAAAGAAGAAATAAGAGAATTTTCTATTTTAAAGAGAATTACCATATTTTTTGCTCTATAAGACACGCCTGACCATAAGACGCACCTAGTTTTTAGAGGAGGAAAACAAGAAAAAAAATATTCTGAATCAAATGGGCACATAATCGCAGGCACATTCCCCATCACTTCCCCATGGGCTGCACATATGACAGACTTACTGCACACACATATTCACTCTATAAGATGCACAGACATTTCCCCTTACTTTTGAGGGGGGGAAAAGTGAGTCTTATAGAGCAAAAAATACGGTATTTACTTATATGTGGTATGAGAAGGCTAAGTCACATGGTCCTTTTTTTAGTCACTATATTAGAAAATCATTAATGTCGGTGTGGGAAAAGATAAAGATAACATTGTATAATAAATTATTAAGATGGTTTTCACCCATGGAAGCTTTTGTGTATTCAAATGCATTGAATTTTGAAGGGATGGTAAGATATGATGACATTTTGGATGAAGATGGAGGGCTGAAATTGAATTAAGAAATACAAGAACAGGGAGCTGGTATCTCTTGGTGGCGTAAGGTGCAGATACATTCGAGATAGGCTAAAGATTGTAAAGCGTGGGGTTTTTATAAGGACTTAACAGCGTTTGACCAAGTGATGCTTAAATCAGATGAGAAAATGATTAAAAGGTTATATGAATTCTTACTTGATAGGAAAATGGAAGATGAATAAGTTAAGGAAACTGATAACATGGGCACAAAATCTTAGATATAATATTGAACTCAAAAAGTGGCAAAAGCTGTGGGAGAGAAATATCAAGGTAACATTAATAACTTTGTATAAGGAAAACTTGTATAAAATGTGTTATAGATGATATCTGTCGCCAAATAGATTAGCCAAGAAGTTTCCAAATATGTCAAATGAATGTTGGATATGTAAACATAAATTGGGTATTTTTTATTATATATGGTGGAGGAAGTGTTACAAAAATCCTTAGCTTTAAACCTGAAGTTTTTTTATTAAGCATTATACCAGAGGACATTAATAACTAAGAAATGTATTTGATTTTATATGTTATCACTGCGGTGAGGATTGCATTCGCTCAACACTGGAAAAGTGAAGAACTACTCACCGATTAATTGATTAAAAGATCCTGGACTGTGCAGAAATGGATAGATTGATTTTGTCACTGAAGGAGAAGGAAGGTACTGACTTCTATCAAACTTGGGAATCTTTTTATTATTGGCCAGAGAAATGGGACTTCGCATAGATTTAAATATGTTTTTTAAGTTATCATAGATGGAAAAAGAAGGGTATGGGGGCTGACCCAGCAGGCTCTATGTTTCTGATGATGGATGTTGTTTGTAGTTTTCTTTTTGTTTTTTTAGGAGTATAATTTCTCAAATAAAACTTATTTAAAAAAAAAAAAAAAAAGGAGGCACAGGCCAGCTGTTGCCATGGGTTCAAAGAGTCTTTTGGTAAGGGCCTGAAGGACAACTGAGAGGCTCCACGACGGTGTACAAGACTGTACCTGCAGAGCAATGATCTAGAGGCAGTGAAGGAACCTACATGTCATGGAGTGTTTAAAGACCATGGACCCCTAGATGGGGGGATGGAAATGTGAAATCACAGACGGGTGGATCTTCGAGGAAGAGGGGGCGAGACCCAAGCTGTAATGTGCCTGAATGCATTCCACTTGGCCAGGTAGGACTTGGGCGTAGAGGGCTTGAGGGCAGCCTGGAAGATGGAGGTGACAGCAGAGGGTAGAGATGAAGATGAGGTACATGGCACAGCACGTCCCTGCCGAGCTATGTGACACCGCACATCTAGTCCATGCTGAAGCCAAGAAGCTGTGTAGATACCAGCTCTAGGTAGCAAGGGGTCATGGGGACTGATGATAAGGCATTGGTGGGAGCTATGGCGATCCACTGCCATGTCTGACTTTGCTCTAGAGGAGTCCCCCCAGGAGACTTGGGCCTGTATAGAATAGATGCTGTTTGACAAGGAGAAGCTCTTCAACATCTGAATGGATGAGCATATGGACTCTCTCCACAAGGCCAGGACCATCTCCAGATGCATGGCGTTTGCTCAGCCACCACCCCCAATGTAAGTGGCAAGCACTCCCCATGAGCACTAAGTACACCGCAACACAATCATCTGTTTTCACAGGCATGAAGTCCTGGGAAAAATGAAGTTGAGAGGAACAATTCAGAGAGGAAAAGCAGCCGACAGAGAAAGAGTTAACTTCTCTTTGTTCTCCTTGTAATGCTGCTTACAGCATCAAGCAGCTGCTTATCATTAAAAAAAAGTAAGTGAAATGTCAGATATTCATATAATGTGCAATTTGACCCACTTTAAGCAATCATCATTTAAAACCAGAAACCAAAACCTAATAAAGGCTTGACAGATCTTGGAGTTTATAGACCAATATCCTTGATAAACCAAGATGCAAAAATCTTTACAGCAATATTTGCAAACACATTGAATAATACTATCAGTACATACATTCAGGTAGATCAAAGTGGTTTTATAGTAGGAAGATGGATGATGGATCTTACTAGAAGAGTATTAGATGTAATAGAAGTCATATAAAAGGAAAGGATAAAAGCTGATGTAATAGCATTAGATATCTTCAAAACTTTTTGATTGTGTAGAATGGCCCACATAAAGATGTTTATACAGATATTAGGGTTTGGAACACTATTTAAAGGTATAATAAATGAACTGTATTCAGAAAACTTCACAACTGTGATAGCTGATGGTCTAATAGAACAAATATCTGTAGGGTGAGGATGCCCTCTTTCTCCAATACTGCTTGCTTTCGATATAGAACTATTAGCAATTATACTATAAAAGGTATTGGATTTAAGAGTAAGATTAAGAGTAGTCTATTTGCTGATGATACACTGTTAACAATTAAAGACCCACCTAAAGTTATGAATCAGATCAAAACTCATTTAGAAGAATTTGGAGAGATACCCAGTTTACAGGTTAATTGGGATAAATCTGAACTGTTGTTTAACTGCAATAAAGAAGAAAAGGAGGGAATTAAGAATTCATTTCAAATTAAGAGACATAAAATTATCAAATACCTAGGCATAAACATTCCAAAAAAAAATCCAATGTTCAAAAAAGAATAAATTTGATGTACTGAAATCTGAGATAAAGGATAAACAGGATTATCATAGTTTCATAGAATAGCAGTACATAAAATGAAAATCTTACCCAAGATTAATTTTTTATTTGGGATGTTGCTAATTAAGATATTAGGAAAATAATTGGACGATTGGCAAAATATGATTAATAAGTTTAATGGAGATAAGAAAGCAAGAAAAGATGGTATAAGTCATCTATAAAAATGGGAGGATTAAGTATTCTGAACATTAAATTATATTACATAGTGAATCAAATAAGACATATAGCAGACATTATATTACAGCCAGAAAAAATAATATGGGCAGAGAAAGAACAACAACAAATTGTACGATAGCTTATACCTTTTTTTAAACAGGATGACAAGAAGATTGTAAGAAAGTATTAATAATCCTAAAAATAGGGTGCAAATCTGGGATAAGAATAGAAAAAAAGTTGTGCTGACAATTTGACCAATAATTACAGTTACAGAAATTGAAGGATTTCCAGAAAGTCTGAGAAGTAGTTTAAGAAAAATATTAAAGGAAAAACGAATTGTTAGGTTAAAAATTGCTTGGAGAAAATGAATAAGGATAAAAGTGGTACTAGGAAAAGAAAAGCTAACTTGAATGTTATACAACTAGAACAACGTACTAAAGAATGGGGGAAGAAAAATGGTATATGTAGAGATCTTACCAAATTTGAAAATACTGTTTTATACAGGGAAGAACAAGACATTTTGCATACAAGAAGGATAGTAAGTGAGATTTATAAGATTTTACAAGATATGGAGAACTAATATGATTTTCCCAAGGTTTCATGGGAAATAGATTTGGGGAAGGACATAGGTAAGAAAGAATGGGGAAAATATGGAATAAGAGACATGCTAATTTAAGGAAAATTTCTATAAATTAATATGGAAATATTACTCGACACTAGTAAAACTATACTATATGGTAAGAAATATTCCAATTTATGTTGGAGATGTGGTCAAAAATTGAGTACCTATTTCCACCTGTGATGGGAATGCAAAAATATTAGGAAATTTTGGATAAGGGATTTTAAGGAAATCAGTAAGATATTGAATTCAAATATTGATGTATAACCTGAAATTGCATTATTGTCAATATTTTATACAAAGAAATGAAAATGACAGATCAAAGAATTAATAGCAAATTTAGTAAATGCAGTATGATTAATAATAGCAAATAACTGGAAGGTGAAATGGGATTTCCAAATAAGTAAATGGTATTTCTTATTGCTAAAGAAATCTGAGATATAGCTGTTAACAGTAAAGTAACGTGTGGAATTAAGGTGAAAAAAGGGCTGAGAAGTAAGAATTTCAATGACATTTGGGGGTTGTTTACTGAACATGTGTTAATAAAAGTAAAAGGTATCAAACCTTTGTGTGACTTAATGCAATTTTGGATGGAAGGGGGTAGGCCTGAAGAGGGGAGGCACAGGAGAAGTAGTTAAGGAGGAGGAAATGAGTAATGAATTATTATGTAGCCAAGGTCATGGTTGGGGGGGGGGGTACACCAGTTGTATTTTTAGGCTTTTGTTTCTATTTTTGTTATTGATATATTTTTGTATTTCTACTGATGTAGTTTAGCTTTGGAGATTATCAAATAAAGACATTTTAAAAAATAAAAACAGGACACTCACCCCAAAAGATTCACCAATTGACACCAAAAATCTGTAAAACAAGAACAGGGAAAAGCAGTTTTTTCCCTATGAAACAGTTGTCAAAAAGCTATGCACAATATATGATATGTAAAAACCTGGTGCAATAGATGAAGCAACTTGTATAAATATGCTCCATAAAAAACACGAGTACATTTTTACTCAGATTTTATAAATCAAGCCAACTACAATTAAATTGCTGAAAAGCAACTTAAAGAAAAAAATAGCACCTATTTTAACAATTCCCTAACTGATAATGCAGAGAGGTATTGAATCTCAGACTAGGAGCTAAATCCTGCATTGTGTGGGGTCCCAATTTGGTCCTCCAGAATTTTCCTGATAGCCACATATCCTTGCCCTGGAAAGCTGTGCAAACTTTCCCAACTTTTGTATAGTTTCCCCCCATTCTAAAAGGTTAAAATGATTCTGTTAAGCCGTAGTTAATGACAGTAAGCACTGTATGGTAGTGGTTCCTAAAATGAGTGGTACTACTGCCCTGGGGTTGGTGGAAAGATCTAGTGGGGACAGTACTGCAGTGGAGCAATAGACCTAATACAAATAAAGAGGCATGGGGGCTCTAGGGTTGTTGCCCATGAGGAAAGGAGACCATTGCTCTATGGTAAAATAGCTTGGTAGTTAAGCCTCACCCATTTCAACCCACTGACTACCATAATGTCCCTACCCCTGCCCCAATTTCTCTAAAATTTAATTCAGCTCTTCAGTTTAAAGATGTTTGACAACACTGGTATATCCGGCTTATGGAGAAATAATACTATGGTCTAGCCATTTTTAATGATGAACAAGCCATTCAGGCCAGTTCTGAGGTGGCAAACTAAATTTTTGATGTTTGTTTTTTTGATGTTTGCTATTTTTCTTCCATCTTGGGCTCCCCTGTCAGCAGCCCAATGAAACTGATTTGCTTGAGCCAGACAGATATTATGGACATACCATATCACTGGAGTAGACAGTGAAAGTTCAGTTTACATTCTGCTTGCCCATTACGATTCCTGAGTCAATGTATCATTCAGTTTTCTTTGATGGTATCAATAAAACAGTATTTTTAAAACTTATCTTGAGAACATTGATAAACAAATCACACAATATAAGGCATATAATGACGGAATTCTAAAGCAAGTTTTTTCTTGTAGTTAATTTACTAATTACCAGTAAAGCTAACTGCTAGTGGGTTCTTGCAATGAAGGAATGGCAAAAGATGGTCTGTTTTAGTTGAAAGGAAAGGAAAGGAAAGGGGAAAAAATACCCATCCTGACTAGCTTGCTTTTGTGTTTGATTTAATGAATTACTAAGCAGTCTATATATATTCTATATAGCAATCCATACAGTCATTCCCAGATAACTGTACAATCTATATAGTTACCTGGGAGTGAGCCTCACTGAGCCCAAGAGGTTTTACTTATGAATAGGCATAGGAAAGGAAGTTAGCCATATGCTTAAGATACCAACCTTGTTCTTGGTGTCATTTTGGTGGGTGATGCTTCAGAGAATTTGTAGGGACTGTTCAAAGGTGAAATGTAGATGTTATTTCCCGCAGAAAGACGTAACGGAGAGTTAGAAAACTTGTAAGGGCTCTGAGGAATCTGTGGTATGGGTGACAATGTTGGAGGCTGTAACATGAGAATTTTAAATGAGTGCTGTGGAGTTTTTCTGACTTTTGCTTACTTATACTAAATATAGTGTAGCTAAACAAGTGCACAATTACTTACCCTATTGGAAGCATATTGCAAAATATTTGTTTTCAGTCTCTGCATGAACACCAAGTTGTAGAAAACTATGATAGAATCATATTGTCCGTCTCTGATCAAAACAGACTTGAATGTCTAGACAGGATTAGAAAATTATCTAAAAGTTATCTCTAATGTTAGCATTTTGCTGTATTCTCCTCCACACCCCATTCGTTATGCCAGTCTATAGTGTTCATTATGTGGTTAGATTTTCTGCCAAGATGACCTTTTTATATAGCAGATCTCTGAATCTGACTCATCAGCTACAAGCCAAGAAAAGCAATTCATCTTAAAGGAACATGGGAACACTTAGGCCAATTGCATACATATCAATTTACTGACTAGGATATTCTGTAGTAATAGGCAAAATTAAATATTTAGCTCACAAAGCTGAATGCACAAAAGTTTACCCTTTCGTGGAAACTTCTGCTATAAATTTTAAACATATCTGCTATTGAATTTCACCAGCTGATCTTGTTTGTAACTTATGAATCAGATATTCTAAATCCTACCAGTTGTTTTCTTGAAACACAGAAATTAGCAATAGGCCCTTAGGTCAGTGCTGTTTTATGCAGCATCTCCAAAAGCAACAATAGATTTGGAACATCGCAGTGGGATAAAAAAGGTGAAACACAGCATTTAAATATAATTTGAACACTGAAAAAAATGCAGTACCCTTTTAAATTTAAGCGACTAATTCATTTGAACTGATCAGTACCTGCTACACTTTTTTGGTGATCATATTTAGATGTTTCAGACACATGGTACTTCCTGGAGAAACTATTTTGTCTTCAAATGACTCTAAATACTGGGATAGAATGGAAATCCTTTTGATCTGCCTATATAATGCACTATGTCACAAAGATATCCTGGAAATGGCAACAGTACTAATTCAAATACTTATACAGGAAGTTAACATTGAAAATCTTTCCATACCTCTTGATTTGCATTAGTGAGTTCCTTATATGCTGTCACAATAGTTTTAAACCTGAGATCAATGTTCTTCACTTTACATATGCCATACATGGAACACATCAGGATCTATTGAAAAGCAGAGAACAGTCATCAGAACTTGCAATTAAGGAAGCACCTCATCAGGGAGTATGAGACAGGGATGGGTAACTATTAGCCTTCAAAATGTTTGGACCTACAATTTTAACCAGACCATTTTAAAATAAATCTTGTGAATTGGTCCAAAGCACTGCAAAAATCTAAACTAGACACTACAAGAGCATGGATAAGGGCAAGTTGCTTACCTATAACTGTCATTCTTTGAATGCTCATCTGTGCATTCACACATATGGGCTCTGTGTGCATATGTGGAGCTTGTCCAGAAAAGATTCCAAAGCCCATGAATTAGTACAGTGGTACCTTGGCTCATGAACTTAATCTGTTCCAGGACTCTGGTCATGACCCAAATTGGTTGTGAGCCAATTAAATTTCCCCATAAGGTTTATTTATTTAAAATATTTGTATGTCGTCCTTTCGCAGAGCCTTTTCTTATTAAAAAATAAGAAAAATAAAACATAATACAAATAAAATCCAGATCCACCCTGGCTGCAGATTAAAACCTATATAGCTAATGTTAAAAGTTATTAAAATATTGTTGAAATAAAAAGGTCTTAGCCTGGCGCCGAAAAACAAACAACGATGGCGCCAGGCGAACCTCTCTGGGGAGCGCATTCCATAGGCGAGGAGCCACCACAGAGAAAGCCCTCCACGGGGTACTTTGCCTCCTAATGTCTTTCACGGAGGGTACCCGGAGGAGAGCCTCTGCCGCCGATCTCAAGGGGCGGGAGGGCAAATACGGAAGAAGGCGTTCCTTTAGGTATCCACGTCCCAAGCCATTAAGGGCTTCATAGGTAATAAACCAGCACCTTGAATTGAGCCCGGACTTCAATGGGAAGTCAGTGAAGCTGGTAGAGAACTGGAGTTATATGAGAATAATGCCCAGTCCCCGTCAGCAACCTGGCTGCTCTATTTTGCACCATCTGAAGTATCTGGACTGTCCTCAAGGGCAGCTTCATATAGAACGCATTACAGAAATCGAACCGGGAAGTAACCAGTGCATGTGTCACTGTCACTAGGCAATCGTCCTCCAGGTACGGATGCAGCTGATGGATTAACCGAAGCTGAAGGAAAGTGCTCCTCGCCACCGCAGTCACTTGAGCTTCCAGGGACAACTCTGGGTTGAGGAGCACTTCCAAGCTGTGAACCCTGTCGTTTAGAGGGAGTGCAACCCCATCCAGGGCAAGGTCCAAGTCACCTACCCAGGAGCTCGAACCACCCACCAACAGGACCTCTATCTTGTCTGGATTGAGCTTCAGTTTATTGGCCCTCATCCAGCCCATTACCTCAGCCAGGCACCGGTTCAGGACAGCCACTGCCTCACCTGGAGCAGATGTAAATGAGAGGTAGAGCTGGGTATCATCAGCATACTTATTATTCTGCAGCCCAAACCTCCTGATGACCTCCCCCAGCGGTTTCATGTAGATGTTGAATAGCAAGGGGGACAAAATGGACCCCTGTGGAACTCCATAGCATAGCTGCCATGGCACAGAGCCAAAGTCCCCCAGCACCACCTTCTGGAATCGGCCATCGAGGTAGGAGCGGAACCACTGCCAAGCAGTGCCTCCTACTCCCAGTCCCGCTAGCCTATCCAGAAGGATACCATGGTCGATGGTATCGAAAGCTGCTAAGAGGTCCAGGAGGACCAACAGGGACGCACTCTCCCTGTCTCTCCCCCTGCACAGGTCATCATACAGCGTGACCAAGGCAGATTCAGTACCTGGGTCTGAAGCTGGACTGAAATGGGTCCAGATAGTCAGTCTCATCCAAGAGTGCTTGGAGTTGTCCCGCCACCACCCGTTCCAACACCTTGCCCAAAAACGGGATGTTGGCCACCAGTCTATAATTGGCGGCCATCTCTGGATTCAGCGACGCCTTCTTTAGGACCAGTCTGACTACCACCTCCTTTAGAGAAGCAGGCACCCAGCTGTCCCTCAGAGAGGCATTAATGACCTCCAGGATCCAGGCACGAATCCTGTGTTTGGCTTTGGTCAGCAGCCACAATGGGCAATGGTCAAGTAAACAGGTGATGGGACGTACTTGTCTAAGCACCTTGTCCACATTATCAGGCCGCAATAACTGAAATTCATCCAATAATATCTGACTGGATAGAGTCATTGGCACCTCCCCTAGAGGATCTGAATCACTTGTGGAGTCGAGCTCGTGATGAAGCTGAGTGATTTTCTCCTTAAAGTGCTGGGCAAAGTCGTCACAGTGGGCCATCGAGGGTGGTACAGGATCTTTCTTAAGATGTACCCCAGCACAACCACGATTGTGCCCATCATCCCTGCACACGCCCGTCATCCTGGCGCACTTGGGGGTGGGGAGACGGGCGTGATCGTGCTGGGGGGGGGGGAGATGGCCCCGATCACGGTCACCACCACCTAATACGGAGTTTGTGACCTGAGTCAAAATTTTTATGAAATTTTTGTTCGCAACCCAATTTGGTCATGAGCTGAGGCGTTCATGAGCCAAGGTATCACTATATTTGGCAGAGGCCTCTCCCCTGGGAACACCCAGGCATGAGGGAGGGACTCCTGCCTAGTTCTCAGTTCTGAAGTAACAAGATGGCCATTGTACACTTCTGTCCCTTTGAGAGCATGCCTTGGTGTTACAGGATGACACCAATAGGGGATAGCAGGTGGGTTTGTATGAATGCACTGATGACAACTTGAAGAATGACCATTGCAGGTATGCAACCTGCCTTTCTTCATGATCTCTGTGCATAACAACACATGGGCAACTAACAAGGGTACCTCCTGGAGGTGGGTGGTGACACTACTGGAGGACTGGAGATAGGACTGCCCTGCTGAAGGTGCAGATGCCTCTAGAATGGACGTTAAGGTAGTGTCAGATGAAGGTTGACAGGTTTCCCCATTGTGACCCTACAGAGATCAAGCAGGGCACTTTTGACTAAGTTGCCACAAGTGGAATCACCTATGTGGAGTGCGTGCATATTGGTCCAGAGGCCTGGAATCCAGAGAGCCTATAGGCGAGGAAGATCATATGTACAATCCATTTTGCTAGTCTCTGCGAGGAGATAGGGAGTCCCTTGCTTGCACTGCCATAGGTGAAGAGGCACTGCTGTCGGAGAGGTTCAGTCCTAGCCTTGTAAAAGGATAGGGCCCTCCAGAGGTCTAGGGAATGGAGTCCTGTCTCAATTGGGTCTGACAGTTTTGTGAAGAAAGCCAGGAAGAATATATCCTCACTGACATGAAAGGCAGAGACCACTTTGGATAGGAACTATGAACTGAGTTGGAGCACCACTTTGTCCTTGTGAAAAGTGATGTAAACAGGATTGGGCTGGAGGGCAGCCAAGCCACTTGCATAATGGACAAACCAGTGGCCACTACGGAGGTAGTCTTCCATGACAGGAGTCACAAGTCTGTGGTGGCCATAGGCTTTAAGGGCTTCTTTGCAAGGGCTTGAAGGACTACGGACAGGCTCCAAGCTGGTATAGGTGGTCAGATAGGTGGGGCAAGTTTTTTCAGGCCCCTGAAAAATTGCTGCAAGATTGCTGAGAGAAGATAGAGTAGCCCTGTATTGCGGCATGGAAGGTGGAAATCACAATCCCATACCCATGAATAGAAGCTGTCTTGAGACTGTGTCAGAAGATGGAGTTTGGAAACAAAAGTATTTGTTGTATGAGGCAGTTGGCAGGCTGGAAACTGTGCTGTGTAGTGAAGCAGGTGAAGTCTTTCCACTTCGGGTTCTATGAGTGTCAAGTAGTTGTTTTCAGGACTTCCTCCAGCAAGTCTTCTGGCAAGTCTTCTCTGCAGCCCAGCAGGGTTGGATCCTCCTAGTTGGGAGGTGGAGATGTAGGAAGGTCTGGAGATGGAGCCCAGGCATGCGCCAATGAGGAACAACTCAGAGGGGGTGAAAAAGGATTTTTCCATATTTATACAGAGGCCCAGATAGAATAGTAGGTCACATGTAGCAGCTGTGGCCTGGGCTGTGGCTTGCCTCAGTGGAGTCATGATCAGCCAATCAGCCAACTATAGGCAGACCTGGTCCCCTTGTAGATGGAGGTGGGTACAGACAACTGTCAAGCACTTTGTAAAGATGTATGGTGCAAGCCTGAAGGGGAGGATGGTGAATTGGAAGGCCTCATCTCCAATCTGGAAGTGAAGAAAGCGACTGTAGGCATCCTTCGAGTCCAAGGAAGGCCAAGGCAAGTCATTCTCCCTCTTGCAACAACAGTAGGAAATTTTGTAACGTGACCATGTGATACTTCTTGGGTCTCAATGAAGCTCTTGATGACTCTCAGGGTCCAGGATGGGCCACAGTCCTCCATACTTCTTTGGTACCACGAAGTATCTAGAGTAAACTCCTGGCTAGTTTTGGGGTTTATGCAGTCAATGGCTCCTTTTTGGAGAAGGGAGCTGATCTCCTCCAAGAGGGAAGTGCAGGGGGATTGTGCACCTAACGGTACTTAAAGGTGGAAAGTCTTCAAATTCGATCCTGCAACCAGGCTGAATGATGGACAGGACCCAGGGATCCAAGGTGATCTCAGCCCAAGCATGGAAAAAGGGCTGGAGCTGGTGCCCAAAGGTGGGTGGGTGGGTAGAGGTGGACAGCTTGTGGTCAGAGGCACAGCTGTCTCTTGACATTGTCTGGATCTTGGTAGCCCTGGTGAGAGCATGGAGGGTCATCCCACCACCTAGGCTGTGAATCTGGTCTATGTCTTGGGATAGAGGGGGCCTAGACTTCAGGTTGGTACAGGTAGGTAGAGTTGTGCCACTTGTGTGTGGTGTAGTATCTGGGTTACAGTGGCTGGTTCAGACCCATCCTCTAAGTGGTGGTCCTGGCCTTCTGGACCAAGGCCATCTGTAACTGCATTGAATAGGCCCTCCCCATCAAAGGGCATGTTCTTTCAGGCCAGTGCTTTGGTGGACAGTCCTGGTGTATTGTTCATGGTCTATTACCCAGCCATGTTCCTCAACTGCACTCCATCTGGTACCTGGCTGTGCGGATCTCGTGACCTCAATTCTGATGTTTGTTGGCCAGGTCCTGTGATTCCCATTGGAGGGCTTTGGATAGGGAAACAATCCTGTTCCACACCATGAAGCAGCACTTGACCATGTTGGCTGGGTGATTTGCTATCATACAGGCCAGTACAGTGCAGGAGTAGAACCAGCATTCCACTGCAACTAGGAGGTACTTTCATCACCAGGCATGGAGTGCTCCTGGATGACCCCTGGGTTGACTTCACAATCATAGAGTTGGGGGGAGGGTGTTGGAACAGGAATGGCACTGGTGGTACATATTCTCCAACCTCTTAGGTGTAAGGGTTATGGAAACAGGAGATTTCCATTCCTACAGTACTGAGTCCATCAGTGTAGCCAGGAAGAGTATGGCCATTGGGCACATCCTCTCTGTATACACCTTGAACACCAGGTTCCTAGCCCTCCTGCTGAGAGTTTAAATCCCTAACTGTGCACCATCTGCAGGACCTGGTCAGAGAACATTCCCATATCTTCCAATGGTGAGGGTGCATCTAGGAGGGCCACTCCTGCATCCAGCTAAGGCTTGGAAAGTTGGGCCAATGAGATGGACTCTGGGTCTAATGAACAGCTGCCGGAGTCCAATGATTGGAACCAAGGCCTAGAGGTTAATGGACCCAGGACTAGTGAGGAAGACTGCAGTGGCTGGATTTGGGCTGATGTACACTGGGTCCCAGCATCTTGAGTTTTGGTTTTGGTCTCACAACCTTGGAGCATATTGGGGCTCTGTCAAAGCAAGCTGGGCTCCAGTACAGCTGCTCTAGATCTGCAGAGTTAAAGGATGCCCAGTGATCATGGTAGAAGCCCCTGCCATAGTCCCTCTAGTATGGCAGCAGTGACCAGTCAAGTCTGTATTCCCACTTGGAGAGGGGTGCACGTGAGTGGAACCTGTGCCTGTTGGGATCAATGGAGTAAGCCTTGCTCAGGATCAGCAAAGGAGAAGAGGTAAGCCTTGGTCCCAAGGCAACAGAAGATACTCACTGCCTAGGCAGAGAGGGTTTCTTATCTCACTCTTCAAAAATGATGCAATCAGGGCTGCCAGGCACATTGGTGCTATGGCCTCCTGGGTGTCTCTCGATGCTGATGAGAAATGGCACTTGGGACCAGGCTCATGCTCCGCATCTAAGATACATGAGGTGTTGGTAGGGGGCATCTTGTTGTAGTGCTTAGTCTAGAGTGTCTGGTGCCAGTTTTGAACTTTGCAGCATCAGTCATTTTGGAGGACTCCTCCCTTTTTGCCAATTTCTCAGTCTTGGCATTCTTTGATGAATGGCCTATCCAGAGAGCAGCTGAAGAGAGTCCTGCTGTCACTGCAGAAGGCATGGAAAAAGTTGGAAGCCCACAATGTTGATGGTTGCTCTGCGGGATGGAGGAAGCCAATCCCACAGAGGGCTCTGTTCCAGAGCTCTGCTTGTACTTTCTCACCTATTTAGTAAATACCTAGCAGTGGCAGTAGGAATCCACCATGTGACTCTCTTCCAGGCAGAAAATGCCACTGGTCAGTGTCCACTGGTTGCCGGATGTTTGCTGCCACAGCTCGAACATTTTCTAAATGGAGCTCTGAGTGACATTGAGGAGTTGGAAAGATGAAACAAAGCACGGAAGGGAAAACATGAAGTGCAGAACAGTAGAACAGAGGTTTCAGACAAAGGGGAGAGGACTCACAGAGAGAAGGCAAGTGAAATAGCTAGGAGAACCAGAGGAGGTACTTCCTGAAGCATCCATGATAGCAGTCAAAGAAGAACTGAGGATCAGGCGGGAGCCCCCCTCACACCAGGGTATGTTCAGGGGAAGGGCTCCTGGAGAATACTAATTAATTTGCTCTGGAATCTTCCCTAACAGACTTGTGCATGTGCGCAGAACCCATATGCAAGATGCAGAGAGACCACAATGAAGGACCATAGCTAGGAAGTGTTACAGTTGGTGCACCAGCCTGAATTGATAAGAAATGCTCTGTGCTACAGAAGCTACTTGAACACAGAGAAGGAACTTTTTTTAAAAGGGCCACCAACCCATAGGAAAAAAGGGGACACACGCAGGTATTAATTAAATATAATATGTTCTAAACTATATTATAAATCCATATATAAATAAAATATCTGAATGTCTAGAAAGGTTGTGCTGGGGTACAGTTATGTCTTGAAGTCAGTTTGAGATCCACTAATAGGAACAGTACTACTATCACCAAAGATGAAGGCAGCTAAGTATCAACAAATATTTTTGCTAAAATAGGAAACACAGGTGAGTACATGCATACATGGACTGTTGCTAGGAAGTACCTTGCCAACCCTTCTGGGGAGTGGGGAAGTAGGAGGAACCTACTGGAAATGCTCTGAGAACAGATGAAATTAGCAGGTGGGATTGCATACTCCCCATGTCTGATCTAATGGGGTAGGTACAACTACAGCAGCTCTTCAAGGGGAAGAAGAACCCCATGTTCAGGTCTACCAAAGTCATCCATTCTCCCTCTCTCAGCAATGGCAGGAAATTTTGTAGTTTGACCATGTGAAACTACCTGAGTCTTATGAAGCAATTGACACTTCCCAGGTCCAGGATGGATGACATTTCTTAAAGTGGTCATCTGTGCATTCACAGATTGCTCTGTGCCTGCACAAGACCTGTTGTTGGGAAGATTTCCAAGCTAGACTCATTCTGGCAGGAGCCCCTCATCTCCCTCCTTTTGGTATATCTAGGAGGGCTTCCCACCATTTTTACCAGTTCTCTCAAGACCAACATTGTGGCCTCAAAACTGGGAAGACTGATGAACAGCCAACCCAGTGACCTCCATCCCATCCTCAACATGTGGGATGTTAACTTCTTCATCCCCCACAAGAAGTTTTGCATGATCTCCCAGCAGAATCTTCCACCATTGCTGTGCCAAGGAGACTAGTTTGCCTTAACTGACCTAAAGGATTTGTATATCCATATTACCATCTGGACTCCAGTTTCAGATCAGCCCAGATGCCTACCAGTTCCAGTTTTTGGTGCTCCTGTTCCACCTCTGCACTGTACCCCCACCCCGGACTTCACCAAGTGCATGGCTGTGGAATGTGCCCACCTCTGGCTACAGGAGATTCAGGTGTTTCCCTACCTGGATGACTGATTGTTGCTTGCCCCATCCCAAGATGAACTCTTAGATTCCATGTGGGTCACATGCGACCTCTTAGGCATACCGGGACTATGTATTAACAGCACAAAATCTGTCCTTTCTCCTTTCCAGCCTATCCTCCTCATTGGAGCAAGACTCAACATGACAATGGCATGGGCTTACCTCCTAGTAGACAGGGCAGCAGTGGATTGAGCCCAGGACTACAGTGCAGTGGGTACAGTGGCTCCTGGTTCATATGGCAGCGACAGATGTGGTCATCCTGTTTGCCAGGCTTTGGATGTGACCCCTTGGTTTGTACGTGCCTATCAGCCCCAAAGTGACATGATCCAGAAGCAGCTGGTGCTCCCACACTCAGTATGGGCACACCTCGACTGGTGGGCTTGCCAGTGCAACCAGGCAGAGGGAGTTGCCTTTGCGCTGAAAGAACCAGACACGATCCTGACCACAGAGGCTTCAGGCCTGGATTGTGGAGTACACTGTACTGGCAGGACCCATGGAGTGTGGGTGAATCGGGAATGAAGAAAGCACATCAACTACCATAAACTTCATGTAGTCCAGAAGGTGTTGATTGCATTCTGGCTGCACCTAAGGAACAAGCATCTTCAGGTTGCCTCAAACAACACTACAGTGGTGTTCTGCTTGAACAAGCAAGGCAGCATGCAGCCTGTGTCCCTCCCTGACTCACCCTCACCATGCAGCTCTGGGACTGGTGCCTTGAAAGAGGCATTACCATCACAGCCGTCTACCTGGCCAGGATTGTAAACATTACAGATGCCATGAGTAGGAGGATGGAGGAAATCCACGAATGGGAGCTGCATCCAGAGGATATCACACAGCTCTTCCAAAACTGGGATACCCCAGGCCCATCTTTCTTGTTGTTGTCCTGGCATTATGCATGGTGGGATAATGTCATCACTAGAATCAAGTAGAGGACTGTTCTGCTGGAGAAGCAATCTGTACTTGCACAGATGTCTAGTTTGTAGTGCCTGGTAAACACTGAGGGTGTATACCATGCAGCTGCCTTGCAGAGGTCCCATAAGGGTACTCCTGTGAGGGCTGTGGATATTGCCATCATTTGGATGCAGTTAGCTCTTGGAGGGCTCATGAATTGAAGACTGGCCAGCTCATAAGGCCAGGGAGATGGTGTTTGAGACCGAGGCTGCTAGCCTCAGGGCAAAGAGCAGCTCTTCCTTGTTCCTTTCACCATGGCATTTGCATAGTTTTGGCAACTGGTGTGAAAGGATTCTGTCCCAGAGTTATACAATACAAGCATTCCTTGAACATCCAGGGAGTGCAGGGCGGATTCCATGGGAATGGTGGGAGCAGTGAAGAAGACTAGAAGAATAATGTCCTGGTTGAAGTGAAAAACTGGGAAAGAAGACCGGGTCTGATCAGAGTACTGCCTTGTTCCTGTGAACGGTGAGGTGGGGCAGTCGACCCAGATGACATACAGTTCACTGGTGTGTCTGGCTGATTTGATAGCCACAAGGAAGACAACTTTCCACAAAAGGTGGAGGTCAACTGTAGGCTTGAAGGATTTTTTGATGAGTGCATACAGTATATTCGAGAGGCTCCATACAAGTGTACAGGGGCAGATAGGCGGGCATGGTTTTGAACAGCTTGCAGAAAATGGAGGGGCAGAGGGTGGAAGAAGACTAGGTATCTCTGTGTGGAAGGAGAAGATTGCTATGAGAGTATAGAGGAAGATTTTAGCCCTGTTTGGAAGAGCATGTTGTAAAGGGTCCATGCACTCATTTGTATGTGTGTTAAACAGGCACTCTCCCCATTGAAGGTGAGATCCTTGATGTGAAAGTTTCCTGTGGCAGTCTTACAGACTGCAGCCAGGCATACCTTCTGATGTGGTGGTATTGATGTGGTGACTGGCTGTGCTGATCTGCTGTTGGGCTAGCCATGTGGCCTCCAATTGGAAGACCCAAGCCAGTTCATTGTCAGGGGAGGTGGTCACAAATGGCTCCAATCTTCTCCTACAAGAAAAGCTGGTATCAAGCCACGGTGGCCTCATAGTTGGAAGACCAAGTGCTGATACTACGTAAACCTCTCTTGCTATGCTGTCCAGTTGATTGCCCTCCTGGGCAACTGGTGGTGAGTGTTCCCACTGGGACCTGCCTTGTGCTTATTCCATGATAACTGAGTTAAGCCTTGGATGCTGGAAGAGGAAAGGGAGATCTCTCTCCAGCATCTGATACGTGCTTCACAGTCTTTTTGAGGTGGAGTGTGCTGCAGAGGGAGCCTTCTACATATGCTGAATTGTTTGCAGCAGTGTGGACAGGAACGGTATCACTACTGGTGCCCACTCTTCTGGGTGGATGGGATCAAAGATGAGGTCAGTGGCCTCACTGGCAGCTGCTGGATCCTGAGCCCAAGGGGGTTTGCCAACCTAAGGACCTGTTTGGAGAATCTGCCTATCTCCTCTGATGATGACCCCAGGTCCAGCAGTGTCAGGTGATGAGGTAGAAGGGCCCAACAATACCAAGGATTTCAAGTTAGAGATGTAGTTCAAGGTCTGACTGTGGTGAGGGTGGTCTCAAGGTTCTTGCTATTGCTGGTGTAGCAGATCATATCAGAGAGGATCTGGTTGGTAACGGATCCTTCTATAAGCATCAGCAAGGAAGGAGCCATGGTGGTAAAGCAAAGATAAGGTCCGCATCTCAGCATTTGTAGATCCTGCTGTATGGCTGATAGCGCTGGTGTGCTGTGGTCATCACCATGGGATGATCTGGAGCCCCTTTGGTACCAAGGTTAGGCCAGTTACCATCCCGAGGCACTTCCCGAGGCACAGTCCCATTCCAGTAGTGGGGAGCAGGATCTCTCAGTGCCCTTGAAATCTCTCAGTTTCAGGGGTGGTGGTGTTGCTCTCAGGGAGGCATGCATGAATTGCTGCAATACTAATGCCTCAGATGGTGGGCTGGAGGACCTGGGAGAAGTGTCCCTTCCTACCCCTCAGATATCAATGTTGCCATAACCAGGTCTTGTAACAGTGGGAGGTCGTTGAGGCCCCATCGGTGAGGGTGTTCAAAGACAGGCTGGACATGCACATGGTGGGCATGTCATGAGCGGAGCCGGCTGGTGCCGGAGGTCAGACTAGATGGCCCGGGAGACCCCTTCTGACTCGCTCTTTTTCTGTTTCTAAGTGTTCCGGGTGCTCCGGGATATGTGTTCCCTTGAGAATCGGTGGGGGGTTTGCACCAGCACTTTTCTTTGGCAGCATCAGCCATCTTTTTTGTGTGTTTGGTCATCTTCCTGGCAATGCAGTCTCTTCCATGGACTGGCTGCACATTGGTGGGCAGTGACAGTCAAAGCTTTTGCTGCAACTCATGAGGGCCAGGGTGGTGTCACCATGGTCAAGATAGATGGCCAGGTGTGCCCCACTTGCTTGGTAGAATTGGCAGCTTACAAGGCTCTGCTCCAGAATCTGGCCCTTTGTCAATCTGCCCTTTCTGGGCCTGTTTTACGGAGGCTCAGCAATGTGAGCAGGTATCCACAATGTGTCCCGTGCCCATCTGCGGAGAGGGGGTTACCCTCACAGCAGATGAACTTTCTAAAGGGTATTTTTGAGGCCACTGCAGTAGATGGAGAAAGCAAAACAAGTAGGTTGTGGACAGGGGATGCAAGGAAGAAAAGAAGCGAGAGAAATTTCTTTTTTAATATACAAAGGGTGAAAAGGGAGTGTTGTGGAGAAATTGAGAGGGTATATGGTAGAGAAGGTGTGCAGAAACCAGTAGGGATATGTATAGTAGATACTCTGGTTTGCAGAGAGAGAAACGCTTCCTAATGTAGGCACAAAGTCAGTTGAAAAGGAACTGAGGTAGGAACCCTTCCCACGTATACCTGGAACAGGAAAAGCAGGTTGCTTACCTGTAACTGATGTTCTTCGAGTGGCCATCTGTGCATTCACACATATGGGTGCTGCGCCTGCGCAGTGCCTAAGGCCAGAAGATTAGAAAGCTAATGGTTTTTGGCGGGAAACTCCGCTCCCCTCCCCCTCAGTAGTATATATAGAGTGGAGTGTCCGCCATTTTCCCCAGTCTTTGAAAGACCGATCGTTCACCCCCTTGTGGGAGAGAAATATATCACAACAAGTGTGATAGGTACCATGAATATTAAGGTATGGTACCGATGAAGAAATCCACTCACCGACACCGAGCAGGGCCAGCGGGTGGGTGTGAATGCACAGATGGCCACTCGAAGAACATCAGTTACAGGTAAGCAACCTGCTTTTCTTCGTTGTGGGCTCTGTGCATCACACATATGAGTGTGTAGCAAGCTTACCAGACCCGGAGGAGGACGGTGTCGTCATTGAAGAATGGCAGAGAGGACAGCCCTACCGAAGGAACAGTCCTGTCTGGCACGCACATCGAGGCAGTAATGCCTGGCGAAAGTACATGGAGCAGCCCAAGTCGCAGCTTTGCCAACATCTTGGATCGGGATTCTCGCGGCAAAGGCAGAAGAAGCTGCTGCTGTTCCTGTGGAGTGACCTCTCGGAACGACAGGTAAGTCTATCTTGGCAAGTTGATATGCCAATACAATGGTTTGAACTATCCATTTTGACAGACTTTCAGATGAGACAGAAGACCCTTGGTTATGTTCAGAGTACTTAACAAAGAGTCTGTTGGAAAGCCAAAGGGATTCCGTGCACGATCTGTAAAAAGTCAAGCACCAATGCACATTAAGAGTATGCAAGGATCTCTCGATCGGGTTCGACAGCAATGGAAAGAAGGCAGGTAAAACAATCTCTTGATTAATGAAATGGTGTAACTACCTTGGGCAAAAACGTAGAGTCCATTCGAAGAACAACTTTCTCCTTGTGAAAGTTCAAATAAGGCGGATCTACTCGAAGAGTGCAAAGTTCACTAGCTCTGTGAGCTGATGTAACAGCCACAAGAAAGGACGTTTTCCAGGATACAAGACACAAATCAACGGTTGTCAAAGGTTCAAATGGGGGTCTTGTAAGAGCTTGAACAACAACTGAAAGACTCCAGGTACGCATGACAGGTCGAATGGAAGAGTGAAGATTCTGCAGTCCTTTAAGGAACCTTCTTAAAAGAGGCTGTGAGAACACCTGTACCACACCACGGTAATGTGATATCGCTGCCGCATTAACCTTAATAGATGAAGGTTTAAGTCCCGAATGATGTAGCTGTAGAAGAAACTGAAGTATATTTTTGATCAAGGCTGACTCTGGAGCAAATGAATGTGATTCAGTGAAAGATGAGAATCGGCACCACTTCGCTGTATAAAACTTCCGTGTTGATGGTTGTAGAGCAGACTCAAGAATTCTCTGAATGTCCGGGTCTAAAGTACTTGATCCCAAAACAAAGTCTATCGAAAACGAGGGATGAGGCAGCTCCTCAGGTTCATGAGTAGAGGTATTGAATGATCAAATAGCCATCGGTAGCAAGTCAGTACCATCAGTCAACGAATTCGCCACGCCGTGAGATTCAAGGAAGTAGGACGAGGGGGACGAACAGTGCCGTCTTGTTGAGTTATCAGGTGTGGTATCGATGGGATACCACATCGATGGGATACCACATCGAGGGGGACGACATCGAGGGGGACGACATCGAGATACCACATCGAGGGGGACCACATCGATGGGATACCACATCGAGGGGGACGAACAGTGCCGTCTTGTTGAGTTATCAGGTGTGGGATCGATGGGATTCAAGGGGGACGAACAGTGCCGTCTTGTTGAGTTATCAGGTGTGGTATCGATGGGAGGCGAAGAAAGGTGTTGTCCAACATCCGAAGAAGGGTGGAGAACCACGCTTGGCGGGGTCACCAAGGTGTAATCAGGATTCCCGTGGCACCGTTGTGTACAATCTTCGAAACGATTTTCATTAATAAAGGAATAAGCGGAATGGCATAAATTCTGATGTTGGACCAAGGGATCATAAGGGCGTCCCCCACTGACCCCGGTCCCATGCCCGCTCTGGAGCAGAACATCTTGCATACCCTGTTCCTGTGGGTAGCAAGCAAGTCAATGTCCGGATGTCCCCAAAGTTGGAAAAGTTGATTGCAGACTTGCAGATCTAACTCCCACTCGTGAGTCATCGACATGTGTCTGCTCAAGACGTCGGTTTCCTTGTTGTCAGTCCCAACCAGATGGACTGCCAGAAGAGTTATACCTCTCGGGATGTACCTTTCCCAAATGTTCATGGACAGATGAGCTAGGGTTGCGGATTTTGTCCCGCCCTGCTTGTTGATGTAAAACACAGCGACTATGCTGTCGGATGTGATCTGAATTACTTGCTGAACAGTGTCCTCGAAAGATCAAAGAGCTTTGAAAACTGCTAAGAGTTCAAGGTAGTTGATGTGTCTCAACGATTCCTGACAGTTCCAAGTGCCCTGAGACCAAAGTCCCACGCATACAGCACCCCACCCGATTAGCGAAGCATTGGTATAAAGAGTCAGTGTTGGGTGAGGCGTCTGGAATGGGGTACCCATATTTAAATTGTTCTATACTGTCCACCATGTCAATGTCTGCAGAACAGATAGAGGCAATCGAATTGGCTTGTCGGGCGAATCTCACTGCGGGTGAAAGTTTTTGTTGAACCATAATTGGAGAGGACGTAGTCGGAGTCTGGCGTGGGGGACAATGGCTACAGTGGCAGCCGTATGACCCAAAAGCTTCTGAACAGAGAGCGCTGGAACGATCTTGTTTTGTCAGATCCGATGAATACAGGACCAAAGGCTGTCCTGAAAAGCTGGAGGGAGAAAGGCCCTTGCTAGAGTGGAATCGAGACGAGCTCCAATGAAGTCAATCACCTGTGCAGGAACAAAGGACGACTTTTCATGATTAATAAACAGTCCTAAATCATCCAGCAAAGAACAAGTTTTGTTGACGGCTAAAAGGAGACCTTCCCACGTCTGGGAGACTATAAGGCAGTCATCCAGGTAAGGGTATACTTGGATGCCTTGAAGCCGAAGGTGCGCACACACTGAGGCCATGCATTTCGTAAAGACCCTCGGAGCGGTAGCCAATCCGAATGGAAGGACATTGAATTCGTATATGTCAGGCCCGACGGTAAAGCGCAGAAGACGTCTATGACCTGGGTGAATCGAGATGTGGAAATAGGCGTCTTTCAAATCCAGTGAGGCGAACCAATCCTCTCCCCTCAGCAACAGAAGGATATTTTGAAGGGCTGTCATCCAAAATTTCTTAGGTTTAATAAATTTGTTAATATCTCGGAGGTCCAAGACTGGATGGAGACCACCATCCCCTTTAGGGACCGTAAAATATCTCCAACAGAATCCATGAAGCCCCTCAGAACGGGAGAGCAGTCGGATCGCTCCTTTACGAAGTAGTTGTTGCACTTCATCATCCAGCACCTGTGAGCATGGTGTAAACTGGATCGGCCTCGACGGAGGAACGGTATCAAATTCTATTCTGTATCCGAGCTGAATGATAGATAAGACCCACCGATCAGATGTGATGGACTCCCAAATGGGGAGTTGGCTTTGCAGCTGGTCCCCAAAAGGGAGGGGGAAAGGTGGGTGTTGAGAGGGAGGAGAGGTTCGCCCACCCCATCAGCACTGGTGCTTCTTGTTGTCAAAATGGCGGCGGCCTTGCTGGAACCACTGCTGAGGTTGCTGACGCCTGTGCTACTGGCGTTGGTGGTATTGTTGTCTTGGGGGGAGCTGGTACCGATAGAATGGACGTGACCAAGCCCACTTATGTTTTTGTTGTGCTGGTAGCTCCATCCCTCTGGCCGTCATTCAGGACTCATGAATGGACTTTAACTTATGGTCCGTTCGAGAGTGGAAGAGTCCCGAGCCATTGAAGGGCATTTCCTCAATGCGCCTCTTCATTTCATCGGGGACATTGCAACTCCTGAGCCAAGCATGCCTCCGAAGTGAGATGGCACCGACCAAGGCTCTAGAGTCGGTGTCGACCTGGTGGTGGGCTGTCAACAGTTCTTGAATCGCCACCTGCATGCCCTCCTTAATGAAGGTCCTGGCCAGATCTTGTTGTTGTTCTGGCAAGGAGGCAGCTACATTGTCCATTTTTTGCATAATGAAAAACTGATATCTGGCAAGAGTGGCATTGTAATTAGACATACGAAGGCCGAGTCCAGAGGCCGCATAGACTCGGCGTGCCGGAGTATCAATTTTTCTTCCCTCCTTGTCTCGAGGAGTAGTATGTCTCCTGAATTCCCTGCCTTGAGATGACTCAACCACCCTGGAGTTTGGCTTGGGGTGATGTAGAAGGAACGGTATGTCCCTTTCTCAAACCCGATACATGGCCTCATATCACCGTATGGTGGGCTGTGGCTGAGTTGGCAGTTCCCAAGGCTGGATCATCGCCTGCCGCAATGTTGTGATCAATGGCAGGACGATAGCAGGTGACCACTCTCCCCTCACAATGTCGTAGAACTTGTCGGTGCTCAGATCGGGCTGGTGTTGTGCCTCAATCTCGAGCGACCAAACAAGCTTCGACATCAGCTCTCCGAAGGAGATGTGCGGCTCTTCAGGAGATGCTGGGCCCTGTGATGTTATAGCAACATCAGGAGAGGTGGAGTCTGCCTTGGAGCCGGAGTCAGGTTTGAAGTGGTAAGGGCCTGACAAAGAACTCCCCAATGAAATTAGGTGTTCAGGCTCTGCACGTCTTGAATAGACGGGGCTTCCCTGTGGATGGAAGGTGAAGAACGGTCCCTTGGCTGCGGGTGGGAGCCAAAGGAATGGTAATCTCTCCAACGTGACAGGTAATTTTCATAGTAGGGTTGGAACCATTCCTCTTTGAGTCGTTCATCCGAACGTGTTCAGTAACGCGGTGGAGAGGCAGAAGACTGAGCCCTAGGCCTGGCCAGCAGCATCGGCGTTGGCGAGCGAGCCATGAGGGGAGAATCTTGGATTTCTCTGTCCAAGATGGACTCGCGTAGCGGCCCCTTGGGTCTCTCAGGGGACTAGACCTGCTGAGGAACAGGTTGTCCCAGAGATCCCAGCGGGGTGACCTGCATCACTGCTTGTAGCATTGGTACTGATAGTGTTGGTACTGATGCAGCCATTGGGATCGATGGGGCTGACGAACCCGAGTCACAATGTTTTTTCGGCTTATGAGCCGGTTTGCCTGCCTTATCCTTTTTCGCCTTCTTATGAGAAGACGACTGATCCAACCTGCCATGCTTTCTTTTCTCCCGCTATTTGCGTGGGGGAGAAAGAAGTCATTGGGCTCCAGATGCCGATGTCCCATCGTCTGATGGGCGTGGCTGAGGCATGGGCAGTGTGGCCGCAGGGTGTTGGCCAGGCGTGGCCGAAGCAGAAGCTGGGCGTTGGCCAGAGGCAGCCGAGGCAGAAGCCGGGCGCTTGGCGGGCGCAGTTGGAACAGGCCCAGATTTTGTAGCAAACTGGTCCAATTGCATTAACGCTGGTCCGATTGCATTAACGCCTGGTCCCAGAGGAGTTTATGCAGGCGGTTCTCCCTGTTTTTACGGGCCTGCTTGGTGAACACCAGACAGTGGTGGCATTTGTCTGTTCTGTGCCACTCGCCAAGGCAGAGGAGGCACAAGTTATGTGAGTCCACCGGGGACATCTTGGACCCACATTCCGCGCATTTGTGGAAAACCGCTCGCTGCACCATCAAGAGAAAAAGGGAAGAAATAGGAGATAGTAAAGAGGAATAGATTATATATATATAATTTTTTTTAGCAAAGAAGAAAAAGAGAGAGGAAGATATAACAAGGGAAAAAACAACTTCAAGTAATAACAATGAAAAACAATAAGAACAATAAAAGGAGCAAATACGGTAGTCAAAGCGAGAGTCTAACAGGCACGAGGCACAGCGAATGGCAGTTGCAAAAGGCTGGGGAAAATGGTGGACACTCCGCTCTATATATACTACTGAGGGGGAGGGGAGCAGAGTTTCCCACCAAAAACAGTTAGCTTTCTAATCTTCTGGCCTTAGGCACTGGGCAGGCGCAATACCTGTATGTGTGATGCACAGATGCCATGAAGAAGAAGGGGAGGGGCTCCTGCCCAAGTAAACACTTAGCCACAGAGTTTTTCCAACAACAGCCTCCATATATGTGATGCACAGAGATCACAAAGGAAATGTCATGTACCCATCTAGTTTCATTATAGGTGGTGGGACTTGTAACAGGGTCTCTGAGGACAGTTGTAAGTGATGGGCAAATTCATAGGGCAGGATGCTGTCCTTCAATTATCCTTGCCTCAAAATGCTTCAGGCTTTTTAGGTCAAAACCAACACCTTGAATTGTACCTGGAAGCAAACTGAAAACCAGTAAAGTTTTTTTTTAAATATGTGCAAAGTGGTGTACATAGCACATTCCTAACAGATGAAAGGTCAAGGGATTGAACAGTTATCTCATAGCACCACTTTCTGAGCACACTGAGCCAAATAAGAAAAAAAAAAGTGTAAAATGATGCCAGACTTCTCAGGACATATCATGGCCAATGGTATTAAATTATGCTCAGCAGCCTTTTCCTGGCATAGGTCACCTAATGAGGTTGCCTCTGCACCCAAATTGGACCTGAACCAAATATAAAGGGATCCACATAAAAACAAAAGCAGGAGTTGGGATGTTACCACCCATTCCAAGATCTTACTCAAAAAGAGGGATATTTCAGATTTGCCAGTACTCATTTTTCAATTTTAAAAAGAGCAGGTTGCTTACCTGTAACTGATGTTCTTCGAGTGGCCATCTGTGCAGTCACACAACCCACCCACCGACCCCACACGGTGTCATGGGTGGATTCGCTCTGTTTTTCTCTCCAGTTCGATACCACTCCCTTCCCTTTTTTCTTTCAAAAAAAAAAAAACTTAAAAATTAATTACCTAATATTGAACGAACGTCCGGTCTTCAAGACTGGAAAATGGCGGACACTCCACTCCTTTATATAGTCCCAAGGGGGAGGGGGAGTGGAGTTTGCCGCCAAAGAAACCGTTAGCCTTTAATCGTCCGGCCAAAGGCACTGCGCAGGCGCAGAACCCATGTGTGTGACTGCACAGATGGCCACTCGAAGAACATCAGTTACAGGTAAGCAACCTGCTCTTCTTCGTCGTGGCCTCTGTGCATCATACACATGGGTGGAATAACAAGCTTACCCGATTAGGAGGAGGGAGGTGTCATCATCGAAGAACAGAGGAAAGGACAGCTCTGCCAAAGGAGCAGTCCTGCCTGGCACGAACATCCAACCTGTAGTGCTTGGCGAAAGTACATGGCGTGGCCCAGGTGGCAGCCCTGCATACATCTTCCATCGGTACCCCAGACGCGAAGGCTGATGAGGCAGCAACAGCCCTGGTAGAATGGCCCGTTGGAGTGGATGGTAGATCCAATTTGGCTAGCTGATAGGCCAGGACAATAGTATTAACTATCCATTTTGCAAGCCGCTGGGGGGTGACTGGGCAGCCCTTGCCATTTTCAGCGTATTTAACAAAAAGTCTATTAGATTGCCAAACAGACTCTGTCCTGGATCTGTAGAATGCTAGACAGCGTCAGACGTCCAGCATATGTAAAGACCTCTCTATCGAATTCGAGGGTACAGGAAAAAAGGCTGGTAACACTATTTCCTGCTGCATATGAAAAGAAGTAGCAACCTTAGGAAGGAAGGTAGGGTCTAGACGTAAAACTACCTTCTCTTTGTGGAAGTTCATAAATGGAGGATCTACCCTAAGAGCACAAAGTTCCGAAGATCTACGGGCTGACGTAACTGCTACTAAGAAAGCAGTCTTCCAAGAAGCGAGGCGCATATCAATTGTCGCCATGGGTTCGAAGGGTGGTCGAGTCAGTGCCTGCAACACCACCGAGAGGCTCCAGGTGGGCATAAATGGTTTGATTGTTGGGTGTAAGTTACAGAGTCCTCTCAAAAATCTCTTGATCAGGGGTTGGGAGAAAATGGAGAAGCCCTGAATAGTCCCATGATAGTGAGAGATCGCCGCTGTATATACTTTGATCGAGGAAGGTTTCAGTCCAGATCGGTGCAATTCAAAGAGAAATTGTAGAATCTGCGGTATCGAAGCCGACATGGCCGGAAACGAGTGGGAGTCAGCGAAAACAGAGAATCTGCGCCATTTTGCAGCATAGGACTTCCTCGTGGATGGTCTCAACGCAGAATCGAGAATATACTGCAGCTGCGGAGACACGGAGAGCGAATGGGCGGTACCGACAGACGGAGGGTGTGTCGATGCCGATACATCGGATCCGATCATCGGATTCGCCAGGCAGTGAGCTTCAGTGACAGGAGATCGGGGTGTCGGATTGTGCCCTCTTCCTGGGTAATCAGGTAAGGAAGATGCGGTAGGTGGATGAATTCGTCTCGCGATATGTGAAGGAGAGTTGAGAACCACGGTTGACGGGGCCACCAAGGGGTTATTAGGAGCCCCGTCGCCCTTTCGTGGACAATTTTCGCCAGAACTCGCATGATGAGGGGAATGGGTGGGAAGGCATAAAAAGTCCTGCCGTTCCAGGGAATCATAAAAGCGTCCCCGGACGATCCCCGTCCTATCCCCGCTCTGAAGCAGTATGTCTCGCACACTCTGTTGTGACGGGTGGCAAAGAGATCTATGTCTGGTACGCCCCAAAGGTGAAACAGCTCGTCTCAGATTCGAGGGTTCAGCTCCCATTCGTGTGAGCATGACATGTGCCTGCTTAGGAGATCTGCCTCTGTGTTGTCCGTGCCTGCTAGGTGGACTGCCAGCAGCGTGATGTCCCACGGGATGCACCAGTCCCAGATCTGCATCGCTAGGTGGGCCAGCTTTCGGGATCGAGTGCCTCCTTGCTTGTTTAAATAAAACACCGCAGTCATGTTGTCCGACGAGATCTGGACTACTTGGTGTCGAAGTATGTCTTCAAACGACTGTAGGGCTTTGAAGATAGCAAGCAGTTCGAGGAAGTTGATGTGATTGTTGGCATCTGTAGGATTCCAAGTCCCTTGAGTGCGGAGGTTGGAGCATACGGCCCCCCATCCCGAAAGAGACGCGTCGGTACCGATGGATATCGTAGGGTACCGAGGTCGAAATGGGATGCCCGTGTTCAGATTGGCTGGATCTGTCCACCATGAGAGCGACTGTAGAACCGAGGATGGAATTCGTAGCCGTCTGGTGGGTGGGTCCCTTTGCAGTTGGAAGACCCCGTTGAAGAATAGTTGTAGTGGTCGCAGGCGGAGCTTGGCGTGTGGAACTACAGCAATCGCAGCTGACATGTGTCCCAGTAATCTCTGAATGGATCGAGCAGGGACGGTCCTTTGCCGTCGAATTCGAGCGATGTGCCGTGCAATGGCATCTTGTCTCTCCTGCGGGAGGAAGGCTCTTGCCACCGTCGAATCCAGTGTGGCTCCAATAAAGTTGATCACCTGTGTAGGAAGAAGGGAAGATTTCCGTTGATTAATACAGAGTCCCAAGTCTTGCAAGAGAGCACACGAAGACTGGACCGCCGAGGTAAGTCCCTCTCTAGTCTCTGAAACCAACAACCAATCATCAAGGTATGGGAAAATTTGGATTCCCTGCAGTCAAAGGTGCGCACAGACGGGGGCCATACACTTTGTAAAAACGCGTGGTGCAGTGGCCAGTCCAAACGGTAACACCTTGAATTCGTAGATACTGGAATCTACCGCAAAGCGAAGGAATCGCCTATGCTGTGGATGAATAGCGATGTGGAAGTAGGCGTCCTTCAAGTCGAGCGAGGCAAACCAATCTCCTCTTCCTAACAGCGGGAGGATATTTTGCAACGTGGTCATCCGAAATTTTTTAGGTACAATGAACGTATTTAAAGCTCTCAAGTCCAGAATTGGTTGGAGACCTCCATCCCGCTTCGGAACGGTAAAATACCTGGAATAGAATCCATGGAGTCCATCCGAGAGTGGTAGCTAAGTGATCGCTCCTTTAGCAAGCAGCTGGTTAACTTCGTCTAATAATACCGACGAGGCTGCAGTAAATCGGATAGGACTCGGTGATGGAATGACATCGAATTCGATTCTATATCCGTGCCGAATGATGGATAACACCCATCAGATGTAATGGTCTCCCAAATGGGGAGCCGACTCTTCAATCGGTACCCAAAAGAGAGGGGGAAGGGTGTAGGTGGGAGGAGAAGGGTTCGCTCGCCCCGTCAGCGCTGGCGCCGGTTGACGTCGAAACGGCGACGAGTTTGTTGAAAGCGCTGGGATGGTTGCCTGCGGCGCTGCTGACATTGATGAGGTTGTTGTTGTCGAGACTGGTACTGCTGGCGGAATTGAGGGCGGGGCCATGACCACTTACGCCGCGGTTGGGATTACAGCTCCATCCAACGGGCCGTCATCCTGGATTCGTGTATCTTTTTTAATTTGCTGTCCGTCTTCAGATTGAACAGGCCAGACCCGTCGAAAGGCATATCCTCTATTCGGCGCTTCATCTCTTCCGGGAAATTGCAATTCCTCAGCCAGGCATGTCTGCGGAGAGAGATGGCGCCTACGAGGGACCTCGAATCGGTATCGACGTGGTGGCGGGCCGTCGATAATTGTTGTACCGCCACCTGCATCGCTTCCCTCACAAAGGTCTTTGCTAAGTCTGCCTGGTTTCCCGGGAAGGTGGAAATGATGCTGTCGAGGCGCTGCATCAAGAAATATTGATAGCGCGCCAGGGTCGCCTCGTAGTTTGAAATTCGCAATCCGAGGCCGGATGCTGCGTAGACCCGGTGCGCTAGGGAATCCATCTTCCTGCCCTCTTTATCGCGGGGTGATGTATGTCCACGTGCCTCCCGGCCCTGGGAGGATTCGACAACAACCGAATTTGGTTTGGGGTGCCGGAGGAGGAATGGGATGTCCTCCTCTCGGACTCGATACATGGATTTGTATCGGCGCGATGTCAGTTGAGGGTGGGCCGGGAGGTCCATTGGTTGGACCATGGCTTGCTGCAAGGTTGTGATCAGCGGCAGGGCAATCGATGTGGATTGTTCTCCCCTGACCACATCATAAAAGCGGTCAGTACTCGGTCCTGGTTGTTGGTGTGCTTCAATCTCTAGAGATTTTACCAGTCTAGCCATAAGCTCCGAAAACGAGGTGTATGGTTCCTCGGGTGACCCAGGGCCTTGTGAGGTAACCGCTGCCTCTGGGGAAGTCGAATCAACGTCCAATTCGTTGGATTCCATCCAGTATGGCGGAGGAGTACTAGAGGAGGACTCCGCTGGAGACTCTGATCTGCTCGCTCTGGATGGAGGTATCGGAGCATCTCTAGGTGCCGGTTGGAAGCGGTCCCTAGGAGCTGGTGGCGAGGACCGACCTCTGGGAGCCGGGTAATAAGCCGTAGAATGGTGTTCCTCCCGCCTCGGTACCGAGGAATACCGTGACTGGTACCAGTCGTCAGACCGTATGTCGGAGGAGCGGCTCCCTCGGCTTCTAGGTGGCGAAAAGACGGTTTCAGCCTCAAGAGGAGCAGACGGCATCGGTGTCGGGGATCGCACCCGAGGGGGAGAATCCCTTATTTCGCCATCGGATATGGAGCCATGATGCGGGTCGTCTTGCACCCTAGGCTCTGGAGGGTGTGGCGAGGCTGGCAGAGTGACCCTCATCGCCGCCTGGATGGCCGGAGTCGAATGTGTCGGATCTGAGACCGGCATCGGTACCGAGGAGGCCGTCAAACCCGAGTGCCGATGTTTTGGGCGTTCGGGATCCCTCGGTTTTTTAGAAGGCTTACTAGCCTTATCTTTCCTGGCCTTCTTATGCACAGTGTGTTTTTCTGGATCACTGTGCTTCCTTTTCTCCTTCTGCTTTTTCGGAGCAGATTGGTCGGCCATGCTCAAAGCGCCTTCAGCCGAAGGGCATGAGGGTGGAGTAGCCAAAGAGGAAGCCGGACGCTGTGGCAAATCAGCCGAGGCTGGGCGGCCTTCGGGCGGGGCTAAGGCTGTGGTCTTAGCCACAATCTGGTCCGATTGGAGGAGCGCCTGGTCCCACAATAGCTTGCGGAGGCGGTTCTCCCGGTTCTTCCTCGCTTGTTTTGAGAAGGCCAAACAATGGCGGCATTTATCGGTTCTGTGCCCCTCCCCTAGGCACAGGAGACACAGATCGTGCGGGTCAGCCACAGGCATTTTGGAGCCGCACTCCCCGCACTTGCGGAACGCCGCCCGTTGCGCCATCGTAGAAAGGTGCAAAAAAGAAGATAGTAAAGCGGGAAAGTAATATTTTTATAATAATTTTTTTTTTTTTTTTTAGGAACAGAAGAGAAGTGCACAAAGAACGAACAAAGTGAATATACTTAACAGGAATATCAACAGGGATGAATAACTTGGAGAAAAACAGGGAGATTTTCGAGCAAGGAAGAGGTAAGTAACGATCTAAGCGAGAGCGAAGCGGCACGAGGCACAACGAACGGCTGTCGCAAAGACTGGAAAATGGCGGACACTCCACTCCTTTATATAGTCCCAAGGGGGAGGGGGAGTGGAGTTTGCCGCCAAAGAAACCGTTAGCTTTTAATCGTCCGGCCAAAGGCACTGCGCAGGTGCAGAACCCATGTGTGTGATGCACAGAGGCCACGACGAAGAATGGATTATTATATCCAATATGCTATTGGAGTTTATACCTATTTCCATTGTATCATCATTCACAATATTGTTTTCTCCATTCCCTGCAGATCAGCAACACTGTCCTGCACTTTATTATTTGGAAAGGCACAAACATTAGCAACTGACAGCATAAATGATGTAATTATAAATCCTGGTATTTATTCAGGGTGATGCAAGTCAATAAATATTTCCTTAATAAAGGTCTTAAGTGCTTCCATTGGAGGGAATGGGACATGCCCTTCTCTCAAGAAGGCACTTATATTTCCACCATCCACTCAGCCTTCCTCAAGCTTTTATAAGCCACAATGAACAAAAGTCCAAGGAGCATCGGGGTGAGATCCCTCCAAGCAGCTTGTTTACCTCCTCAGATACCACAAACCTTGAAATTCAAACTTTAAAACTGGGCAAACAGTTTAATCATCTCTATATCTGTTTCCAATACAGAGAATATATAGAGAAGGTCTTTGTTATTCTCATTGCCAGGACACTTGACTCATGTTGGATGGATCTGGTCTGAGTTCTTCTCTATTCCTCCTCCTCCTCTTCCACCACCACCACCACCACCACCACCACCACCACCGCTGAAGCTCTACAATAGTCCTTGGAAAATCAAGCAGCATGTAGTAGTGATCATCTCAACATCTGAGAGTAATAAATGGACTGGCAGAAGAGCTCTTAGAACCACTATTATATCTGAGAAATCATGAAGAATGGGTAAAATGCCAGATGACTGGAGAAGGACTAATGTCCTTCATCTTCCAAAAAACAAAAAGAAGGATCCTGGATAATGCAGACTAGTTGCAAGTCAATTTTAGTGAGAAACCTAGGCCTAATATCAGATTTTAATCAGTTTTCTCCAATACTATCTGACATTGCACTGCCTACCCTAGTTGAATATCTTGCCTAAAAAGAGGAATATCTTCAACTTGATGCAAGTTATTATAGTTACTTGCTTTTAAGAAACATTTTAAAGGAATGGCCACACAACAGCCAGACACAAGGCAATTGGAATTACATCCTCCTGGCCCCAAACCAACCTCTTCCCCAGTAATGATCATGAAGGACAAACATTGCATGGACAAACATACTATACTCCAAGTACTTTGTCTATATTCATCATTGCAGTAATTGAAACTCATCCAAATAATCATGGTCAGATATATTTCCAGTAATATCTTGTACTCTTACCACAGCAAGCATGCAAGCTGGATTGTAAACACCTATTTTCTTATAAAAGCAATTTGTGATATACAGGTCGGTTCCTATCAGGAAAGGCATCCCAGCAAATATTGCAGTTCCAATACATGTAAGGGTTTACAAGGGTTTATAGTTTAAAGCCAGGTATACAGAGAAATCAGAAACAACCTTCAGCAGTCTCATGTGACTGAATTACTTTTCTTAAGGTTCAGAGGTTGGCAACAAGGGAAAAAGAACCTTCCCAGTTGAGCGTTCCCCAATTATGGAATGCGCCCTCTACTTAAGGTTCACCTGGTGCAAACACTGTCATTTTTTAGAACCAAGTTAAGCCACCTTTCACTAGTACTAGGGATTCAGTGGCATAAGACAGGGATGTTATTGTCAGCTGTTATCAGGTCTTGGTATTTTACTGTTAACATTTAAAAGATTCTAACAACTAAAAGAGTCATGGTAATTTTAAAAATTATTTTTATACTGCATTTTGAGTTGTAATTTTTGTGACCTGCCCAAGAGCTTTGGAGTATTGAAACAAAATGAATCAATGAAATTGAATGAAGCCTCTTATCAATAGATTGTGAACAACTTAAATAATCCAGCTGACAACACTGTACTGATACAGAGATACTGAGAAAATATTTTTCTTTTTGGTGACACAGATACTTCTAGTTAGTGGCTGGTTGGCCAGGGATCAAGTTTTCCTTTATTCACCTTTCCTGAATTCAAACCTGAAGCAGTATACTAGGAAGTTCTGATCAGTGGAAGAAAGCACCTGCTTGGGTCAACAGGAAAGTGCCACTCTAAGTAGTCTTTCCCCAATTTAGGCAGTAAATACTTGAAGAACAGCTTTATGATGTCAAAAGTATAAGAGTGTATCCTAGAGTTCAGAATAGGCCATAATTTTATTGATTTCTGCTAGGCCAAGTGGCACCTGTTGGTTGCTAGAACTCCAGCAAGACATGTCCTGTGTTCTTAAGGAACACTCAGGATCACTCATTGTAGTTATACCTTAATTGCTGAGTGATCCTGAGAATACAGCCCTGCATTCTGAATGTATCACACCGGTGGAGACAGTAGTTTAAAAAGCAAACAAAGACAAGTAACCCATACTGGGCTGTAGTCAGCCTTCCCCTAGTAAAGTTATTACCTGGTCTAAGTGCCTGTCTTTCATAAGTTCATATTCATTTTGCAATGTGTGATCAAGAAGTGTCCAGATGAAATGTTTGAGTTCAGGGTGGTCAGACAGAAGACGTAAACATAAATCATTCAGTCGCATGTAAGCCAGCCAATACACTGGAAGAGAGAAATTACTTGGATATTAGAATCCTTTTCAAATCATTACTTAATGTATAATAATATTTGATAACTTTCATCAGTACAGAAATTTGTTATAAAATGTTGTTATTTAGAACACCAAAGTCAAAATTCAGTTCCTGATTACAGTCTGCAGGAAACAAATGCATTTGGAAAATGCACAACATTTCTCAGGTGAAATATATCAACCGTATGCATAAAGGTTTGGCCTTGGTACAGGAAAATATTCTATGGTAATATAGACTCTCTAAGTAAAATTTTAGAAACATGAGTTATATAGCTTTAAAAGCATAAAATAAAATAGAACAGTGAATTTTCTGAGTCTTGTTCAAGCCTAACTAACACTATAACAAAAAGAAAAGTTGACATAAAAATTAATGCCAACTGTTAACTACATGAAAACAGGGCAAGGGTATCAGAGAATATCAGAGGCACAATATGAAGGAGATGGTTGTGTAAAGAGGAGAGTTTCAGTTAAGGCACTGGGAAACATTTTGAGGCAAATAGGGCCTGTAGAGGAGGGATAGGCTCCACTTGAACCAGACTGCAAGTGCATAACAAAGGTGGCAATGTAGTTATTAAACTGATCCCTGGGGGGAAACTAACAGGAGCTGGGAAGCATCTGGTTAGGATCGAGTAATTCTTAGAGGTTGAAGGGGTAGCTTCAGGAGTAGCCCAAATAAAGCAAGGGAGGAAATTGGCAACAAGCTCACAACAAGCCAGTTAGCGGTAACAAAAGTACCAGAACAAATGCACACAGGAGGAGGGGAACATTGCACTTAGGTATTTCTGTGCAAATGCTGGAAGCCTTAGGGCCAAAATGGGAGAGTTGAAATATCCAAAGATAACGGAGGAGCTAGATATGGTGAGCATTACGGAAAACTGGCATACTAGAGATAACCAGTGGGACACAGTCACTTCTTGATTTAAACTATATAAAAAGACAGGGTAGGGTGAAACTAAAGAGCCACTGCCCTCTCTGTGAAAGAAGGCATTGAGCTCAGCAGGCTAGAAAATCTAAAGTGTGAAGACTCCTCCACAGAAGCACTATAGGTAGAAATTTATGGCTCCAAAAGTAAATTAATCACAGGAGTATGCTATTGTCCTGCAGACCAGAAGGTTCAAGGACAACAAGAGAGGATTCTGTAAATATATCAAAAGTAGGAAAGCACCCAGAGAAACTGTTGGACCATTGGACAATAATGGAATTAAAGGTGCACTAAAGGGGGAAGAAGAGATTGCAGAGCAACTGAATTATTTTAATCAGTACTCAAAATAGAGGATGCAGAGTATATAAGCTTCCCTGAACATTTTTGTTGTTAGTCGCGAAGTCATGTCCGACCCATCACAACCCCATGGACAACATTCCTCCAGGCCTTCCTGTCCTCCACCATCCCCTGGAGTCCACTCAAGCTCATACCAACTGCTTCAGTGACTCCATCTAACCACTTCATTCTCTGCTGTCCCCTTCTTCTTTTGCCATCTATTGTTCCCAGCATTAGACTCTTCTCCAGGGAGTCCTTCCTTCTCATTAGGTGGCCAAAGTATTTGAGTTTCATCTTCAGGATCTGGCCTTTGAGAGAGCAGTCAGGGTTGATCTCCTCTAGGACTGACTGGTTTGATCGCCTTGCTGTCCAAGGGACTTGCAGGAGTCTCTGTCAGCACCACAATTCAAAGGCCTCAATTCTTCGGCACTCAGCCTTCCTTATGGTCCTACTTTCACAGCCATACACTGCAACTGCGAAAACCATAGCCTTGACTATGCTCACTTTTGTTGGCAGGGTGATGTCTCTGCTTTTTAGTATGCTGTCTAGATTTGCCATAGCTTTCCTCCCCAGGAGCAAGCGTCTTTTAATTTCTTGGCTGCAGTCCCCGTCTGCGGTGATCTTGGAGCCCAGGAAAATAAAATCTGTCACTACCTCCATTTCTTCCCCATCGATTTGCCAGGAAGTGAGAGGACCGGATGCCATGATCTTAGTTTTCTTAATGTTGAGTTTCAAGCCAACTTTTGTGCTCTCCTCCTTCACCCTCATCAAGAGGTTCTTTAGTTCCTCTTCACTTTCTGCCATGAGAGTGGTATCATCTGGATATCTCAGGTTGTTGATATTTCTCCCAGCAATCCTAATTCCAACTGGTGATTCATCTAGCCCTGCCTTTCTCATGATGTGCTCTGCATATAAGTTAAATAGGCAGGGCGACAGTATACAGCCTTACCGAACTCCTTTCTCAATTTTGAACCAATCAGTGATTCCGTGTCCAGTTCTCACTGTTGCTTCTTGCCCTGCATATAGGTTTCTCAAGAGACAAATAAGATGATCTGGTCTTCCCATCTCTTTAAGAACTTGCCACAATTTGTTGTGATCCATACAATCAAAGGCTTTAGTGTAGTAAGTAAAGAAGACGTAGATGTTTTTCTGGACCTCCCTAGCTTTCTCCATGATCCAGCATATGTTGGCAATTTGATTTCTAGTTCCTCTCCTTCTTCGGAATCCTGCCTGTACTTCTGGTAGTTCTCGGTCCACATACTGCTGGAGCCTAGCTTGTAGGATTTTGAGCATCACTTTGCTAGCATATGAAATGAGTGCAATGGTGCGGTAGTTTGAACATTCTTTGGCATTGCCCTTCTTGGGGATCGGAATGTAAACTGACCTTTTCCAATCCTGTGGCCACTCTTGAGTTTTCCAAATTTGCTGGCATATTGAGTGTAGCACTTTTACTGCATCGTCTTTTAAGATTTTGAACTTGCGTATTCTGAAAAGGAATCTGAGGAATTAAGAAAGATAGTAGAGACAAAATAGGAAATTCTCAGCCTTAGTGAGAATCTGAAAGTTATCAAATCACCTGGTCCAGACAGTATCATCCTAGAGAACTAAACTATCCCACATATGGGCAACTGTAAGCTTATCTCTCAGAGGAGGGTGGTGTTGCTTAACAAAGAACAGAGGAGGTCACAGAAGTTGCCATATACTGCAACTTCTATGTAGCCATAGGTCCTGATGATGATCCCAGAAAGATTGTATGCCAGGAGAATGCAATGTGAACAATCCATTCAGCTAGCCTTTGTGATGAAATGGGAAAGCTCTTATGAGCACCACTACAGGCAGTGAATAGTTTCTGAGATTGTCTTATAGGGCAGGTCCAGGATTTGTAAAATGCCAGTGCTTGGAAAAAGACAAGTAGAACAATGCCCTCATTGATTTGGAAAAGTGAGATAACTTTGGGTAAGAAACAGGGATCAGGACGCAGCACCACTTATGAAACATAAGGCAAGAGGGATTGACCCAAAGAGCAGCTAGGTCACTGGCCCATTTGGCTGAGGTGATAGCTATAGGAAAGGATGTGTTGAAGGAGATGAGGTGGAGGTCAGAGGAAGCCAGAAGCTTGAAGGGTTTTTCCATAAGTTAATGGAGAACTACTGAGTGGCTCCAGGCAGGGACAGGTTCATGAACTGGCAGAGTGAGGTACATGAATCCTCTGAGGAAGCACCAGACCAGAGGATGAGAGAACATAAAATAGCCTTGGAGGGGAGCATGGAACTCAGAGATTGCTGCTGCTGAAATCTGAATGGATGAGGGTTTAAGCCACTTTTGGTATAGGAAATGAAGGAATCATAGTATCTGGAGGGCTGAGGAGGTTCCAGGTTGCAAGGCTTGTTCTGTAGCAAAGGAAGAGAAGGCAATCCATTCTGAGTTGTACGAGTGCCTGGCAGCAGTTTTCAGGGAAGAATCCAATATTTCTGGAGGAACATCAGTCAGTGATGCGTATACTGACTGATCCACCATGCCATGAGGCATAGAATACGTACATATAATATGCACATAATGACTCTGTGGTTCCTGGAAATGACATTGGAGTGAAGAGGGAGGTGTTTGAAGATCTTGCCTGGAAGGTCGAGGAGGTGGGGAAACCAGCTCTGTCTGGGCCACCAAAGTGGTTATTAGTATGCAGTTTGTACGGTTGTGGTGGATCTTTACCAAGACCTTGCAGAAAGGAGGAAATGAAAGGGAAAGTTTCCTTTCCCTGTGAGGAGTAAGGCATCCTCCATTACTCCCCTGCTAATTCCTGCCCGGGAGTGGAAGTGGTTGCAGGTCCTGTTGTCTTGCATGGCAAATAAGACTATTTGAGGATGTCCCCATGCTTCCCAGAGGGATGTGAGGATGGTGTGGTGAAGTTCCCATTTATGTCATGTTGTAAAGTTCAACTCAGGGTGTCTACCAGGATATTGTCAGGGCCCACAACATGGAGTGCCCAACAGGTAGTAGTATGGTGGGCATACCACCTCAAATTTTGGTAGTGAGAAGTGCAAAAGGAGGAGACCTTTTCGTTTATGTATGCTACAACTGTGGTATCATCTGCAGTGGCTTGCATGTGACGGTTCTGGACAATGTTCTGAAATGCCAAGAGAGCTTTTCATACTGCAAGTAGCTCTAGATAATTTATGTGACATGATGTCTCTGAGGAGCCCCATTTCCCATGGATCATTGAGTGGCCACAATGGATTTCCCATCCTGGGAGGAAGGCATTCATTGTGATGACTAGGTTCAATGTGGAACAATTGAATGTAATGCCAGTGGTGGTGCTGGCCTGGTTGGTCGATCATGTGAACGTCTTGTGGACATGAGGAGGGATACAAAGCCTGGTTGAGTGTGGCTTGGTTTTGGTGTTGAAGGAACTGAGGAAGCAGAGTTGGAGTGGACATAGATGTAGTCTGCAGAAAGGCATTACTGGAATGGAAGCAGCTATGCGGCCAAGTACCCTCTAGAATCTGGTGGCAGTTGCAATGCCATCATTGATGAGACCAGTAACTTTCTGGGTGAGGGTGAGCAGTCTGTCCTCTGTCAGAAAGACCTGATGTAATGAGGAGTCTAGAGGAACCCCTATAAAATGAATGGATTGTCAGGGGGAGAGACAGGATTTAGGAGTTTGATGTAGTCTCTGACCTGTATGGTCCCTCAGTTATGATATGGAAATACGCATCTCTGAGATCCAATGACATGAATCAGACATTCTTTTGCAAGAGAGGCAGGATGATCTGGAGAGAGACCACGCAGAAGCATTTGGGTCAGATAAAATGGTTGATGTCCCTGAGGTTCAAGATGGGATGAAGGCTGCCGTCTTTTTCAGGGACCATGAAATGTCTGGTGTAAAACCCAGGAGGATCAGAGCTAGAGACACTTTCGATGGCTCCCTTCTGTGGAACAGGGAGGAGATCTCAGTGAGGAGGGGTTCTGAAAGGTGGTCTTTTTATGATACCAAGGAAAGGAAGTGTTATAAACAGTATCTATAGAGAATGATGGAGAGTACACATTTCTCTGAGGTGATCCAAGACCAAGCATGGAAAAATGGCTTCAGTGTATGGCAGAATGAAGGAGAGGAGTCAACAGGGTGATAGGGGAGTCACAGTTGCCTTCTGTGTTCCTCTGGGCATCGGCAACCCTGATGCAGATGAGCCCTGAGAGGTTGAGGTATATGGCCCAGGCTCTGAGTGTGTAGGGCTGAGAAGAGTCGCACATGCATGATCAGGCAATGCAGTTCTCAGTGGTCTGGAGCAAGGCAACAGAGGGTATTGAACCAATGTATGCCTTGGCTCCTGTGATGGGTTGGGCAGTGGGTCAGGTGCTGAGGGATTGGTAAGGGTGGAGAATCTACCAGATCTAGTTGGACTTCAGTGTTGTCAGTTATGTTTGGACACAAAGAATGTTCAGTGCTGTATTGCTGTGAGGCCTGAAGGGGGCAGCATGTCACATTTCATGGAGCATTTGCAGCCATTTTTGTCTTTTGCTGAACCAGGTGTTTTTGGTGCTTTAGCCTTTTTTGTTTAGCCTTTCTAAGCTTAAACTTTTTTGTAGGGATTAGTTCAGTTGGGGCAGCACCAGAGGTCTCCAATGGAGGAGTGAGCGCTGTTAATCAGTGGACAGCTGAGGGGAAGCAAGCTTTTAAGTGGTTGAATCAATGCTTTCTGGTCTGCTTGGTAAAGGTTTTGCTGTGGGAGAGTTGATGACATGCACCTCCAAGAGGCAAAACAGGCATGGCAAGTGGCCGTCGGTGGTTGGCAATCTTCTGCTGCACTGTGCACAGCTGCAAAACAGGACCTTGAGAGTCATTCTGGCAAATGAGGCAAAAGGTAAAGAGAAGACTTGGGGAGAGGAAGATAAAATGGGGAAGGTTGTCTTTATGTAACTTACTAAAGAAACTAGTGTTGGCTCTAATGCCAAATCTTCATGTATTTTTTCCTTTTTTTTTTTGTAGAAGTCAAGTGAAGAAAAGGAGGAACTGGAAAAACTGGGTAAGAGAGCAGAGGAAGAACTTACCAATGTGTTCACAATGGTGGTCAAAGAACTGGGGCCTTGGTGGGAGCCCCTCTCTGCATGCCGGTGTGCCCAGGGGCTGGGTTCCTGCCAAGTACTAATTAATCAGCTTTGGAAACTTCCTAATGAACTCCATGTGTGTGATGCACAGGCACCACAAAGGACAACTGCCAAGATCTTACTTCTGTTATACAAATCCTTGGTATGACCATACTTAGAATATTGTGTCCAGTTCTGGGTCACCTTACTTGAATAGGGACAATACTGAATTGGAAAACATACAAAGAAGGGCAATGAAAATGATTAAGAGGCTGGAGCATTGTCTGTATAAGAGGCTGCAATAACTGGGACTGTTCAGCTTAGAGAAAAGGTGGGTAAGAGGAGACACAATAGGAGTATTTTAAATAATGCACAAAGTGAAGAAAATGGAGAGGGAATATTCTTCTCCCTTTCCCATAATGCTTGAACCCAGGGTCATTCCATGAAGCTGACTTGGGTTAAGTTTAAGACAGACAAGAGGAAGTACTTCTTCACACAATATATAGTTGAACTATGGAACCTGCTGCCATGCGAAGTAGTAATGGCTACCTATCTGGATGCTGGCTATCTCTACTTGGATTAGACAGATTTGTCATGGCACAGCTACTAGCTCTGCTGGCTATGTGCTACCACCTTCACCAGAGGTGGCATGCCTGCATACAGCAGTTGCTGAGGAGCTTGGGCAGGAGGAGGTCTTGCACCTATTCTGCTTGAGCAACCCCATGAGCAGCTGGTTTGTCACCATTTGTATGAAAAGCTAAACTAGATGGACCCTTGGTTTGATCCAGCATGGCTTTTATGTTTTTAAAGTATGCTATAGCAGTTCTCACATGAAAAATGCTGTGCAATTCTTTCTATCTAAGCCACAGCAGCCTGACCCTTTTCTACAATTATGCTCATTTATATGACTCTGTCTCCCTCCTGCCTGGACACAGCTCCACCTGAGAGCCACCCTCCCTCCTGTTACCATCTGCCATTGCTGAGGATGTTAAAGAAAAAATCAGTAGCCTTTTCATTATATTCATAGCCTGCAAAATTTTGGTAGTCAGAAACTAGTAATTGAATTTGCTTTCTTCTTTCCCCATTTCCCTCCCTATCCTTTTCTGTTGTGACTTTTAGACTGTAGGTCTGTGGTTAGGGACTACCTTCTTTCTTATTCTAACCTTTGGCTAAAAGCGGGTAAAGATACTGCAAATAAATGAGTAAATGTTTTTAAAAGGAAGGGGGAAAAGAAAGCTAGAATAAAATAAATTACCAACCTTTTTTGTAGAACAATGATAGAGAAGTAGATTTGTATGATTTTTGAGACTGATTGACCAATGTAGACTGTGTCTCTGGAAAGGAATATACTGAACTGGAAGAAACTTTTTTCTTGGGAGATTTTATGGGAGAGAGATACCTAGAAAAACAAAACAAAGTAGCTCAACAGAAAATACAAATAACCATCATTTTTAGATCAAGGCAGACTTCTACCCACAAATAGTTGTTTCAAAATTTCTTTAAAAATTCACCTTCCCAAATGAAAGGATTTCTGTTCATCAACTGCATTCCATTCTGAAAAAAATTATGGATAGTCAACAGTACTACATGCCCAGCTTGAAGTCAGTGAGCACCTACTCACTGACTGGAAGGACTTTCTTCAGCTGCAACATAGTGTGGATTTCATCTGGAGGGCTGTCACTACATGTTGCTGGCACAGCCTGGAGGCCATCGAAATGAGTGGTGTTGCTATGTGTTCAAGATATACTGCCACTACGGCAGAGTCTGTACACACCCCAAGAAAGAGGATACACTAAGAAAGCGGTGTTGCTATTGAAGAGGAAAAACCCACAATAGATGGAGGGAGTGGGAATTTACTCAATGGTTCTCTTTGATAAGAGAGTGCATATCTCATCCATTAAGATGGAAGATGGAGATGTTTCATGTCTGGTAGTGATGGGCAAGAGAATGCTGAACACAATCGTGTAAGCTCGTGCAAATATTACTGACAACACCCAGGTGCCAGGGTGATCGCTTCCCAGGTTGGTAGGAAGGGAAACAGCCAATCCTTAAAATCAACAAACATGTATAGAGAAGGAGGTAACGGCCAGCCCAGGATTCTAGTCAACACCTCTGTTCGTTTTCTGTCCATGCATTTCTGTTCCAGGCTGTAGTGGGATGGAACAACCTTTCACTTCTGGAACAGAGACAAAGTTTGGTGGGTCACTTTGTCCTTATGGGTCTGGGGGAAAACAGAAGAGGAACTGGGCCCAAACCACTTACATGGGTGTTGGAAGAAACCCATCTTCTTCACATTACTCTCCAACTTGTATATTGAGTCCATGAATAGTTGATCCTCCTGTTGAAGAGCTCATCTCTGCCGAAGATCAGGTCTTCAATACAGGAATAAGGCCCCTTATGAAAGACCAGACAAATGTAGCCAGATGTGCCTCCTTAATGTGACTGTACCAATTATGGTTTTTGCACCACACTCTGCCTTCTTGCTACCATTTCTGTATTGATCTGAGAGAGGTACACTGCTTCTCCCTGAAACACTCTTGCAAGGTCCTTCAGCTGCTCAGGTCACAAAGGGATCCAGCTTCTTCCAAAGGAAAAGTTTGTACCTTGCTATGTTAGCTTGATAGTTGGAGATGTTAAGCTCCAGAGCTATAGAAACATAAATGCTCCTCCCCAGAGTGTGCAAGTAGCATCCCTCATCATTGGAGGGTGTGGAATATTGCTGACATGACCTCCCTTGTGCTGATTCCATGACCACTGAGTTCAGTTTTGGGTGTTGAAAAGGAAGGACTCCACTGCTTGGCCTAAGAACTCTTCACTTTGTTTTAATCAAGGGGGTCCATTGGTGGTGGACACTCGCTGCTCTAGTGCTCTCACCTTTTCTTCCAACAGGGCTACTAGCTTGCACTTGTACAAAGACAGTTCTGAAAATGTGGAAAGAAGCATGAAATAGAGCATCCACATACAGCATGAACCAACTCCTCAGGAAGAAGGCACACATTTGAGCACACATTTGTACACTCCTCCGCCAACAAGGAGATGGGTATAGCATTTCTTTTCTAGTTCAGCCTGGGTATGAGGCAACATACCTGGGTATGAGGCATTGCTTTGGTACTAGCACAATTACCCCCTTATGTTAGGCAGACAGATAACACAGAGCAGAACAGGAATGTAGGGGAGCAAAGAGCTATGGGAAGGGTTGCTTAGTTGTAATGGGTGCTGCCACTATCTTTGGGTGCCTCAAGCCTTAATCAGGAACTTGAGGGTCCTCCTTAGCTCTTTGCTGCTGGTGCACCTGCCACTTCCAGTTCTGCCTTTCTTCCTTGATCTGTGGAGCTTCTCTCAAAGTTAACTTTGTACTTTCCGCAGGGTACTGTGAGGCAACCAGTTATTCAAAGTTGTGCTGCTGTGAAAAGATGGGTGGAGAGGAAAGAACATATGGAAAGGCTGCCAGGCTACTGAATCTGATAAAAGTAGCATGCTAAACTTGGTATTGCTGAGTGGCTGGCATTCGTGGTGGTGACAGCGCCAAGAAAGGCTACAACAGTGACCTATACTGGAAGGGCTGTGACAGGTTTATGATGCAGACATGTCAGGCTGCAGCCCCACTGCAATTTTTTAGATGGCCTTGATCTGCTAGTCTATAGCTTTTATGCAGGCTATCATGACATGCTCATACATGGCAGTGGAGGCTGCAATACCCTGCCTGATGTGCTCTTAAGAAGTGCACCCACTGCCAGCAATGTTCTTACTCACCCAGACCACAACTAGGTGGTTTGTAGCCTGCCTTTTGCTTATTCATCTGTCAGAACTGCCCATAGATGCATTCTCTAGCCAGTTTCATGGCTATGGAGAGATCCTTAGACAGGTCTACTCTCTCTGCTTTGTGCTTGCCCATACATGTGTGCATCCCCTAAGTGACCTGCCTGTGTTCCTGGTTCCTTTTCCCAGCTCAGTACCTACCTGCTACAATACCTTCTCCCTTGGCTGCACACCAAGTGGCCACTCTATTCCCAGTCTCAGTTCTAAGGCAGTAAGTGAGAAATATGGGATAAGGCCTCTTTCTAATCCCTGATTCATGTTCTCAGAGGGTTGGCTTGTGGTGGCATGGTTGTGGATGCCCCTCTTGTTCAGATCATTAACAACGTGCCAAGTTCATTGCTTCTCCTTTCTTGGGGGACAGCTATTTGGGTGGCAGACGTGATGCCCACTATCCTTCTTCAGTTCCAGTTCTGTGGGAAATGCAAACACTGCTCCCTAGAAGGCACCTGCACGGTCCTGGAAGTTCCCTTTCTGACCACATACAAAACATTTCTTGGCCATATTCCTCCGTCTCTCTACAACACCACATAGGTAGCACTGGTGGTACTGGAAGAATATGTTATGCAGAATCTGGTACCCTAAGTGGGGCAGGATAGTGGCTGGGAAGGGATGGATGGATATGAAGAAGAGATGGGTGGTCCTATAGTGCCAAAACAGAAGTTGATTTTGGCCATGGTGGTGGCCAAATGGGTAATGGAAGACACAGAGTGCAAAGAAGTGCTGCTGGATGTGCTTGCCCAGGTGGGATATAGCTCTATCCTTCTGGAGGTGGAAGAAGTAGAGACAGAGACTTCCTGGATGGTGACTGGATGCCATTCATAGGCCAAAAGCAGTCTTGGAGCCTGGAAGGGAAGAATCCTATTTTCTACAGTATAGCCAGGCATAATGTTCCTACAACTAAGTAGCTGTGCTAGTTAATAACGGAGAGGCATGTTGCTGCTATCTGAAATGTATAAGATTTCTTTGAGGGAGACTGTTGAGAAGGAGCCTAGGAGGCTCCCATGCTTTGGGAGAAGAAATATCTCCCCTTTTTTAATCATGCTGTGCACATGCCCCCTGTTTGATGAAGCTACTTTAAAGATGAAAGAAATGCTTTAGCCTGAAAATGAAGGGCAGAACAACTCAAAGAGAGAGAGAATTGTTCATTCATTTAGAAAGAATGAACAGAGAGAATGTGAGCTTGAGCAATGGAGGTCCCAATGATGATGTGACTGGGTATGCAGTTGAAAAGGAACAGAAGGAAGCCCACATCCTTTATCTGGACTTCCAGAAAGAGGTGGGCTGGGGCTCCCGCCCTCTTCGTGATGCTGAGGTCTGGAAGTTTCTCTCTAATCTAGGCCTTGTCTAATCTAAGCCTTGTACTCTGTGGCAAAGCCCATATGTGTGATGCACAGAGACCATGAAAAAGAACCAGACTGAGCAGATGGGAATGGAGCACACCTGTTCAGGTAGCAAGTGCTACTAGAAAACAACAACATATGGATATCTGGAGGACAGCAGAGATGCCTGATGAAAATGGGGGTAAAAGGGACTTCCAGTTGGTGTCGTGGCAAGATGGCTGTGAAGAGCAGGGGCTCCCGTTATCACGCTGGTAATTGTTCGACAGTGAGCCAGGGGAGGCTCATACAAGCCCTGGTCGGGGCAGGGATTAGACGTCCAAGCATTCTTCTGGTTAGTGTGGGGTGGCAGCTCCACATTTACTGGGAGAAATTCGGACTTTTCTCAATCGAACAACACAGGGGAGAGATCAGCTCCCTGCAAGCCATAGACGACCAGATATAGCATAGAATAATAGCTAGAAGTTCATCAGACCTGCTCGGTTTTTTTTTTCAATATTACCTGTGAAAGAACTGAAGCAGTTACTAATTGACATAAAGAAGAAAGAAAAGCCCCTTTGACGGAGGGAAGAATTCCCCCTCCCCCCACGGAATTTTAAACAGCAATTGATCTGGGGGAGAGGAACCGAGGCTTTTTTTGGAAAGTATGAGGCTGGAGAAAAAGACCTCTTTTCTCTAACCTCCCCAAGGGTGAAGAATCAGAAAAAATAACTATTTATTGTGGAATAAATGATAGAAGGACAAATCTTCTCTTATTTGCTGAACAACCATCTTTAACATGTCTCATTGTCCTCCCAGTCCTTCTTTAAAACAACTTTTGTGACATCATTTAAGACAAAATAGACCTTTGCTGCCATCCAGTGGCTCTTGGATTTATAGCAAGTTTCCTTCTTTTTTTTTTTTTTTTATTTTTCGTTTTCTCTTCTCTTTTTTTGTTGTTGCCTTGTAATTTTTGGCAAAAAACTATCATCATCATCATAAAAAAAAAAAAAAAACATTCTTCCTCCTCTTCGGTACCTACATCAGCTGCACAGAGTCCAACTCACCAGTCTAAAGCGGCAGATGCTGAAAAATACCAAAAAGAGCTCCAAATGACTCTTTTGGTGATACAAACATCCTTAACAGCTATGCAAGCATCCCAAGAGGCAAGCATCACAACAGGAAAGCATGTCAATTGAACAAAAAAGCTTCACAAATGAACAAAGAGAAAAGCAGGTTGCTTACCTGTAACTGATGTTCTTCAAGTGGCCATCTGTGCAGTCACACATATGGGTGCTGTGTCTGCACAATGCCTAGACGGGAAAGATTGAAAGCTAACGGTTTTGGTGGGAAAAACTCTGCTCCCTCTCCCCTCGGTAGTATATATAGAGTGGAGTGTCTGCCATTTTCGAAGGACCGTAGCGCTTTGAAAATCGCTAACAGCTCGAGGTAATTTATGTGGCTCAGCGATTCCTGGCAGTTCCACATGCCTTGGGATTGAAGCCCTGTGCATACTGCGCCCCATCCAACCAACGAAGCGTCAGTGTATAGAGTCCTCATCAGGAGAGGGGTAATGAACGGGGTCCCCACATTCAGATTGGGTGAGGATACCCACCAAGTCAATGTCTGTAAAACAGCATGGGGTACACAAAGAAGTTTGTTTGGTGAATTTCTTTGTGGACGAAAGTTCTTGTTGAACCAGAGTTGACGAAACTTCAATCTGACATGTGGAACAATGGCGACTGTGGCTGCCATGTGATCCAAAAGTCTTTGTATGGAAAGCGCTGTGACTATGCGGTCTCGTCAAATCTGAGAGATGCAGGCACAGAGGCTGTCCTGATGAGCTTGGGGGAGGAATGCCCTCGCCACCATAGAATTGAGATGAGCTCCGATGAAGTATATCACCTGTGTAGGAACAAGGGATGATTTTTCACTGTTAATGCAAAGTCCAAGGTTGTCCAATAGCGTACAAACAGCATGAACAGCTGACAGTAGGGTTTCACAGGTCTGTGACACTATAAGCCAGTCATCCAGGTAAGGGAAGATCTGGATGCCCTGAAGTCGAAGATGAGCACAGACGGGAGCCATACATTTCGTGAAGACCCTCGGAGCCATGGCCAAGCCAAATGGGTGGACATTAAACTTGTAAATGTCAGTTCCGACAGTGAAACGCAGAAGACGCCTATGACTTTGGTGAATCAAAATATGGAAATAGGCATCCTGTAAGTCAAGGGAGGTGAACCAATCCTCTCTCCTCAGCAGCGGAAGAATATTTTGGAGGGTAGTCATCCGAAATTTCTTTGGTTTGATAAACTTGTTGATATTCCAGAGGTCCAAAATCGGATGAAGACCACAGTCTCATTTCGGGATTGTAAAATATCTAGAGTAGAATCCGTGCAGTCCCTCAGAACTGGAAACCCGTCAAATTGCTCCCTTATGAAGCAGTTGTCGCACTTCGCTCACTAACTCCGGGGAGCGCGGTATAAATCGAATCGGGCTCGAAGGAGGAACGGTATTGAATTCTATTCTGTATCTGAGCTGGATAATTGACAGGACCGACCAATCAGATGTAATGGACTCCCAAATGGGGAGTCGGCCTTGCAGCCATTCCCCAAAAGGGAGGGGGAAGGGTATGGAGGTGGAGGAGAGGTTCGCACGTCCCATCAGTATTGACGTTTCTCGGTATTGAAACGTCGATGATTTTGTGGATAACGCTGATGCGGTTGTTGCCTTCTGTGTTGTGGCCTCTGTTGGTACAGTCGTTGCGGCAGCTGATAGCGGTAGGATGGGAGTGACCATGACCACTTACGTTTGTTCTGTCCGGGCAGTTCTATGCGTCTAGCCGTCATCCGGGATTCATGGATTGACTTTAACTTGTGATCGGTGCGGGAGTGAAAAAGCCCAGAGCCGTCAAAAGGCATTTCCTCTATTCGCCACTTCATTTCATCGGGGAAGTTGCAGTTTCGCAACCAGGCATGCCTTCTCAGTGAGACAGCTCCCACAAGCGCTCTCAAGCATATCCACATGGTGGCGTACTGTGGATAACTGTTGAATGGCAACTTGTATCCCCTCTTTAATGAAGGTTCTGGCAAGGTCCCTTTGTTGCCCAGGCAGGGGAATGATGATATTATTCAGCCTCTGCATAATAAAGAATTGATACCTAGCGAGGGTGGCTTCATAGTTGGACATCCAAAGCCCGAGTCCTGCAGCCGCATAGACACTGCGCGCCAGGGTATCAATCTTGCGCCCCTCCTTATCTCTGGGGGTGGTACGGCCTCTAGCTTCTCTGCCCTGAGATGATTCGTCCACCACAGAATTTGGCTTAGGGTAGTGAAGTAGAAAGGAGATGTCGCTCTCTCGGACCCGATTCATGGACTTGTGTCTTCTCACCGTAGGTTGAGTTTGAGAAGACAAGTCCCAGGGTTGTGTCATCCCCTGCCGCAGAGTTGTAATAAGCGGCAAGATGATTGCTGGTGATTGTTCTCCCCGGACAATATCGTAGAACTTGTCGGTGCTCGGATCTGGCTGATGTTGCGCAAGTCTAGACATAAGCTCCCCGAATGAAATGTGGGGTTCTTCAGGCGATGACAGACCTTGCAATGTAATCATGCCGTCTGGGGAGGTAGAGTTGGCATCTGAGTCTGAGTCGGGTCCGGGATGGTATGGTTCCAATGAGGAGGTCCCTGGAGAAGTGAGATGCTTGGGTTCTACATGCCAGGAAGTAGACGGCAGATCCTCATGAACAGAAGGCAAAGAGCGATCCTGCGGGTGAGGACGAAATCCAAAAGAATGGTAGTCCTCCCAACCCCTTGGGTAGTCATAGTAGGGTCGGAACGATCCTCCTTCCTGCCTCTCATTCATTCGAGTCCAAGATGGTGGTGATGGAGATCGGTCTGTAGCTCTCGCCGTAGGCATAGGAGTCGGGAACCAGGCCCTCGGAGGAGAATCCTGAATCTTCCCATCGGATATCGACTCACGATGCTGCTCTTCGGGCAATGGAATAGGCATGCCCTGTTGAGGAGCAGATTGCATCAGTGACCCCAGAGGAGTCACCTGCATCGCCACCTGAAGCATCGGTACCAATGGTATTGGTACCAAAGCTGCCGTCAGGATTGATGGGGCTGTTGAACCCGAATCCCGAAGCCTCTTCTTATGAGGTGGTTTTGCCGCCTTATCTTTCTTCGCCTTTTTGTGAGCCTAAGATTGATCCGATCCCCCGTGCTTCCTCTTTTCCCGTTGTTTACGAGGGGGGGAAGAGGTAACTGAGCCCCTGGGGGGGAATTTCCACTGTTGGATGGTTGTGGCTGTGGCATAGGCGGAGTGGGCAAAGGGCGTTGCCCGGACATGCCCGCAGCAGAGGCTGGGCATTGAACTGGCTCAGACGAGGCTGAGGCCTTGCGCTTAGCAGATGGAGCATGCGCTGGCCCAGGTTTTCCTGCAGGCTGATCGGATTGCATCAGCGCTTGATCCCAAAGGAGTTTGCGCAGCCGGTTCTCCCTATTCTTTCACGCTTGCTTAGTGAAAGCAAGGCAATGACGGCATTTATCAGTCCTGTGCCCCTCGCTGAGGTAAAGGAGGCGCGAGTCGTGGGTCCGTCGGAGACATTTTGGACCCACATTCTGCACATTTGCGGTAGGCCGCTCGCTGCGCCATTGCAGAAAAGGAAGAAATAGAATATAGAAAAGAGAGAAAAGTTAAGAAGAAGTAAAGAGAAAAAGAAGATATAAACTGGAACGAGGGGAAAAATAACTTGGAATAAGAGTAGTAAGATAAATGGTAAGTAATGAACAATACTGAGTCAAACGAGAGATGAACAGGCACGAGGCACAGCGAACAGCGGTCGCAAAAGACTGGAGAAAATGGTGAACACTCTGCTCTATATGTACTACCAAGGGGAGGGGGAGTGGAGTTTTTCCCGCCAAAACCTTTAGCTTTCAATCTTTCCGGCCTAGGCACTGTGCAGGCTCAGCACCCATATGTGTGATGCACAGAGGCCACAACGAAGAACGTCTTGACAAACTGAATAACTCTATTAAGGAGGTATTGACCCAATTGGCGGATGTTCGACTTAAAACTGAACAGAATACACAAAGAATACAACAAGCATATGAAAAACTTGAAACGGTAGATAAAGAAACACAATTAATAAAGCAAACAAACAAGTCACTATGGGATTTGCTTGCCATATTAGATATGGAGAAGGCATCTAACTATTTGAGATTTCAAAATATACGTGAAGGAAAGAATGAGGACCTACGAGATTTAATGATTAACATGCTAGCAGAGTCATTAGAGATAGAAAATGAAGAGATGAGTGCAGGGATTGACCTTGTTTACAGAGTTAATTCAGCTTATGCCAGGAAAAACAAACTTCTGAGGGAAGTCCATGTCAAATTTGCTCAAAGGTCTATAAGAGACAATGTCTTGAGGGCCATACATGATAAACTTTTAAAGGTGGATGGTCGCCATGAGGTGACTGTTCTGAAACAAATGCCATGGAGGATTAGAGAAGGACAAAAGAAATACTTATTCCTTACTACAAAGCTGACTAAAAAAAAGATTATGTTTAGGTGGCTAACGACAGAAGGAATATTTTTCACCTGGAATGCTACAAGATACAAACTGGACTCGATCTTTAAGGCACAAGAGTTTTATGAAAAATTTAGATGTATGGTTGAAGAGGAAGAACTGGGTACCTCAAAAGAAGGAGGGAAAGGTGCCGAACCAATGGAACTAACAACGCATCACTCTGAGAAAGGAGAAATAGTGAATATTGACTCACAACAAGAAATACAGACACAGGACTCAAAGGAAAAGAAAAAAGGTAGAAGTGTAAAGGCGAAGAATACATAGGTAAATATATACTTTTTAACATGGCCTTTAAAAGGGAAGGAAAAATTGAATTGTTCTCTTTAAATGTAATGGATTAAATGGAGAGGAGAAGGATTCTCTCTCAACTTCAAAAATGAAAATTAGATATTATTTGCCTACAAGAAACACATATTAAGAAACAACATGCTAAACTTTTGGAATGTTCAAAGCTTGGAAAGTTATTTATATCTTCTGCTTCTCAAAAGAAGCGAGGACTAGCGTTATACATTAAGAAAAAACTAGATCCGAAATATATACCGGCTGATGAGGACGGTAGGATTCTGATGGTTGAAATTACAATGAAACTTAAAAAGGTGCTTTTAGTGGTGATATATGCCCCAAACGACCATCAGGAAATGTTTTACCAAAGATTACATGTTTTACTCTTACAAGTGGGATGCCAGACTGTGTGTGTAATGGGAGATTTCAGTGCAATTGTGGATAACAAAATGGACAAAAGAGTGAGATTAAAGGAAAAAAGGGCAGGAGGATACGCCCAAAGAATTGTTCTAATATGATTGAAGAACTCAGATTGCTAGATGCTTGGAGGCATAAAAATCTGCTAAATATTCCTTTTACTCAAATAGACATAGGTCGTGGTCTAGAATTGATATTGTTCAGATAACCCCAGACGTAGTACCAGATTTGGTAGAAGCTGAAATAGAGGCAAATGTCTGGGCAGATCACAACCCTGTAGCTATATCACTGAAAGGAACAGTAATGTCACCCAGATGGCGCTTAAATAAAGCTTTATTAAAGGATAAAAAATTCATGGAAGAGATAAATAAGGAAATGCAAGTATTCTTTCAAATAAATAAAACTGAAGAAACCTTTTTACAAAATGTCTGGGATACAGCAAAAGCCTATGTCTTAAGAAAATAGCGAAAGATTTTTTTAGCAAAGCTGTATCAGAATGATGAGATTTCAATTGAGAAAGTAAAAGAATACATCCGAAAGAGAGATTTACCAAAACTACTGGAAAAATATCAAAAAGTATACGAGAGGTCGTTGAGGCCCCATCGGTGAGGGTGTTCAAAGACAGGCTGGACATGCACATGGTGGGCATGTCGTGAGTGGAGCCGGCTGGTGCTGGAGGTCAGACTAGATGGCCCAGGAGGCCCCTTCAGACTCGCTCTGTTTCTATGTTTCTAAGTATTGAATCAAGAAGTAACAACCATGGAAGTAATAGAGACAATTAAGCGGCAAAAGAACGATAAAACGCCTGGCCCGGATGGGCTGCCAGCAGAGTTTTATAAATCATTTGAAGGAATCTTTGCTACGCTTCTTAAAGATATATGTAATGCAGCACTGTTAACTGCCAAAATACAAAATACTTGGAGAGAGGCAAATATCACATTAATACTGAAAGAAGACACGCACTTGACGCAGATTCAAAATTATAGACCTATATCACTATTAACTCCTTCATGGATCACTGCCTTGTCGTGGCGAAGGGGCTTGCGTGGCTCAATGAAGCTATGAGCTATGCCGTGCAGGGTCACCCAAGATGGACAGGTCATAGCAGAGAGCTCTGACCAAACGTGATCCACTGGAGAAGGAAATGGCAACCCACTCCAGTATCTTTGCCATAAAAACTCCATGGACAATACCAAAAGGAAAAAAGATATGACACCGGAAGATGAGCCCCTAAGGTCGGAAGGTGTTCAATATGCTACTGGGGAAGAGCGGAGGGCTACTACTAGTAGCGCCAGAAAGAATGAAGCGACTGGGTCAAAGCCGAAAGGACACTCAGTTGCTGATGTATCTGGAGGTGAAAAAAAAGTCCGATGCTGCAAAGATCCATACTCCATAGGAACCTGGAATGTCAGATCCATGAATCAAGGCAAGCTGGATGTGGTCAAACAAGAGATGTCAGGACTGAACATCGACATCTTAGGAATCAGTGAACTAAAATGGACGGGCATGGGTGAATTTTGTTCAGATGACTATCAGGTATACTACTGCGGGCAAGAATCCCTCAGAAGAAATGGAGTAGCCTTCATAGTCAATAAAAGAATACGAAAAGCAGTACTGGGATACAATCTCCAAAATGACAGAATGATCTCAGTTCGAATCCAAGGCAAACCATTCAGCATCACAATAGTCCAAATCTATGCCCCAACCACTGGTGCTGAAGAGGCTGAAGTTGACCAGTTCTATGAAGGCCTACAACACCTTCTAGAATTAACTCCAAAAAATGATGTCCTTGTCATCATGGGGGATTGGAATGCTAAAGTAGGAAGCCAAAAGATAACCGGAATAACAGGCAAGTTTGGCCTTGGAGTACAAAATGAAGCAGGACACAGGCTGGTAGAATTTTGTCAAGAGAATACAATGGTCATAGCAAACACTCTTTTCCAACAACCCAAGAGACAACTCTACACATGGACATCAACAGACGGTCAACACAGAAATCAGAGTGACTATGTGCTCTGCAGCCAAAGATGGAGAAGATCTATACAGTCAGTAAAAACTAGACCAGCAGCTGACTGTGGGTCAGATCATGAGCTTTTGGTGGCAAAATTTAGGCTTAAGTTGAAGAAAGTAGGGAAAAGCACTAGGCCACTCAGGTATGACATAAATCATATCCCTGATGAATATACAGTAGAGGTGACAAATAGATTTAAGGAATTAGATCTGATAGACAGAGTGCCTGAAGAACTATGGATGGAGGTTCGCAACACTGTACAAGAGGCAGCAACTAAAACCATCCCAAAGAAAAAGAAATGCAAGAAAGCAAAATGGCTCTCTGAGGAAGCTTTACAAATAGCTGAGGAAAGAAGGGAAGCAAAAGGCAAGGGAGAAAGAGAAAGATACAAACAATTGAATGCAGAATTCCAGAGAACAGCTAGAAGAGATAAGAATGCCTTCTTCAAAGAACAGTGCAAAGAAATAGAAGAAAACAATAGAATAGGGAGGACCAGAGATCTCTTCAAGAAAATTAGAGATATGAAGGGAACATTTCATGCAAAGATGGGCATGATAAAGGACCAAAATGGCAGGGACCTAACAGAGGCAGAAGAGATTAAGAAGAGGTGGCAAGATTACACAGAAGAACTATACAAGAAAGAGCTTAACATCCCTGATAAGCACAAGGGGGTGGTCACTGACCTCGAGCCAGACGTCCTGGAATGTGAAGTCAAATGGGCCTTAGGAAGTCTGAGCAACAACAAAGCTAGTGGAGGTGACAGTATTCCAGCTGAGTTATTCAAAATCCTGAAAGACGATGCAGTTAAAGTGCTACACTCAATATGCCAGCAAATTTGGAAAACTCAACAGTGGCCACAGGATTGGAAAAGGTCAGTTTACATTCCGATCCCCAAGAAGGGCAATGCCAAAGAATGTTCAAACTACCACACCATTGCACTCATTTCACATGCTAGCAAAGTGATGCTCAAAATCCTACAAGCTAGGCTCCAGCAGTATGTGGACTGAGAACTACCAGAAGTACAGGCAGGATTTCGAAGAGGGAGAGGAACTAGAGATCAAATTGCCAACATACGCTGGATCATGGAGAAAGCTAGGGAGTTCCAGAAAAACATCTACTTCTGCTTCATTGACTATGCTAAAGCCTTTGATTGTGTGGATCACAACAAACTGTGGCAAGTTCTTAAAAAGATGGGAGTACCAGACCATCTTATTTGTCTCTTGAGAAACCTATATGAAGGTCAAGAAGCAACAGTGAGAACTGGACACGGAACCACTGATTGGTTCAAAATTGAGAAAGGAGTTTGGCAAGGCTGTATACTGTCACCCTGCCTATTTAACTTATATGCAGAGCACATCATGAGAAAGGCAGGGCTAGATGAATCGCCAGTTGGAATCAAGATTGCTGGGAAAAATATCAACAACCTCAGATATGCAGATGATACCACTCTCATGGCAGAAAGTGAAGAGGAACTAAAGAGCCTCTTGATGCGGGTGAAGGAGGAGAGTGCAAAAGTTGGCTTGAAACTCAACATTAAGAAAACTAAGATCATGGCATCCGGTCCTCTCACTTCCTGGTAAATCGATGGGGAAGAAATGGAGGTAGTGACAGATTTTATTTTCCTGGGCTCCAAGATCACCGCAGACGGGGACTGCAGCCAAGAAATTAAAAGACGCTTGCTCCTGGGGAGGAAAGCTATGGCAAATCTAGATAACATACTAAAAACCAGAGACGTCACCCTGCCAACAAAAGTGCGTATAGTCAAGGCTATTGTTTTCCCAGTTGCAATGTATGGCTGTGAAAGCTGGACCATAAGGAAGGCCGAGCGCAAAAGGATTGAGGCCTTTGAGTTGTGGTGCTGGAGAAGACTCCTGAGAGTCCCCTGGACTGCAAGGCGATGAAACCGGTCAGTCCTAGAGGAGATCAACCCTGACTGCTCTTTAGAAGGCCAGATAATGAAGATGAAACTCAAATACTTTGGCCACCTAATGAGAAGGAAGGACTCCCTGGAGAAGAGTCTAATGCTGGGAACAATAGATGGCAAAAGAAGAAGGGGACAGCAGAGGATGAGGTGGCTGGATGGAGTCACTGAGGCAGTTGGTGTGAGCTTGAGTGGACTCCGGGGGATGGTGGAGGACAGGAGGGCCTGGAGGAATGTTGTCCATGGGGTCGCGATGGGTCGGACACAACTTTGCGACTAACAACAACAACAACAACAGTCACTATTAAACGTGGATTACAAAATTTTTGCCTCCATAATGTCAGAAAGATTGAAGAAGTATCTAACAGACTTTATTCACTCAGATCAAAATGGTTTGTAACCTAAAAGACAAATGAGGAATAACTTGAGATCTTGGACATCTTGGAGTACTATGAGATACATACGGAAAAACCAATGGCACTATTATTCATGGACGCACAGAAGGATTTTGACAATGTTAACTGGCAATTTATGAAGCAACAGCTAGCTCAAACAGAGTTCGGTGAAAATTTTATTAATGTGAGATCAAGCAGCTATCAAAAGCAGTCGGCTAGGATTATAATTAATGGAGAATTTACAAAGACTATAAAGATACAAAAGGGTACAAGACAAGGATGCCCATTATCACCTCTGTTGTTTACTGATTTTAGAAGTGTTGAACAGAAATATTAGGGATGATGCAGACATTAAAGGTACTAGAATTAGAGATGAAAGCTGTACATTGCAAGCATTTGCAGGTGACCTAGTTTTCATAACGGAGGAACCCTTAGTAACACTGCTGGTACTCCTACAAAGGATTGAAGAATATGGTGAGGTTACTGGGATGAAAATAATAGGGAAAAGACGAAACTGCTAGTAAAAAACTTTACACAAGACCAGAGAAAAACCCTGCAGGAACAAGTAGATCTGCAGATTGCTAAAAAGTTAAGTATCTGGGAATTTATCTTACACCTAAGTGTACTACTCTGAAAGAAGACAATTATGATAAATTATTGAAGGTTATTAAGAGTGATCTGGAAAAATGGACTAATTTGCAATTATCTTTGCTGGGAAGAATAGCACTAGCTAAAATGAATATACTACCAAAGCTTTTGTTTCTATTCCAAATGATTCCCATAAAAATTGACAGAAATTTTTTTGATGATTTAAACTTTCAAATTTCATGATTTATATGGAGAAAGAAGAAACCAAGGATTAAATTAAAAATACTTCAGGAGGCTAAAGAGAATGGGGGTTTTGGTCTCCCTGATTGGATGTTGTATTATCAAGCTTCTGTTTTAGCATGGCTAAAAGAATGGATAACTTTAAGAAATAAGAGAATTTTGTATCTTGGAGGGCATGATTTGCAAATGGGCTGGCACGCTTATATGTGGTATGAGAAGGCTAAGTCACATGGCTCTTTTTTAAGTCACTATATTAGAAAATCATTAATGTCAGTGTGGGAAAAGTTAAAGATAAAATTGTGTAATAAATTCCCAAGATGGCTTTCACTTATGGAAGCTTTTGTGTATCCAAATGCATGGAATTTTGAAGGGATTATAAGATATGATGACATTTTGGATAAGGATGGAGAATTGAAACTGAATCAAGAAACACAAGAACAGGGATCTAATATCTCTTGGTGGCACAAGGTGCAGATACAATCGAGATATGCTAAAGATTATAAAGCGTGGGGTTTTTATAAGGACTTAATAGCTTTTGATAAGTGATGTTTAAATCAGATGAGAAAATGATTAAAAGATTATGATTTTTTTACTTGATAGGAGAATGGAAGATGAACAGGTTAAGGAAACCATGATAACATGGGCACAAAATTTTGGCTATAATATTGAATTAGAAAAGTGGCAAAAGCTATGGGAGAGAAATATTAAGGTAACATTAGCAACCTTGTATAAATAAAACTTGTATAAAATGTTTTATAGATGGTTTCTGTGGCCAAATAGATTAGCTAAGATGTTTCCAAATATAGCAAATGGATGTTGGAAATGTAAACATAAATTGGATACCTTTTATCATATGTGGTGGACATATAAAGCGAAAAAGTATTGCAAATAAAAAGTAAAAACAAATAAAATACACAAATGGCTTGAGGAAATGTTACAAAAACCTTTAACATTTAAACCTGAAGTGTTCTTATTAGGCATTGTACCTGATGATCTTAGTAAACAAGCAATGTACTTGACTTTACATGTAATCACTGCAGCGAGGATTGCATTTGCTCAACACTGGAAAAGTGAAGAACTACCCACTGACGAACTGATTCTAAAAAAGATCCTGGACTGTGCAGAAATGGATGGAAGAGACTGACTTCTATCAAACTTGGGACTCTTTTTATTATTGGCTAGAGAAATGGGACTTTGCATAGACTTAAATATGTTTTTAAGTTACCATAAATGGAAAGAGCAGGTTGCTTACCTGTAACTGATGTTCTTCGAGTGGCCATCTGTGCATTCACACATACGGGGTGCTGCGCCTGCGCAGTGCCTAGGCCGGAAGATTAGAAAGCTAATGGTTTGGCGGGAAAACGCTCCGCTCCGCTCCCCTCCCTCTACAGTATAAATAGAGCGGAGCATCAGCCATTTTACTCAGTCTTAAAGACTGACGTTTGCCCCCCCAGCGCTCACAAATAGCATTAAAGCAAACAAAGTCGGTACTGTAGGAAGAACACGGAACCAACAGCAGAACAAGCCACTCACCGACACCATGCGGGGCCGGCGGGTGGGTTGTGTGAATGCACAGATGGCCACTCAAAGAACATCAGTTACAGGTAAGCAACCTGCTCTTCTTCGTCGTGGCCTCTGTGCATCACACATATGGGTGATTAGCAAGCTTACCAGACTTGGAGGAGGGAAGGTGTCGTCAGTGAAGAATGGCAGAGAGCACAGCTCTACCAAAGGAACAATCTCGTCTGGCGCGTACATAAAGATGATAATGCTTGGCGAAAGTACATGGAGCAGCCCATGTCGCAGCCTTGCAAATGTCCTGAAGTAGAACCCATGCTGCAAAGGCTGATGAAGCCGCTACTGCTTGCGTAGAATGTCCCCTCGGAAGTGAGGGCAAGTCCATCTTTGCCAACTGATATGCTAAGACTATGGTCTGCACGATCCATTTAGACAGTCGCTGAGATGAGATTGGGGAGCCCTTGTCACGATCAGCATACTTAACAAAAAGTCTATTAGAAGTCCGAAACGCTTCCGTGCATGACCTGTAAAAGGCTAGACAACACCTAACATCCAGCATATGGAGAGAGCGCTCAATCAGGTTTGACGGAGATGGAAAAAACACAGGGAGGACGATGTCTTGGTTCAAATGATTGACAGCTGATGCCCTCCTCCGGGAACCCTCTGTGAGAGAAATAAGGAGGGTGAGTACCCGGAGGAGGGCTTTCTCTGCAGTGGCACCCCACCTATGGAATGCGCTCCTCAAAGAGGCTCGCCTGGCGCCGTCAGTATTTGCTTTTCGGCGCCAGGCGAAGACCTTTTTATTTAAGAAATATTTTAATTGTTAGTTATTAATGTTACATTGTATTATTATTATATTTATGTATTTCTATTTTTATATTAGATTCTGAGATGGGCCAGTTTTAAATAGTGTATTGGTTTTAAATTGTATTTTCTTATTGTTGTTAGCCGCCCCGAGGCTTGTTTGCAAGGGGGCGGCATATAAATATGTTACATAAAATAAATAAAGAAAAGAAAAGAAAAGAAAAGAAAAGAAAAGAAAAGAAAAGAAAAGAAAAGAAACGGTGCAGCCACCTTAGGAAGAAATTCGGAATCCATTCGAAGAACAACCTTTTCTTTGTGAAAGTTCAGGAACAGTGGGTCTATGCGCAGAGCACATAGTTCACTGGCTCTCCTGGCCAAAGTAACTGCAACAAGGAAGGCAGTTTTCCATGAAAGCAGACATAAATCCACCATTGCCAAAGGTTCAAATGGAGACTTTGTAAGGGTCTGAAGTACAACAGAGAGACTCCACGTTGGTATTACAGGTCGAACCGATGGATGCATATTTTGTAGTACTTTAAGGAAACGGCGAATCAGGGGTTGAGAGAAAATAGACAACCCATGGATGCTGCCACGAAAATGCGAAATAGCAGCCATATAGACTTTTATAGAAGAAGGCTTGAGTCCTGAGCAATGAAGCTCTAATAAAAATTGCAAAATATTCTCGATCGAAGCCGACTGCAGAGAGAAGGAACGAGCATCAGCAAAAGACGAGAATCTCTTCCACTTCGTTGAGTACGATTTGCACATGGAAGGTCATAGTGCAGATTCGAGAATCACCTGAATCTGTGGGGACAAAACTGTTGGTCCCGAGGCAGCCCTTCACGGTTCCAATGGAGGAGCCGGGTGCATATGTCATTGAGGCAAAGGTTCACTCGATTGGGATGGCAGTGGACCCGACAGAATGTTCAGACCTGTCAGAAGTACCACGCCGTCAGCTTCAACGAAAGCAGGTCCGAGTGTCAAACCGTCCTGTTGTGCTGTGTCAATAGATGAGGAAGAAGCGGAAGTCGTCAAAAAATTCTGCTGGACCAAGTGAGGATAGTGGTGAACCAGGGTTGCCTTGGCCACCATGGGGTTATTAACATTCCTGTGGCATTGTCTAGAATCTTCGACACTACCCTCATGAGGAGTGGGATTGGAGGGAATGCGTAGATAAATAGGTTGCTCCAACTGCGCATCAGGGCATCTCCATCTGAGTCCAGTCCGAGTCCTGCTCTGGAGCAGAACCGTTCGCACACCCTGTCGGACCGGGTCACGAACAAGTCTATATCCAATTATCCCCTTAACCGAAACAGTTGGTCGCAAATCACTCGGTCCAACTCCCATTTGTGGGTCATTGACATCTGTTGGCTCAGTGCGTTGGCTTCTGCATTGTTGGTCCCCACAAGGTGAACCACCAATAACGTAATGCCCCGAGGAATGCACCAAGTCCAGATTTGCATTGACAAATGGGTCAGTCGAGGTGATTTTGTCCTGTCTTGTTTGTTGATGTAGAAAACAGCAGCTATGCTGTCAGATGCAATCTGTACAACCTTTTGTTGGAGGATGGTTTCGAAAGACTTGAGGGCGTTGAAAATCGTGAGAAGCTTGACGAAATTGATATGCCTCATCGCTTCCCGTCGGGTCCATGCCCCTTGAACCCGAAGTCCTGTACATGCCACACCCTATCCGATGAGAGACGCATCGGTATACATTGTCACTGTTGGTTGGGGTGGGCGGAACAGAACACCTATAGATAGGTTGCGCGAAATAGTCCACCATGCCAGAGTGTGAAGGATCGACGATGGAAGTCGAAGAAACTTGGTCTGTGGATCCCGATGCGGATGGAATGAGCTGTTGAAAAACAATTGGAGCGGACGAAGTCTGAGCCTTGCATGCGGTACAGTGGCCACTGAGGCTTCCATGTGTCCCAACAGTCTTTACATAGAGATGGCTTGAACTGTTCTTTGTCGTCAAATCCGATGGATATGTGAACACAGGTTGTCCCTGCGGGATGAAGGAAGGAAAGCTCTTTGTAGGGTGGAATTGATGCGAGCCCTGATGAAGTCGATGACCTGTGTGGGAATAAGTGACGATTTCTTCCTGTTACTACATAGTCCAAGGTCATCAAGCAAAGCAGAAGTCACCCGGCAGCCGCTAGTAGGGTGTCCTTGGATTGTGAAACAATCAGCCAATCATCTAAATAGGGGTAGACCTGGATACCCTGGAGCTGTAGGTGGGCACACACTGGGGCCATACGCTTTGTAAAAACCCTCGATGCCGTAGCCAGTCCGAATGGTAGAACATTGAATTCAAAAATATCGGATCTGACAGCAAAGCGTAGGAAGCATCAATGGGAAGGATGAATAGAAATATGAAAATATGCATCCTTCAAGCCCAATGAGGTGAACCAATCCCCTCTCCTCAGCAACGGAAGGATATTTTGTAAAGTGGTCAAACGGAACTTTCTTGGTTTGATATATCTATTGACTACTCTTAAGTCCAGAATAGGCCGAAGACCACCGTCCCATTTGGGGACAGTAAAATACCTAGAATAGAATCTGTGCAGCCCATCAGTGCGAGAGAGTTGGCGAATTGCTCTCTTATGAAGAAGATGAAGAACTTCATCGCACAGAACTGGAGATGATGGTGTGAATCGGATAGAGCTCGACGGAGGAACGAAGTCGAATTCTATTCTATATCCGAGCTGAATAATGGATAACACCCACCTATCAAATGTAATGGCCTCCCAAATGGGAAGTCGGTTGTAGAGCTGACTCCCAAAAGGGAGAGGAGAAGGTGGGAGATGGAGAGATGAATTGGTTTGCCAGGATCATCAACGGGGACATTTTTCGGTGTCAAACCGCCTATGGCCCTGGGAAAAGTGCTGTTGAGGCTGCTGCCTTCTATGCTGTTGGCGCTGGTGGAACTGTTGGTGAGGCTGATACTGCTGGCATCTGTAGGGTCGGGACCATGGCCACTTATGTTTTGTCTGTGTCAGTTCCATTCGACGCACCGTCATGTGGGACTCGTGGATGGCTTTTAGTTTTCGGTCGGTCTTCGCGTGGAAGAGGCCGGAACCATCAAATGGCATCTCCTCTATCCTCCTCTTCATTTCCTCAGGGAAATTGCAGTTTCTGAGCCACGCGTGCTGTCGGAGGGAGATAGCATTGACCATGGCCCGAGAATCAGTGTCTACGTGATGTCTCATGGTAGACAACTGTTGAACGGCCACCTGCTTTGCTTCATTCAGGAAGACTCTAGCTAGGTCTGCTTGCTGGTCCGGGAGGGAGGCGACGTTTTCCAGTTTCTGCATGATAAAGTACTGGAAACGTCCCAGTGTAGCCTCATAATTTGAAATATGCAGCCCAAGTCCTGCAGCAGCGTAGACTCAGTGTGCAATCATGTCCACTTTCCTCCCTTCTTTATCTCGGGGTGTTGTATGTCCCCTAGCCTCCCTGGCCTGGGATGACTTGATGAAAACCGAATTGGGTTTCGGGTGGCATAGCAGGAAAGGGATGTCATCTTCTCAGATCCGGTACACACACTCGTACCAGCGAGACGTTGCCTGCGGTTGAGCCGGTTGGTCCCAGGGCTGAACCATTGCCTGGCGCAGCGTGGTAATGAATGGTAAGGCCATGGTAAGAGACTGTTCCCCTCGGACAATATCGTAAAAACAATCTGTGCTGGGGCTGGGGCGATAATATGCTTCTATCTCCAGTGACCGGACTAGGCAAGAGACCAGTTCCGAGAAGGAAACATGGGACGGTCCTGGGACATAATGGCCACGTCCAGAGATGTGGCATCCACTTCTGACTCATCCGAGTCCTGATAGCGATAACACCCACTAGACAAGGAACTTTCAGGGGATGGTGGTGCTCTGTGCTCCATGCGTCCCGAAGTGGACGGTGCCTCTCTTGGAACCGACGGCGAGTGACAATCTGGAGGGAAATACGCATAAGGATGGAGTGCACTCCAAGCAGGGTATCTGCCATAGCCATGCATGGGCCAATCCTTCGCATGGCGGTCCGATGAGCGGCTCCTACGCCTAGGGGGAAGAGTCCATCCACCCAGATGGTTCGGCGATAGGCATCGGCGGCAGGAGCATTGCCTCGGCGGGGAATCTCTGATTTCTCCATCAGAGATGGACTCCCTAAGCTGTGGCTCCTGTGGAGGACACACGCTCTCAGGCCGAAGAACAGGCCTGGGGGATCCCGGCGGCATCACCTGCATCGCAGACTGCAGGGCTGGTCCCGAGGGAGTCGGTACCATGGTGGCAGTCGGTACTGAGAACCCCGACGAACCCGAGCCTCGGTGTTTGGGGCAATCGGATTTCTTGCCCTTGTGAGCCGCCTTAGCCATCTTCTCCTTCCTCGGCTTCTTATGGCCAGAGGTCTTTTCTGGCTCTGAATGCTTGTGCTTCTCCTTTTGTTTGGCTGGAGGAGAAGGTAGCTGTTGTGCTTCCATCTGAGTAGCACCTTCATCCGAAGGGAGTTGTGGTTGTGCGGCCGACGCCGAGGCGGAGCGCTTAGAGGGCGCGGCCAAGGTAGAGGCGGAGTAGCCAAGGAGGGGGCAGGCCTTGAGACCAACTGGTCCGAAGCAATTTACGGAGATGATTCTCCCTATTCTTCCTGGCCTGTTTGGTAAAGGCCAGGCAATGACCGCACTTATCGGTCCTATGCCCCTCGCCAAGGCAAAGGAGGCATAAGTCGTGTGGGTTAGCAGGAGACATTTTAGAGCCGCGCTCACTGCATTTGCAGAATGCTGCCCACTGTGCCATCACAAAAAGGAAAGAAGAGATGAAAGTACAGAGGGTAAGATTAATATTTTTGCTTTTTTTTTTTTTAAGAAAAGAATAAACAGAAAAAACTACAACAAGGAGAGAGAAAGAACTGGGATACATAATGAGGAATAAGGTAAGTAGAATAAGGTAACTGTAAAGGAGCACATGGCGAAAGTCTAAGCGAAAGATGAGCAGGCACGAGGCACAGTGAACGGCGGTCGCAGAGACTGAGTAAAATGGCGGACGTTCCGCTCTATTTATACTATAGGGGGAGGGGAAGGGAGCGTTTTCCCGCCAAACCGTTAGCTTTCTAATCTTTCGGCCTAGGCACTGCGCAGGCGCAGCACCCCATATGTGTGATGCACAGAGGCCACGACGAAGAAAAGAAGGATGTGAGGGCTGACCCAGCAGGCCCGACGTTTTTGATGACTGATGTTGTTTCCTGCCAGACAAACCTTGTGGAATTCTATGACAAGGTTTCAAGATGGCTAGATGGAGGGGATGCAGTGGATGTGGTATACCTGGATTTCAGCAAGGCCTTTGATAAAGTGCCCCATGATATCCTGGTGGAGAAACTGAGGAGTTTTGGGATACACCAAAGCACTGTCCGGTGGATTAGGGCATGGGTGACTGACCGAAAGCAGAAGGTAACCATTAGCGGGGAATCGTCGGGATGGCAGCCAGTGACAAGCGGGGTCCCCCAGGGCTCTGTCCTGGGGCCGATCCTGTTTAATCTTTTCATTAATGACATGGAAGAAGGGGTGAACAGTCTGCTGATCAAATTCGCAGACGACACTAAAACTGAAGCAGTGGTCACAACTCAGGAGCAGGTACTCCAGATCCAAAAGGATCTGGACAGACTATGGAAGTGGGCAGGAGACAACAGGATGGCGTTCAATGTGGAGAAGTGCAAGGTCTTGCACTTGGGGCATAGGAATAGCTGTCATAAGTACAGGTTAGGTGACAAGTGGCTGGAGAACAGCACTTGTGAAAGGGACCTCGGGGTACTGGTTGACCGCAGGCTAAACATGAGTCAGCAGTGTGATGCGGTGGTCAAGAGGGTGAAGAAGAGGAAGGCAGGACACGCTCCAATGGAGCAAAGCTCAGGGAGCCAAGGTTCCATTTAGATGCCAGGAAGCACTTCCTGACAGTCAGGACCCCGAGGGCATGGAATGGGCTTCCACGAGAGGTTGTTGAGGCCCCATCGGTGAGGGTGTTCAAAGACAGGCTGGACATGCACATGGTGGGCATGTCATGAGCGGAGCTGGCTGGTGCCGGAGGTCAGACTAGATGGCCCAGGAAGCCCCTTCTGACTTGTGCTGTTTCTATGTTTGTTTTTTAGGATTATAATTTCAAACAAAACTTATTAAAAAAAAAAAGAAAATGGGAGTAAAAAGCAGCCTGTAAAAGTGAAGTAGGTGGTGATACATCGGTTGCTAGGCAAAGCAGAATAATAAAGGGTAGATGGCTAGAGCATCTCCTGCAGTTGCCACTCTTTCTATGGTGCTCTGGTAACTGTGTTCCCAGACCATGGAAACCATGAGCATGGGTTTGAATCTCAATAAAATCATCATAGTACAAAGAAACCATAGAATAAACTGTTGTTTCTCATCACTGTTTTGAAAGACAGAGTATACCATGCTGAAATACATGACAGAAAAACCATGATAAAAAACACCCAGCCTTTTTTTAAAACTATGTCACTGTATTTTACAGGTTCAAGTTTGCTTTGTGAACCATGCAGAGAGCACAAGCTGATTAATAGCACAGCAAGGTAATAAAAGGAATAAACATTCCCATGGAAAAACTCTTATTTCCTGACAGAACTTCTGGCTTTGCAAATTTTAGGAAACTCAATGTTATAATCTAACAAAGGTTACCAGACCACTGACAATTGCCATGAGGCTATAATCTCAGCTTCATAGCCAGAGAGTGGTCACCTACAAGGTCTTCTTTCACATTACCACCAAACCTGCCTGTGAAGGTCATGGTATTGAAGAGTTCTCCCAAAGTTATTAAGAACCATGAAGGCTTGTACAGAAAGTAATCTTTTAAGTAGCTTAGTCCCAAGCCATATCAGCTTTTATAGGTCATAACCAGCACTTCGAGTGCCTGAAATCAAACAAGGGTGACACATGATCACCGTAACCAATTCTGTAACCAAAAGTCTGGCTGCAGTATTCTTGACCACCTGAAGTTTCTGAACAGTTTTCAAAGGGTGCCCCTGTTACAGTAGTCCAAATGAGATGTAGCTAAGGCATATGTGACTGGAACCTCATTTAGTCCCTTACTGACATCAAATACCAATTTAGAACTAGAACAGTTTCCTTAAATTTGGATGGAAAGGAAAAAGAGTTGTGTGCCATCAACATACTGGTGACATCAAACTCCCAAACTCCAGACGATCTCTCTGAACAGTTTCATGTATATGTTAAATAGCACAGAATTAATTCTGGACATTACAGTGATCAAGCATCGACCAGTGCTTGTTCCAAGACAGGCCTTCTGTGATATGTATGGCAGTGCCTCCCTGTCCCATACCAGATTACTTAGAACTGTTACAGTGCGCATGGGTTCTTGAAGGCCTAAGACCCAGAAGAAAATGAAGAATGAAAAAGCATGATGGGACTGATCAGACTGAGAAAACTGAGAGGCCAGGAGTGGCTGGAGAATGGAACATAACAGATAAGATAAACCCACGCTGTACCATCCAGAGAGACAATGGAATGTGATGAGAGTGTGTATGTGTTCAAGATAAAGACCAGCATGTTCTGTGTGTCAGCTCTGCTCAGAGGAGTTCACTGTTCAATCCAGTTGGACTAAGATGATAGAGCCAACTGTAAGGTATAAAATGCCTGGACTTTTCTGCTCCCTTGTGTGCCAGAACAGCACTGAACTGGTCACCCAGAGTCCCGATGGATCACCGAGAGGGTCTATTGGCTGTGAGTATGAGTGTTGCGTGAATGTGAGTGTGAATGAAGCCTCTTGATATTGTTGCTGATAAGTGCTGAACTTGTATTCTTATACTTCTGTATTCTTTATATCATGGCATAAATGTTACATGCATAGTGTTTAAAACCAGATCTGGAGTTCAGTCTCTGTCCCGCTTGCTATTCAACATCTACATGAAACCGCTGGGAGAGGTCATCAGGAGGTTTGGGCTGCAGAGTTATCAGTATGCTGATGACACCCAGCTCTACCTCTCTTTTTCAATGAAACCAGGTGAGGCAGTGGCTGTCCTAAACCGGTGCCTGGCTGAGGGCCAATAAACTGAAGTTCAATCCAGATAAGACGGAGGTTTTATTGGTGGGTGATTCGAGCTCCTGGGTAGGTGACTTGGGCACTGCCCTGGACGGGGTTGAACTCCCTCTAAAGGACAGGGTCCACAGATTAGGAGTGCTCCTCAACCCGGAGCTGTCCTTGGAAGCCCAAGTGACAGTGGTGGCGAGGAGCACTTTCCTTCAGCTTTGGCTAATCTATCCGCTCCGTCCCTACCTGGAGGAGGATTGCCTAGCAACAGTAACACACACATTGGTTACTTCCCAGTTGGATTTCTGTAACGTGCTTTACATGGGACCGCCCTTGAAGACAGTCCGAATACTTCAGATGGTTCAAAATAGAGCTGCCAGGATGCTGTCGGGGACTGGGCGTTATTCTCATATAACTCCAGTCCTCTATCAGCTCCATTGGCTTCCCATCGAAGTCCGGGCTCAATTCAAGGTGCTGGTTATTACTTATAAAGTCCTAAACAGCTTGGGACCAGGATACCTAAAGGAATGCCTTTTTCCCTATTTGCCCTCCTGCCCCGAGATCAGCAGCAGAGGCCCTCCTCCAGGAACCCTCTTTGAAAGACATTAGGAGACAGAGTGCTCGGAGGAGGGCCTTCTCTGTGGTGGCACCCCAACTATGGAATGCGTTCCCCAGAGAGGTCCTCCTGGCGCCATCATATGTTTTTTGTTGCCAGGTCAAGACCTTTTTATTTAATCAATATTTTAATATGTTTTAATGGGAACTCATTTTTATTGTTTGCATTTTATTAATTCGCAGCCAGAGTGGAATTGTCAATTTATCTATTTTATCTTGACCTATGTTGTAAGCTGTCCAGAGACACAAATAATAGATGGCATACAAAATTTATTAAATAAATGCTTTCTTTGGAAACCTGATAGTCTCCTCTTTACTGAATCAAGGACCGCTTTATTATGGTCACAGAACCATATAGTATCAAACCATTAAAGATATCAAAACCCGTCAAGAGATCCAACAAACCAATATGAGTACACATCCTCTGTCCAGTTATTAGTACAGATCATCCACTAAGTGATGAAAGCACTCTCTATTGTATAGCCAGATCTGAAGCCACAGAGAAATGAATCTGAATAGCCCATTTCATCCAGAAATCCATGAAGCAAAGAAGTCACCACACTAGTCAGCCCCTTGCTAAGAATGAGATATTAGAGACTGGGAAGAAATGAGCTAATAGAGTGAAGGTTCAGGATGGATTTTGTAAACAAAGGGCTTGCCACTGCTTCTTTTAGGTAAATTAAACCACACCTTGCTGTAAAGAAGCATCCATTCCTACCTTTACCCATTTAGTACTTACAGATCTGCAGCAGTGTGATTATGTTGAAGAGGTTGGATAAAACAGTTGGTAGGCTCAGAATGATCGGTCTGCCCATCTTGCTCCTTTGACTGTTTGATAAGGTCAAATAAAGGTGAATCCTAAAATGCACACATACAGTAAGAAATGTTTTATTTGTTGAAATTTCTTTTATGTTTTAAACAATTTGATTTTAGCCAAAAGTCGAGAAACCTTAGGGTCTGAAACAGACACAGTCTATACCAGAAGCGCTTAATCTGCATTTATCCAGAATTATTCTTAACATTGAGATAAATATATGCCACCCAGGATGGTGATAAAAGTATTGTGATTATTGCTAATATCCTGCACAGAAGGAGGACACCACTTGTACAATGTTCAGAGAGGCTCAATTTATGGCAGGTGCCCATGCAAATGCTTAGCATGTTCAGCACCAAGTTGAACTCAGGGCACAAGAAAGCAAGCAAAGTTCAGAGAGTCAAGCTATGGACATCTGATGCATTCATTTCTCACACATCTCTAGTGCAGTACCAGTACTAGATGTGTGGAGTGACACATGACTCAGAAAATCAGATGGGATGGGAAGAGACTAACAGGAAGTTAGGTAGATACAACCTTTTGGAGGTTCAGCCACTTAAGGCTGTATTTCAAGAGAAAAAAATGATATATACCAAACACCATTTTGAATATGAAAGTTTGAGAAGGGACACATAGCCTACCATGTGATGTGAGCGTGGGTTTTGTGGGTTAACAGCGCAAGCCATAATGACCCTCCCTTCGGTAGTTTGCATATTTAAAATGGTATGTAGTGTGCATCATGGAACCCCAGGGAAATTAACCTACAGTTGCATATTGCGAAGTGAGAACCAGTCCATAGACTTTACTGAAGGGGAAGCCCAGTAAGCTGCAAAAGTTGCAACAAAAATTGCTGATTCTCACAAAGAATAGCCTATTAGGTCATCTGATAGAGTCTGGCCCCACAGCTATTAAACCTGATGGTTATAATCTTCTGTCTAGCCAGGGAAGGCACAGAAACCCTGAAAGGTAGAGAAGACTGGGCTAATGGTGGAATAAATGAATGAATTTCCAAGATCCTTGAGATTTATAGGCCCAAGAGATGGAGAACAGCAGGTCATACTAATTCTGCTATTTTGGAAAAATATGATGATACTTCCAACTATTCTTCTTTAGAGATAATTTTCTCTTGCATTATAATTTTCTAGCATCAGTATGCATAATTCCCAAAAGCAAAGTTCCCAAACACTCAAACCAGCAATACATAAATGTTTAATATTGACTATTGCACTCCTTTTAAATCTTGTCCTAAAATACTTTATCCTAGTCATACAGGCTGAGAGTTTAATCTTTACTTCTTTACAAAGAACGGGAAGCAGATGTTTGGCCACCGCATGAAAAACTTCATCAGAAGAGCTTTGAACTAAAACCTATGGGGAGGGAGATGTGCAGCATGGCATGCCATCACCTGGCAAGGACATATATTTCAACAGAGAAAAAACTTCAAGCAAGGCCCAGCACCAGTCTCCCAAAAAAGTAGAAAAAAAACCAGGGCACAGCAAGAATTAACTTCAATGTCTCTACACCAATGCCCAGAGTATGGGAAACAAGCAACACAAATCTGAGCTCATAGTACACAAGGACAATTATGATCTTATAGGAATAACAGAAACTTGATGGGATGACTCACACGACTGGAACTCTACAATTGACGGATACAGCCTGTTCAAGAAAAATATTAAGGACAAAAAGCGGGGTGAAGTTGCACTGTATGTGAGAGACACATGTATCTGCACAGAAATTCAAGAAGAAGAACTTAGTAGCCCCATTGAAAGCTTCTGGCTAAATTTAAAGGGAGCAAAAAATAAGAAAAATGTTGTTGGCATATATTACCATCCACCCAGTCAAAAAGAGGACAAGGATGCAACATATGAAAAGCAACTCATGAAAAGCAATAAATGTTTGAATAAATAAATAAATAAACTCACCAGCATTTCCAAGAGGTATGATGTAGTCATTATGGGGGACTTCAGTTTCCCTGATATATGCTGGGAGACAAATTCTGCCAAGCATGACCCCTCCAAGAGATTCTTGACATGTGTTGCTGACAACTTTCTCCAGCAGAAAGTAGAGGAAGGTACAGGAGGATCAGCTATACTCTTAATACTAACAGGGATGGGCTGGTGGACAAAATAACAGCCATGGGAATTCTGGGAGACAGTGACCATGTGATATTTGAATTCTCAATTATGATGGAGACAAAGGGTAATTGGAGACAAGTAAGAATCCTGGACTTCAAGAAACCCAACTTTAAAAAACTGTTGTGTGCACCGACTCAGAGGAGTCATTGGCACACGTAGAGGAGCAGGAGGCTTCCTGGGAGAACCAGGCCTCAGTGCAGGAAGACATGTACCTGGTGCCCATTGTACAAATGCCCCCTCCCCGCCACTCCCTGAAGGAAGTGTTTCAAAGAGAAAAAGAAGATGCAGGGGAAAGGAACATTCCAGCAGGAGCTGATAGTGGGATGGTGCCAGAGGGAGGTCAGGCGGTAGCTTCGCCCAGAGATAACAACCCTGGGGAGACGGTAGCTTCGCCCAGAGATAACAACCCTGGGAACCTGGCAGTTGCCGAGGAAATGACGAACTTTATCAGATGCTTGTTCCCGGAGAAGATCATGTCAGCTGGGGCAACTGGAGTCGAGGGAATTAGAAAGGAGGAGGGAGAGAAGCTTGTCTGATCCGCCAGAAGAGGGATGTCCCAGACGAGTAAAAAGTGTTTTGTAATCTGAGCCCTCTCAGAAAGAGAGGACATCTTCGCCATCATCATCATCATCATCATCATCATCATTAAAAGCACCCCTGTTGTTTCCTGTCTGTGTAGCTTTGGTGCTTCTTAGAATAAAGAATTTTAAGCCTCAGCTGTTTGATCCAGTGTATGTGTTAAGAAGGAATGCCTCTAGCCTCACAACACAAACTCAAAAATGATAACCAAAGTGCCATAGTAACACACCCTTAAGAGGAAAAGTGTTCAAGAGGGATGGGAAATCTTGAAAAGGAAGATCCTCCAAGCACAACTACAAACAATTCCATCAAGAAAAAAGTGTAGAAGACAGCAGAAGCCCATGTGGCTCCACAAAGGGTAAAGTGACAGCCTGAAAGAAAAAAAGAACATGTACAAGAACTGCAAACAGGGCCAGGCCACAAAAGATTATAAACAAATAGCAAGGAATTGCAGGAATTTCATCAGGAACGCTACAGCAGGAAATGAACTAAGAATAGCAAAGGATGCTAAGCACAACAAGAAAGCTTTCTTCAGATACATCCAGAAGAAAAGACATGAGAAAGAAAAGGGTATCCAACTACTTAAAGTGGATGCCAGAGTGATAACAGATGACAAAGAAAAGGCATAGGCGCTCAATTCCTACTTTGCTTCAGTCTTGTAGTGTCGTGCATGAGGCCACGACAGGAGCTACTACTCGCAAGGAGGACCTGATCTTGACAGCCAAAGTTCAAGAGACCTTGCCACAGCTCTACATAAACACAAACCAGCCTGTTGCTGAGAGCTCCTCTGGTCTACAACCCACTGAACAGACGCCTGGCCCTTTAAGTCAGCCAGACCTCAAGAAGGAGGGGGCTGCCAGAAAAGAGAAAGAACAAGACACCTCCTCCTCTTCTGAAGCAGAGCTGACAGGACCGGAAGCTGAAGGGATCATGGGATATGTGGATTTTAAGACCGCCAAAAACAGGAGGATTCTGAAAGCCTATGAGGTGAAGACAAAAAAAGAACAAAAAAGGAGGGAGGAACAAATGATTGGGGGGAGATATGACGTAGAGGGGAGAGGCTATCGCCATTCAGAGGCGAACATCTGTTCATCAAAGACTATCATTAAGAAGCTCATCAGTAGAACTGTAAATCTTGTAGATAACTAGCAATAAATAGATTTAGTTTTATTGCAAGTGTGGTTAATTACGACCAGAGCGACCGGGCCTCCAGCCCCTTGACATGTAGCCAGGAAATCTGCAATCAAGAGGAAGTTCAAGCTGGAAGTGAGAGATGGCAGCCCAGGAATACCTAGGTGGAATAAACATTTTCAAATCTCCAGGGCCCAATGAACTCCATCCCAGAGTCATAAAAGAGCTAGCAGAGGAACTCTCAGAAGGACAGGTTGCTTACCTGTAACCATTGTTCTTCGAGTGGCCATCTGTGCAGTCACACACATGGGTTCTGCGCCTGCGCAGTGCCTTTGGCCAGAAGATTAACAGCTAACGGATTTTGGCGGTAACTCCTCTCCCCCCTCCCCCCTCCTTAGTATAAAAGGGAGTGGAGTGTCCGCCATTTTCCAGTCTTTAAGACGACCAGACGTTCGCTCCCTAAAAAAAAATTATGTATCCCCCCCCTTTTTTTTTTTTGGAGAAAAACGTGGAAGGCCAAAAAGGGGCCTGACCACCCATGACACCGCGTGGGGTCGGTGGGTGGGTTGTGTGACTGCACAGATGGCCACTCGAAGGACAATGGTTACAGGTAAGCAACCTGTCCTTCTTCGTGGCCTCTGTGCATCACACACATGGGTAGAGTAACCAGCTTACCAAAGTAGGAGGAGGGAGGTGTCATCACCGGAGAATAGATGATAAGACGGCTCTGCCAAAGGAACAGTCTCGTCTGGCCCGGACATCCAGTCTATAGTGCTTGGCAAAAGTGCACGGTGTGGCCCAGGTGGCAGCTTTACAAATGTCTTCAATTGGAACCCCCGACGCAAATGCTGAAGAAGTAGCAACAGCTCTAGTGGAATGGCCTCTCGGATTCGAAGGTAAGTCCAACTTTGAAAGTTGGTAAGATAGTTGAATCGTGTTAACAATCCACTTGGATAAACGTTGGGGGGTGACTGGATAACCACGATTTTGTTCTGAATACTTCACAAAAAGTCTATTGGAATGTCGAGTAGACTCTGTTCTGGAACGATAAAAGGCAAGGCAGCGTCGGACATCGAGCATATGGAGAGACCGCTCTATCAGATTTGATGGAGTCGGAAAAAAGGATGGGAGAACAATCTCTTGGTCCATATGGAAAGAGGTAGCCACCTTCGGAAGGAAAGACGGGTCAAGCCTCAAAACGACCTTCTCCTTATGAAAGTTGAGGAAGGGAGGGTCCACTCGTAGAGCACAAAGTTCCGACGCTCTGCAGGCCGAAGTGACAGCAACAAGGAATGCAGTCTTTCATGCAATAAGGCGGAGGTCCACCTTCGCCATGGGTTCGAAAGGCGGTCGAGTGAGTGCCTGTAAGACCATAGAAAGACTCCATGTTGGCATAAAGGGTCTAACCGTAGGATGAAGATTAGAGAGTCCCTTTAAAAACTTTTTGACTAGAGGTTGAGAAAAAACTGAAAGTCCCTGTATCGATCCACGGTAGGAAGAAATCGCCGCTGTATAAACTTTAATGGAGGAAAGTTTAAGTCCAGAGCGGTGCAATTCGAGCAGGAACCGAAGGATCTGCTCGATCAAAGCCGAGGATGGAGAGAAGGATCGTGCTTCAGCAAAACTGGAGAATCTACGCCATTTAGCGGCATATGATTTCCTGGTGGAGGGTCGTAGAGCAGAATCGATAATATACTGGAGATCCGGATGCAGTGGCTGTGAGGCAGAGACGATGGGAACAGGCTCGGACGCATTCGAGGGGTGTATTGGTGCCGGTGGCTCGGACTCTGTTACTGAATCCGCCAGGCAGTAAGTTTCATCGATTGTATATCTGGGTGGCGGACTGTACCTCCCTCCTGAGTGATGAGGGAGGGGAGAAGAGGAAGCCGAAGAAACTCCCCGAGACACCCGTAGAAGCGTAGGAAACCAAGGTTGGCGAGGCCACCAAGGGGTAATTAACAGTCCCGTGGCCTCTTCGTGTATAATCTTTGCCAATACTCGCATAATCAGGGGAATCGGTGGAAATGCGTAGAAGTTCATGCCCGTCCACGGGATCATGAAGGCATCCCCGGAAGATCCCTGCCCCATGCCTGCCCTGGAGCAATAAGTGACGCATACCCTGTTCGAGTGGGTAGCGAAGAGGTCTATGTCCGGAGGGCCCCAGCGGTAGAAGAGTCTGTCTCGAATCCGACTGTCCAATTCCCATTCGTGTGAATGAGACATCTGTCTGCTTAAAAAATCTGCCTCCACATTGTCCGTTCCTGCTAGATGGACCGCTACTAGCGTAATATCTCGTGGGATGCACCAATCTCATATCCGAATGGCCAACCGGGCTAGCTTGATGGATCTGGTGCCTCCCTGCTTGTTGATATAAAATACCGTCGCCACGTTGTCCGTGGTAATTTGGACGACTTGGTGTAAAATGAGGTCCTCGAATGTCTGAAGGGCCTTGAAGACAGCCAGCAACTCGAGAAAGTTGATGTGGTTCCTGGATTCGCTCCAGTTCCAAAGTCCTTGGGTGCGTATCGTAGAGCATACTGCTCCCCATCCCAACAGAGATGCGTCGGTACCGATGGTCATTGTAGGGTACCGAGGTCGAAACGGGACACCGGTGTTGAGGTGAGCCGGATTTATCCAACATAGCAGGGATTGCAGCACGGATCCTGGAAGTCCGATCCTCATAGTAGGCGGGTCCCTTTGAGGACGAAAAGCTCTGTTGAAAAAAAGTTGTAGAGGGCACATCCGGAGTTTGGCGTGAGGAACTACAGCTATGGCGGCCGCCATGTGTCCCAGGAGGGTTTGGATAGTCCGTGCTGGGACGCTGGTCTTTCGTCGAATCGATCGATGTGATGAAATATGGTCCGTTGTCTGGCGGCGGGCAGGAAGGCTCTTTCTTTTATGGAATCGAGGCGTGCACCGATGAAGTCGATCGTCTGTGCGGGAACAAGAGAAGATTTCCGTTGATTAATACAAAGTCCAAGGTCTTGCAGCAGAGTACATGAGGTACGAATGTCCTCCATAAGTCCCTCCTTAGACTCGGAGACCAACAGCCAATCATCGAGGTATGGGTAAACTTGGATACCCTGCAGACGGAGGTGTGCGCAGACGGGGGCCATGCATTTTGTAAAGACTCTCGGTGCGGTAGCCAGTCCAAATGGTAGCACATTGAATTCGTAGATCTCGGGTGCTACCGCAAATCTAAGGAAACACCTATGCCATGGATGAATTGAAATATGAAAATAGGCGTCCTTCAAATCAAGCGACGCGAACCAGTCTCCTCTCTGGAGCAACGGGAGAATACTTTGAAGTGTGGTCATCCGAAATTTTCTTGGTGTTATGAACTTGTTTAAAGCTCTCAAGTCCAAAATTGGTCGGAGACCTCCGTCCCTCTTCGGAACAGTAAAGTATTTGGAATAGAATCCATGGAGCCCTTCCAAAGGTGATAGACAACGAATCGCTCCCTTCTCAAGGAGTTGATGGATCTCGTCGATCAATACCAGTGATCCAGATGTGAACCGGACAGGGCTCGATGATGGAACAACGTCAAATTCGATTCCATATCTGTGCTCTATGATAGATAACACCCATTTGTCAGATGTAATGGTCTCCCAAATGGGGAACCGACTTTTCAATCAGTCCCCAAATGAGAGGGGAAAGGGTGTAGGTGGGAGTAGGAGAAAGGTCCGCTCGCCCCATCAGCGTTGCCGTTGGTCTGCATCAAAGCGCCGGCATCCTTGTTGAAAACGCTGGGACGTCTGCTGTCGACGGCGCTGCTGGCGCTGGATTGGCTGTTGCTGCCGAGGTTGGTATTGGCGGTATGGAGGACGGGACCATGACCACTTACGTCGTGGTTGAGATGGGAGCTCCATTCGACGGGTCGTCATTCGGGATTTGTGGAGCTTTTTCAGTTTGCTGTCAGTTCTAGAGTGGAAGAGGCCGGACCCGTCGAACGGCATCTCTTCAATTCTCCTCTTGGTCTCGTCCGGGAAGTTACAATTCCACAACCACACGTGCCTCCGGAGAGAGATGGCACCCAGGAGCGAGCGGGAGTCAGTATCGACGTGGTGACGGGCAGTGGAAAGTTGCTGCACCGCCACCTGCATGGCCTCTTTGATGAATGTGCGCGCCAGATCACCCTGGTGGTTGGGAAAGTGGCTATGATACCATCAAGTCTTTGCATCAAAAAATATTGGTATCTCGCCAGGGTTGCTTCATAATTGGAAATGCGCAACCCGAGGCCGGCTGCCGTATACACCCTGCGTGCAAGTGAATCCACCTTCCTGCCTTCCTTGTCTCGGGACGATGTATGGCCGCGAGCTTCCCTCCCCTGGGAGGATTCCACAACCATCGAATTCGGTCTGGGGTGTCGAAGCAAGAATGGGATGTCTCCTTCACGAACCCTATACATTGACTCGTATTTACAAGAAGTAGGTTGTGGTTGTGCTGGAAAGTCCCAGGGTTGGGTCATCGCCTGCTTCAGGGTTGTAATAAGCGGCAGCGCAATAAAGGTGGATTGCTCACCTCTGACCACATCGTAAATTCGGTCGGTACTAGGACCGGGCTGTTGGTGGGCCTCGATTTCGAGAGACTTCACCAACCTGGCCATCAGTTCCCCGAAGGAAACGTGTGGTTCATCAGGTGACGCCGGCCCCTGGGAGGTGACTGCCACATCCGGGGAGGTCGAATCGGCTTCGGAATCATCTGAATCCATCCAATAAGGTGGTATACTGGAGGACGAATCCTCTGGTGATTCCGACCTGTCTTGCTGTCGGGGTGGAGCCCGCGGGGCATCTGCAGGAGTAGAATGGAGATGGCGCCCGGCTGTCGGTGGTGAAAGGTGGCTCCTCGGAGCAGGATAATATGCCATGGACTGGCATTCTCTGCGCTGGGGAGCAGAGGAGTATCGGACATGGTATCAGTCGTCCGATCTCGGCTCCGATGATTGACTCCTCCGGCTTCTCGGAGAGGGGGCCATCTCCGCATGTGTTGTGCGTGGCATTGGAGTCGCGGATCGAACCCTCTGGGGCGAATCCCTTATCTCCCCATCCAAAATCGAGCCACGCTGGGGATCCTGAGGAGGTTTGGGAGCCAACCAGCGCGGTGAGCCTGGCGGAGTGACCCTCATGGACACCTGAATGGTCGGTACCGAGGGGGTCGGTACCGTGACTGAGGTTGGTACCGAGGATGCCGCCGAACCCGAGTGGCGATGTTTTCCGTGCTCAGGGTTCTTTGATTTTTTCTCCGCTTTTCCAGTCTTGTCCTTCCTAGCCTTCTTGTGCAGCGGTTCCTTGCCAGAATCACTGTGTTTACGCTTTTCCTTATGCTTTTTTGGCATAGGATCTGGCTGGTCGGCCATGTTTGAGGCTGCTGCACTGGAGGGGCGCGAAGGCGGAGCGGCAGAGGAAGAGGCGGTACGCTGCGGAGGATCAGCGGCAGTTGGACGGCCTTCGGGGGGAGCCAAAGGTATGGGCTTTGCCACTAGCCGATCAGATTGGAGAAGGGCCTGATCCCACAGTAGCTTGCGGAGGCGGTTCTCCCTGTTCTTTCGCGCTTGCTTGGAGAAGGCCAAGCAATGGCGGCACTTATCGGTTCTGTGCCCCTCCCCCAGACACAGAAGGCACAGATCATGCGGGTCTGCAGTGGGCATTTTAGAGCCACACTGCCCGCATTTGCGGAACGCCGCCCGCTGCACCATCGTAGAAATAAGAAAAAAAAGATAGTGAAGCGGGAAAGTAATATTTGTGTTTTTTGTTTTTTGTTTTTAGAAACTAGAGAAAAGAGTGATAATAACAAGAAGAACAATAAGTGAATAAACAAGCGTGAGAGGGAACAAGGAAATAGAACTTGGATAAGGAACGAGGATTATACAACGAACAAGGTAAGTAGAATCTAAGCGAGAGCGAAGCGGCACGAGGCACAGCGAACGGCGGTCGCAAAGACTGGAAAATGGCAGACACTCCACTCCCTTTTATACTAAGGAGGGGGGAGGGGGGAGAGGAGTGTTACCGCCAAAATCCGTTAGCTGTTAATCTTCCGGCCAAAGGCACTGCGCAGGCGCAGAACCCATGTGTGTGATGCACAGAGGCCACGAAGAAGAACCACTGGCTACCATCTTTGATAAATCTTGGAAAACAGGAGAAGTGCCACACAACTGGAGAAGGGCTAATGTACCTATCTTCAAAAAGGGGAAAAAAGATGAACCTGGGAATTATAAACTAGTTAGTCTGACATCAATCCCTGGAAAAATTTTGGAGTAAATTATTTAAAAATTAATCCACAAGCATCTTAAAAAAATGCAGTGATTAATAGAAGCCAGCATGAATTTATCAAAAATAAATCCTGTCCGACTAATTCAATCTCATATTTTGACTGGGTAACTTCCCAAATGGACAAAAGGAACACTGTGGACATAATCCACCTAGACTTTAGCAAAGCTTTCAACATAGTGTCATCACACGACATTCTGATAAGCAAATTAGCAAAAGCTGAACTAGATGGAAAAACTATTAGGTGGATCCAAAATCGGCTGCTAAATCAGTCACAAAGAGTGCTCATCAATGGCACCTTCTCAAATTGGATGGAGGTAACTTGTGAGGTGCCACAGGGTTCAGTCCTGGGCCCAGTGCTCTTCAACATCTTTATTAATGATTTAGATGAAGTACAAGGAAAGATAATCAAATTCGCAGATGATACAAAATTGGGCAGAATAGCAAACACCCTAGAAGACAGAATGAAGATCCAGAGCGATCCTGATAAACTTGAACACTGGGCTGAGACAGAATGAAATTCAGTAATGGCAAGTGCCAAGTCCTCCACCTAGGAAAAAGAAACCAAAGGCATCAATACAAGATGGGGAATACATGGCTCAACACAACTGAAAAAGAAAGAAAAGCTCAGAGTAATTGTGGACAATGGGTTGAACATGACCCAACAATGCGATGCAGCTCCCAAAAGGGCAAATGCTATTTTGGGATGCATTAACAGAAGTATTACTTCCAAGTAATACTTGGAAGTTCCTCTATACGCTGCACTAGTCAGACCTCACATGAAATACTGTGTCCATTTCTGGGCACCAAGATTTAAGAAAGATGCAGGTAAATTAGAAAGGGTCCAGTGGAGAGCAACAAAAATGATCCAGAGTTTGGAAACACTGCCCTATAAAGAGAGACTGAGGGAACTGGGCATGTTCAGTCTTGAGAAGACTGAGCGGGGACATGATATCCCTCTATAAGTACCTCAAAGACTGTCACAAAGAGGAAGGTCAAGATCTCTTCTTGCTAATGCCAGAATGTAGGACACAGAATAATCAATTCAAGTTGCAGCAACCCAGATTCAGGCTGGACATCAGGAAAAGCTTCCTCACGGTCAGAGTAATACAACAGTGGAACCAACTGCCTAGAGAAGTGATGGGCACTCCCACACTGGAGACATTCAAAAAGAACCTGGACAGCCACCTGAGTAGGATGGTGTAACGTGGTGTCCTACAACAGCAGGGAGTTGGACTTGATGGCCTTCATGGCCCCTTCCAACTCATCTATTCTATGATTCTCTGCAGAAGCAGGCCTCATTCATCTCTCCCCAGTTACATTTCAAAATAGCAAAATTTCTTGACAATTTACAACAACTCCAAAGAAAAGAAAAATAATAACCTAATCTACTAGAAGGCTAAGTCTGAACCTTTTTTCCTTCGAACAAATTCACAAATTGACTTCATAAGTGCTAGTGTTACTAAATGCACCACTTCAATCAGGAGAACACTGGAACAGGTCTGTGTAAACTTTCAGGCAACAGCACTAGTCCAAGCAGCAGTAACATTGGCATGGGGAGCAGACTTGTATTGTGCAGAATGGGAACCAGCCAAAACAGAAAGATATAAATTGACCCAAAAGATGCATGATGGGGATTTTGTCTGTGTTCACAGCTATTTATAAAAGGTGACATTTGTTATATGCTCAGCCAGAACAAAGCATTTTTTGCAATTTTGGCATGTTAGAATTCTGTTACTTACTCCTTACCAGGAGAGGACAACCTGGACTACAAGGTTCATAAACTCTTACTATTGGCCATGCTGGCTGAGAATAGTAAAACGGAGTGAAGGAGAATCTTAAAAGTCACCTTAAGTTCCTCACAAAAGGAAAAAAAGGGGGATAGAAATGCATCATAACTACCATCATCATCACACTGCAAAACATTTGGAGGGCGCCAGTCGCCTATCACTGCTATATAGCATGACTAAAACAGAACCTAGAAAGAAGTTATGAACATGAGCGCCAGAGTACCTCCCTTAAAGTTTTACAGAACAAAATTATCAGACTGTGATTGCAGCAAAGTTGGAAAAGCAGGAAACCTTGGGTTAAAATGGAAAATCGCAAGGAAGAAGAAAAGAATGGGAAAGAATGTACAACAGAGATGATTGGACTGGGTAAGCAAAAATCACAGGTTGACATTTTACATGACAAATTAATCATTACAAGCTGAATAATCTGAGAAACATAATCAAAATTACATTCCTACTTGATTTTAAAAGCTGATTGTTTAGTTTACAATTCAATGAGTCAGTGGATGAAACTACAAAACAGATAAGTCCACAAAACTCACAAACTGTAAGATGTGACCAAGTATTTTTTTTTCTGTATCATCCACAGTATTACTGATACTGAAAGACTTTTGTTTAAACCAACAATTCTAGTGTTTCAGGGGAGAAATTACAGTGCCGGTTTTCAGGGCTAGCCTTCAATACCCAGGATAAGGTAACTGAACTTGCCAGTGAGGAAGGTTAATCTTGTTTCTTCATGGGGGAATACAGAAAAAAAAATCCTGTAATCTATTGTACTTCTACAAATAGTGGTAAAAAATTGTCCATGTGATTCTTCTTAATACACGCATATACATATTATACATTTAAAAGGCAACTTACTGATTGCCATGCAAGGGATTCCATAATTTGGTGTTCACAACATTCTAGGTGTTTTATCATCTCTCTCGTTAAGCTTGGTTCTACTTTAATAAAGCTTTCAATGACCTTGTACAAGTCAAAGGCTTTTAAGTCAAGTATGTTGATGATCCATGGGAAAGACAAATCTGTTTCCATAGTCATATTACTGCTTTGTGAAGTATTCCTTGAAACTAAAGAGAATATATTCAATAAATATTTAAGTTAGCTAAGTCATGTATAAATTACTCTAGTTTGAGATAAATTATTTGTGTATTTTACATTTAGTTTAACAAATTCCCTATTCAAAAATAATGTTAAACACAGAAAGTTCGACTGTAGTTTTACTTGAGCATTAAGACACTACATAATAACATACATATTTAAGTTCAACTTACTGCCATATGTAGCTATGACAACCTCAAGAGCACAAGCCAGAAGAGATGTGTGGAAGATGCCGTTATTCAGAAGTTTGCTGTAAAATAGAAGCTTCAGTAAAATCTTGCAATGCAAATAAATTCCAGTGGGTAAAAAAGGCAAAAATTAAAGTGATCTTTGAAGTAAGTTTAGCAAACATACCTAAAATTATGAATTGAAAGCCGTTTTTCTTCCTATAACATATACATAAATGAAGGCTTTAGCACATTAAAAAAGGAAATACCAGTTGTAAGAAATACATATCACAAAAACCTACCGATTTTAAGATGGATTCCATCACTCTGTAGTATAATCGTGTTCCAAGTCCATAACGCTGAAAATAACCGTTTTAGAAAATTTATAACATAATGCCTTCTCTTACAGCACACTGTTATTTTAACACGCAACAAATTTGTGATGAAAGAGTTTGGTAAGACTACTTAATAGAAGAGCTCCATTGTCACATACATGAAAAGAAAACCCACAAGGAAAATGTAAAAATGCATACCCAAGCATTTATTCATTAATGTGCTTTTAGGAATACATAACATTGAAATTGAAAATGGACAGGAATGGGTGAATTTAATTCAGATGACCATCAGGTATACTACGGAGGGCAAGAATCCCTCAAAAGAAATGGAGTAGCCTTCATAGTCAATAAAAGAATAAGAAAAGCAGTACTGGGATACAATCTCCAAAATGACAGAATGATCTCAGTTCGAATCCAAGGCAAACCATTCAACATCACAGTAGTCCAAGTCTATGCCCCAACCACTGGTGCTGAAGAGGCTGAAGTTGACCGGTTCTATGAAGGCCTACAACACCTTCTAGAATTAACACCAAAAAAGGATGTCCTTATCATCATGGGGGATTGGAATGCTAAAGTAGGAAGCCAAAAGATAACTGGAGTAACAGGCACGTTTGGCCTTGGAGTACAAAATGAAGCAGGGCACACGCTGGTAGAATTTTGTCAAGAGAATACAATGGTCATAGCAAACACTCTTTTCCAACAACCCAAGAGACGACTCTACACATGGACATCACCAGACGGTCAACACAGAAATCGGATTGACTATGTGTTCTGCAGCCAAAGATGGAGAAGCTCTATACACTCAGTAAAAACTAGACCAGGAGCTGACTGTGGCTCCAATCATGAGCTTCTTGTTGCAAAATTTAGGCTTAAATTGAAGAAAATAGGGAAAAGCACTAGGCCACTCAGGTATGACCTAAATCATATTCCTGATGAATATACAGTAGAGGTGACAAATAAATTTAAGAATTTAAATCTGATAGACAAAGAGCCTGAAGAACTATGGACAGAAGTTCGCAACATTGTACAAGAGGTAGCAACTAAAACCATCCCAAAGAAAAAGAAATGCAAGAAAGCAAAATGGCTGTCTGAGGAAGCTTTACAATTGGCTGAGGAAAGAAGGGAAGCGAAAGGCAAGGGAGGAAGAGAAAGATACAAACAATTGAATGCAGAATTCCAGAGAATAGCTAGAAGAGATAAGAATGCCTTCTTAAATTAAAAGTGCAAAGAAATAGAAGAAAACAATAGAATAGGGAGGACCAGAGATCATTTCCAAGACAATTGGAGATATGAAGGGAAAGTTTCATGCAAAAATGGGCATGATAAAGGACCAAAATGGTAGGGACCTAACAGAGGCAGAAGAGATTAAGAAGAGGTGGTAAGACTACACAGAAGAACTATACAAGAAAAAGCTTAACGTCCCTGACAACCAAGATGGGGTGATCGCTGACCTCAAGTCAGACATCCTGGAATGTAAAGTCAAATGGGCCTTAGGAAGTCTGGCAACAACAAAGCTAGTGGAGGCGACAGTATTCCAGCTGAGCTATTCAAAATCCTAAAAGTCGATGGAGTAAAAGTGCTACACTCAATATGCCAGCAAATTTGGAAAACTCAACAGTGGACACAGGATTGGAAAGGGTCAGTTTACATTCCAATTCCAAAGAAAGGCAATGCCAAAGAATGTTCAAACTACCGCACCATTGCAGTCATTTCAGATGCTAGCAAAGTTATGCTCAAAATCCTACAAGCTAGGCTCCAGCAGTATGTACACTGAGAACTACCAGAAGTACAGGCAAGATTTCAAAGAGGCAGAGAAACTAGAGATCAAATTGCCAATATACGCTAGGTCATGAAGAAAGCTACGGAGTTCCAGAAAAACATCTACTTCTGTTTTATTGACTATGCTAAAGTCTTTGATTGTGTGGATCTCAACCAATTGTGCCAAGTTCTTAAAAGAGATGCAGATGATACCACTCTCATGGCAGAAAGTGAAGAGGAACTGAAGAACCTCTTGATGCAGGTGAAGGAGGAGAGTGCAAAAGTTGGCTTGAAACTCGACATTAAGAAAACTAAGATCGTGGCATTCGGTCCTATCACTTCCTGGCAAATAGATGGGGAGGAAATGGAGGTAGTGACAGATTTTATTTTCCTGGGTTCCGAAATCACTGCAGATGGGGGCTGCAGCCAAGAAATTAAAAGGCCCTCGCTCCTAGATAGCATACTAAAAAGCAGAGACATCACCCTGCCAACAAAAGTGCGTATAGTCAAGGCTATGGTTTCCCCAGTTGCAATGTATGGCTGTGAAAGTAGGACCATAAGGAAGGCTGAATGCCGAAGAATTGAGGCCTCTGAATTGTGCTGCTGGAGAAGACTTCTGCGAGTCCCTTGGACTGCAAGGCGATCAAACCAGTCTGTCTTAGAGGAGGTAAACCCTGACTGCTCCTTAGAAGGCCAGATCCTGAAGATGAAACTCAAATACTTTGGCCAGCTAATGAGAAGGAAGGACTCACTGGAGAGCCTAATGCTTCTTACAGCCAAAGAAGAAGAGGACGGCAGAGAATGAGGTGGCTGGATGGAGTCACTGAAGTAGTCGGCATGAACTTAAGTGGACTGTGGGGGATGGTGGAGGTCAGGAAGGCCTGGAGGAATGTTGTCCATGGGGTTGCAATGGGTTGGACACGACTTCGTGACTTACAACAGCAACAACCAACATTGAAATTAGCATAAATATTTGAAAAGCACAGTAATGGATTCCTACCAGACCTCCCACAAACAAATCACCAAATCTAATGCAGCATTTTTGCAAAATATCATTCATGGAAAACTTACCAAGGCCAGAAAGGTAGGTTGCTTACCTGTAACTGTTGTTCTTTGAGTGGCCATCTGTGCATTCACACATATGGGTGCTGTGCCTACGCAGTGCCTGTAGCCAGGAAGATTCAAAAGCTCAATGGTTTTGGTGGGAACTCTGCACACCTCCCCACCACAGTATAAGAAGGTAGAATGCCCGCCATTTCCCCAGTCTACTGAATTCCTACCATTTGACCCCAAGTGGATGCTGGAAGCATTACACATTCATATCATAATTAAACATGCTCTCAATGAGGCACATGAGGTAAGTATGGAAAAAATCATGCAATTGCATACCAAAGCTGGTTCAGTAAATCCAATCACTGACACTGACTGGGGCTGGTGGGTGGGTTGTGTGAATGCACAGATGGCCACTCAAGGAACGATAGTTACAGGTAAGCAACCTGCCTTTCTTAGTCGTGGCCTCTGTGCATCACACATATGGGTGATTAGAGGTGGGACGGTGTCATCACTGAAGAACGGAAGAGAGGACCGCGTGGCCGAAGGAGCAGTCCTGTCTGGAATGAAAATCTAGGCCAGGGATCGGCAACCTTAAACACTCAAAGAGCTTAAACACCGGGAACCACTAAACCCTTTTGACATCTAAAAGGAAGATAACACTGCATATATCATTTTTTGCCTTTATGCTATGCTTTAGCGTGCTTTATGCACACTAAAAACTATAGTGTGTTGCATTTATGAAATCAATGAATGATTCTTTTATATAATCTCCATCTGTGAACGGCTTCCCATGCCTGACTATTTCCGGAGCGGCCACAAAACTAGCATATGTAGTTGAATTTGCAGACTTAATCCTCTTCTTGAAAGGATTTTTGCTCAGATCAACCTTCCGCATCAGTTCCGAAATGGCTTTTTTCCCTCTCATCTCCATCCGGATATTTTTCAGCAAAGGCTATGCGTTTATTCTGAAAGTGTCTTGCAACATTCAACTTCTTGTTGTTTTCCAATTTCTCACCACATATTAAGCAAACCAGTCTCATCAGCAGTGAAAGCAAATAAATCTGCCCACGTACCATTAAATATTCTGTTTTCTTCTGAAACTTTTCTTTTTTTTTGGATTTATCCACGGTTGGCCTACCAGGGGTTGAAAAGCTCAATAAATCACGTGCCAGCGGGTGTCGCACGTTGGCGGTTGTGAAGCATATTTTGAGTGACAGGGAGCCACAGCAGAGGTATTGAAGAGCCACATGCAGCTCCGGGGCCGCGGGTTGCTGACCCCTGGTCTAGGCGATAATGCTTGGCAAATGTGCAAGGGGAAGTCTAGGTGGCCGCTTTGCAAATATCATGCAGTGGAATGCAAGCAGAGAAGGCAGAAGATGCCACAACAGCTCTTGTGGAATGGCCTCTGGGCATTTCAGGCAACTCTAACTTGGAGAGCTGTTAAGAGAGCTCAATGGTTTGGACAATCAATTTAGAGAGCCTTTGAGACCAATCAGGGAGCCCTTGTCATGCTCAGAATATTTGATGAAGAGATGTTTCATGTTCCTAAAAGACTCAGTCCAGGATCGATAAAAAGCTAGGCAACAACAAACGTCGAGGAGTGTAATGAGTGCTAGAGTCAAAGGCATAGAAAAGAAAGCTGGTAAGACAATGTCCTGATTGACGTGGAATGGTGAAACAACCTTTGGGAGGAAAGCCGGGTCGGTGTGGAGAACAACGTTCTCTTTGTGGAAGTTGAGATAAGGAGGGTCGATACGAAGAGCACAAAGTTCACTAGCCCTCCTGGCTGATGTGATGGCTACAAGGAAAGCCATCTTCCAAGATAGTAGATGCAAGTGGGTAGTAGCTAGCGGCTCAAAAGGAGGTTTAAGTGAGCACTTGTAGGACAACGGAAAGGCTCCATGTCAGTATGACCAGTCGAACTGGTGCCTGGGGATTCTGTAATCCTCTCAAGAAGCACTGGACGAGGACACTGGAAAACACTGATGAACTCAAAACTGGGCCACGGTAATGCGAAATAGCTGCAATGTAGACCTTAATGGAGGAAGGTTTCAGTCCAGTCTGATGTAGAAACAGAAGAAATTGGAGAATGTTCTCAATGGAAGCCAATTGAGAGGTGAAGTGGTTAGTTATCAGGAAATGAAGTAAAGAGCCTCCATTTAGCCACATATGAATGGCAAGTAGCAGGTCTTAGTGCAGATTGAAGAAGGAACTGTATGTTGGGATGTAGACCACTCGGATTCAATGAAAAGTAATTTTGTGCTGTCGGAGACATGGATACGGTTGTGGCAGAGAGCCGCTGGGTCAGCATCGAATCCAACAGGGCTGTCAGTATCAATGAAATAGTAGAGCTCATCGAATGAGCCAGGCTGTCAGATTCAACAAATGAAGGTCTGGATGCTGAACCACTCCGTCTTGTTGAGTTAGAAGATGTGGAATCCGAGGAAGCTGCTGAAAAGTGTTGTTGGAGAGACGAAGGATGGTGGGGAACCATAGCTGACAAGGTCACCAAGGAGTGACAAGGATCCCTCGAGCATCGTCCTGATTGATTTTTGCTAAAGTCCTTGTAATTAGTGGTATCGGGGGAAAGATGCGTAGAAAAATCTGACTGTCCATGGAACCATTAAGTGTGCCCCCAACTGAGTTCGGGAGTGTGTGCGGGAGCAATACGTCTTGCAAAAGTACGTTGTGTGTGGCAAATACGTTGTGTGTGGCAAAAAGGTCTATGTCCGCAGGCCCCATAGTTGGAAGAGATGATGACAGACTTGGCGATCCAACTCCCATTCGTGAGTCGTTGACATACATCTGCTGAGAGCGTCCACTTCTTCGTTGTTGGTCCCGGCAAGGTGAATGGCAACAGGACTGATTCCCCTCGGGATGCACCAGTCCCAAAGTCGGAGAGCAAGATGAGCTTGGGGGAGGGGGGGGCGGACTTCATGCTGCCTTGTTTGTTTATGTAGAAAACTGTGACAATATTGTCCGATGTTATCTGAATGACCTGGTCCTGAAGGACATTCTCGAAAGACCGAAGGGCTTTGAACACTGCCAAGAGTTCTAGGTAATTGATGTGTCTGGATGTCTTGTGGCCATGTCAAGTGCCTTGAGTGCGAAGGCTGGCACAGAGAACTTCCCATCCCATGAGGGAGGCATCTGTGTAAAGAGTCAATGTCAGTTGAGGTAGACGGAATGAGGTTCTGATGGATAGATTGTCCTCTACCGTCCACCATGACAAAGTCTGGTAGGTAGGTGAAGCGGATGATGTGGAGAGTTGCACTATGGGTGGAGAGGCAACTGAACCATAGCTGCAGCGGCCTCATCTGCAGCCTGGCGTTGGGGACCATGGAGACCGTGGAAGGCATTAATACTTAAAAGATCTGACCGCGGAAGGCATTAATACTTAAAAGACCTGAGGCAACTGTAAGATGGAGCAGCTGTCTGTGAGACGGATGGATGCTGATGTGGAAGTAATGCTGCTATTCAAGTCCAGAGATGCAAACCAATCCTCTCTCCTGAGCAACAGAAGGATATTTTGAAGGGCGGTCATTCGAAATTTTTTTGTTTCAATGAACTTATTTAAGCCACGTAGCTCCAATATCAGGCACAAACCACCATCCCGTTTTGGGACCATGAAATAACTTGAGTAGACACCATGGAGCCCCTCAGAGCGCGTGAGTTGTTGAATTGCTCCTTTACGAAGCAGTTGGGAAACTTCGTCTTTACGAAGCAGCTGGAAAACTTCGAAGGGGGTATGGTATTAAACTTGATTTTATATCTGTGCTCCACAAGGGACAAAACCCAGATGATCAGATGTGATGGACTCCCAAATGGGGAGTCAATTCTGCAGTCAATCCCCAAAAGAGTGGAGGGTGGGTTTAGGAGGAAAGGAGAGGTTCGCTCGACCCGTTAACGTTGCTGCTTATCGAAGTTGGGGAGGTGGCGACCCTGTTGATAGCACTGAGCTGGCTGTTTGCAATTGCGCTGCTGATGGGTCAGGAACTACTGCCGACTGGAGTATTACAGGTATGGTTGATACCAATACTGAGGACAAGACCAGGACCACTTACGTCAACTCTGGGCAGGAACTTCCATACATTGAGCAGTGATGTGAGCCTCATGGATATTCTTCAATCTGTGGTCCATCTTCATGTTGAACAGCCTGGAGACGTCAAAGGGAATATTCTCAATCCTTCTCTTGGTCTCGTCCGGGAAGTTGCAGTTCCTGAGCCAGGAGTGGTGACAGACGGCTACAACACCAACAAGGGCCCTTGAGTCGCTGTCAACATGATTTCTTGCCATTGAGAATTGTTGTATAACCACCTGCATCACTTCTCAGGTGAAGACATGTGCCAGGTCTCTTTGCTGCTCTGGAAGCGACGCTGTGATGTTCTCCAATTTCTGCATGAAGAATTGATACCTTGCTAGCGTCACCTCGTAGTTAGAGATATGGAGGCCGAGACCTGTGATGGTGTAGATACGGCAAGCCATCATGTCAACTTTTCGCCCTTTCTTGTACCAAGGAGTGGAGAGCTCTCGTCTCACAGCCTTGAGATGACTCCACAACAATAGAGTTCGGTTTAGAATGACGCAGGAGGAATGGAATATCCTGCTCCTGAACTCTGTATATAGACTCATATTGTTGTGAAATGGGTTGTGGCTGGTTGGGGAACCGCCAAGACACCATCATGACTTGGCGCAGTGTTGTAATCAGCAGCAGGATGATGACAGCAGATTGTTCTTTCTTCACAATGTTGTAGAAGTTGTTGGTACTGGGATCAAAGCGGTGCTGGGCTGAATAGTATCCATAATCATCCCAAGGCTCATGATGGGAGGTTCCATAGGGCAACTCCACCCAGCCTCCGGACAATCGACCGGACACATGCTGCTGCTGGTGCACTTGCTGAGGCAAGACCCTCGGGGAGACCTCAGGCGAAGGCTGCGGAGTTGGCGAGTGTGCCATCGGAGGGACCATTTGTGGACAGTCCTGGATCTCTGTCAGAAATTGATCCTGGCAAGACAGCCTCCTGACGGTCTGGCGAAGACAGGGTCGAAGGAACGATCTGTTGAAGGGACCCTGGCAGGGTCACCTGCATGGCCAGTTGGAGGCTAGGGCCAGTCAGTGTTGGCATCAATGCCACGGTCAAGAATGATGGAGCGGACGATCCCAAGTCACGGTGGTGCAGGTGGAAGGCCTTCATTGATTTATGAGCCACCTTGTTCACCCTGTCTTTCTTGGCCTTCTTATGGACCAGGGACTTACAGGGGCGCTATGCTTCTTCTTTTCCTTTTGCTTGCGAGGAGGTCAAGAGGAGTGTTTAGCCCCCAGCAAAGTTTCTCCATCAGCTGAGGAACAGGGCTGTGAAGCAGGCTGAGTCGCGAGTTGGTCAGACACAAGCAGAGCCTGGTCTCAAAGCAATTTATGCAGGCGGTTTTCATGGTTTTTATGCGCCTGTTTGGTGAAGGCCTGACAATGGCCGCACTTATCAATTATGCGGCCTTCTCCCAGACAGAGAAGGCACAGGCATGAGGATCAGTGGGGGACATCTTGGCCCCACACTGAGAACACTTGTGGAAAGCAGCATGCTGAGCCATCAAGAGAAAAATAGAGAATAGCGAAGTACAGCAAAAAGAGTTAATGATAGAAGGGTATGTCTATCATTAGACACACACACATCACAGAAGTGAGTACACCCCTCACATTTTGTAAATATTTTATTACATCTTTTCATGTGACAACACTGAAGAAATGACACTTTGCTACACTGTAAAGTAGTGAGTATACAGCTTGTATAACAGTGTAAATTTGCTGTCCCCTCAAAATAACTCAACACACAGCCATTAATGTCTAAACCACTGGCAACAAAAGTGAGTACACCCCTAAGTGAAACTGTCCACATAGGGCATTATTAGCCATTTTCCCTCCCCAGTGTCATGTGACTCGTTAGTGTTACAAGGTCTCAGGTGTGAATGGGGAGCAGGTGTGTTAAATTTGGTGTTATCGCTCACTCTTTCATACTGGTCACTGGAAGTTCAACATGGCACCTCGTGGCAAAGAACTCTCTGAGGATCTGTAAAAAAGAATTGTTGCTCTACATAAAGATGGCCTAGGCTATAAGAAGATTGCCAAGACCCTGAAACTGAGTTGCAGCACGGTGGCCAAGACCATACAGCAGTTTAACAGGACGGGTTCTACCCAGAACGGGCCTCGCCATGGTTGACCAAAGAAGTTGAGTGCACGTGCTCAGCGTCATATCCAGAGGATGGCTTTGGGAAATAGACATATGAGTGCTGCCAGCATTGCTGCAGAGGTAGAAGGGGTGGTGGGTCAGCCTGTCAGTGCTCAGACCGTACGCTGCACACTGCATCAAATTGGTCTGCAGGGCTGCCATCCCAGAAGGAAGCCTCTTCTAAAGATGATGCACAAGAAAGCCTGCAAACAGTTTGCTGAAAACAAGCAGACTAAGGATATGGATTAGTGGAACCATGTCCTATGGTCTGATGAGACCAAGATAAACTTATTTGGTTCAGATGGTGTCAAGCATGTGTGGCAACAACCAGGTGAGGAGTACAAAGACAAGTGTGTCTTGCCTACAGTCAAGCATGGTGGTGGGAGTGTCATGGTCTGGGGCTGCATGAGTGCTGCTGGCATTGGGGAGCTACAGTTCATTGAGGGAACCTTGAATGCCAACATGTACTGTGACATACTGAAGCAGAGCATGATCCCCTCCCTTCGGAGACTGGGCTGCAGGGCAGTATTCCAACGTGATAATGACCCCAAACACACCTCCAAGACGGCCACTGCCTTGCTAAAGAAGCTGAGGGTAAAGGTGATGGACTGGCCAAGCATGTCTCCAGACCTAAACCCTATAGAGCATCTGTGGGGCATCCTGAAACGGAAGGTGGAGCAGCACAAGGTCTCTAACATCCACCAGCTCCATGATGTCGTCATGGAGGAGTGGAAGAGGACTCCAGTGGCAACCTGTGAAGCTCTGGTGAACTCCATGCCCAAGAGGGTTAAGGCAGTGCTGGAAAATAATGGTGGCCACACAAAATATTGACACTTTGGGCCCAATTTGGACAGTTTCACTTAGGGGTGTACTCACTTTTGTTGTCAGCAGTTTAGACATTGATGGCTGTGTGTTGAGTTATTTTGAGGGGACAGCAAATTTACACTGTTATACAAGCTGTATACTCACTACTTTACATTGTAGCAAAGTGTCATTTCTTCAGGGTTGTCACATGAAAAGATATAATAAAATATTTACAAAATGTGAGGGGTGTACTCACTTCTGTGACATACTGTATATAGGAGAAAGGAAAAAGGAGATTTAGAAAGAACTTCTAACAGAGGACGGAATGTAACTTGGAAGATCTAACTAGAGAAGAAGAATAAACGGTAAAAGGTTTAGAACAATAGTCAAGTATACGAGTAGCTACAGTAAGAGATGAAAGGCTCAAGGCACAGCGAACAGCAGGTCGCAACAAGTTTGGGGAAATGGTAGGCACTCCGCCTTCTTATACTGGGGCCGGGGGGGCACGGAGCTCCCGCCAAAACTGTTAAGCTTTTGAATCTTCCCGGCTACAGGTACTGCACAGGCACAGCACCCATATGTGTGATGCACAGAGGCCACGACGAACAAATATAGAAACACACTATTTGTCAAAACAGGGACAATATAAGAATCTTAATTTGCATTTTGAAAAGTTAATGTTCTGGCCATCATGACTACAAAGAGATCTATAATTTCAAGACTTATGAATGCATAGACACTAAAGTACAGAGCCAGGACTAAGGCAAGGGGCAAGTCAACCATCACAACCTCAACTAATTTTACACTAACTCATGTGAGCCTTCTATAAAAAAAAATAGAAAAAGCAAGGTGCGAGCTAAAGCATTCAATACTTGAACCAGAAAAATCAGAATCAGAAAAGCAGCTTTCCTAAGTTTGACAATTTAGCTAATTGGATATGTCAAATATAGTTCAGCTGTTAGGAGTTTAATTTATGATTTTTGTAAGACCCTTACTCGAACACACCTGAGCATTTAATATATCAGAATCCCATATTCCTCCTTCCTATGTAAGAATCTACTTAGTTTTCTGGTTTGAAGGAGAGTGTTACATTCATAGTGCTGTCCTACCTCTCTATTTTTGAACTACTATCAGATACCTACCTGTGAACCAATTTCAGAACATCCTTGTCCAACTGCTTCAGCAAATTTCTCTTTGAAGGTACAACCCAGTTTTTTTACTCTTTTCAATATGCTTTCCGTAGGATTCACTGTGCAGTCCTGTAATGATTGAGAAAAGCTTTTCCTTATATTAACAAATATGACAAGCACATTTTCCACTGGAGCCAAGGCTTAAGAGGATACTATTTGTTAAAAGATACCACGTTTCAAGGAAGTCTGAGAGTACAGAGGAGCTAATTTATTGGCAGTAGGAATGGTTTCCCTGAAAATCACAAAGAACACAAAAAACAATTTCTTATCATTTAAGAGGCCATATATAACAAGAATTTAGATACGTTTTTAGCCTGGAGAAGCTCTCCAAGTCATATGTTAGGGTTAGCGTTAGGGTTGGAGGGAAAAGTGGTTTCTGTAGCATAGAGTACCTTCTACCAGGTTAAACTGGTACCCTAGCTACAAACATATCATAAGACAGCCTAGCTTTGGCCCTGTGAGCCTCCTGTTTGCACTACTGTAATATGTACACAAAGCTGCCTGTGAAGACATGTGGAAACTTAATTTGTTACAGAAAAAGGCAAAAATAATGTTAATTAGAACTAGATATTATATATTATATTATATTATATTATATTATATTATATTAGTTGTTGTCAGTTGCAAAGTCGCGTCTGACCCATCGCGACCCCAGGGACAACATTCCTCCAGGCCTTCCTGTCCTCCACCATCCCCCAGAGTCCACTTAAGCTCATGCCAACTGCTTCAGTGACTCTATCTAGTCACTTCATTCTCTGCCCTCCCCTTCTTCTTTTGCCCTCAATTGTTCCCAGCATTAGGCTCTTCTCCAGTGAGTCCTTCCTTCTCATTAGGTGGCCAAAGTATTTGAGTTTCATCTCCAGTATCTGGCCTTCTAAAGAGCAGTCAGGGTTGATCTCCTCTAAGACTGACTGGTTTGATCTTCTTGCAGTCCAAGGGATTCACAGGAGTCTTCCCCAGCATAACAATTCAAAGGCCTCAATCCTTTGGCACTCAGCCTTCCTTATGGTCCAAGCTTTCACAGCCATACATTGCAACTGGGAAAACCATAGCCTTGACTATACGCACTTTTATCGGCAGGGTGATGTCTCTGCTTTTCAGTATGCTGTCTAGATTTGCTTTCCATAGCTTTTCTCCCAAGGAACAAGCGTCTTTTAATTTCTTGGCTGCAGTCCCCATCTGTGGTGATCTTGGAGCCCAGGAAAATAAAATCTGTCACTACCTCCATTTCTTCCCCATCTATTTGCCAGGAAGTGAGAGGACCGGATGCCATGATCTTAGTTTTCTTAATGTTGAGTTTCAAGCCAACTTTTGTGCTCTCCTCCTTCACCCTCATCGAGAGGCTCTTCAGTTCCTCTTCACTTTCTGCCATTAGAGTGGTATCATCTGCATATATAAGGTTTCTGATATTTCTCCCAGCAATCTTAATTCCAACTTGTGATTCATCTAGCCCCGCCTTTCTCATGATGTGCTCTGCATGTAAGTTAAATAGGCAGGGCGACAGTATACAGCCTTGCCGAACTCCTTTCTCAATTTTGAACCAATCAGTGGTTCTATGTCCAGTTCTCACTGTTGCTTCTTGACCCGCATATAGGTTTCTCAAGAGACAAATAAGATGGTCTGATACTCCCATCCCTTTAAAAACTTGCCACAATCAGTTGTGAGCCACACAATCAAAGGCTTTAGCATAGTCAATAAAGCAGAAGTAGATGTTTTTCTGGAACTCCCTACCTTTCTCCATGATCCAGTGTATGTTGGCAATTGATCTCTAGTCCCTCTGCCTCTTCAGAATTCTGCCTGTACTTCTGGTAGTTCTTGGTCCACATACTGCTGGAGCCTAGCTTGTAGGATTTTGAGCATAACTTTGCTAGCATGTGAAATGCGTGCAATAGTGCAGTAGTTTGAACATTCTTTGACAATGCCCTTCTTTGGGATCGGAATGTAAACTGACCTTTTCCAATTCTATGGCCACTGTTGAGTTTTCCAAATTTGCTGGCATATGGAGTGTAGCACTTTTGCTGCATCGCCTTTTAGGATTTTGAATATATCAACTGAAATACTGTCACCTCCTAGTTGTTGCTCAGACTTCCTAAGGCCCATTTGACTTCACATTCCAGGATGTCTGGCTCGAGGTCAGTGACCACCTCATCGTGGTTATCAGGGACATTAAATTACATTACATTACATGAGACCTCAATGACTCTCATTTTGTTTAAGAACTCAGTTCAAGTAATTATTGTAACCTATGAAGCAGTACATGACATGGCATCATTCTGCATTGCAAAGATGTCTTTATTCCTTCAGGCTATTTAACATCATTCTTCACTTTTATTTTAACATTACATATTTTTAATATTTGTAAAGTTTCTCTATTACTATCTGTGACTGATGTTTGTTGGGTCTTTTTGTAGTTTGGAAGTGACCTTGTGAATAATATGTCTATGTTAAATATTTCAATATGTGCAGTTGTTTTTAAGCATTATTTGACTGAATTATATTTTTAACAGTTTTATATTTGTACCTAATAAAACAATTATTAAATATTACAAGAACTTAGAAAAGAACTTAGTAAATCTCATATTCAACAGAAATACTCCTAAATTGCTATTAATTGTTGAAATTCAACACAGCACAAGCAGACTTTCACTCAACTGGGACTTCTACTTCACTCCACCCCCAGTCTACTCTGGAGGGTCCTCCAACACTCCAGTGCAATTTTGAAGCAGTGCAGGAAAAGGAGGAACTAAAATTTTGGTCCTGTGGACACCATTAGATTTCAGGCTCTTATTCAAAAAAAATGGTATCTTTTTAACAATCCTTCTTAGTAAGCAGTTTTGTAATGGGTTCATCATTTCTGAGCAAAAGATCTGCCAAAAAGGTCAGGATATAAAATATTTATTTAAAAGGATAACACTCACATTAAAATAGAGGATAAGCTTTTCTGATGGTTTATCACTTGCAGATTTTAAAACCGCCATTAATTGCTGAATAGTATTCATTGCAGCCCTACAGAAGAGGAAAGCATTTTTATTATGATTTTCTGAAATGCACAAACTGCCTTTGAAGAAATAAAAAATCATCTAATAAAAAGATACATTAGAGAAAAAACGCCTTTACAGGAGTGCTGCTGCATCCTTACCTGAATATTATTAGCATTGTCAAAAGCTTTTCAAACAATCTGCACTATTATGTACAAGATTTTTGGCAGAACTGAAAATTGCAAAGAAGCTTTTTGTATAAATTGGCTGAACTGATGTAATATGTTTACAAGTATTGTATTTTCTTAAAATAGTTCTAATATTTCTATAGTTCTAATATTTTAATCCATTAAAATATTCACTATTATCTAATTCTGCAAGATGAAACTCAAGCCAGTTTGTTCAAGACCACACCACCCACATTATTCCACTTGTCCAGAGACTCCGTAAATGCTTTTTTTCTACAACACTATCATATTCAAATCAGACCTGTGAACTGAAGGACTCAAATTACTTCTAGGACTAAAACCTGATTTCAAACACATCATCATACCCTTTACAATAATTTTCTAAACATTTTTATTAAAGATAAGGGCAACTTAAAATATTCTTACCGAACAGGAGTCTGTGCAAGTCCAACAGGAGGGTCTTCACCCAAGTTTTTTGTTGGTGTTCTCTCTAACTGTAAACTAACATGAGAAAAATGTAACTTCTCTACCCAGATATGTCTGTCAGGAAGATGTCAGGCCTAAGAAAGTTCCATGTTCTAGCTTGATTTAAGATTATTTCATTTCACTTCTATGCTGACCCATAACCCTTTATCTTTTTGTACACACAGTGCAGTCTTATTCCCTCCTCTTTACTATCAAATATGTCTATTTGAGGTATGGCCCTCATTCTGTTTTTATACCCTACAGGATTTCTGCTTCTTTTGGGTCCTTACAGTATGAAGAGGAGGATTAAACAATTTCACTCAAATATCATCTGATCCAACCTGCTGCTGATACAAGAAATCCATAGTTATGGCATTCCTGATAGGGATATTTAAGTAAAATGCTAAAACTTATCAAAGGAGAAACTACTACATTTTCAAGGAAAGACAACTTGTATCATCAGGAAAATCTTCCTAAACTTTAATTCTTATTTAATTTATCACTAGAACAATCAAGTGACATAAATGAGGCTAAGAGATACTTAGTTCCTCAGGCCTACCAGTGAGCTTCATGAGTGAGCAGTTTACTGCAATGCATATACAGAAAGTCAGTGCACTCTAGTGGTTAAGAGCATGGGACTGGGACTCAGGTGATTTGGGTTCTAGTCCTTATTCAGTCATGGAGCCAGCTGGATGACTCTGGGCCAGTCACAAACTTTCAACCCAACCCACCTCACAGGCTTGTTGCTGTGAGAATAAAACTGAGAGCAGGAAGAAGACAATGACGATTCCTAACATGTATTAATGATAACTTCCTCCAACTGCAAGTAGAGGAAGGAGCAAGAAGAATGACTATCCTCAACTTGATACTAACCAACAGGGATGACTTAAGGGACAAAGTAGCAGCTACAGGAATTCTGAGAGAGACTGACCATGTCATACCTCAATTCTCAGTTATAAAGAAAGCAAAAGCCAAATGTAGCCAAACATGTACCCGGGACTGCAAGAAAGCCAACTTAAACTCCCATGGCAAAAGACTCTGATGGGAAAAGAAGCCCAAGATGGGTGGGAAATCTTAAAAAAGAAGAAATTCTAAAGAAACAATTCCAAAAAGGAAAAAGTGTGGAAGACTACAAAGGAAACCCATGTGGCATCACAAAAAGCTATGAGATTTTTGTGAATTGTTTTCTGAAAACAAAAAATAACATGTATAGGAAGTGGAAGGAAGGCCAGGCTACAAAAGATGAATATAGATGGGTAGTACCAAACTACAGGTATGCCACCAGGAAGGCTAAAGTGATAAATGAATGAAGGCCAGTGAGGGATGCTAAAAGCAACAAGAATGCCTTCTTCAGATATGCCCAAAGCAAAAGACAACCAAAGTTTGACTATTTAATGTGGATGTTAAAATGACAGCAGAAAACAAAGAAAAGGCAAGACAGCAAAATTCCTACTTTGGCTCAATCTTTTCCCAAAAGAATATCTACAACCATCCTAACAAAGGGGAAGTACAAGCTGGAGGTGAGGGATGGAAGCTCAAGATAAGACAGACAAATAGTCAAGGATCATTTAATACTTGGGTTCTAATCTTCAGGGCCCAATGAAGTCATAAAGTTCTAATCTTCAGGGCCCAATGAAGTCACTTATGGAATCTGCTCCCCAGAGAGGCTCGCCTGGCGCCGTCATTATTTGCTTTTCGGCGCCAGGCGAAGACCTTTTTATTTAAGAAATATTTTAATTGTTAAATTTATTAATTTATTAATTTTATTAATTTATTAGTTTGCTGAATTTTAGTTTTTGTTAGTTTTAATTGGGACTATGAGATGGGCCAATTTTAGTCTTTAACTGTAATCGGTAGGTCGTTTTGTGTTTTAATTTTATGTTGTATTTTGTTTTGTACGGACCTGCTGTGAGCCGCCCCGAGGCTAGCTGGCAAGGGGCGGCATAGAAATTTTTCTAATAAATAAATAATAAAGAAAGAAGCTAGTGGACAAACTTTCAGAACCACTATCTTTGAAAATTCATGGAAGACAGGAAAGTACCAACAAGTGGAGAAGGACTAATGTTTCCCTGTCTTCCAGAAAGGAGCAAAAAGGATGAATCTGGGAACTACAGACCAGTAAATCTGACATCAATCCTTGGAATAATTCTGGACCAAATTATAAAACAGTCAGTCTGCAAACACCTTGAAAACAATGCAGTGATCTCTAGAAGCCAAGATGGATTTTTCAAGAACAAATCCTGCCAGACTAATCTATTTTCATTTTTTGACTGGGTAACCTCCAAGGTCCCCTGTGAAAATGCTGTGGACATAATCCATCTTGACTTTAGCAAAGCTTCTGAGAAAGTGCCCAACAACATCCTGATTAAGAAACTAGCAAAAGGTGGACTAATTAGAACAACTACTAGGTGATTCCATAACTGACTACAAAAATGGACTCGGAGAGTACTCATCAATGATATCTTCTCAAATGGTGAAATGTAACAAATGATTTTGTCCTGGGCCAAGTGGTCTTCAACATTTTTATTAATGATTTGGATGAGAAAGTACAAGTAACAATAATCAAATTTGCAGATGATCCAAAACTGAGTGGGATAGCTAATAGTTTGGAAAACAGAAAGAAGATTCAAGGAGATATTGAAATGCTAGAATGCTGGACTGAAAACAACAGAACAAAATTCAGTAGTAACAAATGTCAAGTTCTGCACCTAGGAAATGGAAACAAAATGCATCACTACAAGATGGAGAATACATGGCTCAACAATACTACAAAAAAGAAGGATCTTGAAATTGTCACAGATCACACGTTAAACATGAGCTAACAATGCAATGTGTCTGCAAAAAAAAGGCAAATGCTATTTTGGAATGCATTAACAGAAACATAACTTCCAAATCAAGTGAAGTGCTAGTTGCCCTATACTCAATAATAGTTAGACCTCACCTGGAGTACTGTGTCCAGTTCTGGGCACCACAGTTTAAGAAAGATGTAGACAAAGGGTTCAGAGGAGGGCAGCAAGGACTATTTAGGAACCAGAAGCAAAGTCCTGTGAGGTGAGATTCAAAGAACTGGGCATGCTAAGAAGATAAGACTGAGGGGAGAGATGATAGCACTCTGCAAGAATTTGAAAGGCTGTCACAAAGAGGAGGGATAGGATCTGTTTTTGATCATCCAAGAGTGCAAAGACATGGAAAAGCAGGTTGCTTACCTGTAACTGATGTTCTTCGAGTGGCCATCTGTGTAGTCACACATATGGGTTCTGTACCTGCACAGTGCCTAGGCTGGAAAGATTGAAAGCTAACAGTTTTGGCAGGAAAAACTCTGCTCCCCCTCCCCTTGGTAGTATATATAGAGCGGAGTGTCCACCATTTTCTCCAGTCTTTGGAGACCGTTTGTTCGCCACCTCATGGAAGAAGACGGCATAACAACCTAGCATGTACCGACACATTCCCTTTCGGTACCAATGTTACAAGTATGAGGTACCGAAGCAGTACTATATGGTACCGATAATGAAACCACTCACTAACACCGAGCGGGGCTGGCGGGTGTGACTGCACAGATGGCCACTCGAAGAACATCAGTTACAGGTAAGCAACCTGCTTTTCTTCGTTGTGGCCTCTGTGCATCACCCATATGGGTGAATAGCAAACTTACCAGAAACGGTGGCGGGAGGTGTCGCTATTGAAGGACGGCAGAAAGAACAGCCCTCCCGAATGAGCAGTCTCGTCTGGCACGCATATCAAGACGATACTGCTTCGCGAAAGTACAAGGCGTAGCCCAAGTTGCTGCCTTACAGACATCCTGGATCGGGACACCTGCAGCGAACGCAGAGGAAGCTGAGACCACTCTACTGGAATGGCCCCTTGGAACAACAGGTAAGTCCAGCTTTGCAAGTTGGTACGCCAATGAAATGGTTTGAACAATCCATTTCGACAGCCAGTGAGACGAAACAGGCAATCCTTGGTCTCGCTCAGAACACTTTATAAAAAGTTTATTGGGATGTCAAACAGATTCCATGCACGATCTATAAAAAGCCAGGCATCGTCTAACAATTAAGGTGTGCAAGGACCTCTCAAACGGGTCTGACGGCGACGGAAAAACGGCAGGCAGCACAATTTCTTGGTTCAGGTGAAATGGTGTGGCAACTGCAAAAAAGTAGGGTCCATCCTCAGGACCAGCTTTTCCTTATGGAAGTTTAAATAAGGTGGATCGATTCGAAGAGCACAAAGTTCACTGGCTCTATGAGCTGACATAACTGCAACTAAAAAAGACATTTTCCATGAAATAAGGCATAAATTGACAGTGGCTAATGGCTTGAATGGTGGTTTTGTAAGCGCCTGTAGGACAACTGAGAGACTCCACATCAGCATAAATGGCCGAATGGATGGGTGTAGATTCTGCAAGCCTTTAAGAAATTTCCAAATAAGCAGCTATGAAAACACCAACAGCCCTTGTACTACACCACGATAATGTGAAACTGCAGCTGCATAAACCTTAATTGAGGAGGGTTTCAGTCCCGAGTGATGCAAGTGCAGCAAAAACTGAAGAATGTTCTCAACCGATGCTGTAAGCAGGTTAAACAAGCCAGATTCCGTGAAGGATGAAAACCGATGCCACTTCGCCATGTAGGACTTTTGGGTGGACTGTCTTAGAGCAGACTCGAGAATCCGTACAACCTCCAGATCCAAAGAACTCGGTCCTGACAATATTCCCGTCGGTACCGAATCAATGAGGGGATCCGACCAATCATGAGTTGAGGTACCTAGTGATCTATTAGATCTCGGTTCCGAAACAGTCCCTTGAGTCAATGAATCCTTCATGCAGTGAGGTTCAATGATGACAGGTCCGAGTGACGGACGGCACCGTTTTGTTGGATTAGCAAACCTTGTGTGAGCGGAAGGTGAAGGAAATTGCCCTTCAAGATCCGAAGAAGAGTGGAGAACCATGCCTGACGAGGCCACCAAGGCGCTATGAATATCCCCGTGGCATCGTCGTTCACAATCTTCAAGACGACTTTGGTCAGCAGAGGAATAGGTGGGAATGCATAGAACCTGAGATTTGTCCATGTAATCATAAGGGTATCCCCCATCGATCCCGGTCCTATTCCCGCCCTGGAGCAAAACTTTTTGCACACCTTGTTTCTGTTGGTGGCAAAGAGATCTATGTCCAAAGGTCCCCACAGCTGAAACAATTGGGTGCAAACTCAGTGGTTTAGTTCCCATTCGTGGGTGATTGACATGTGTCTGCTCAAGGAGTCTGCCTCTTCGTTGTCGGTCCCAGCCAGATGGACCGCCAAAAGGGTTATGCCTCTCGGAATACACCACTCTCAAATGTCCATGGAAAGGCAGGCCAGGGCAGTGGATTTTGTGCCGCCCTGCTTGTTGATATAGAATACTGCGACTATGCTATCTGATGTGATCTGTATCACCTGTTGGTGAAGAGTGGTTTCAAAGGACCGTAGCGCTTTGAATATCGCTAACAGCTCGAGGTAATTTATGTGGCTCAGCGATTCCTGGAAGTTCCACATGCCTTGGGATAGAAGCCCTGCGCATACCTTGCAGCCATTCCCCAAAAGGGAGGGGGAAGGGTGGGTATGGAGGTGGAGGAGAGGTTCGCACGTCCCATCAGCGTTGACGTTTCCCGGTATCAAAACGTCAACGATTTTGTGGAAAACGCTGATGCGGTTGTTGCCTTCTGTGTTGTGGCCTCTGTTGGTACTGTCGCTACGGTGGCTGATAGCGGTAGGATGGGAGTGACCATGACCACTTACGTTTGTTCTGTCCGGGCAGTTCCATGCGTCTAGCCATCATCCGGGATTCAGGGATTGACTTTAACTTGTGATCAGTGCGGGAGTGAAAAAGCCCAGAGCCGTCAAAAGGCATTTCCTCTATTCGCCGCTTGATTTCATCGGGGAAGTTGCAGTTTCGCAACCAGGCATGCCTTCTCAGTGATACGGCCTCCACAAGCGCTCCTGAATCCGTATCCACATGGTAGCGTGCTGTGGATAATTGTAGAATAGCGACTTGCATCCCCTCTATAATGAAGGTCCTGACCAGGTTCCTTTGTTGCTCAGGCGGGGGAGCAACAATATTATTCAGCCTCTGCATAATAAAGAATTGCTACCTAGAGAGGGTGGCTTCATAGTTGGACATCCGAAGCCCGAGTCCTGCAGCCGCATAGATCCTGCGCGCCAGGGTATCAATCTTGCGCCCCTCCTTATCTCCGGGGGTGGTATGGCCTCTAGCTTCCCTGCCCTGAGATGATTCAATCACCATAGAATTTGGCTTAGGGTGGTGAAGCAGAAAGGGGATGTCGCTCTCTTGGACCCGATACATGGACTCGTACCTTCTCACTATAGGTTAAGTTTGAGAAGGCAAGTCCCAGGGTTGCGTCATCCCCTGCCGCAGAGTTGCAATAAGCGGCAAGACGATTGCTGGTGATTGTTCTCCCCGGACAATGTCGTAGAACTTGTCGGTGCTCGGATCTGGCTGATGTTGCGCAAGTCTAGACATAAGCTCCCCGAATGAAATGTGGGGTTCTTCAGGCGATGACGGACCTTGCGATGTAATCATGCTGTCAGGGGAGGTAGAGTCGGCATCCGAGTCTGAGTTGGGTGGGATGGTATGGTTCCAATGAGGAGGTCCCTGGAGAATTGGGACGCTCGGGTTCTACATGCCAGGAAGTAGATGGCAGATCCTCATGAACAGAAGGCAAAGAGCGATCCCGCAGGTGAGGACGAAATCCAAAAGAATGGTAGTCCTCCCAACTCCTCGGGTAGTCATAGTAGGGTCGGAACGATCCTCCTTTCTGCCTCTCGTCCATTCGAGTCCAAGGTGGTGGTGATGGAGATCGATCTGTAGCTCTCGCCGTAGGCATAGGAGTCGGGAACCAGGCCCTCGGAGGAGAATCCTGAATCTCCCCATCGGATACCGACTCATGATGCTGCTCTTCGGGCAATGGAATGGGCATGCCCTGTTGAGGAGCAGATTACATCAGTGACCCCAGAGGAGTCACCTGCATCGCTGCCTGAAGCACTGGTACCAATGGTATTGGTACCAAAGCTGCCGTCGGGATCGATGGGGCTGTCAAACCCAAATCCCGATGCCTCTTCTTATGAGGCGGTTTTGCTGCTTTATCTTTCTTCGCCTTTTTGTGAGCCAAAGATTGATCCGACCCCCCGTGCTTCCTCTTTACCCGTTGTTTACAAGGGGGGGGGAGAGGTAACCGAGCCCCTGGGGGGGGGGAATTTCCACTGTTGGATGGTTACGGCTGCGGCATAGGCGGCGTGGGCGTTGCCCGGACATGCCTGCAGCAGAGGCTGGGCGTTGAACCGGCTCAAACGAGGCTGAGGCCTTGCGCTTAGCAGATGGAGCATGCGCTGGCCCAGGTTTTCCTGCAGGCTGATTGGATTGCATCAGCGCTTGATCCCAAAGGAGTTTGCGCAGCCGGTTCTCCTTATTCTTTCACACTTGCTTAGTGAAAGCAAGGCAATGACGGCATTTATCAGTCCTGTGCCCCTCGCTGAGGTAAAGGAGGCGCGAGTCATGTGGGTCCATCGGAGACATTTTGGATCCACATTCCGCACATTTGCGGTAGGCCGCTCGCTGCGCCATCGCAGAAAAGGAAGAAATAGAATATAGAAAAGAGGGAAAGTAATATATTTTTTGTTTGTTTGTTTGTTTGTTTGATAGGAACAAGTAAAAAGAAAAAGAAGATATGAACTGGAACGAGGGAATAACAACTTGAAATAAGAGGAAGAAGATAAACGGTAGGTAATGAACAATACTGAGTCAAGTGAGAGACGAACAGGCATGAGGCACAGCGAATGGCGGTCGCAAAAAACTGGAGAAAATGGTGGACATTCCACTCTATGTATACTACCCAGGGGAGGAGGAGCGGAGTTTTCCCCATCAAAACCGTTAGCTTTCAATCTTTCTGACCTAGGCACTGCGCAGGTGCAGAACCCGTATTTGTGATGCACAGAGGTCACGACGAAGAACTATGGGTTCAAGTTACAGAAAGCTAGATTTTGGCTAGGTATCAGGAAACATTTCCTGACTGTGAGAGCAGTATAATGATACCAATTACCTAGGGAGGTTGTGGGATCTCCTACACTACAGGCATTCAAGATGCAACTGGACAGACATCTGAGTGGGATGATGTAACCTGGTATCCTGCACTAGCAAGGAGTTGGACTCAGTGGCCTTCTGGGTCCCTTCCAGCTGTAGTATTCTGTTATGTAGACCATTTTGAGTTCTTTAAAATAAAAAGGGGATATAAATCTGAAAAACAAACAAACAAATTACCATTCTGTATGATCATACTGTAAAGTTCGATCTTTCTCCAGAAATAATCTGGCATCAATATCCTTGTTTCTCAGATACATGTCTTCATATTTGCTTGACATAGTCTCAACCTCAAATTTCAAAAGATTAAAAGATTAATGGTAACAATGAACTAATTGTTTACATGGATACGTTTATCTGCAATTTAATTCATTCTTGAAAGTGATTATACATCAATGGGAGGAATCTAGTGTCATAGAAAAAGCTTCTGTTCTTCCCTTCTGTAGCCCAGAAGGTCCCCGAATAATTCAGAACAGATTTTAAGAGAATATAAGGAAAAACTGCCTCCACTGCCTGTTCTTCTGACTGAAGCAGTCTTGAGAGTGGAAATACTTCATTGGCTACCACCCTATTGCTACAAGTAAAAAATACTGAGTTAAATTATAAATCTAGTTTATCTTCTTTACATGTCACTCAGACTGGTGAATATTCCCTACAGTTCCAATAAGATACTTTATTAATTAACTGTTTCCAAGTAGCTATTCACTTCATAGAAACAAAATATCCAGAATCAAAGAAAGCGTATAACTATCAAGTGCAAAACAAGGATTCTTTGTGGCTATCCTTGAACTAAGGGTTTTAAAATTATAATATTACCTCTGGAAGTCCACTGAAAGCTGTAATACCCACAGAATTCAGGAATGGGATAAAATTAGTGAAGTAAACATTTTTCACCTACAAAATAAATAAATTGCAACACTATCACTATTGAGAGGTCTTTTTCTATACCTTATAGAACAAAACCCATGATTTTTTGTTGGATTGTGAACTCTGAGTTAATTGCAATTAACAAACAATAGTTAAGCATAGTGCAGGGTTCATGTGTAACAACAACCCACAACTCAACAACCAGCTATATTTTGTGTTATCATGACATGTGACCCAGATCATAGGAAAACACGCATTTGAAGGGACAAGCAAAAACGGGAGGGAACTGAGGAAGGAGGAGAACAAGCATGCCTCAATTTAAGGAGCACTCATCTGAGGGAGAGTTGGACTTCTGCAGGCTGCATGAGCATGAGGCAGCGTCCAGGAGACAGACACACTGGCAAGAGAAGAGGCATGATCCTCAGAGGGTGAATTAAGCAAGCCTTTCCCCCCGCTAGAGAGACATGGAATCCAAGCCACAGAGGGAAAGGCTGCCCAGCCCCCAAGAAAACTGTCACTTGAAAAGACAAGCATTGAAGCATGGTTGTATCCAGCCAGCATACTGAGGATTTATTTTTTCGTAACAAGGTGTAAGTCAGCTTCTTTACTGCAGACCTTGTTTCTGACTCTTTGTCCTTGTTGCCTTAGCTGGACTTTTATGCTTGCCCCTAAATGAAACCCAGGTGTCAACCTCTGCAAAATTAGTGGACTGCTGACTAGCTTTACTGGACTTTGGACTAGAAACAGCAACACTTTCAGTCTTAGCCTTGAAAGAACTTACTCAGGTATTTACATTCACTTTGATTACTTGCTAGTTACTTTGAATATGAAAAATTTGACCAAGTTTCTAGTGTATTTACTAGTCATAACTGAAGTTAGCCCTAAGTAAGGACACAAACAACAAAACTGTGGCCTGGGACTGAGGGAGGAAGCTTTGCAGAAAACCAAAACAGTATTTTAAGAGTTCTAAAATGGTTTTACCTCATCCAAATTACAATCATGTTCTTTACAAAGTTCTTCCATAACCTTTATATCTGTATCTGTTTTTGATGTACGTGTATTCCTTTTTTGACCTCGCCTCCAAGTTCTACTTGAGCCATCATTAGACACTATACTCAGAGATTCTATATAAGAAAACAATCATGAGTCTGTTATATATAATTTCTAAACAAAGGGAAGGTTTAAAAAGAATATTTAAAACATAATTTTAAAGTAAAAGCTTAGTTATTAGAAAAAGAAAAGAGAAACAATTAAATGGGATGCAACATACATCATGTAAGACAGCTGAACCCTTTATGCATGAGATTCTATTTTAGAACACTTATATTCTACTGCTTCTCTCCAAACACCTCCTAAATCGACTCTTAAACTTTGGCTTAATCCTTTGATCCTCACACAATACTGAAAAAAATTAACAACAGGATCCAGACTTGCAAATCCATGTGTGGAAGGATTCCTTCTGTTTACAGAGGGAATCATGATACAGCTGAGGCCTCTCCCTGAGAAAAAAGAGTGGGCAGGGAAGCAATTTTCATCAATTCCCCCTAGTACCTGAAGTCCCTGTTCTTTGGGACATGTTCTACACTCTCTAGTGCAGTTTTTCAGGACAAAGGAGGATACTGCAATAGTCAGCTCCCTGTAATATGAGCAGGGATCACAAATGTGAATCCAAGCCTTAGTATACGTAACTACATTCTCATCCCAGTTGCCAGTCTTTCCCCTCTTTTGACTTTTATTGTTAAATCTCAGGACTAGTCTTCTTGTGTCGCTATATATACATGTTCTATGCTGCTCACATGCTGGCAGTACAATGGCAAATTAGCAGTTCTCACAACAACTGAAAATGAGTGGACCTGGTTCTGTTTTACTTGAACTTCCTGAGAAGACTATTGAGAAACTGCTAACAAGCAACTTTAAGTAAAACGTAGTCAATATGTTAAAGTGAGTGTTTACTTCTAGACCAAAAATTGTTTGAATAATGACCAGGTGCAGACTGTACTGGCACGGTTTCAGGCAGCAGGACAGAAGAAAGCCATCATCTCATGAATCAATATTATGTTACCAGGATAGCGGCCTTTGCCTCCAATTTTCAATTAATATCAATATCATTAAAATAATTAATGAAAAATATGTTCATTGTAGCACAAAAGTTAAGTAAAGAAAATGAACTAGCAGCTGGTTGTAAGAAAGATCTTGGACTGCGCAGAAATGGATAGATTGACTTTATCATTGAAGGAGAAAGAGGATACTGACTCCTATCGAACTTGTGATTCTTTCTATAATTGGCTGGAGAAATGGGACTTGGCATAAACTTAGAGATGTTTTTAAATTATTATAAATTGATTTGAATTTGACTTTAGAATGTTAAAAAATATGTAGTAGGAGGTTGACCCAGTAAATCCGATGTATGTGATGTTTGATGTTTTTAGTGTTAGTTTAAAATTTTAATTAAAAAATTTATTAAAAAAAAAAGATTTTTCTTGTCTGGTGAGATAAGAATAGAACAGTTGAGGAATTCTCAGATACTCTGGAGGGAGATGCATAGGTAGCAACAACTTTATGCAAGTACAATGGTGCCTCATACTTTGAACTTAACTCACGTCAGGAGGCTGTCTGATCCCTGAATCATTCGAAGTCAGAACCAACGTACCCCATTAGAAATAATGGAAAGTGAATTCATCAGTTACCAGACTCTGAACAATACGCATCTCGATAAACTTAAAAAGCAAATATGCATAATTTAAGGTTAAAATAACACAGTTAAATGCCAAATTTATTAATTAAAGCTTGAAAAGGCACATACTGAAAAAGCACTGAAAATGCATGAAAAGGCACACACTGGAAAAAAAATCCCACCCATTCACCCCCTAATCTGATGCCAGGGCTCTGGAGATGAAGTTCCCATCACTGGAAGAAAACAGACACTACTTCCTATTCATTCACTTCCTATACTACTTCCTGGTATAAAGCACAACAATGGCCCAGTACACAGCCTGTGCAAATGGAGGGAGACACTGAAAAGGATCAGGAGGCAGAAAGTTAAAAGGCATTGAGAACGATCGAGGAGGCAGTGAGAAGGATCGAGAAGGCAGGTAGTTAAAAGGCATCGAGAATGACTGAAAAGGCACTAAAAAGGATCAAAAAGGCACACAGAGAAAAGGCACAGATGCAAAGAAAGCTGAGAGACAACTTGGGCACACAACTAATTACATTTGTGCAGCTACCGCATTGTTTTCCACTGTGCCTACAGTTTGAACTTAGAAGCATTGTTCAAATTTTGAAGAGATTTTATCTCAACTCCAATGTTAAATTGATTGTTCAAAGTTAGAGTCATATGAACTATGAGGCACCACTGTACTACAGAAAAAACTACTGTTGTGATGCTTTATTCATTTTTCCAATGTGTTTCAAATTTAAGGTTTGGCATTTTTGTAAGAACCATCAGGTTATGGCAACAATGCTGTACAGCCTCTCTTACAGAATTGCTAGAAAGCAAGAAAAGTGATACAACTAATTAAATTAGAAATACATTGGAATAGCTTTAAAGACAACTAAAATAGATAAATGGCCATAAGACATGTAGGACAGAAAGTTCAACCTTATGTGCACTACTGTCAAGAGTTCTTATGATGAATATGCACAACTACAGGCATGCTACTTTAAAAAATCCTTACTGTATGGTTCCTTAAGTACAGCAGGCGGCAGCAGTTTGATAAAATAATCAAAAACGCAAAGTAGTAACTGGAAGGAGATAACCAAATCATCTTCCATCTGCAGTATTTTTCCTGAAAACATCAAATTAACAAGTTTAAATCTGCCTGACTGTCTCATTATACATTAAACAAGGCATTACTATTTTGGACAATTCAGCTTGAATGACATAGGAAAGCACATAATATACCTTCTTGACAGATTCACAGACAACAAGTCATAAACATTCTTCTGGTAGAGTCCGTTAGAGGGTGGGAAGACTTTTTGTGATCTAGGAGCCCAAATGTCTCCCTCTCAGTAGGGGGGATGATGAGGACAGCTCATCAGTTCCAACACCACATATTTTCCCTTTCTCCATGCCTCCCTCTCCATGGATAAAGGGACCTGGCTGGTGCTTGGAGAATTGGCACCTAATTCTCACACTGCTCACCTTCCCTATTATGAGCACTACACAAATAGGAATCACCAATGTTAACTCTGCCTAGTGACTGGAATTAACAGCTGGGATTCTGTTCTCTTATTTTCTATTGCCTAGCATTAAAGATCTTGCTCTGGAAGAGTTTTAAGATACATACATACACACACTAAACAGCACCAATCTCAGATATAACTAGAAGGAACACAAAAAGCTCAAACACATAAAATCAGCCAATTCATTTAAATTGCTCTGTTTTGGCATTACATTTATCCTGGCGACAAAGCTCTTTGGTAAAGCAACTATGAACAGACTGGAAAGTTTCCAAAACTGAACAAATATAATTCCTAAAATAAATTTTCAACTGGTAGAGATGTTAAATACCTCAGCTCACGAATGCCTTGGTTCATAACCAAATTGGGTCATGAAGAAAAATTTCATGAAAATTTTGATGTGGGTCACAAACTCATTGGGTAGCGACCAAGATTGCAGTCATCTCCCCACCCCCCACCCCCGAGTGGGGAGATGGCTGAGATCGCGGTTGTGCTTGTGCAGGAAAGCTGGGCGCAATCACGGGTGTACTCCGGCAGGAAAGATGGGGCTGATCTCGGCCATCTCCCTGGGGGGTGGGGAGATAGAAACATAGAAACATAGAAACAGAGCGAGTCAGAAGGGGCCTCCTGGGCCATCTAGTCTGACCTCCGGCACCAGCCGGCTCCGCTCATGACATGCCCACCATGTGCATGTCCAGCCTATCTTTGAACACCCTCACCGATGGGGCCTCAACGACCTCCCGTGGAAGCCCATTCCACGCCCTCGGGGTCCTAACTGTCAGGAAGTGCTTCCTGGCATCCAAATTGAACCTTGGCTCCCTGAGCTTTGCTCCATTGGAGCGCGTCCTGCCTTCCTCTGCAGGGGAGAACAGGCCTCTCCCCATCTCCATGTGACACCCCCTCACATACCTGTATGTTGCCAACATATCCCCTCTGAGTCTCCTCTTCTCCAGGCTGAAGAGACCCAGTTCCCTCAGTCTCGCCTCATACCCCATCCCCTGCAAACCAGCCACCATCCTTGTGGCCCTACGCTGCACTGACTCCAACCTGGCTATATCCTTTCTGTAATGAGGGGCCCAAAACTGAACACAATACTCCAGTTGCGGGCGCACCAGAGTCATGTAGAGTGGAAGTAATACCTCTCTTGATCTAGAAGCCACACTTCTGGCTATGCAACCAAGGGTGGCATTCGCCCTCTTGACCACCGCATCACACTGCTGACTCATGTTTAGCCTGCGGTCAACCAGTACCCCGAGGTCCCTTTCACAAGTGCTGCTCTCCAGCCACTTGTCCCCTAACCTGTACTTATGACAGCTATTCCTATGCCCCAAGTGCAAGACCTTGCACTTCTCCACATTGAACGCCATCCTGTTGTCTCCTGCCCACTTCCATAGTCTGTCCAGATCCTTTTGGATCTGGAGTACCTGCTTCTCAGTTGTGGCCACTGCTCCAGTTTTAGTGTCGTCTGCGAATTTGATCAGCAGACTGTTCACCCCTTCTTCCATGTCGTTAATGAAAAGATTAAACAGGATCGGCCCCAGGACAGAGCCCTGGGGGACCCCGCTTGTCACTGGCTGCCATCCCGACGATTCCCCGCTAATGGTTACCTTCTGCAATGATGACCACAATCGTGCTGGGGGCAGGGGGAGATGGCCGAGAGAGCGCCTGTCTTTCCTGCAGTAGTGTGCCCATGATCTCCACCCCACACCAGCATGATCACGCCCGTCTCTACCCCCCCCCCCACAGCACGTCCCGATCGCGTCTGTCTCTCCCTCCCCCTCAGCATGCCGGGATGATGGGCATGTGCAGGGATGACAGGCACGATCTCAGTCATGCTGGGGAGGGGGAGATGGCCGCGAACTTTGTTGCTGTCACTTTACTTCACATTTTTCTGATTTAAAAAATGGTTACAGTAACAGATTAACCTTATTTACACTAAACCTTATGGGGAAATTTAACTTGGCTCACGGCCAATTTGGGTCACGACCAGAGTCCTGTAATGGATTAAGTTTGTGAGCCAAGGTACCACTGTATGCCATAGCATTTCTTTCTCTCACCTGAACTACTAAGATAACTAGTAGAGAAACAATAAGGAAAGTCTATTATTCACTTTTACCCCTAGAGAAGGAATCCACAGTATTAAACAAAATATGCAAAACATTAATGAAAAAGTTTGTACCCATATCACTACAGATATAAAATCGATCTTTCAGAGAATCTTCTGCAGTAGTGAATGAATAAATATAACTTGAAATCAAGTGAACACACTTTAAGCATTCTACCACTCCTACTTACCTTTTGCCAAAAGAAACATGATCCAACAGAGTTTTAGAATTAGTGAAGTATTCAGTTCAGCACAAGTTCTATTAAAAGAATATTCAAACAGTAAAGACTCCATATTTGCTACTTGAAAACAATTGTAAAAGCATGCAACCAAACCTGTCAAAGGTTTTCTGTGACAGTCAAAATCAAGAAAATATAGTTATGGTTGGGATTGCCTCAACGAAGATAGACTGCTTGCTCTGCAATGACGTGCTTTCTTTAGAGTAAACCTGAAACATTTAAAGCAGTCCGCAGAAAGAACAAAGTAGCATGATTGACTTTCTAACCCTTAGTTCAATCAAGTCTTTCATTCATCTAGGTTTGCACCTCTTATTGCAATTGTATGGGCTGGTTCACACATAATGACAAGCAATCGGAGGCCACTGTGGCATGGGTTGTCATCACATGCGAACCTACCAACAATGGTGAAGTATGGCAAGGACGGAACCACAGAGAAAAATAATGGTTTGTTGTATGGCTTCAACACTTCATCATGCACATCTGAGACCAGTTTCCATATTTTTGAGGTTTTCATGTTTCTGCCAGTGAGTTTTGTGGCAAGAGTGGCCACAGCAGATAATCTAGCATGCATTTTCTACTAACCAGTTTTGTCCAGCAACTGCTGTGGCAGCTGCAGCCAAACTATAATTGGATGCTCCACCCTCCTGTTCTTCTCCATCAGCATACTGCTGTCCCAGTGTTCATTTGCAGTTTTGAAATAGTGGCAGCAGGGCTTCACAATGCACCACCTCCAGCAGCAGCAAGCTTGGTGCTCCTATCTGGTCTCTAGTTTGTCTGAACAGTGCTCTGAAATTGCTGTACCTTTATACTACTCTTAGAGCCAGTGTTCCGCTCTTGTGAAAGTTGCCCTACATACGAAGAGCACATACGTTCCATGAAAGCACCACCAAGAGGCACTCTCTGAAAAGTCCATGTCTCCCACTCTGTCTTGTCCTCAAGATTGTCAACAAGCCTCATTGTCCCCTAACTCCTGCCACAACATTCCCAACAGCCAGCTAAGAAACTTTCCCAGGTAGGCACACACATGTGCTTCCTCAGGAAACTGTTCCCAGCAGGACACACCACCTCCATCTCTGGCACAGGTACTTGGACTGCCAGACTGCAGTGTGAGGGCAGCCCCTTTCAGCATGTGTGAGTCCTCAACATAGGAAACTGTGGACATCTCCAGCAAGGGAGGAACAGGGAGAAAGTGTGAGTGCAAGTCAATGCTTGCACATTGGCACACAGCATGGCAGTACAGGGAATGGCCACTCTAGTGCAACAGTGCTCTCTAGTTAGTAAGTGAATGCATCTGAGCAGGAAAAAGCAAAACAGAAACCCAAGAGCTGCTGTCTGAGGCCATGGCAAGGGGAATGTGTGAGCCAATGAAGAGGTAGGAATGATGGATACTGGGATTGATTTTCAGCCAAGCAGGATTGATGCCATTTGGAGGAAAGATGGAGAAGTGTGGAAACCATGCAACTGTCTGAATCCAGGACCCCAGATAGGTATTGGCACAGCATGGTTTAGCATTATGTGGGAACACAGCTTTTAAGTGTTCTTCAGAGGTTTGCCTGGTGCAGAGTTTATATTCTTTTTGGCGCCAGGTTAAAACCTTTTTATTTAAACAGTATTTTTAAAATTAGTATTTTTAATGGTTTTTAACAGCAGTTTTTGATTTGTTTGATTTGATTTATTTTATTATTTATTGTATTATGCATTGTTTATTGATTATTTTTGAGAGTTGTATCATCTCATTGTTATTTATATTGCAATTATATAAATGCTATAATTTATATTGCATTTATATAAATGCTATAATCATCATCATCATCATCTGCTACACACAATCAATCCAAAGTTGTTTTTCTAAATACAACTTGTAAGCATGGAAAAGTTTCAAGTTATATTACTTTACAATGTCCTACAGCTACTCAGTTTACACCCCAGAAATCTTTATTACAGTTATTTGAATAATGTATTCCTGATTTCAATAGGACAAATCCCATTGTTTTGTTGCTGTTGCTGCTGAAAAGAAAAACTGTTTCTATATAAAGAACATGAATCATACTGCATCCCTGCCATTTATTCCCTACAGCTATTCCTATCAACTTATAGCAGCCATTAGCCATTCTTTCTTACTGTATGTAAACAGACAAACTTACTGATCATTAGGTTCATCAACATAGATGAGTCCACAAGTCCTAAAAAAGAATAAAAACATTATCACTGTGCTATAACACATCAGCTCAATGTAACCTTGGTTATTTTAAAGAAGATGATTTTCTTTTGTCAGGGTGGCTAAGATACAACATGCATACGCACACGCAAACATGCACATGTGCAGAGATCTTACCAGATAAAAGACTTTTTAAAAGGAGAATTCCAACTCTAATCTAGTCCTAAACTGAAATTTAACTCTAACACTTGGGCTAGAGCTGACTTGTTCTCCAGCTTGAGCCAGCTCATGGACTTCTGTTTGTAGGACACACCTCAAGTTGGTCAATTTTTCATCTGCTAATGAAATTTGCATGAAATGGAACTCAACAGTATGTGGCTCTAGTGTAGTTTGTGCAGAAACAATCAAATGTTGCTTACATTACAATTTTAAGGAAACTGACTGGTTCTGCACAAGTTGTGCTAAAACTACATGGTTTTTCAGGTGTGTGTTTTATTAGCAGTTATGAAAATATACACACTTCTGGACAATCTACGAGATGGAAGTTTGGGGGAAAATATACTCAGCCTGAAGTGGATAAGCAATCTGTCAACTCAAGGAAGCCAGATTTTCCTGTTTTGGTACATCCCTAGGGCCACAATGCAGTGGCAATTGCAAAAGGGATGGGATCAAAGGCAGAAAGGGCAAGGACAATACCAAAAATAGCACCATATTTTGACAAAGTTCTCATTCCAGATATGGTCTACAGACAGCTCTTCCCTTCAGTGTTCACAAATAGTGGAATTTTTCCCGGTCTTTCTCTCAGTGGCACAAAAGGCAGTGTAGTTGGTCCTCTACACTCCTCAAAACATACAATCAGGGTGGGAGAACTGTGGGAATTTTAGAGCAAGCCATGTTCCCATTGTAATGCAAATTTAGGTAGAATATTTTGAAAAGGATTAAGGACAGTAATAGACAACAAGATCACTCACCACCCATGGACAGGAAGATACAAGATAAATTAAAATAAACAAAACAGTATTTGAGAGACTTTTTGATTTTAAACTGACACAACAGTCTGATCATCAGTTAGAATCATGATGTCTCAAACAAAGACTGAAATTGCAGAGGTGGAGGGAGTTAGCTACACATTCCTATTTTGTCAGTGAAATTTGTTCATCACACTTAGTTGGTCCTAGAGAGAAGTGGTACTTTTGGTTGCAGCACTGCTCATCAACTCACTGGTTGATGTTGGAAAGCCTACTGTGCTAATGAGATATATTCTTGCTCTGTCCCTTGAGAGTGGGAAGCAAATGGTAAAGTTTACTCACCTGACTAAAATTACTGGTTACCAAAGGGGGAATCAAGCAAGCACTAAAATATTAAGGCTACTTTAAAATATATTTGTTTAAAAAGCTAGCATTAGGTTAATTCCTATAAGCATATATTATTCTATAATGAACACTACTTCTATAATAGCTTAGTCTTTCTAGACTAAATAAAAAGCCTCCAACAGGTTATTACTACTGCATTACTTCCACAGCCTGCCTTTCTTCCTCTTGAAAGAAACTCAAGGTGGCTTACAAGGTTCCCCTCCTTTCCATTTGACCCTTACAACAACCCTGTGAGGCAGATAGGTTGAGAGCTCATGATTGGTCCAAAGTCACCAAAGGAACTTCATGTTTGAACAAGAACTTGAACCCAGAACTCCTGAGTCCAAGTCCATCACTCTAACTACTATATCACACCAGCATGGGTTCTGTACCAGGGCTTTCAACTTTAATCCAGTAAAAGTTTCCATGAACAAAGGAGGGAGATAAATTTTAACAGATTTCTCCTTCCCTGTGCAGATTCCTGCCTCCCCACCCCCATATATGTTCCATAATGACCATTTAAATCAAAATGGGAGATTGTAGAGGAATGAGGGAATCATCCTACTCCTGGTCCACCATTTTACTCACATTTTGCTTAAACAAAGAACTTTCTGTCACTCGAGTGAGTCAACTGAATACAACTCTAGCATTCCAAATATTCGTTTTGATTTCCCACTTTCCCTTGGATTTGTAATGTTTACTCCAACGGATGCATGATGAAATTGAATCAGTAGTACAGCTGAGTACTATTCTTTCTTTGTAGATATTTGACGTGTACCATATAAAAGCAGAGCAACTTGATGGACAACATAAAATCATTACTTAAGCATTAATAAGTTCCCAGCTATTATTATACAAATAGAAAAAGTATCATTTTATCAGGTCAACAAAGTCAGTATGGGTGCAAGCCAATGCCCTTAATGACCATCAGCTGGCAAACTTGGAGCCTTATTTGCAATGGAGAAAAAATACAATGGTGAAAAAAATTGCCACCAGCCTTGAACCATGCATTTCACCTAAGTAGTCTTTTTTTTTGGTGTCTAGATGAAGCAGCATGGAGGGAGAAGGAAGGAGGCTAGACCAAAGGATGTTTATGAAGTAAATACAGATGTAACTTCTCAGCAACCCCATGAAGCAAATTAGGCCAGAAGGCAGTAATGACTGCCCTATACAGCTGTTTTTTTTCCTACACAAGTTAACTAACACCTGTGCAATCATATGACTATGAAGTAAATGTAGCAATTTGAAGTTAAGGAAATGAAACTGTAAGTGCCCTGCAACACAACGTAGTATCCCACTGAATTCAGTGGGACTTATTTGCTACAAAATGCAGTTCAGATTGCAGAATTAATCTCCAGTAATTAGACTAGTTGTAATGCTTTAACCATGCTCAAAACAGAAACCTTTTTTTAAGTAGTGAGATTTTGAAACAGCAAGAATATTTTTAAAAACTGAAATTTTAAAATGTGACAAATAGAAAGCATTGTACCTTTCAAACCTCTGGTATAGTGCAAACAGCACATCATATTTTTTCTTCAGTCGTGATATGGTACTGTCCACTTTTGAACTAATGGTGTCCATGCTGGCATCCATTTCTTTAATCAAATGCACAAATTTGCACACACTGTAGGAAAAAATGTAAAAGGCAACAACCAAAGCTCTTTAAATTACTAAATCAAATGCTGTATGTTTCTCCAGATACAGTGAAATTATGCCCCTGTACTGTAATAGCCAAAAGTCCAAATATGTTGGCTAGTTTTTGTAACCAAACCTTATTTTCTACTAGGTAGCTGTGAAAAAGAATCTCATAATACTACAACAAACAAGAACGAAAGGCTTTGAGATAACTCTTTATAGCTTAGGAGCAGGCTAACACCAATATTTTGAACTGAGCCTGAAAAGTTACTTGATGAAGCAGTTTTTAAAGCCGAAAGATCATACATTCCCTGGTGCATGCTCTTTCTGAAAAGTCAAAACTATTAGTTTTTTTACATTTGCTGAGTTCAAAAGCTGTTTTGTTAAATGACTGCTATTTAGCTTGTATTCCCCTTTCTAGAATTATCAAGATACATGAACTGCTTGGCCAGCTGTTGGATTATTTAAGTCAGAACTACTAAGAATTTTTTATACTACTAGAATAAAGTATTATGTTATCACACATTTCTGAAGGTGAAAATAGTAGCTTTGTTCTTGTGTCTGCTTGCAAGGTAAGGCATAAATAAAGTGGTCAATATAAGCATAATAAATCGGTTTTTTAGGTCAAAAAGAAAATACTGCATCAGGTTTTAAAACAAAAAGCCTGTCTAGGATATATGCCTATATTTGCCAATAATCGCTGTATTATATGAATACTATGACCAATTCTGTACCAAATGCCATACAAAGTCCAACATTTACAGGTTCCTTCAACTTTTTCATCAACTTAAAAATCTTATAACAAGGAAGATATTGCAAAGGACATTTTTAGGTAATGCAGGACCTCTACCCTATATTCTAGCAGTTTGACAGCTTATCTACCTACATTATGAATCTGAATAAAATGAAAGAAAATATCCCCAAGTGTAGCACAGCTTTTCAATGAGCCATTTCAAGAAGAGACAACAGAACAGACTATTAAGTACAGGAATTTATTTGAAGCTGAAGCACACTATCTGGAGATCACAACAAATTCCAAAACTGGAATAATTATTCAAACTAGCTAATACAGTAGAACAACTGTACCATGATTCTGCCTATATCATGCAGAAACCACTCATAAAGAAATGTCCAGCAATACAGTCTTTACATCCAAAACCTGTGCTTCTGTGCCATTCAAATATATAAGGGTGAAGTGTTGAAGTATACAATGCAGTGCCTGTACCCCATGCCTCTTGATTTTTTTTAGATATTTCCAGAAAGTTCCTTGACCCTGCATGTATTTCTTGGCCAAGTTAGTTGCCACTAAGCCATACCAAATCTGCTATCTATGAAATGAGTGAAGCATAAAACTGTGGGTGATTTTGTGTTCTGGAGTTCATACCCCAACTCAGACTTGTATTTAGGTTCTCTGTAGGTAAATTTTCTTTTACTCTTTTGGTTTGGGACTGGCCACACTTATCATAGTAGCCATCTTGAGAAAGCACCTGCAACTCTCAACATTCCAAATGTGCCAACGATCATACAAAGTTGGGGACCCTTGATGTGACAAGGATCAAATGTAAGCTAGATTAAGCAGGATTAAATTGAAGAAAGGTTTTTTCCCCCCTTAGCAGGCCTCTTTGAAAGACCAAGACAACTTAGTAAAAGTTCGTAACAAATATTGCAGAATTACAAAATAATCCAAATAATAAATTGGAAGGGACCAGTAAGAGGGCATGGCCATCTGAGGATCGAGGTGATTCTCCAACCTATCAGAATTGTTTGGAACTTTGTTTCTGTCTTCCAGACTAACTCATCCAGATTTGTGGCATCTGCACATCTGATAAACATTTCCTGCACTTCACCCAAATCATTAATAAAAATGCTGAAGAGCACAGAGCCAAGAGTTGAACTCTGTGGTATCCCAGTGATTCATCTGATAGCTAAAAGTGGGCTAGATGGAATAACTAATTTGCTAATCAGGATATCATGGAGCTCTTTGTGAAAAGCTTTGTGGAATCAAGATATTTATGTCCACAACATTCCTGGATTCCATCTGGAAGGTTACGTTATCAAAAATTAATATCAGATTAATCTAGCAGGATTTGTTCTAGACAAATTAAATTCACCACCCACTATATCTGTGACACATACATTTTCTTAAAAGCTAGCATATCAATATTCTTAGGGGCTGCCGGTGAAAATTATTCCCAGCAGAACACACTCTGCTCCATCCCTGAAAAAGTTGTTCACACTCCTGGGCAGAATGGGCATTAAGGATGATGCTAATATTGCCTCCATGACAGCCAGACTCTTCTCACAAAGCATGAAAGCCTCTCAGGTTCTTTCTGGCAGTCTTCCTTGAAGGAAAAGTCATTCACTACAGAGACCAGCTGGTGCAGTCTTGTAAAAGAGCATCTCCTACTTCTGGCCCAGAGGAGAACATTAATCAAATGTTAGACAAGCTTTTCAGTTGTGGGTGATGGCACTCTACTATTTCCCCAGAAGAGCCAAGCAGACAAACTTCAACTACTACCACAGCCATGTAAGATCCCTGTGAAGCATGTCTTTGGGTATCTGAAGGCATGGAAATAATACCTGTACACCCCACTCAATGCAGAGGAGGGCACAGTACCAAATGTGATGTCTCCAGGGCCCAATGAACTCCATCCCAGAATCATGAAAGAACTGGTGGAAGAACTCTTAAAACTACTATCTTTATCTTTGAGAAATCATGGAAAACAGAAGAGTCAAATGACTGGAGAAAGGCTAATGTGGTTCCCATCTTCAAGGAAAGGAAAAAAGACTAACCTGGGAACTATAGACCAGTCAGTCCAACATCAATCCCTGGAAAAACTATGGAGAAGTCAATCTGCAAGCATCTTGAACAAAATGTAGTGATTTATCAAAAATCCTGTCAGACTAATCTAATTTCATTTTTTGACTGGATAACCTCCCAAACTGACAGAGAGAACACCGTGGACATAACCTATCATGTCTTTAGCAAAGCTTTTGACATAATGCCCCATGACATCCTATTAAACTAGCAAAAAGTGGGTCAGAAAGAAAAACTATTAGGTGGGTCCAAAAATGGCTACAAAATCAGACTCATTGAGCATCAACAGCACCTTCTCAAACTGAATAAAGGTACTTAATAGGGTGGCACCAGGCCCAGTGCTCTTCAACATCTTTTTAAATTATTTATATGAGGAAGTACAAGAAACAGTAAGTTTGCAGATGATACAAAACTAGGTGGACTAGCTAACACCCTGGAAGACAGAATAAAAATCCAGGGCGATCCAGATAAGCTTCAATGCTGGGCTGAAAACAACAGAATGAGATTCAGCAGAGACAAATGCCAAGTCCTTCACCTAGGAATAGGAAATTAAATGCATCAATATCAGATGGGGAATACTTGGCTCAACACTACTGAAAAAGACCTTGGAGTTATTGTAGACAACAAGCTAAATATGAGCCAACAATGTGATGTAACTGCAAAAAGGGAAAATGTTATTTTGGAATGCATTAACAGAAGTATTGCTTCCAAATCATGGGAAGTACTAGTTCCCCTATAGTCTACATTACTCAGACCTCATCTAGAATATTGTGTCCAGTTCTGGGAACCAGAATGTAAGAAAGATGCAGAAAAATTGAAAAGAGTTCAGAGGAAGGCAGCAAAGATGATCCAGCGTTTGGAAACAAGGCCCTATAAGGAGATACTGAGAGAACTGGCCATGTTCAGCTTTGAGAACAGAACACTGATGGGGGAGAGGATATCCCTCTGTAAGTACCTCAAAGGGTGTCACAAAGAGAAAGGTTAAGATCTCTTCTTGCTGATACCATAGTCTATAACATGGAATAATCAGCTCAAGCTGCGACAACCCAGATTCTGGCTAGATGAGTTTCCTGACTGTCAGAGCAATATGACAGTGAAACCAGTTTCCTAGAGAGGTTGTGGGCTCTCCCACACAAGAGATATTCAAAAAGAAACTGGATAGTCATCTGAGCGGGACAGTGTAAACTGGTGTCCTGAACAGCAGGAAGTTGGACCTGATAGTCTTCTTGGCCCCTTCCAACTCTAGTATTCCATGATTTTATGATTCTATCCTGCACATCCTGCCAAGGCCTCTATTCCAGTGTAACAGTGAAACATAGCAAGGATGGTCCCTAGCTGTAACCACAGCAGTGTCCTAACAGGGCTTTCTTTACTGTAAAACTGTATAGCTGGTGGGTGTATGTCCATGACCCAGATGTGTTTTTCCCACAGCTGTCCCACAGGCAGCTCTCAGTGTCCTTAGAACACTGTAGCGCACAAGTTGCTGCACAAAGGCCTAGATTTCTGTGAAGATAAGTAATAGGCAGCAGGCCTGTACCTAGTAGTTGGATGCACGCTAGTATAAAGTAAAATGCTCTCCTGAGAGCATGGGGAGCACTTAGATTCCACAAACTGCTTTTGGGCAGCAGAGCTTGCACCCTGGCAGAAGAATTTAATCTGTCAGTTTGGGATCTGATACCCTATAGTTTCTTTCAGAATACATCTGTCTCACAACCCCAATCCCTCTGATACTGCTGAAATAAAACTGTGTTTTGCAACAGCTGTGTCTGTCTTGGAGGAGGTTTTGGTGTGGTGTTGGGAGGGTGTGTGCATGTGAGCATACAGACTGCAGTGATTTCTATGGAGTTGTATTTCTTGACTGGAGAAGGGGATGGAGGACTGTCCTTGATGTTGACCAAAAGTGATGGGAGAAGTGATTGGGAGCAATTGGAAAGCTGGAATATGCACTGCTCGGTGACAGAGGAGCAAGCAAGCTGTAGTCACTGGAGGAGAAGAAGTTGAATTTAGGGACTGGCAAAGATTCCAAAATGAATGAAACACAGCAAGCATGAGGAAGAGAAGATGAGTAGCTTGGGCCTCTATGGCGCCAGAAACGGAAACAAGGGAAGGGAAAGAGGTGAATGTGTTTCAAACAGTGTGGATAAAAAAACACAACAACAGATCACAACATATATGGAAATATTAGTGCTATTATGTAAATTTAAATATATATTTAATTGTATGAATCTTAGTTGACAGAAACCTACCTAATACTTAGACATTTCAGAAGTTCAGTAAGAGTGAATGTCATCTCATCCAGGTCAACTGCTGCTGTAAAAATGCAGATCCCCCACATTTCTTTGTTAACTTGGTCATCCTAGAAGAAATAGTTTTCATGTACATTGTAAATTGGAAAGACAATAGAAATGTCAGCATTCATTTATTTGGTCACCACAAACACTGTATTGTTTAAAAATGAAATGAGTATGCAAGTTTTTCTTTGGAACTTGGCCATGCTTCAGCACATGTTCTGTTAAAGCTGTCCTCAACTGATATACCTATTTTACCCAGAAAACATACAAACAGTTGCTTAAGGCCAACATTGTTCTAGTAGAAATCTACTAGAGCAACAGGAGTCTCTTTCTTCTTCCCTCTCTGGCTCTCATTCTGAATTTATCCAGATCACATTGAGGGAATCACCATTCCATCTAATATCACACTTGAATGGAGTTGCATATTATTTTTGAAGAGTAACATGGTTAAACAAAAATAAAGCCAAGATTTCTATATAAGTTAGGAAACTCTTAAGTAAAAAAATTGAAAGTAATTTTTATTTATAAACTGTAAGCACAACCCAGTGAAAGTCTCTGATCAGTCCATTTGAAGAATTATAGACTAATGAGGGTATCTGAGCCATTTTAAAGGTACAACTTAAAGAGGGATATGGGAATTAAAAAAGAAAGGTTGGGCTGCATGAGTCCCTAACAGTTGATACCATCCTGAATATGTTTGATGAGTTTGAAACACTTGATACACTGGGAAATTTCAGGAGAAAAGCCCCCCCACCGCCAGCATATAGGTTTAAGGAGTTTGGGTTCATGGAAGACTGCCAGCTCCAAAGGGGAACTCTATCACTATTTAGAAGCAGATGAGGGTGGAGGTTTATGAAGGATGAAAAGAAATGTCTTTTTTTTCTCCTGAAGAATTTCCTTGGGACTCCCACACAATACTCTCATCAGATAGCCCCTTTATAGGGGCTAGAGGTATACAGCAATATTTGTGTTGAAAATCATTTTATGTATATTGAATGCAATTCTTTATCTGGTACTATAATTAACTATAAAACAATGCTGCTTTAGAATTAAGCATAAAGCACTGTCGAATGATGCAGAGTTCTTTTTTTATACTTCATGAGAAAGCAAGTTTCCTCACAGGAACTGAACATTTTCTTTCAAGAACAGGAAGGAGTTTCCCACAACAAAGATTTTTATTTACCTGTAGTGACTCATTCGTCTATTTTATGCCATAGCTTACATAAACATTTGGAATATTCTTCTGAAATTTGCTATTGACACACATAAGCATTCTGTTAAATGTTTTTCATGTGGCAGAAGACTTTGCTCAAGTATAAGAGAGTTATAAATACCTTGCCACTTCCAGCTCAACAGCTCATAATAGTTTTCCGTGTGAAGAGAAATGCAACAATTCTACACTCGAAATTACTTACTTGGCATAAAGTAGTATCTGTGTATTATTTAAGCAAAAAGCAACAAATAAAAACCACACACATGTGCACACATGCAGTACTACCATGAAGCTGATACAAATGTAACTCATGGCATGAAAGAAGATATATTTCAATATATACCTGAAACACACCAGCACTGAGGCCTAATATACTTCATAAGGGAGACTATTCCACAGGGTGGACACCACAGCAGGGAAGACCCGTCTCAGGGTTGCCACCACACCCTACCAGGAGCTTCTACACTATCACCCTCCATGTAAATAAGCATTGTTTGCTGTTACTATCTCACCCTTATATGAAAGATTATTGAATGTTAAAAAGCAAACTTATATACTCACTAAAAATCCATCCATAGACATTTTTTTACAGGCTTTCCAAGCAGTTACTCTCACATTGTCCGTTAATCGTAAAGCATTGCACAGAGTATCAAAGTCTGTTTCAGCAAATGGAAGTCTAACAAAGAGAAATATGTTATTTATGAAACTGAAATCACTTAAAAATATGAAGGGAGTTCAGAAGATCATAAAGTTAATTCTAGAGCACACTGTATAGCAACCACTTTAGCAAACAAACGATTGATTTGACAACATTGTTATTGTACTCTAGCACAAGAAAAGCACACTGTAACTGCAGCTGTACTGCAAAAAGCCTTATGTGGTACAGAATCTGTAGATACATGCCATGGTTGTATTCTGGGGTGTTGCAGATCAAATCCTAGCAGAATGACTTCTCTGGAATATTTTTTCTCTTTTTTTAAATAAAATTTTAAAAGAAACAATTTTATGCTACCCCACTCCCTGCAAAAGTGTAATAATTTCAGTTACACTTCTCAAGGAAAACACTGTATCCATGGGCAAGCCCATGGACACAGTTGGAATGTTGAAAAACTGTCCTGGGCAGAAGCATAAAATGGCCACTTTGGGTTGGCATGGTAAGCAAACCTGCCCAGAGACTTTCTTGAAAAATTAAGGTAGCAGCAACTAGAAGCTCCCACTTGCCAATAAGTGCCAATAGGACAATATTATAAAAATATTTATAGAATAAGATTTGGGTGGTGTATGCTGTCTCTCTGGAGTAATTAGCCACAGCAGGTTGTTGTGTCATCTGAACCCAGATTGCTTTCTGCAGGGTCACTTATTCTAGGGCAACAAACCACTCTAAAATCTCATTGCTTGTTCTTGCAGTTGGTTTGACCTATGACAGGTTGCCATGTTGTCCAGACTTGGAGACCTGATTCCACTGATGGTGCAGAAAGCACCTAATTATGTGCTCGATAAGAGTAGAAGAATCCCTTTTTGTTCTTTGCCATCAGCCTGTGCTGTGACCACTGACAGCCCCTGCACTGATGCTTAAGCAACAAAATGAAGTGTTCATCAGTAGTTCACCCACCTTTTTCATATTTTGGCCCACAAAATGTGCAGCAATGTTATAATATTTTCTTTTCGGGGGGATCAGTCTTCAAATGTTTGTGTAAATATATTTTGTCACTCTTCCAGAGGTGAGTCAGTGCAGACTTATAACTGTCTTATATATGTTGACTTGCCTAATCATTGTCGTTCTAAGTTTCAGCTGTCAAAAGGAGTCATGAAATGCAGTAGGTAACAGATTGATAAGGTTAGACTGCATACAGACTAATTAATATGTCTTAGTCTACCTGCCAAATGATTATGCTAAAATGGAGAAAGTGGGAGAAGGTGGTGCATCAAAAAGGAGGTATATAAGCACAGAAAACTGTCAGTTCAACATATGTCAGTTGAACATATGTCATATATGACAGAAAACTGTCAGTTCATCATTATCGTTGTCATATATTCTTCCAAAGAAATCAAGCCATCATAAACAATCTTCTTCTCAATGTTATCCACACATCAACAACCCTATGAGGTAGGTTGGGCTGCAAGTCTGGCCCAGAGTCACCCAGTGAACTTCATAGTTGAATGGAGACTAGAACCCAGATGGCCTGTTCCAGTCCCATGCTCTTAACCACTACACTGCACTGGCTCTCACATTGCTAAGGTGGAGATCTTGTTGCCACCCTTTTTGTAGCACACCTATTTCTTCCACTGTTTCCCCCTTTAACTGCGAGTTACAACTGTGCTCAAATTAGCCAATATATAGTTTCATCATGTCACTTCCTCACCTACTTTGCTGCTTCCTTTGACAGCTGAAACAGACAAGCATGTTGTCTAGGGAAGACTACATACAACATAAAACTGTAAGTACACATTTGTGAACCTGCCAAAGACCAACAAAATAAATCATGGATTTCATTCTTTCTGCTTTAACTCAGTCCTTCTGACTTTTTCCTGCAAAAATTAATTTAAGATACCCTTTGATTTCTCACTCTTGATATTGTTGTCAGTAGATTGTTTATGCGCAATTAGAGAGTAACAACATTTCCCCTTCCCAAGTTAGGAGGAAGAAATTAGAAAATTTGAAAGCAGTTTCAGCAGTTTATCTAGTCTGTTATATTATATATTAAGTGTTGTCAGTGCCACCAGGCAATTTCCACATTCTTCCCCCATTCTGTATTTTTTTTGTTAGATTTTTCTATCATTTTGGTTCCATTCACATTTTGTTCCAACTTTCATAGAGTATATTTTGAATTACATCACATCATTATCATTGTTATTATGATGTTCATTTGCTTTTCTCCCGAAATGTCTGCTTCACGTGTCTTACACTGATGTGAAGTGGTCATTTTCCAGGGCTTTATATTCCTGCAAAAAAACCTGTTTCACAAATTCATCAGTTAAAAGCAATGTATGCCAACTGCAAATATAATATATAGGAAAGAAAGGCTGGGCAGCCTGTCGTGCAGGAGAGCACGACAGTGGCTCCTCCTCACGAGGAGGAGGTAACCGTGATTACTAGGAGTGGGAGAGAGCAGATGCTTCCAGAAGAAGAAACAGATCAGGGGTCTCTGGCCGCTTTCCAGGAGGCTAGCCCTTTAAACCAGACAGACTGTGAAGGAGAAAGGGAGGGGGAAAATACTGTGCCGGAGGAGGAGGAAAGCAGCGGGCCGGAAGGGGACGGGCAGCTAGGAGGCATTGACTTGATTGACGCTAACCAACGACGAATGATGAGCTCTTATCAGCTTCAGGAAGAACGGAGAAGGAGGAAACAGGAGGAGGGGGAGGCATGAGATTCATTCTCAGGGGAACATCGTTCATTCATACATGTGCCTTGCCGTTAGGATATTTAACCGTAAACCTTGTAGATAACGAGCAATAAACCAATTTAGAACCTCAGCTCCTGTTTGAAGAATTTATTGCAGCTAAAGCACCTCCAAGCGTGAGGGTGTTTTTATAACACCCTCACAACACAGCCCTGTTCAAACTTCTTCCCCCATTAGGATTAAACTGCCTGCCCCTGTTTTGGCAATCCATCCTGCCTGGGGCACTGGATTTGGAACTGTGAAACAGTGAAAAGACAATAAAAGAATCCAAGATAGAAAGCTCAAAGAAAACCAGACCCCAATTCCTATGAGTATGCAGATTCTTCAGTGATTTCCCAGCAAAGAAAAGAGCAAAACTCCCATAATCACTCAGTAATAGGTCTCCCATCAGTACAGGGCCAGAAAAGACAGTCAAGCAGAAAGTCCCCAGACATTTTTCTCCCACAGGAAAACAAAGGATACAAACCAAACAACTGCATTTTAATACCCTCCTGGGCATGGGGTGATTTCCAACAACCAATCCTGGAATGGCCCACCAACCAATCTGGCACCTCCCACCAGCTACTCATACCAGCTGATGGCAATCAAGCACTAAAATTTTAAAGAGGTACACCTGGTCAGTTGTGTGTGAGGATGCCACTCACCTCCCTCTCAGGAATAAGCCACTCAACTTTCAACCTTATTCATTGGGAGAATTTAACAGAGACAGGCCAACACAATTAATCCTTTCAGTTCTCATCTGAGTCCTCTTCACAATATTAGACAAACTTAGCGGTTTCACACTTGTAACTAATTTTTCAGGTAATTATGTGGTGAAAGGTCAGCAGGGCTCGCCATCTCCTACTCAGGAGCAAGCCAAAAGCCCAGCTCTGAGCACCCAAGTGTGCAGGTGCTTTCCCCATTTTTTCCCGAGGAAAAGGGAAGAGCTGGGAAAGGAAGGGCTAATGTTGTCTCCAGGGCATTTTTTGTCATAGGTTCCAGCACCTTTTTTCCCAATGGATTTTACAAAGTGATTTTGATAGTGAGATAGTGAGGGAGCTGCTCTCGGCTTGGGACGCTGCTCCACTGCTTGGCAGAGTGTGTGTGGGTGGTCGCGCATTTACTGCCGGCAACGTGAGTTCCGGCACCTTTTTTTTTTTTTACAAAAAAAGCACTGGTTGTCTCTGTCTACAAGGAAAAAAAGTTGAACCTAGGAAGTATAGACTAGTTAGTCTGACACTAGTTCCTGTAAAAAATCTAGAGCAAAATATTTAAAAAATCAGTCTGCAAGCACCTTGCAGTGATTAATAAAAGTCAACATGGTTTTATCAAAAATAGATTCTGTCAGACTAATTTAATCTCATTTTTTGACTGGGTAACTTCCCAAATGGACAAAGGGAACACTGTGCACATAATCTACCTAGAATTTAGCAAAGCTTTTGACATGGTGCCACCACACGACATTCTGATAAGCAAATTAGCAAAAACTGGACTAGATGAAAAAACTATTAGGTGGATCCAAAATTGGCTGCTAAATCAGTCACAAAGAGTGCTCTCATCAATGGCACCTTCTCAAATTGGATGGAGATAACTAGTGGGGTGCCACAGGGTTCAGTCCTGGGCCCAGTGCTCTTCAACATCTTTATTAATGATTTAGATGAGGAAGTACAAGGAAAGATAATCAAATTTGCAGATGATACAAAACTGGGTGGAACAGCAAACACCCTAGAAGACAGAATGAAGATCCAGAGCAGGGGTCCTCAAACTTTTTCGACAGGGTACCAGTTGAAAGGCAGCGGCTACACATGCAGGCTGGTGAGGTGGGGGTGCCTGAGCACACGAGCCAGTGATGTGCCGTCAGGCACATACGAGGCAGCATTGGGCACGCACAGCGGTGGCTTGCTTGCTTGTTCAGAGACGATCTCTGATCGAGTGAGCCACCACCTCCCCACCTCCCTGCGCTGCAAGACAGCGGGGAGCATGCGAGTATGGGAGGCAGGCGGTGACTTGCTCGCTCAGAGACCATCTCCGAGCGAGCAAGTCACCACCTCCACGCCCATGCAGCAAGAATGCACGCGAGTGCGGCGAACAGTGGAATGGGCCGGATGGATGGTCATGGCGGGCCAGATCCGTCCCGCAGGCTGTACTTTGAGGGCCCATGATCCAGAGCAATCTTGATAAACTTGAATACACTGGGGAAAGCAACAAACTGAGATTCAATAGGAATGAATGCGAAGTCTTCCACCTAGAAAAAGAAACTAAATCAGCAATACAAGATCGGGAATGCATAGTTCAACAGAACTGAAAAAGACAGGACTTGACGTCGTGGCGACGTCGTGGCGAGACAGCTGTGAAGAACGGGGGCTCCCGTAATCATGCCGGTAATTTATTCAACAGTGAGCTGTGAGAGGCTCATCCAAGCCCTGTCCGGGCAGGGAATAGAAGCCCAAGCATACTTCTGGGCGATGTGAGGGGGGCGACTCCACATGTACTGGGAGAAACTCGGGATTTTCTCAATTAAACAACACAGGGGTGAGATCCGCTCCCTGCAAGTCATAGATGACCGGATATAGCATAGAATAACAGCTTGAAGTTCATCGGACCTGCTGGGTGAGAATTTCTACCTTTACCAATATTACCCGTGAAAGAACTGAAGCAGATACTAATTGGGACAAAGAAGAAAGAAAAGCCCCCTTGACGGAGGGAGGAATTCCCCCCCACCTCCACGGAGTTTAAGCGGCAACTAATCTAGGGGAGAGGAACTGAGATTTGGAAAATAAGAGGCTGGAAAGAAAGATTTCTTTTTTTTAATCTCCCCAAGGGTGAAGAATAAGAATAAAAAACTATTGTAGATTAAGTGGTAGAAAAACAAACTTTAGTTATCTTGATGAGCAGACATTTTCTTTTTTCAGTCCTCTTTGTGACATCACATAAAGACAAAATAACTCTTTTCTGCCACCCTGTGGCTATTGGATTTACAACAAGTCTCCTTCCTCTTTTCTCTTGGACATTTTTTTCTTCTTCTTTCAATTTTTTTGTTGCTACCTTGCAATTATTAGCAAAAAAACTACCATCACTATGAAAAAAGCACACTCTTCCTTCTCTTCGGCACCTACATCAGCTGCTCAGAGTCCAACTCACCAGTCTAAAGCCGCAGATGCCGAAAAATACCAAAAAGATCTACAATTAATTCTTTTGGCGATACAAACATCTTTAACAGCTATGCAAGCATCCCAAGAGGCTATGCAAAATTCTATATCAAAATTAAGCTTAGAACATAGGAATATATTAGCAGAACAGAGGAACATGTCAGCTGAGCAGAAGAACTTTGCAAATGAACAAAGAGAACGTCTTGCCAAATTGGACAGCTCTGTTAAGGATGTATCAAACCAACTGGCAGATGTTCGACTCAAAACTGAACAGAATACACAAAAAATACAACAAGCCCATGAAAACATTGAAGCAGTAGACAAAGAAACACATTTAATAAAACAAACAAGCAAGTCATTATGGGATTCACTTGCTATATTAGAGATGGAGAAGGCATCTACCGTATTTTTCGCTCTATAAGACGCACCTGACCATAAGACGCACCTAGTTTTTAGAGGAGGAAAACAAGAAAAAAAATATTCTGAATCAAATGGTTTACTGAACTATTTAATAAACTATGGGATGTGTTGGGATCTCTTAATCCCAGTTGCTTTACTCTCATGTGCCTCTAGCATACTGTGTGCATGACCCCCCCATCCCCCACAGACTGTGCATGTAACTGTTAGGGGATGAAAACATCTTGAATAGAATCCATCACTGCAGTCCCTTCAATGCCACATGTATTTCCTGTAGGTCTGAATAAACTGTAAATATTATTTTGAATATTTTTAAGAAAACTAAGATCATGGCATCCGGTCCTCTCACTTCCTGGCAAATAGATGGGGAAGAAATGGAGGTAGTGACAGATTTTATTTTCCTGGGCTCCAAGATCACCGCAGATGGGGACTGCAGCCAAGAAATTAAAAGACACTTGCTCCTGGGGAGGAAAGCTATGGCAAATCTAGACAGCATACTAAAAAGCAGAGATATCACCCTGCCAACAAAAGTGCGTATAGTCAAGGCTATGGCTTTCCCAGTTGCAATGTATGGCTGTGAAAGCTGGACCATAAGGAAGGCCGAGCGCAAAAGGATTGAGGCCTTTGAGTTGTGGTGCTGGAGAAGACTCCTGCGAGTCCCTTGGACCACAAGGCGATCAAACCGGTCAGTCCTAGAGGAGATCAACCCTGACTGCTCTTTAGAAGGCCAGATAGTTAAGATGAAACTCAAATACTTTGGCCACCTAATGAGAAGGAAAGACTCCCTGGAGAAGAGCCTAATGCTGGGAAGAATAGATGGCAAAAGAAGAAGGGGACGGCAGAGGATGAGGTGGCTGGATGGAGTCACAGAGGCGGTTGGTGTGAGCTTGAGTGGACTCCGGGGGATGGTGGAGGACAGGAGGGCCTGGAGGAATGTTGTCCATGGGGTCGCGATGGGTCAGACACGACTTTGAGACTAACAACAAAATTCTTTTGATTGCACACCCCCAGCATACCTGCTCTCTCTGGTTTTTCTTGCCTCTATCTTAGACAGAGAAGGTGAGCAATGAGGAGAGACCTAAATTCAATCCTCCAACTTTTCTCCCTCTTTTTTTTTTCATATTTAAAAGTGATGCTTAAGAAACTCGGGCTGCATCTACGCATCCTTTTGAGTCGAGAGAAATGTTCACTCAGTGGTCTGTTGTGTGTCATTTCTTCCTCTGGACCAAGGGCATGAAAATCTAACATTTGCACAGTTGCAGAGATCACTATAATAATTGTGTTTCTTGTATCCTCAATTGGAAAGGGAACTTTATATCCACATTGTTTTTGTTAAGCATTTAGAAGTCCCAGTTAATTATCCATGAGGTATTAAAAGGCCCAACCCTTGAAAGACAAAGCTGAATTGTGGGGAACTTCCCTTCCATTCCCAAAAGGTATTTCAAGCTCACTACACTTCTGCTGTTGAATCTTTTTTTTTTTTTTTCAGAACAAAGGAGTGATGGGTGTTTTCATGGGGATTAACCCTTTTTTTTTCCAGAGAGGAGGAAAATGTCCCACTTTCCACTTTTTCACACCATGCATAATTTTGAACATCTTTGCCATGCTTCCCATTACTCATCATTTTCCTAAGAGAAGCAATCCTGGTTGTTGTAACAAAGTCTGATAGGGGAGCTGCTCCAATCCCTTGATTGTTTTAGTTGCCCTTCTTTGCACTTTTTCCAACAATGTCATTTTTCAGGTGTGGTGGCCAGCACTGTACACAATACTTTAAGTATGGTCATATTAAAGATTTGTGTAAGAGGAATATGATCTTGGAAATTTGATTTTCAATTCCTTTCCTAATTATGGCATTTCCTCCTAACATTTGACATTTTCATCAAGCTGTCCCCCACATTCTCAAGACCCTTTCTTGGTCTGTCAGCACTAGTTCAGATTCCATCAGCTTATACTTGAAGATGAGATTCTTTCCCCCCAGCATGCTAACTTTACACTTGCTTACACTGAAAGCATTTGCCGTTCTGATGCCCTTTTTCCCAGCTCAGAGAGATCCCACTGGAATTCCTCACAATCCCTTTTAAATGTTTTATTTTAGTATCATCAGCAAACTTGGCTACTTTATTGCTCACTTCTAATTCCAGATCATTTATGAACAGGATGAAAAGCACTGATCCTAATGCAGAATCTTGTGAGAATACCATGCATTCTCAATGTTGGCTTTCAATTCTGTAATCAGTTACTGATCCATAGGACAACATGTGTGTGCACACACAGCCCTTATTCCATCACTGCCAGGTTTTCTCAAGAGTCTGTTGATGGATTTTATCAAAAGGCTTTTGGAAGAAACAATGTCTATTTGACTGCTCAGTCCATGTGTCCAGCTCTTTACATTGTCAATTGCTTCTCTCACATCTCAAAGAGAACGCTGCTTCAATGTATACTGTTTCTTAACCTGTTAAACTTTAATAAAAGGATTGTGCTTCTAAAGCAAAGCCTGCCATCTGTCATCTGTGCCTGCCCCCTGTGGCGTGGGGGGAGGTGGGGGATCGGCGCGGGATGGCAGTGCAGGATGACAGTGCGAGGCGGAGGCTTTAGAAGGATTGTGCTTCTAAAGCGTTGTCTGTGCCT